>CM072534.1:1785000-2985000 GCA_036898165.1 Silybum marianum
GACAATCTTCCAAATTATCATTCTTACTTAATCTAGAAAGTTCTAGCCAATCAGCATCAACCATGTGTCGCACCTTCACAACCGAATCTCCACCAAACCCACAACCGCAACCGCCATTTTCACCGATGAACTCCCACGAGACCACAAACCTATCCATGAAATGACCAATTTGCCCCTGACCAAGTTCTTTGACATCAACCGATTCCACCACCTTCTTCTGTGACACATTTTCAGTTAAAGTTTCGGTTTTTAATTTGAATTTTTCGAGTTCGATTTTGTGCAACGATTGAATGTTTATAAGGGTAGTTTCGGAAAGAATCTTGAGATGTTTGGCTTCGGTTAAAATAGAGTCGGAAGAAATCGCGTTCAAAAAAGGGACGTTGGAGGCATTTGGTATCGTTTTATTTGAATATGATTTTCCGTCTTCTAGAATGTGTTTTAGCTCGGTTGTTATGTTGACTTTATGTTTGTTAGAAGAAGCGATATAGAATGATTCTGTATTTATAGGTAAAGTGGAATTGATCGAACAACAAATAAGAATCTTGGTGCCTTTGGAACCAGGTGATGCACAGAGGTAACAACCAGCTGCAGTAAAAGAAGACTGCAAATATTGTTATAAATCAGTGAGCAAAAATAACGAGCAACATAATTAACTAAAATATATATATATATATATATATGAGAGAGAGAGAGAGAGGAAAGTGCAAATGCGAACTCAAATTTGGTTGTGAACGTGAGTACAAATAAGAGCGCGACACGTGTCATATTAAGACTGAATATAATATTATTCAGACCGGATGTAGTAGTATTATTCAGTCTGAATATTTTCTTTCATTATTCAGTCTGAATATAACACGTGTCACACTCTCACTTGTACTCACATTCACAACCAAATTTGAGTTTGCATTTGAGCCCACCCCTATGTGTATATATATATATATATACACACAGGGGAGGGTTCAGATGTGAACTCAAATTTGGTTGTGAACGTGAGGACAAAGAAGACTGTGACACGTGTCCCATTCAGTCTGAATATATTCACTCTGAATGTGTGTTATTCGTACTGCATAATGTATGAACTTCACATTCGTTATTCATACCGAATGCCCTTCATTATTCATACTGAAATGAATGGGACAGGTGTCGCGCTCTCCTTTGTCCTCATGTTTGCAACCAAATTTGAGTTCGCATCTGAGGAACACCATGATAAACCATTCTCTAGAAGGTATGCACATGTGCATACAAGTAATTGAAGTTGTTTCTTGGTTTTTATGCATGTGTGCATGTTATGCACAAGTGCATACCGGACAAATTGCTTAGAAATTACTTGTATGCACATGTCCATACCTTCAAAATGAACGGGGTGTTCCTAATTTTTTTTATTTTTTGGTGGTTTTCTCCTGAACTGACCATATATATATATAGACACATATATATATATAGACACATATATATAGGGGTTGGTTCAAATGAGAACTCAAATTTAGTTGTGAACATGAGGACAAATGAGAACGCGACACGTGTCATATTCAGACTGAATAATCAAAAAATATTCAGACTGAATAAACACTATATTCAGTTTTATTCAGTCTAAATATTTCTTTGATTATTCAGTTTTATTCGGTCTGAATATTTCTTTGATTATTCAGTTTTATTCGGTCTGAATATTTCTTTGATTATTCAGTTTTATTTAGTCTGAATAATCTACATTCAGACACGTGTCACACTCTCATTTGTTCTCACGTTCACAACCAAATTTGAGTTCGCATTTGAACTTTCCTCTCTCTCTCTCTCTCTCTCTCTCTCTCTCTCTATATATATATATATATATATGGTATAGTATAGTATAAGTCTCCCTTTGTCCCATGAGATTTGTAATGTTTTGACTATACGTGCAGTGTTATCAAATATCTAGAATACAAAAGGTTATGTTTGCCAAACTAGCTAATAAGCTTAGCTGTTAGCTAACAAATTAGTCATGATGGGTAAAAAAAACTAGCTGATAACTAAAAAGGACATATTGAAAAAGTAAATGAAAAAAATAAGAGGCATAATTAGAAAAAAGTGGGAAAACCCCCATGGATCTTATTAGCTAACAACTAGCTTATCAGCCACCACGATGTGCCCAAAAAAGTACTTCGAAAATATAAGGGGCATAGTTGGAAGAAAGTAAAGAAAAAAAAAACCTCGAGCTTATCAACCAACAGGATATGTTGAAAAAACTATCAAAACTATCGGAAAAAAAGCCCATGGAGATTATTGAAACACTACTTCAAGTAGCATTTTAAAAAAGTTAGCTTATGGCAAACCAAACAAGGCTTTTTCATTAAGCTTAAAAAATAAGTTGGCTTATCACTTATGGTTGTCAAACATGGCCAAAATAAGTAAACTTTTGGAATCAAAGTCAGTAAAAATAACACACCTTGCACGGGAATGTTCGAAAGTAATCCAATAGCAACTTTTGTGCACTCCCACGAACCGGTCTTTGCCTTTGCGATATAAACTAGAAATAACAAATCATGCAACATTATAAAAAATCCCGAAAATAAAACTTTATATTTCTCTTGAACATTTTAATTGCGGAAAAACCTGCAATAGAAGCGTCACGAATTTGGCCAAGCAAATATCCGGAATTTCCGATGGATTTAAAATTCCTAAATCAATAATCGCGTATCCTTCCTGCATCCAATGAGCAAAAAAAAGTTACTTGATTGAAGAATAAAGAACTAGAAAGATGTCGGTTTGATGGGTACAAAATAGGAAATTTGAAACTAAACCAAATTTTGTTGTATTTTTGCCCTTAAATATTTAAAATATCTTTTTGATAAAAAAACCGAGTACTATAAAGGATCTTAGAGATACATACAGGCATAATAGTCACCGCTTGATTTATCAATGTTTGACAAATTTGGTCAACATAGAAACGAGTTCTTCGACATGATGATATAATTGCTTGCAATTCAGTCTTGAATATAGCTGTAAAAGGTGGATGCAAAGAGTTATTTAAAATGTTATAAGGAAAACGAGCCTTTTATATTTTGTAGAATCATAGAAAAATGATAAAACTTACTCGGCCTCAAAATAAGTGTTTACTTTCCAATTTTACCCTTAATTACAAGATGGAGAAATTCATTGCAACCTCTATTATTAAGGATAAAATTGTCATTTAGTTAATTAAAAAAAAGGAATCTTATGGATCCAAACCACGAGTGAGGTTCAAGGGAAAACACTAAAAAAAGAGAAAACTGAAGAACACCCTGGGAGTCCTCCATCCGAACGGTATGCACAAATGCATACAAGCGATTGAAGCTTTTTTTCTATGCACCAATGCATATATATATATATATGCATGAGTGCATAGAGGAAAGTTCAAATGCGAACTCAAATTTGGTTGTGAACGTGAGGACAAATGAGAGCGCGACACGTGTCTGAATGTAGATTATTGAGATTGAATAATCAAAGAAATATTCAGACTGAATAAATATTGAATATTTCTTTAATTATTCAGTCTGAATATGACACGTGGCGCGCTCTCATTTGTCCTCACGTTCACAACCAAATTTGAGTTCTCATTTGAACCCGCCCCTTAGTGCATATGCACAAATGCATGTTAGAAATTACCGGTACGCATTTGTGCATACCATCCAGATTGAGGGATCCCAAGGTGTTCTTTAGTTTTTTTTTTTTTTTCTTTTTGGCGTTTTCACCTGAACCTGACCGCTATCAAACTCACATGATGATAAGTTTCCAAGTGACATTCTGATCCGATTGCGTGCAAATATTGTATTTTGATTCGTGGGATCTTCCACCCATTTTCGTTTATACCCTTCACATATCTAGCAATGAAAAATACGAACTAATATCAGTGAAACGATCATTTAACCAATAATTTGACTTTTCTAACAAGAAAAAAGCCATAGAAAACGTAGTTGACCTTATACAAATCTTGTTTTGAGAAATCCAAAAGTGGGCGAACAAGTAAAATGCTATTTGAAATTCCGTCATTAAGACTCGGATTTATAGCAAATAATTGGGTGGCTAATGCCATACCGGCAAGTCCAAGAACACCACTATTGCGAGATAGTCTAAGGATGAATAGCTCAGCCTGCATTTCGTCCATTTCTTAGTAACTAGAACCGTCAAAATAAAACATAATTATTCTTTAAAACTTCAAATACGTTAACATGCCTTCTTCTTTACATTTTATTCGTTCTTTAAATTTTATTTATGGTGTTTTATTCTCTTTAAACTTTCACTTTACTGTCCTCAAAATATTGTTTTTATACGGCTTCTGTAATTTGATTAAATTATGTAATTTAATAAATATTAGTAAATAATAAAATATAATGTATAAAATAAAAGTTGGAAACTACATAACTTTTTATTTTGGTTTCATTTTAATCGTATTTTATTTTGGTTTCATTTTAATCGTATTGATGAAAACTTTCTAATGATACATACATATATATATATATTCAAACGTTGAACCGGACCTGATCATCCGCATGATGTGCAATTAGTAACACCCCTATCTCGTGCTGACTGCAAATACGTTGCAACTTCTCGTACCTGAAAAGAATACAACTAATATATCGTTAGAAATTTTTGTTAAGAGGATTAAAATTACACCAAAATTAAAAAAAAATATGTAGTTTCCAATTTTTATTTTACACCTTTTCTGTATTATTTTTTTGGGAAAACTTCATCTATATCCTTTAAAACTTATCCTTGAAAAGTTTGAAACTACGTATATATCCTTCAAAACCTCTAGAACTCACATATATGTCCTTCTCCCTAATTTAATTATTATTAAAACATTTAAAAAATGCAAATCATTATCTCTAAATTGAAATTATTTTCTAAATTACTTAACTACCCTTCTGAATATCCTTCCCAACAAGAAGGGGACAAACAGAGTAATCACACACGAAGATGGATCGATCAGAGAAGATGGATGATTTGGGAAGAACAGAGTAATCGGCGATTTTGGGAACAGGGATAATTGCACACGATTTTGGGAAGGAAATTAAGAAGGGTAGTTAAGTAATTTAGAAAATAAATTCAATTTAGAGATAATGATTTGTATTTTTTAAATGTTTTAATAATAATTAAATTAGGGAGAAGGACATATATGTGAGTTCTAGAGGTTTAGAAGGATATATACCTAGTTTCAAACTTTACAAGGATATATACCTAATATAGGAAGTTTTAAAGGATATAGATGAAATTTTCCCATTTTTTTATTATTAATATAAATAAATTACATAAATTAATCAAAACAGAATCGTATAAAAATAATATTTTGAAGACAGTAAAATGAAAGTTTAAAGAGCATAAAATACAATAAATAAAATCAATACCTCATATCTCGAGCTGCTTCTTGCAAATGACCCACTTTTGGTTTACCATCGGTCCATTTACAATGGGCAATCTCACATCTGATTCCTACAAAGTTCCTACATTAACCATCTTTTGTCCCCTTAAAAGAAAGTTAAACTTTTTAAATAAATAAATAAAAGATGTAGAAAATATATAAAGTACCGATATCCAATATTCGACGTTGAACCATCTCTGACTCATCTTTACTTTCAGCACGTAAACCATGATCAACTATTATTGCCAATAAGCCATCGATCATATCATTGTTGTTTCCCATGGAAGCAGCATTTAATCCGGAAGTTTTCCATTCAGCAACTAATAAGCACAATGCCATACTGTCTGGACCACCGGAGACACCCACAGCTGAATCAAGATAAAAATCAGTTCTCGTTCTTTGCTAAGAGTAAATCTCAGCTTAATGAGCTTAATGGGACTCACAGCTTATTCGGTCAGCTATACATGACTGTTTGGTAGTGATTTAATGATATAGAAAGTGGCTTATTCTAGAGGAGAGCATAATGAGAAAGCCAGGTTTTTTCCAAACCTGTCAGTTCCAATTAAACACACGCTCGTTCTATCTATGAAAAAGCCCTCCCAAACAAAAACCTTTCCAACCTATACAAACAGATTAATTCACACATACAGCTTTATACATACAGGGCTTAATGGGAAACCAACCAAACACAGTACAGAGGGAATGTTTGTTAACAGCTTCATGAGCTTAATGAGACTGACAGCTTATTTGGTGTAGTGGCATGATGATATAGAAAGTGGCTTATTCAGCTTCTAGGGGAGCTTTATGCAGAAAGCCAAGTTTTTTTTCCAACCTTGTCCCTCCCCAATTAAAAAACACGCTCTTTACATCTATGAAAAAACCATATCAAACAAAAACCTTCTCGATCTACACAAACAAATTAATTCACACATACAGCTTTATCCGAAAATAATTTAATGGAGAAAATCAACCAAACATCCCCCTTAATTAAGTCGATCGAAATAATTTTGCACTTCTATATCAGTTCTTTGAATTTGGTAATGAACACTAATGAGATTAACAGAAGTGACATAACAAGAAAAACATACCCACAAAAGCCATTCTTAGCACCTTAATGAGCTTAATGAAACTCACAGCTATACATGACTCTTTGCTAGTGGCTTAATGATATAGAAAGTGGCTTATTCAATAAGCTTCTAAGGGGAGCTTTATGCAGAAAGCCAACTTTTTTTCAAAACCTGCCCTACAAATTAAAGAACATGCTCTTTCCATCTTATGAAAAAACCCACCCAAACAAAAACCTTCTATATATACAGACAGATTAATCCACACAGACACCTTTTGGTTGGTTTTCCATTAAGTCCTGTATGGATAAAGCTGTCTGTGTGGATAAAGATGTTTGGTTGGTTTGGAAAAAAAAAACTTGCCTTTTTGTATTAAGCTCTCCTTACTGAATAAGCCACTTTCTATATCATTAAGCCACTACCAAACAGTCATGTATAGATGACCGAATAAGCTGCGAGTCCCATTAAGCTCATTAAGCTGCTAACAACCAGGCCCTAACCAAACAGCTATTTATATGAGAGGGTTAGAGAGAAACTAACCAATACGATGATGGGGTTTGAGACCAGCCATGGCCATACGCTTAGAGAAAGTATCTTTGTATTTCGAGAGTCCAATGAATTCATTTCCGCCATTAGAGGAACAAGTAGTTAGTATTCGAACAGAGTTCGAGTTTCTTGAAGTGGGAAAGATATGAAATTTATTGAAATTGATTGAAGATAACGAAAACCCAGTTCGAATTAAGTGTGATTTTGCTGTATAATGTGGGAGAATAAGTAATCCCCTAGCCATTCATTCGAAAGTAGCTTAAATCAAATGTATGCTTTGCTGCAAGAAAATTAAAGAGTTGGAAGGTCTAGCGACGACGTCGTTTTGGTTTGTGGATATTGTGTATTAAATTGTATGCAAAGAATATGAGAAGTAATGATGTGGGTATGGATAGCCGGAGGTGATGATCGTTGACGTGGGTGGACACGTGGTGGTGGTGGTGCCGGCGGCGATGGCGACAGCGGAGGAGTGAGCGACGAAGGGTTTTTTTTTTTTGCAGTTGAGGCACAGGGACGATGGTATTATCTGAAATCGATCGAGATGCAGGTTTTTTTTTGTTATCTGAAATCGATTTTGCAGCGCTAGGAAGGTGTAACGCGGACTTAAATAAGTCCACGGTACACCTCGTGATAAGATCGGTACCGGTACTGGTACCGGTATCGGTGCTATCGAACCGGTCGGTATTGAATTTTTTTTTGGACAAAATATGAGTACCGAATTCCGAATTGAATTTACCGGTTCGGTAGCGGTACGGGATTGATATCGGGATGGAAAATTCAGTGCAAATACCACTTAGTACCGAAATTTAAAGTTAATAACAAAACAATAAACTAAATCGCTAGATTTCGAGGATGAAAGCTTCAACAATCGCAAATGTTCAATATATCAAAAATCAATCTCAAAAATTTAACAATCTTTCGGTACTCTTTCTTCCTTTTCCTTTTTTGGTTGTTTGTCGGCTCTTAAAAAAATATTGATTTTTTTAAAATGGACGATTTTTTGAAATAAAATGGAGAAGATTATGATTTATTAGGAATATATATGGATTTATTAGTCATAGATATTTTTTAATTTTAGGAAGAGATGATTAGTTAAGAGATAGAGATGAAATTAGAAATCGGAAAGTCCCTTATTATCCGGTTCGGTACCGGTACCGATTTTTTCGGTATAATCCCGGTACTGAATACCGAATACCGAATCGGATAAATTTTTGGGGCCGAATACTGTACCGAATATGAGAATTCGGTATCGGTTCGGTATGGGACCGGTATGGAATCGGTTCGGTTCGGAAAAATGGTATGAAAAACTCATCCATACTGTGGAGTGTGGAAGGAGAGGATGGGATAGGTTGTTTTTGTTATTTTTACGATTATAAGTAAATTTGTCAAAAAATAAGGAGGTGTTTGGGATTGCTTATTTGAAACTATAATTTACTTACTTTTTGTAAGAGTGTTTATTAAAAGTCATGATAAGTTAAAAGTTTTAACTTCTTGTAAAACTATTTATCATCGATTTGACATCGGATAAGTTGTTTTAACTTAGAGCATCTCCAAAAGCTTTGTTAATAGAGAACTAAAACTAAAAATTTGTAAAAAAAATATTACATTCAACTCCAAAAGCATTTTCATTTTAGAGATTTTTTCTAATTCGTTATATTATTAAAATAATCTATAACTTTGATAAAATATTATTTATCTTATTTAAACATTTAATTTAATTTTTTTTATTAGTGGAACATAATAAAAAAAGGTTTCTCTCTCATGTTAATCATTTTTTGAGATGTCTCTAAATTTGAAGATTTTTATATACCTTTTTCATATTTTCTCCATTTTGAAGGAAAAAAAATGCTTAAAATCTTTATTTTCTTCATTTTACAGATGTTGTTGGAGATGCTCTTATTATGTTTTGGTATCACTATAAGTTAATCCAAACACTTTTTATAAAATTTCAATTTAACATCGCATAAGTTGATAATCTCTTTTATAAAAAAGCACAAATTGTTTTAAATAAGCAATCCTAAACACCTCCTTAGAGCATCTCCAACAGCTATTGTAAAATAGAAAAATGAAGAATTTTAACAATTTAAGTGCTCCAACAACTATGGTATATCAATTGCTAAAATAGAAAAATGGGAAAAAAGAAAAGAAAAATCTCTAAATTTAGAGAATCTCTAAAAATATATAGAAGAGAGAGAAACAATATTTTAATTATATTCAACCAATCAAAATAATTGAAGTTAAGTGTGTAGGAGAGAGAAATATTATTTTATTAAATGATGGAATATTTTATTAATATTGTTAATGGTAAAGTCGCTAAAATAGAGTAGCTGTTGGAGTTGAATGCAAATTATTATAGAGATTTTAACTTTTAATATGCTATTTTAAAAAAAATTACAATAGCTGTTGGAGATGCTCTTAAAGATTAGATTAATCATTTTCGTATAGATATCAAAACTGTTTTATTTTTTGAAATTGTCATAGAAAATCATTTATTTTTTAAAAAACATTAACAATTTAATAATGTTACATATTTTTTTACTAATATTTAAGAAACATCAAAATACTTCATAGACTTGCATAGAATTGGATTGGATAATGTGTATAAAAAACCATTCTTTTATGTTTATCACGAATATGATGAAATAGCCCTTCATATACTCTATATGTCTAAATTATTTTTCTTGTTTCACTAGAAGGTAGAACAAAAATTAAAAAAAATTAATATAACATTAATATGATATTTGGTTTAATGATTGCCACTACCCATTGGCGCCCCCACCCGCCTCCACCTCTAACATTTTTTACACAATCTTCATATACATATATATATATATGAAGAATCTGATTAATTAATGGTAGTTAGAAAAAAAATATCAGTTCATACAAAAAAAAAACATGTATTTTTTGTTTGGAAGATTCTTATGAACCAGTGGCGGTCAGCAATGGTGTATGAGGTGATTGTGAGAGACATGTTGAAGGTAGATATGGTCGTGGACGGTGGCAGTGGCTCATCTATAAATTCTAGTAATGAGGATAGAATAAGTAACATGATTATTTTTCCTTACAATTTTGATGGATTGCCATCAATACTAGTTCATATTGTTGGTGTTTTTCTTTTTAAAAACATTTCATTTTTTCAGTGAATTAAGAAAACAATTAACATTTAACAATGAGCCTTCAATTAACAATTAACAATAAATTTTTTGAAAAATAATAGATTTTTTTTAACAAATAGACATCAACTATCAAACTCTAGCCATAAAGATTAACAAAAATTAACAATTTTATGGGGTCAAAATAAGATACATTATAAAAACATGTTAAAATTTATAGCATAAAAACATTTTTTCCTTGAAATTTAACGGTGGGTCATTTGACCCCCAACCCAAAGCATAGATCCGTCAGCAGGCGGTGGTATTGACGATGGACGATGATGACAATTAAACGCCATCTTATTCCAACCTATTTAGGTGGAGCAAAAATCAACATTTTTTTGTTCCAACCAGTCCCAATCTTTATCCCTGGCTCATGTCATGTCAAACGTGAGACAATGAATTTTATCATGTTCTGTCCCATGTACCAAACGCAACCTTAATAAACTGGTTGTCGGACTTTATACGATGATCTTTTAACCGGTTAAGAGCCAGTCTCATGTTCAAAAATTCGGACTAAAACAATATTTTTCAGACCGATCTTTGATTCTTATCGATACAAAATCAATTAATCGGGCTTTTGTACATCTATACTTTTGACACAAGTTGAGTCAACTTATGGATACCATTAAATGACTATGACACCTTTAAAGAAAATAAGCATGGGTTGCTGGAAAGTCTACCAACAAATTACTGTTTTGTCTTTTTATTTATTTTTTGAATTAAATGTCAATAGATTTATTTCCATAAACATAACGTTTAATACATTTCAAACAAATTTCTTTCAAGCATTCATTTCAAAAAGTTGGTGGTGAGTGTTAAACAGGTAAAAATTGTTATCTTTACTTTTTGTATAAGAGTATCGGTCTTTGTTATGATCACCTAATAATAATTGGTCTATAGACGTTTATAAACGACCCTTAGGCCCTTACGGTGAGTTTTGATCAATACATTTATGCCTTAGAAAAACAATAGCATCAAATACAACTAGGGGTGGCAATCGTGTCGTGTTTGGGTTGGCGTGTCATGGATGCTCAACCCTAACCCAACCCTTTTAGCTAATCGTGTCGAGATACACAACCCTAACCCGCACACGTTCGTGTTGGCGGGTTGGCGGGTCAACCCGCGTGTTGGCGGGATGGCCGCGGTGTGGCAGGTTGGCGAGTCAACTTGCGTGTTGTCGGGTTGGCGTGTCGCGGGTTGGCGGTTGGCAGGTAGTTCGCGGGTTGAGGGGTCATGAAATCTCTTGTTTCTAGGTAGAGCGCCGTTGTAGCTGCTGTTGAGTATTTTGAGTTAGGGTTAAGATGTTCGTGTTTCACATTTCTACGTTTGAGTTTTGACGGACGGGATTACAATTTACACAACAAAACGAAAGAAACTCTATTGATTAGACTTTTAGATTTTAAAATAAAACATAAAATATATATATTATTATTTTTAATAAATTTTGGCGGGTTGGCGTGTCAACCCGCGACCCGTTCGTGTCAATGAACCTGACCCGTTTATTTGGCGGGTTGATGGGTTGACGTGTCAAAAAGTTCAACCCTAACCCGTTTATTTTCGTGTCGGGTTCGTGTCGTGTTTCGTGTCATGTCGAGAATTGTCACCCCTATATACAACAAGTATGCCATGATATAAATTTCGTTGACTTAAGAGGAGTTTTGTGCTACATTAGCTATCCTGTATTGTAGGATAAAACAGAAAAAAAAGATACGAAAAGAAACACATTGAATTCGTAACAAGGAACAATATATGTATGTTACACAAAGCCATTTGAAATTCATGTGGAAAAGGTTATACAATCGAATGACAATTAAATGACAAACATCAAATAGTTACTCTTTTACCGAAAGAAAATCTAGAAATATAAATGTTACAAGGAGAAACAAAGAAGTTCGATGCCATCACTTAGATGCAAAGCAAGATATGAGCGAAGACGTTCTTACCTTTTTCATGTACAACAAGAACGTACAGTAAAAGACTCTGAAAAATTAGAATCCTGTTTAATTTCACCATCATCTTCCACTGTAAGTTGACTTCGCTAACATTTCTATCTAGACTCGGAACCGATTCATTTCCATTAACCTTGATCCCCATGACACAAATCATACTCAGGCCCTCAAACGACCTTCATAAAACTATATCTGATTCATGGAAATCTATTAACGATCTTCCTAAAAAGTTTAAATATCATGGAAGATCGGTAAATCGGTAGAATAATACAACAATTTCGTTTTTATTATCGACGAATGAAGGATTAGTTTTGTAATAAAAAAAGTTTTTATCAAAATTTTGAAAAAAAAAAAAGTAGAGGGAGTTTCATGGAAATTAAGCTCCATGAAGACAAACAATTTAAAGGTTCGTTTTTCCGTCGAGTGTTTACTGAAAGGCACCGGATCGGAGATTCAAAATCAACCTCTCTTGCCGACTCCGATGAGGGATCATTCCGATCAATTCAATCAAACGCCGGCGACATAATGATGAAGACGATTGCACACAGATTCAAAATCTCAATTTTCAGTATATCTTTCATCGTCTTCCTCATCTCAGTCTCCCTTTTCCATTTCAATAAATCTCCTCATAACCAAACCCTAACCCCTAAACCAGAACCTGCATCACCACTAGCACAAGAGGAAGGATCGGTTGTTCGGAGGAATTATATAGTTAGATTTATCGAATACAGGAAAGCGGAGCATCACAAGGAGTATCTCGAGCAGAATACGAAAGAGAAGTTTGAAGGTTCTTTGTCATGGGAATGGATTAACAGAAACAATCCTGCCTCTAGATTCCCGACGGACTTTGGAGTGGTGGCGATCGATGATGAGGCGGCGAATTCCATCATCGGGGAGTTTGAGAGGCTGAAGATGGTGAAAGATGTTAGGGTTGATTCGAGCTATCAGTTACGGAACCTGCTCGGTAGAAACAATAAGGAAAAACATGAGAGAATCGGAGCGTTTTCTGATGGGAGGAAGAGGCCTGGTAAGATCTTTACTTCCATGTCGTTTGGTGATGGTGAAGATAATGTGGCTGCAACTGCGACGACTAGTAACCAGACAATTGATTGGCAAAGGCATCTTCTATCACAGGTAATTTGAGTGGATTTTTGTTGATGATGTGATTATTGTTAAACTGATAGCATTGTGCTATTAGAATGTTGAATTTATTAGGGTGTTCATGATTAAGCAAATCAATATATATATATAAGGGAAATAATTAACAAGTTCAATTTCGACCAAGCTTATTGTGTGAAATGATTGGGGTAGGTTGGAAATGAAACCCATGGGAAACTATAGAAGAACACAAAGGGAGCAGGGCAAGTTAGAGAATGTATCTTGGCTTTATCTTTCAAACACAAAAAAACCAATTGTAGTTGAAGAAGTTTATGTGAAATATGTTGGAAGTTTTTCTATATGATGGAATATTATTAGGAATCGCGATTAAATAATTAATGCGCATGTTAGTTTTCCCTTGAGATGCTCGTAGTGTATTTTGAACTTCTTATTTCCTTATATAAATTTTCAGTCAATCTTGAAGACAATCCACATAGTGTGATTTGTATACCTTCCATGCAGAAATCTCAAGTTACATCCTTGTTTGGAGCAGATGCACTTTGGTCAAAAGGGTACACTGGAGCAAAAGTTAGGATGGCTATATTTGATACTGGAATTCGCTCTGATCATCCACATTTCCGTAATATCAAGGTCTTACTGGCAATATAACTTTGATGGAACTTTACTATAAGATTGAATTTGCAAATTTATTTGGTAAGAATCTAAATTTTCTTTATATACAATATCAGGAGCGCACTAATTGGACTAATGAAGATACGTTAAATGATAATCTTGGACATGGTACATTTGTTGCTGGAGTGATTGCTGGTGAAGATGCAGAATGCCTTGGTTTTGCACCAGACACAGAGATTTATGCTTTCCGTGTGTTTACAGATGCACAGGTAATGCATAATGTACAGTTCCTCAATATATATATCACCATTTATTATGAGAGTAACTCTTGTGATCTCTTCTCTCCATTGCCATTTGAACTTTATGATTTTTTTAAGAGAATGATAAGTTTCTATTCAGCTTATTGCAGGTGTCATACACGTCATGGTTTCTAGATGCATTTAATTATGCAATCGCAAGCAATATGGATGTTCTAAACTTGAGCATCGGAGGTCCTGATTACTTGGATCTTCCATTTGTAGAAAAGGTGAGAGTCTATTTGACATATTCCTCGGAATGCATATTGATATTGTGCGTATAAAATTTTCACACATTTAGAAAAAAATCGTACTTGCGTGCATGGATATTATGACAAACACTTTGAATCGTAGGTTTTTTGTGGGTTCTTATCAACATTTATTGATGCTTTTTACTAACCTTATCACTAAAATTGGTTTACCAGGTGCTGGAGTTGACAGCCAGTAATATCATAATGGTGTCTGCAATTGGAAATGATGGACCACTTTATGGCACACTCAACAATCCCGCTGATCAAAGTGATGTTATTGGTGTTGGTGGTATAGATTATAACGATCACATTGCTTCATTTTCATCACGTGGCATGAGCACTTGGGAGATTCCTCATGGGTAATCAATCATCTATCAAATTTCCTTTTGTTTGTCTTGTTTTCATTGTTGTACAAAACATAATTTTTTACTACCACTTGACTCGTATTTTAACACGCTTATGGTAGTGATGCCTTGATTTAAGATGGTATTAAACTGCTTGCAGCTCTCACTTGATGAAAAATGTAACTTCTCTTATGGGCTGTTTGGTTGGTTTTTCATTAAGTTCTGTGTGTGGATTAATCTGTCTGTATAAATTGTGAAGGTTTTTGTTTGGGATTGTTTTGTCATAGATGGAAGGAGCGTTTTTCTAATTGGAAGGGGATTGTTTGGGGGAAAAACTTGGCTTTCTGCATAGAGCTCCCCCTAGAAACTTAGGTGTTGTTTGTTTTCTAAGAGATACCGAAGTCTAAAGTCTTATTTCACTTCTGATTGCTAAGAGGTGGTTTTGAAGTCCTAGAGCAGAATCAATAAGACTGTTTGTTTTTGTAAACTAATAAATGTCTGAATTTGTTTAAATTATCTATTTTACCCATCAAAATATTATAATGTTGAATTCATGTATAAACTTATACGGTTTTCACACATTTATTCATCATCATTACAAAATATACATCTAAATTATATAATTAGCATTCATTTTAGCAAAAATATGCCATTAACGATATTTAACACAATTAAATCTTATTAAAATACATCAATTGAGAGAGGTGAGGATCGATTGAGAGAGAGGATCGATTAAGGATAATTGATTGAGAAACGTCGTTGTTGAGAATCTGGAGAACAACAAGAGGCAAATAAGGGGTTGGTTAAGAGGACGATAAGACATAAGGGCCTCTGAAAAGTTGGAAAAAACAAACAGTCTGAATGACCCTACCTCTTACCGAATCAGACATAAGAGACTGATAAGAGCTTTTTTTTAAACACACAAGGCCTTACTGAATAAGTCACTTTCTATATCATAAAGCCACTTCCAAACAGTCATGTATAGCTGACCGAATAAGCTGCGAGTCCCATTAAGCTCATTAAGCTGCTAAAAACAGACCCTTATTCTTCTCCCCTTCCTTAATAATACTTACCATATTGGGAAATGTGTTTGATTGGTCTCTGTGATTACTTTGACTGGTCTCGAATCTCGATTAGAACAATTGTCAAATTCTATATGGCCACTTCTCATCCGGTTTCTTACAAAGCTTCTACATTTGGCAAGTAATCCCTTGGAAATATGTTACTTTTCTTCTCTTTTTATTATTTATAATTGTTTATCCTAAATAGCATGTTATCTGCAATCTATTTTTGAATTATTCAAGTGGTTATCACTTTCCATAATAGTTCCAATTCAAATATAAGGATATATAATTATGCCTGTTATCTACAGTGACATTTTTTTTCTTTTTCTGAACTTACGTTTAAAATTTATCTTCACAGCTATGGACGCGTTAAACCAGACGTTGTTGCCTATGGACGAGAAATTATGGGATCCAAGATTAGCACAGGCTGTAAAACTTTATCAGGAACCAGTGTGGCTAGTCCTGTGGTTGCTGGTGTAGTGTGCCTTCTCGTCAGTGTCATCCCTGAAAGTGACCGAAAACGAATCCTAAACCCAGCCAGCATGAAACAAGCTTTAGTTGAGGGGGCTGCAAAGCTTTCTGGTCCTAATATGTATGAGCAGGGTGCAGGCAGGGTTGATCTGTGAGTTCTTTTTCCTTTTCTTTTTAAAGTATATAATATTTTATATATTTTAAAGTATATATATGGGGGCGGGTTCAAATGAGAACTAAAATTTGGTTGTGAACGTGAGGACAACTGAGAGTGCGAACGTGTCATATTCAGACTGAATAATCAAAGAAATATTCAGTCTGAATATAGTATTTATTCAATCTGAATAATCTACACTCAGACACATGTCACGCTCTCATTTGTCCTAACGTTCACAACCAAATTTGAGTTCGCATTTGAACTTTCCTCTATATACATACATATATATATATATATATAGAAAGAGGTTCATGCGAGGACGGTAACAATTTACGAGAATGCGAGGACAATCCTCAGTCAATCATTTTGTACATGAAATTTTTCATCTACAAAATCACATATGATTCACATACAAAATCATATATGATTAGCGAGACTTTTCCCGCGGCGAAATTCGCTCGTGTCATTTTTGATGCCAGTACAAAATCACATATGATTTTGTACATGAAAAAAATTTCATGTACGAAATGATTGGCTGAGGATTGTCCTCACATTCTCGTAAATTGTTACTGTCCTCGCATGAACCTGCCTCTCTCTATATATATATATATCGCAAATACCCACGCACCCTTCTCACCTGTGGTGAGGTTTGAACCCTTAGACCTCCTGGGAGATTGGGCTCTACTGATAAACCGGAGGGTACCACTAGATATTCTTTCAAAATTGACCCCTTGGTTTGATCTGCGAGTATGATTTCGACACATTAATATTGTTTGTTAAAGTATTTTCTTGCATACTCAAGATATTCTTTCAAAATTTCCCCTATCTTGATGTGAATTTCAAAGAAATTCTCTTACTTGTCCTAAAAGGTGCAGCACTCTTCACTTTTTCAGCAAAAAAAAATTTTAATCCAAAATTATTTCTTTGCCCAACAGTAACCATTACAAAATACTGATTACTTTTGATTTTTGTCCCTAATAAGATTCCAATTTTTTGGTAAATTTAGATATTTGATCCCACTATTGAAACACTTCCATCAAACAATCTACATTTCTAACCTTATGCTATATATTAGGTTAGAATCATATGAAATACTGAAGAGCTACAAGCCTCGGGCAACCATCTTCCCAAGTGTTCTTGATTATACAGACTGCCCTTATTCTTGGCCGTTTTGCCAACAACCACTCTATGCTGATGCAATGCCTGTTCTTTTCAACACCACCATACTTAACGGAATGGGCGTAATTGGCTATGTTGAAAGTCAACCCGTATGGCATCCCACAAATGAAGAAAGCAATCTTCTCAGCATTCATTTCACTTATTCAGACGTTATTTGGCCGTGGACCGGATATCTCGCATTACATATGCAAATCAAAGAAGAAGGAGCTCAGTTTTCGGGAGATATCGAAGGAAATGTAACGGTTAAGATATACAGCCCTCCGGCTTTAGGGGAAAAGTCATTTCGACATAGTGTCTGTATACTACATTTGAAATTAAAAGTGGTTCCAACTCCTCCAAGATCAATGCGGGTTTTATGGGATCAATTTCATAGTATTAAATACCCTCCCGGTTACATTCCAAGAGACTCGTTAGATGTCAGAAATGATATTCTTGATTGGCATGGCGATCATTTGCATACTAATTTCCATATTATGTTTAATATGTTAAGAGATGCGGGATATTATATTGAAACACTTGGTTCGCCTTTAACGTGTTTTGATGCCCGCCAATATGGGACTCTTTTATTGGTGGATCTTGAAGATGAATATTTTGAAGAAGAGATTCAAAAATTGAGGGATGATGTGTTAAATACTGGACTTAGTTTGGTTGTATTTGCTGATTGGTATAATGTTGATACGATGGTTAAAATGAGGTTTTTTGATGATAATACGAGAAGTTGGTGGACCCCGGTTACTGGTGGAGCGAATATTCCGGCTTTGAATGATCTTTTGGCACCTTTTGGTATTGCTTTTGGAGATAGAATTCTAAATGGTGATTTCAATTTGAACGATGAGTTGATTAGATATGCATCTGGGACGAATATTGCTAAATTCCCTGGAGGTGGATATGTGCATAGTTTTCCGTTTTATGATAGTTCTGAGAGTGGTGCTACACATAGTTTTCTAGCATCTGGATCTGATAATGTAAGCAAAGCTCAATCTTCCTACTATCTTTTTGTCCATGGTAAATAGGAGAACGTTCATTTAGGAATTGTAAATATTGAGAACCGTGAGAACCAACTATTCATGAATTATTTGTGATGAATGTGCCTACAAATTCATGAATATCATGCATTTATTCATTATGAATAGTTGGTTCTCATGGTTCTCAAATGAACCTGGTCCATGGTAAATAGGGGAAAGTTCATTTAAGAACCGTAAATGTTGAGAACCGTGAGAACCAACTATCCATGAGTTATTTGTGATGAATGTGCCTAGATATTCATGAATATCATGCATTTATTCATCATGAATAGTTGGTTCTCATGGTTCTCAAATGAACCTGCTCCATGGTAAATAAACATAAAACAATGGGAAAACATTTGATTTTATCTCTTGAAAACCATTATCTTGAGTTGCTTGTTGGGATGTACCTGATTTGAATTTCAACTTTCTGTAACATGACTTGCTATTTTTAGCATATATTTAATTATTGCTAAATCATTAATCATTAAATCATGGTGTGTGTGTGTGAATCTAGCAGGCTGATTCAGCTATTCTTGGCTTAGTGGAATTGGGAGGGAGTCGAATTGCTGTATATGGTGATTCCAATTGTTTGGATAGCAGCCATATGGTTACCAACTGTTATTGGCTTTTACGGAAAATACTAGAATTTACAGGCAGAAATATCAAAGACCCGTTGCTTTTCTCAAATTCAGTGAAACAGAAAACGCCTTTGCACCTAGACGACAATCAGTTGCCATCTCGTAGGACTGATTTGAATTTCTCAACGTATTCAGCAGTTTTTGGGAAAGAATTGACCTGCAGGAGTGATTCTAGGTTTGATGTGTGGGGAACAAAAGGGTATGGCCTACAGGTTAGAGGACGAAATCGTAGATTGCCAGGGTATAAAGCAATTGATCTTGGCAGGGGGCTGAATGCTTCAGCTGATATCTCCATCATAAAGGCTCCCAAGGTTCTTGAGAAAAACAAGGAGAATTCTTCAGGCAATAAGTTCCTTGGCTTGCTTTACAGAGATGATGTAAGTAACTCAAACTTACTCCAATGATTTCCCCAGAAAATAAAACAATATTCATTTGTACCATTTAAATATTTTCATTTTTATGTCATATGGTGTGAAGAAAAAAAAATCGAAGATACCCACAAAATGAATGGCAACATATGTTAGTCGATTTAATTAAATTTTCATTCTTTTTTACAGCTGGACGCACCCGTTGTATTTCCAAGTCACTGGCTTGTACCTGCTGTTGTTGCTGTTTTAGGTTAGTGAACTTTTATAAAGATGGAAAAGTTAAGATAAATTATTGTCATCAGATGTTTGATGATTTCTTAAAAAATTTCAGGGATTTTGCTCCTACTGAATTTCTGGAGAATCAGACAGAAAAGGCGTCGTAGAAGGAAAGGATCTAGCTCTAGTCGTTACACCAACCTCTAGATATAAGTTTTGAAGTCGAAGCTATTCCTGTAATGCTAAATGAAAGTTGGTTTTTTGCATAAATAGAAATTTTGCAGTCATGTTTGTGTGCAACAATCTTTCTTTTATAACCACAAGGGTTGTGGCGTACTGGTTGAGGCCCTGGGGGATGTAGTGGAATATCCCATCTGCCCAGGGTTCGAATCCAGGCATACACAACAATTGTGGCCACTGAGTTTACCAGGCTGATGTATTGCAGTCATAATTTGCCAAGATTAGTCTAGGCTATGCCTGGGAAACCCTTCAGAAAAAAAGAAAAAAAAAAGCAATCTTTCTTTTATTTCTGGTTTTGCCTGGCACCAAAATCCCAATCGAATTCAACAAAATGATGGTATTTTAGATCGTTAGTTAAAACCAAATCAACTCAATATATCTCACTAAAAAGTAGAGATCCGAGAATATGGAGGTGGGATTTATGCAAACTTGACCCCTCTAACATGTATTTTTACAAAAATGACCCTTACAGAATTAAATGATAGAATCCCAGAATGCAATTATAGGTTTTCTTCAAGAAAATCTTGGTTCAGCTCTATTCCGTTGGATGATCGGTCAAAGTCAAAGTCAAAGGCTTCAAAGTCAAGACACCCATATCATATCATATCATATCATATTTGAAATTCTACAACACAGTCACCATCTTTCTCTGCTGATGTGATTTGTGTCAAAATTGTATCTTGATTTACAGGAACAGATGGCAAAAGAGCTTCTTTTATATTTCTACAGGTTTCTTGAGGTGTCTGCTTATAGCTTATTCCATGGCTGCCATCCTCTGACTGCGCTTCACTTACAGAATCAGACCTTGTAAGTCCCTTTCCTATTAAGCATGTTAGTAGTTTCATAAATTAGCTTAATCAAGAAAATGAACAAGATGGTATCTGGTTCTTAAATCCAGTTTTCACCAATAAATAACACAAAAATCAAACTTAACATTTACTTTTCGCTTTTACACTGATACATTCTTGGCTAGGTTTACTAGAAGTATCACGCGTAACACATAGCCACACTCTCTCCTCTTCAGAATCTTTTTCGGAAGCTATAGGAATATGCCAATGGCCTTTTTTCGACTCCTGGTGAGTATTGAAACAATTAGAGGAATGTATGTATATATATACACACACATATATCTTATCTTTAATCCAGTCCAAAAGATTGACAGATAAGTATAAAATTAAGAATAGTAACCTGAATCACAACTGAACATGGAGGAGGCATGTGATAAACTGGACCCGTTTCAGAAAAGTTGAATCGCACCTGCCATTAGAAACAAAACCCGTTACCAGAATTAGCTTAAAATCTTATGCTGATTGAATAAGCAGAGTCCGACATAACTAGAAAGCACAATCGGTTTTCTGATACGATCCAAGAAACTTATATGGGTTCAAACAGAATTAGATTATTGACATAAAAATGATAAAATTAGCAATCTTGAATTTATTGCTTACCTGATGCCTTTCTTTCCATTTAGGGAAAAAATCATTCCCTAAAAGTTGAAATAAATGGTCTCTCATTTCATCATTGGTCACAAGTAAGCACTTAAACTTTATAGCTGCATATAACCAGTACCTATATAAACAAATGTCACTTTGGCTTTTCGACATATAAACGCAAAAAAAACAAGAAAATGTGACGGAAAATTGAATTTACCAATCATCATTAGACCCTGTAGGTGTTGCGTAAAGTGCATCAGCGGTTTTCCATTTTTCGACTAATGACTTATTTATCCCTTCATCCATCTTATCTCCGGTTACACGCCTATTGTGCAGGATAACCAGTGGCCATTTCTTGGAAGGAAGCATCTGCCTGATGCCATTCGCTATGGTATTCACCTAAATAAAATATAAAAAATATAAATTTATGGAAAGAAAAGAAATCTTTAACTTGCAGGTGTGCTTAATGAATAATCCCCATAACTTGCCTTAGATGGTTTGAATCTTCTCTGGCTGAATAGACCGACATTTGCTCCATCTACAACTGCTTCAAATGGTCCGTAGTAATCCAGCCATTTCTACAAATGGACAAAAAGGTATCTATTAGAAGTTCTAGGGGTGGCAATGGGTTGGGTTCGGGTTCAACCCATTTTATTAAACAGGTCGAAAATCTCAACCCAACCCAACCCATTTAAATGGGTTGAGATTTTCAACTCAACCCATTTAACCATTTAATTAAATGGGTTGAGATTTTCAACCCAACCCAACCTGCTACTTAAATGGGTTGCCAATGGGTTGGCCTGTTTACGAAAATCTCAACCCAACCTGTTAAATAAATGGGTTCAACCTGGTTTATGTGTAAAAAAGAGGTTATTAATAGGTTGAAATAGGCTATTAATGGTTTGAAAACGGGTTGCAAACAGGATGAAAATATGTCAAAATTTTCAACCCAACCCACCAAACCAATTTATTAAATGGGTTAGGCGGGTTGACCCATTTAAGTTAAACGGGTTGAAAATCTCAACCCAACCTGCTACTAATGGGTTGGGTTGACAGGTTGGGTCACTTTCTGCCAACCCTAAATTTAGAAACATTTCAGTTTTCATTTCAAACTTTTCATAAGATCAGAATCAACAAACTTTTCATAAGATCAGAATCAACAAACTTTTCTTACTTGAAATTTCTCGAAACTTTTATTTCTATCTCGTTCTTTAGCGATTCTAGCGACTGATTCAGCAAACCGTTCGGTTTCTATCGGATCAAGATCAATGGTCGCTAATTTCTCACCACAACATTGACATAATCCGTCTTTTCCAACAAACGATCTTTTTACAGACCATTTTCCTTTACCCAACCAGCCTTGCCCATGCCAACCTCCACCGCCATTTTCAACCGATTTATTTATCAAATCTTCATCCCATTTTCTTCTCCCAATTCTCGAAGCATTCTTACTTTTAAACCAATTCTCAATAACATCTGCAGTAGAAGGCAACACTTTTCTAACACTTGTTCTTAATTTATGTAACAAATAATAAACTTTATCATTTCTACCATTTTCAATACTCACTTTCAAAAGTGCTTCTAATTCGGGCTCTTCTGGAAAAACCCCATTAGATAACATATGTTCTTCGACCTCAAAAGCTTTTTCAAGATTCCCAGTTCTACAAAAAACCGATAAAGCTGGACCGTAGGATCGTAATCTAGGGTTTATCCCGAAATCTTTCATCTTTTTAACCATATCAAATGCCATTTGCCCGTTATCTTCAGACATCGCCATTCTAGCTAAAGATGTTAAGATTGCTTCACTCATTGGGATTTCATCAGAAACCATTTCTTTATAGATTTCGAAACCCTTTTTGAGTGCATACTCTTTAACATCTTCACATACTCTAATCTCGTTTCTAAAGTTCGAATCTTTATGATCTTTTATTAATTGGATCAATCCATCTAACGTCTGAATAACTGTCTGAATCTTGGTGGGTTCTTCAAGATTTTTGGGATTATGGTTCGATAAATCGATTTTGGTCGAAATTGTGTCTGATCTCCCACTTTTTGCTGGCTGAACAACACCTACAGCAGCTGAAGAACAAAGATATAAAATGACACCATAATGATATTGACCTAAATTTATACCTTCTCTTTTTGCTAAATCATAAATCCCAATAGCACCCATAACATCTCCTCGTTTTGAACAGATTTCCAAACCAACACGAAGAACAGCTACAGGTGAATCAAATTTTCCCTTTTTTGACCTTTTTACCCTTTTCTTCTTCATTCCTGAATCATCATCATCGTCATCTTCAATCTCATCACTCTCATCTCCCTTATCCATTTTCACATATTTTTTTGAAGTGTTTTCATTTTTGGATTTGAAAGATGAAGACCCAGAAGTATTATATGGCTTCTTTTTGGAGTTAGAATCAAATCTGTTTCTTGAATTCTTATCTTTCTGTTTGACAACCTTTTTGTCAATTTTTTCAGCTGGTTTCTTCTCGACCCTTTGATCTTTAGACTCTAGAGATGAAAACCCACGTTCGATTTTGTCGATAATCCTTCGACTGATTGTGGATTTTGAATTTTGTTGTGCGATTGAAGCTTTAGTTTCCATGGGAGGTTGAAGATGAAGAAATGGTGAGAGTTTGTGAGGTGATAAAATGAGAAATCCATGGGAGAAAGTGTTGAAATTGGAAGAATAAGAAGGGGAGTTGCAGAGAGTGAAAGAAGGAGGTTTGAAAGTGGAGGGGAAGAAGAAGGCCATTTTTGTGGCCCGTTTGGACACAGAAAAAGGTTTCGCTATCACTTTTGGATTGGTTTTATATTTGGATGAGGTAATATTTTCATTTTATACCCTTTGAACTTTGGGAAATTTAGGAAGCTATCCAATTTTTGGGTTGGGTTTCACTTTATAGTCAATTTCTTCTAAAACTTATCAAAATATACGTTACGAACCTACCTAGATAAACGACAAGATTATATTTATATTTTTTACCCTTGTTTACAATATATTTGGTTCGTAATTGCAAACCTGGTGAAAAATGTAATTTTTTGTAAAGGATATTGCAAACAGGGGGCCAAAAAAGTATAAAGTTTTAGTCGTTTAGCTAAGTTCGTAATTAGTGGTTATTTTGGTAAGTTTTAGGAGAAATTGACACTAAGGTGAAACCCAACCCAAAAAATGACTAATTTTCCAAATTTCCCTTGAATTTTTTATAATTTTTAGTGCACTTCTTTCTTTTTAGGGTGAACTTTATTTTTGGTCCTTGTGCTTTTTTGGTTTTCTTGGTTTTTGTCTCCAATATTCATTTCATACAAATTTATCATTGTAGTTCTTAAATTATGGTATATCATAATGTTGAAGTTTGTTGGGTTTTTTAGGTCAAGGATTTTTTTTGTTTGATTTCAAAAAGTTAAAAAGATTTATTTGTTTTTAAATAAAAGTTTAGGGACTTGATCGCTTAAAATCTGAAAGTTTGTTGGATTTTTGTAGATTTTTTTCGCTTTTTTGATTAACAAAAGGGTCATTATGGGTGTATATTAACGTGAAATATGATATTCGTGGATATCATGAGTCAAGGCTTGTGTGGTATGTAGGGGTGTAAACAAGCCGAGTCGAGTCGAGTAGCAGGTTAACCGAGCCGAACCATAAACTTGAATTGAGTTTTTGAACGAGCCGAGTCGAACACTGGTGTTATAAAGCTCGGCTCGTTTAGTTAAACGAGTTCCATTTTGTGTTCGAGATCGACTCGAGCTCGAGAATTATTAAGCTCGAGCTTGAGTAGCTCGTTAAAAGCTCGAATCGTTTACACCCCTAGTGGTACGTCAGGATCTAATACACAGTTTTTGAGGCAAGCCGCCAAGCCGGGTGAAACAAATGATTGAATTTCTAACTTCTCGCTACATTATTTGTGTTCCCGTAGCCGGTCTCAATTAGGATTTGAATGCTAACAAAAGAAAGAAAAAAAGATGGATTTATTTTTGAAATGATTGAGATAAAGAGAATTATGGTTGTTGATATGGTTAAAATTTCTTCTAATTTTCCTCGGAAAACAAACACTTTCTATTGAACGAGTTCGGCAAGGGGAGTTGTTAATTTTTGCTAATTTATTAGTATTATCCTCTACTTCTGTTAGTGTATGTATGAATATACATATATATATATATAGAGAGAGAGAGAGAGAGGAGATTCTAAATACAAACCGTGTAATTTTTTTTTGAACAGTGACAATTTTATTAAAACTAGCAAGATGCTAGAAAGGAAACCATGTAATTGTTACACACCTTATAAACCAGTCTTTTCCCATGGGTTTGTGTATTTTGAAATTTTTAAACAATTACCAAATTGGGTGCAGACAAGGTTAGAGGGTAAATTTCGGAGTTGAGTGCCTTGATTACAATGATGTCATTGCATCAAACCGGACTTGTCGTTAGAGACTGAAAGCTAGGATTAGTTCCTCAAGATCTGTTCTTTTTTTACCTTTTATCTGTCATGTGATGGTGTTTAAATTTGAATTACTGACTCGTTACTACCTTCAAACCATTCCATAAGCATATTTCTTCGGTAAAAGAGTATTGTTACTTGTTAGATTTCACCCTTCGGTGTCTCATTGAAATGTAATGCTACTTAAAAAATATCATTACAAACAAAATCATTCTTTAACATGTTAAATGTGTAATTTTGGATAGGCTTCATAGCCTAATTGTACATGTGTTTGAGGCTTAAGTAGAACAAAAACAATCCTTGTTTATGTTAAAATTCTTATTTGTATTCATTTGTATCCGTTATACATATTCTACTTTGCTATGGGGTACAATATGAGATCTTCATAAAGTAAAAAAAAACAATTATTCTATTCTTTTGAAGTAGATGTCAGATATACATAAATGTTACACTCCAGATGGGATATGCTACATTTGATTTGGTTTAACAATTTAATGTGCACAAATGAATTTATCATCAAACAAAATTTTTAAATGGTGGTAGCTTTTTCGCTCCTCGGGTAGTTTTCAAGAAAGAAATCTTTTTGACATGTAACAAGCACGGTTATGTTGGGTTTGCAATATTCGATAACGGGCCTTGCCTCCTTTGATTTTTAAGCATGATGTTATGTCATTTCAAACACAAACAATAATCGTGATCCACGCAAACAAAAAGATAGACCGAGGCATCACAAGGACCAAGAATCTTACTCGGGGATATTTGTTAGCAACTTAATAGGACTCACAGCTTATTCGGTAAGTTATACATGATTGTTTGGTAGTGGCTTAATGATATAGAAAATGGTTTATTCAGTAAGCTTCTAGGAGAAGCTTTACGTAGGAAGCCCTGTTTTTTTTTCTTCCAAACTTGTCTTTCCCAATTAAAAAACATGCTCATTCCGTCTATAAAAAAACTCTCCAAACGAAAACCTTCCCTCTCTCTATATAGATAGATTAATCCACATAGATAGCTTTATCCATACAGGACTTAATGAAAAACCAACCAAACAAACCCCTCACTGTCACCCGGCAAGAGGCATAGCAAGAACCAATAATCTTACCTACCCATTAAGGTAAGTAAGAGGTAGAGACTCTTGCCGATAAGCACTTACCCTATAAGTGACGGGTAAACAACCCCGACTCTATAGATGAGCAGTTAAGCAGTGTTATAATGGAAGTGCAGAAGTTAAGCGGCTCGGATAATGAGCAAAAATATGGAAAAAAAACAACAACAATACAATACCTGCGGAATTGTTTGGTTCCATGAACATAGATCCCTTTCTACAACTTTCATGTTTTATTTTCCAATGAACAACATAGGCAAACAACTCGGGGTTGATGGGAAAACAATCAAAAAGAACGATTTAAAATTGACCGAATCTAATCTTTGTATAACGCATGAACACACACATTTTGATATCCTAAGTCGCATTACATTTCGAAAGTTGGAACTTGTTTTAACTTGTGTTCTTACTCATTCAGACATCTGCTTCACGAACGATGTGTCATAAAGGCATTGAAATTCCTGCAATATTGATCATGTAAGAATGTTAAGAACCAAATAAATGATATAAA
Source organism: Silybum marianum (assembly GCA_036898165.1). Classification (NCBI taxonomy): domain Eukaryota; kingdom Viridiplantae; phylum Streptophyta; class Magnoliopsida; order Asterales; family Asteraceae; genus Silybum; species Silybum marianum. The sequence continues at coordinate 1,812,535 of CM072534.1, forward strand.
AAACGTACATTTCATCTATAAATATCAAAAAAAGACATTATTACATTGGATTTGAAATCCCATAAACATGGGATTTAGTTGGTATTTCACAGGATTTCATAGAATTTGTTCGTAATAATGTTTTAAAATATGTTAAAAACATTCTTTTTGTAATAAGCAATTAATAAGAATATAATTTAATTATTTTATAAAGAATGGAATTCAAGTCCATTCCAAATCCTTTCACGAAATCCAAATCCCTCAAAAGCATTCCATCAAATCAAACAGGACCTAAGAACTTGCCCAAAAGATGAAAAGTAAGAAACTTGTGACTTTAACCTTATGGTTCTTCATAATTATTAACAAGAACACTTGCATTTCTCTCTCCCACTACCATTTAATTTATATATATATAGGGGAGACATCCATTACAAACCATGGAGTTTGTATGGTTTGTACAAATTGTCTGGTTTGTATTTGAAATCTCCCCTATATATACATATATATATATATGCACTCTTCTACATTTACATAACCATCCCCCTACAGTTATGCATTGGCCCCAAATTTTTACACATGTCCGAATTTGACTGGAGGAAGGAAGAAAACATAGAAAGGGTAAGAGGTGATTTTTTTCCCATCTATGACCCCATTATTAATTATAAGAGATAAAAAGAGTTATTTTCAGTTATAACTTATATGTTATAACTTAAAACTAAGTACCATAATGGCTTAATCCATTTCATTTCATACAGTCATACTTTGTGGAAACATGATGCACTGAATTTTCTAATAAAGGTTATTTCTCATTGAAACCTCAAATCTAACAATACTCTGAACTTTAGAGGATGATCTAATAATGGTAGTTAATATATCCATTCACAATTTGAGTCAACAATTACTATAACATGACAAATAAAGCGTCAAAAAAACATACCTTGAGGGACTAATCCCCAGCTTTCAGACTCTAATGATAAGCCCGATTTTAAGCATGCTGATGCAATGGCACTATGCAATGGCATCATTGTTATCAAGGCACTCAACTCCACCGGTAACCTAACACAACATATCAAAAGTAATAAGCAAACCATACGTAAGTGCAGTTATACACACACACACATATATATATATATATATTCATACATACACTACTGTAGAAACAGAGTATTTACTAAGGGGCTGTTTGGTTGGTTTTCCATTAAGTTCTGTGTGGATTAATCTGATGTAAAGATTGGGAAGGTTTTTGTTTGGGAGGTCTTTTCATAAATGGAAGGAGCGTGTTTTTTATTGGGAGGGGCATGTTTGGAAGAAAAAAAAACTTGGCTTTCTGCATAAAACTCCCCCTAAAAGCTTACTGAATAAGCCACTCTCTATATAATGAAGCCACTACCAAGCAGTGATGTATAGCTGATCGAATAAGCTGCGAGTCCCATTAAGCTGCTAACAAACAAGCCCTAACTTATTCACAGAAACAGGGCAGAGAAAAGCCCTTCGTTCATTCTGTCCCTTCCAGACCCTACTTTCGAAGGGATATATCGGGTAAGCTTGGTTTGGTTTCCTTACTAAGGTGCTGTTTGTATTTGAAGAGATGCTTAACTCTAAAGTCTTGTTTAACTTCTTGTTGATACAGATGATGCTTTCGTCTGAAAGCATGATCAATAAGACTTTTTGTTTTTGTAAACTGATAAATGTCTATTTTGAGATCGCTTTGCAATTTCCTATTAATCTAATATCTAATAATGGTGAATCATCCTTCATGCTTTGCCAAAGATTTTGTTTCACAATTGGGTATTATTGTCATATGCCTCTAGCTTTTTTTTATCTGGGGGAGGTCTGCCATTGAAGCTTCAAAAAGAAGCTGCAATATGCAAGATCATTTTCAAAAGCAACCGAATGTGCAAAGCCTTTATTGGAACCAGATATAGTTTAAGGATAATTTTCTTTTGCCTAAAGAACAAACAAACTAATTACTGAAAGATAAACTTTCTCCTCAACGCAATTCTTGAATTTCTTTTACTTTTTGTTACAGTTCCTTTTATGTGTGTGCATATACCACCCTGTTTGACCTTGGCATTAAGCCCTAACAAAGACAATATAGATCATCATAAATTTAAAAAATATCCAACAACCCATCAGGTCTGTATGTAAAAAATCTCATCTATATGCAATTATAATTTCTTCTATATGCACATCTACAATGTTTTACTTCGGAATCAAGCCCTAAAAAACAATATCAATCATCACAACTTTCACAAAAACCCAAAAGCCCAAAAAATACATCAATCTAGATTAAATCATATATGTTAGAAGAAAATTTACTGCATCAACAACCATTATTCTCTCTGTATCAACCAATTTTCGTGCATTTCAAGCAGCCTTTCACCCTTATTCATATCTCACATGTTTTACATTACCTTGTTAACATCCAGGTCCTACTTAGGGAACACGAATAACAAAATTCCTAACTTTCCTCCATGTGATTCCTAGCAGCTACCCTCCCTAAATGACTACTTGCAAATCCAAACGATTTCATTGCAGCGTTATATAACATTGTAAAATTGAAGCTAAAACAAGATAGTAAATCAACTTAATTCAATAAAATTGCGATTTTCGAAGGAACAAACCTTGAAAAACGTCGAGATGAAGAAGAAACTTGGGGATTTGACGTCGATTTCACAAATGGTGATGATGATGATGATTGAGGTGAAAGAGAAGGAGACCGCTTGGTGGTAAACTTGGGAGATAGAGAATGAAGACGAGAGCAGAGCCTAGAAACAGCTCTGGAAGACGCCATGGAAGAAAACCTTGATTAAACCCTAACGTCAAAGAAAGAAAGAAAGAAAGAAAGAATGGGATTGCAGATCCGCGATTACTTTAGGGTTATCGGGTTCGGGTAATAGGCCCATTTATAGTTAACCCAACTAATGGCCCATTACTAAATTTATCTATGAGCAAAATGTGCGAAATAGCAACCTACTTTCATAAATTTCTTTATTATAGCATTGTACTTTCAGTTTTTCTTATTATAGCAATGTACTTTCAAATTATTTTTTATTAGGACATTGTACTTTGAAAATTTTATCCATCATAGCATTGGGTAACCTGTTACCTATTATACCGGTTTCTCTCGATGATGTGTCATAATTAAAATGACGTGAAAGCCACGTGGATATACTTACATGTCATAAAAAAATAATTTTAAAAACACTTTTTAAACCTTCCCTCACACTCTTCATCGACTCCGACTTTTGCTATTCTGATTGCTAAACCCTAACAATGATCGACTCCTCTTCCTAAAACCATCGTCAAGTTTTTCACCCGTTATTGTTCTATCCTGGTAAAGTTTCTATCCTTTTCTTCCTATTCTATTTGTTATCATTATCGTATTTTGTTAATTTTTATGTATGATATTTGCAATGTAAGTACACATCATCGATTGCAATTGGAAGACTACATAGTGCCCTTTTTGGTGGTTATTTAGCTTTTTTTGGATTTCGTGGATGACAAAATTCCCTAATTTTTGATAATTTGCTTCATATTTTCTGGATTTTGTGGATGACAAAATTCTTCATTTTTTTGATGGTTATTTAGCTTTTTTTTTTTGAAAGACTGGTGGTTTGTTGGAGCATTCGAACACCATATTTGAGCAGCTTTTTTTGAAGCATTTGTCGATGTCTGTCGAGGATGGATCTTGATATGTAGAAGTAGTAACTAGTAAATGGGTTAATGGTATTGATGACTCTAGCTTTTGGTGGTTGAACATGTGATCTTTCTTAGACGTTTTTGGTCAAAGATGTAAGTTTTTCGATGGTCATTGGAAATAACAACCGGAAATGGAGGGAGGTCATTGCGGTGGACGGTGGTCGTTTCTACTCGAGTACCACGTGACAGAGGAGGAACGATGTGGGTGGGGTCCACTTTCTCGAGGCAATCGTTTTAAGTCTGTTTTTTCAAATAAAGAAAAATAAACTTTCATATACAATAGAGAAACCACATAAGAACCAAAAAAGGGCATGTGTCACCTTGAATTTTTTAAAAGGGCATGTGTTCCCTCTAATTGACCATTACAATTTACACTCTAAGGTCTCAACTCTCTATGTTGATTTTGCTTTAAACTTCAACCCATTGGAGAAGATGTTAGCATGTTAACAAATAATGTTCATTAGTTCGAAGCTAATTAATTTAAAAATATTGTTGACATTGGTTACGATTGATTTAAATAGTGTTGTGATTCGCTGTTGACCCTTATTAGAAATTACACCAAAACAACTTTCCTTTCTATCAAAAACATTTCATGCATATCCATCAAACAACTATCAAAAATATTTTGAATTTTTTTTTCTTAAAAATTAGCTAAAAAGATATATTTTTTCATAAATACTGATATATACCTAAAAGATGAAAAAAATAAGTGTAAGATTTGAAAACCTTTCTTGAGAAGGAAGAACGAATGTTGGAAAACCAAAAGATATACTCATCATCTTCTTCTTTGGATAACACGACTTGTTACGTATGAAAGTGACACATGGATTTTAAATTATCTAACTACTTAAAATATCATTTCAAATATATATACAAAATCTCTATTTATTTTATAAAAAAATCTATTTTATAAATTTTAAGATTTTATATTAAAAGAGGTTTAATGAAAAAGCTTTTTTTTCTATAAAATATCATACATTCGTCTACTACTAATTTTTACATCACTTTAAATCTAATTAAAATTCAGATGATAGACTGGTTGCAACTTTTAGGAAAAGAACCGGTTGCAATTGTAGCTATTGCTTTAGATTTGATCTTCAAATATTGAATTGCATGCATCCCAAATTCATACATTATGCAACATGATAATCCAAGCTCATACATTATATGATTCAAACCAGTATAAATTCTACAACAAATAACACAAATGGACGATAACCCCCAATAATCTTCTCATTTGGCGTTCAAAGCCCAAATATTTGACCTCCATATGCTTATGTTTATCTTTTATTTTTTTAGGATGTTTGATGAAAAGTTTTAACTTTATTAAAGGAGAAAATATACATATCAATCATCCTAAAAAGATGATTTAATAGTTTCATTTGTGTTGGATTTAGACTTTGATGCATTACTTTTAACTAAAGTTGCACATAAAATGAATAATTTTTTCAATGTTTCAACCACAGATAAGAGAGTGAGTTGAGAGTGCTATTAAACATGAGTTCATAGAAATAAATGAAAGGAGTATTTTAATGATAAAAAACATATTTTTTACAACAATATTAACAATGCATATATTTTTCAACAAACACTATTGGTCCCTAACTTTTCATTTTTATAATACCTATAGCATTTCAAGTTAACACCCTTAAATAAAACTCCATTAAGTGGACATGCGCCCAACACGTGAGGGGTAATATCGTCTTTTTACCTCAGTATTTTATTTTCTTTATAAATAAATACTTTTATATACATTATATATATATATATATATATATATATATAAAGAAACTAAAATTGTAAACATACATAGAAGTTGGAGGCTGGAACCTTGAACCTCCATGAACGTCCCCTCCCTTCTCGTTCTCCAGGGAACTTCGCCCTCACCCTTTTCCTCTCTCTTGTTATCGGGCGATTTCCACCCTCCCTTTCCCTCTCGTTTTATTGCGAACTCTACCCTCCCCCCTCTTGTTTGGTCCAAATCAAGGGTGATGCAAAACCAATCTTGTTATTCGAGTTTCACAAAGACAAAAGCTACTCCCGTTCTTCAATTTTTTTTATTTCCATACATGCAGAAGGACGAATGAACGGGAGAACATAAAGGGAGAAGTAATGGGTGTCTCCTCACTTTGTTTGTTTCCTTTCTCTCTATCTGGGATAGTGATTTGCTTCGGCCCGTTGAAGAACCCGGTTGGAGTTAAGGATTTCTTGTAAAAATGGGTACCAAGGCGGGTCTGGGGATCCCCAACAGTTGAAACGGGGTCAGGCCTGAGTGGGGTATTGTGTACCCTAACCAGCGTCCGCCCACACACACACACATATATATACATATATTAATTGTGATATCATAGGTTGATTTCCGTTACAAACCACGTCAATTTGTACAAACTGTACAAACTGCATGCAACCAATTTTTTTTATTTTTTTTCACTTTTTCTTAATTATTAGGGTTGATTAGTCAATAATATATGAAAAAATTTCATCAAGATTACATGAAGGTTGGTGAATCAAGAATACATGAAACAAGATTCATCAAATTGAGAGTTTCATGAATTAATTCATTTTCATGTAGAAAGAAAAATAATTTCATGAAGAAAAGAATTATATGAAACAAATTCATCATATTAAACACTTTCATGAAAAAAAAAATTATTCAAAAAAACAATGAAATACGCAGTTTGTACGGTTTGTACGAATTGACTTGGTTTGTATTTGAAATCTCCCCATGATATCATAATTATAGATATTAAAATTTTTTAAGTTAAATAACCATTATTGTGTTATGAATACTTTGAACATTCTTGAATGACTAGTGCTTGCAGGTGGTGGTCGGTGATGGTCAAGGGTGTTGATTATTATTTGGATCAAATGAAGGTGGGAAAAAGAAGACGTGGTAAAATACAAAAATGTCCATCGCCTGAAGAACATGTCTACTTAACGAAGCTTAACAAGTGAATTTGAAAGATCATGTGTGTTGATGAAAATGAAAAATGAAGAACCACCTGTATAAATAATTCATTTGTGTTTTTTTTAATGACAGATAACACACACACGTTTCGAAGGTATCCAGTTTCAAACAGGCACCAACTAATCCCTGCGTCCATGGACTAGCCTTATAGACCAACCCATGAACTCGCCCCTGAACCGGCCCAAAAACTTGGTACCGCAGAATGTCGTCCCCTGCAGGGTTCGAACCTTGGCCAACCAGAAATACTATCCACCGGTGACACAAGGATGTTACCTCTGTCCACTAGACTAGACCATAATTCATTTGTGAAATGGTATCCACATTTGAAGCAAAGATGTAATTCACTCTATTTTTTATATAATAGAAGATGTCATTAAACCATACCATCCAAAAAGAAGTTTGTTGTAAACATGTGGTTGTTAATTTTTAAACATATATCTTTTGCCATTTATGTTTTTTATCGTATAAAATTTAATGAAAATTTGTTACTATTAATGAAAATTTATTACGGTCAGTGAATATTATAAAACATATATATTTCTTATTGGAGATATGACAATTTATTATATTGATGTGTAATCTTATACCAACAGACATATCTTTCTACATAATGTTTGTTCTAAAAACGTTTGATGTAACTTAAAACTAAAACAATTAATTCGAATTATGTAACAAAATTAATTAGACATAATTATGACTTTCTTTAACAAAAAGATATAATTAGATTTAGACAAGTCGGATCATTTTTTTTAATAAAAAACCAAAATACATCATAGTTATCATTTTTTTAAATAATTTGTCTGGTATATATATATATATATATATATATAGAAAGAAAAGTTAAAATAAGAACTCAAATTTGGTTGTGAACGTGATGACAAATGAGAGCGCGATACGTGTCTGAATGTAAATTATTCAGACTAAATAATCAAATAAGTATTCAGACCGAATAAAACTGAGTGTTTATTCAGTTTTATTCGGTCTGCATATTTTCTTGATTATTCAGTCTGAATATAACACGTGTTGTGATATCATTTGTCCTTACGTTCACAATCAAATTTAAGTTCTCATTTGAACCCGTCCATTATATATATATATATATATATAAAGACAACTTCAAATACAAACCTGTCAAATGTTACAAAGTATACAAACTCGTACAAATCAACATAAAAAATAATTTTTTTTCATGGTTTTTTTAATCAAATGTTATGATTTAAGATATTATTACACATATGTTTGTTTCATCTTGTGTAAAAAATACATGTGAAACTTTTACATTATGAAACAAATACATATGAAATTTTTTCTTAAAAAATATATGAGAAACTTTCAACTTATGAAAACAAATACATGTGAGACTTTTACAAGGTGAAACAAACATATCTGTAATAATATCTTAAATCATAACATTTGATGAAAAAAAATCATAAAAAAAATATTTTTTATATTGATTTGTACGAATTTGTATAGCTTGTAACATTTGACTGGTTTGTATTTAAGTTACCTTTTATACTATAAGTAAATTCCAGTTACTTATATGTATACATTATATAGATGAATGATTATTAAAATCGAGAAAGGTTCAAAGGAAAACGCTAAAAAAAAGAAAACTGGAGAATATCCTAGGAGACTTTCATTTGGACGGTATGCACTAATGCATACAAGCGTTTTTTGTTCCTATGCATCAATGCATCTATCATTACAGATGCATTGATGAATATTCACTAATACATGTTACAAATTACTGATATACATTAGTGCATACTGTCCAGATGGAAGCCTCCCAGGATGTTCTTCGACTTTTTTTTTTAGCGTTTTCACTTGCAACTCTCTCTATTAAAATATATTACAATTTTTATTTTTCTTTAAGGGTTTCAATTGATAAACAAATTGTTATAAAATAATTGGTTACCAAATACAAATACAAATATAAAAATTGATAATTTTGATAATTTAGGCCTCGGTGCGTGAGCCATCGCGATACGCAATCATGATGAATCAACTCATTGCTTGGGTGGTCAAATTCACACTCGAGATCTCTATATCTATATATATCTATATATATCTATATATACCCTTGATCATCATCATCTTCTTCTTCGTCTTTATTATTGACTTTGATAGACTCTTTGTTTGCTAAACAAAAATGGCAGAAGTAATCGTTACGATGGAGGTCGGTTCCGATGGTGTTGCTGTCATCACCATCTCTAATCCTCCTGTTAACGCCTTAGCTGTCCCAAGTAACCTTCTATCTTCTATCTTCCTGCAATTTCAATTGGGATTTTTCATGAAATCAAGCTTAATTCCTCTTCTATTTCTGGAGTTTTTTTTTAAATTGTATATAAGTTCTTTATTTCGATTGAGTTTCGTTATCGATTAGATCTCACGGAAGGGATCAATTACTTGTTTGTTATATTTCCACTTCAATTGCATGTCGGTTATTGATCATTTTTTCCCCTTAAGTTCTTGCTGGATTAAGGGACAAATTTGCCGAGGCTATGAGGAGAGATGATGTGAAAGCGATCGTTTTGACTGGTAATCTCTTGAATCCAGCTTTTTGTGTGTGGAATTTTACTGTTTTTTCTTCTTCTGATTTATCGTCTGTTTGGTGAAATTGAACAAAGAAGTGATCGATAATCTATTGAATCCAGCTTTTTTTTTCATCAAATTTAATCCAATTTCTGTTTAGGGTCTGTTTGGTAAAACCTAACAAAGAAAGTGACTGGTAATCTCTTCAATCCAACTTAATTGGACTTTTTTTTTATTTAGGGTCTGTTTAGTAACTAACAAGCACCCAATGATTAGGGTTTCATTTTGAATGAACACAAGTTAACTATTAAACCATTTTTAACAAGAAGGCTGGCTGACAGATCAGAATAGTGTCATGAAAACTTGAAACTAATGCACTCACCCTATGGAGGCCTAATGTGTTGGTGCTACAGTGCTACTATAGGGCCTGTTTGTTAGCAGCTTAATGAGCTTAATAGGACTTACACAGCTTATTCGGTCAACTATACATGACTCTTTGGTAGTAGCTTAAAAAATATAGAAAGTGGCTTATTCAGTAAGCTTCTAAGGGGGAGTTTTATGCAGAAAGTCAAGTTTTTTCCAAACCCGTCCCTCCCAATTAAAAAACACGCTCCTTCCATTTAAGGAAAAATCCTCCCAAACAAAAACCTTCACAATCTATACAAACAAATTAATCCACCCAGACGACTTTATCCATACATGACTTAATGGAAAACCAACCAAATAGCCTCTAAATGGCCACACAGATTTGTGCCAACTTTCGTGGTATAAAGCTACTTAGCCACACCATGAAATTCTTGGAGAGTGCTTGAGATAAGGGTGGAGCGTGAGACTAAGGTGACACACACCGTGACCGAAAACCAATTTGGCTTCATGTTGCGGAGGTCAACTAAGCCCCTTTCTTTTCAAATGCTCATTTCTTTTTTTAAATCTTTTTGGTCCCAAGCTCCTCCCTACTTTTCAAAATCTTCCAAATTCTTATTGACAAACTCTTTGAAGCACTAATTTTTTCACCAAATCTTTTTAATTTTTCACTAGTCGGGGTTTTCACATAAACAATCGCTATACTCTATAGGTTAGGGGACAAGTCTACTTACATCCCATCCGTCTTCCCTGTTCTGAGTGAGACATATTGGGTGTGTTTGCTTTGCTTTGGTTTTTGTTTAAATGAGCAAATACCCAAGAAACATAACCATCTCAGCATGATTCAAGAAATAAGAATGCTATAAAAATCACTAATATTCAAGAAATATATTTAGGATATTTGAGCAATCTTTTACTTTGTTCTTGTATAAATGTAGTAGCCATATAAGAGATGCCAAGAAGATTGATAAATTCAGCTTTTGGTTTGGTTACATGTGCACATGATCATAAGACTTAACAGAAAAGCTATCTTTTGGGAATGGCGATTTCGTCTATATGAAACAACAGTGTATCTGGGTAACTTTCTGAATAATAAAGTTTGATTTTTTACCTCATAATTCTTCAATCATTTATTCAGTTATTCATATTTTTATTTTAACAAATGGACTTAGGCTCTGACCTATTTGGCGGTTCAAGCCATTCAGCCTATTTAGATGTAAACAACGATTTACCTTAACTTGATATGACTTGGGTTTCTTTGACGTTAATGGAAGATTGTGTTTTTTTTGGCATAGTTGCTTGTTTCTGAGGATATTCGTACCACTCACTAATTCCAGAAAAGATACATATGGACCTTTTGATGTCAAACCTAGTGGTTTTCGCCTTTTAAAAACAAAATTGATTTAGATTTTGATACTAATTCATCACTAACATCTTTGAATTTGTAATTCTTGGAGTATACATTTACTGAAAATTTGTAGTCAAACCCGTCGTTTTCCAGTACTAAATTCAACTTTTCTTACTTTATGAAGGCAAGAACGGGAGATTTTCAGGTGGATTTGACATCAATGTTTTCCAGAAAGTTCATCAGAATGGTATGATTTCATATTTTCATTATTTTCATATTTGCAACAAACTAATGATCTATTGTGTTCCTGTCTTCCTAATAATTAATTATTCTTTATGACAGGAGACATATCTCAATTACCGGATGTATCTGTTGCCCTTGTGACCAACACAATCGAAGGTATTAATATTATATAAATTTCATCTTATCTTTTTTCCTAATTACTAGTGTTTTGTGTGACATTTGCTAAAAATCTTCATTTATTAACATAATTTATTTCTTTTTGGTATACTTAGATGCCAAGAAACCCATAGTTGCCGCTGTACAAGGACTTGCACTTGGGGGCGGCCTAGAACTTGCAATGGTTTGTAGTTTTTAAGTATCAAATTTCGTTCATAAATTTAGTTTTGTGAATTCATTTTAAAGTTGTTGTTTTATGCAGGGATGCCATGCCCGTATTTCAGCTCCAAAAGCTCAACTTGGCTTACCTGAACTATCTCTTGGAGTTATGCCCGGATTTGGAGGTACAATACCTAGGCCTGTAAACGAACACGGACTGAGGCTTGTTCGTGTTCGTTCATTTAACTTAACTGAACGAACAAACAAACACAAACGGTAAACGAACGTAATTTTTTGTGTTTGTGTTCGTTTATGTTCGTTCGTTAAGATGCTAAACGAACAAAAATAAATGAACTTAAACGAATGAACACAAATGAACAAGAAGCAATCGCCATTGTTCATCATTTCGTTCCCAAAAATAACATAACAAAATGAAAAACCAGGTAATGCAGAAGGGATAAAAGAAGAATTCTAAAAATTTATATAAAAATATTAATCTTATGATATATATATATATAGGGGCGGGTTCAAATGCGAACTCAAATTTGGTTGTGAACGTGAGGACAAAGGAGAGCGCGACACGTGTCCCATTCGGTCTAAATATATTTAGACCGAATGTTGTGGTATTCACTCTGAATGCGTGTTATTGACTCTGAATAGTGTATGAACTTCACCTTCGTTATTTATACCGAATGCCCTTCATTATTAAGACTGAATGAACACGTGTCGCACTCTCCTTTGTCCTCATGTTCGCAACCAAATTTGAGTTCACATTTGAACTTTCCTCTATATATATATAGGCGCAGGATCGTGTGAGAAGAAGAGTTAAGGTGAGAAGCGTAAGAAGGGATCTGAACCCTTGATCACTTTTAATCTCACACCCACCCATGAATTGCTCTCCTTACGAGAATTGATGTGGTGCATCTCATTAGTGTCGATCTTCAATTACGAATGATCCAAGGGCCAAAATCCCTTCTTACGCTTCTCAACATAACTTATCTTCTCACCGGAACCCAACCCTATATATATATATATAAACAAACGTAAGCGAACATAAATAAATGTAAACAAACATAGTTAACAAACGAGAGACCAATGTTCATGTTCGTTCATTTAACTAAACGAACAACAAAATGTGTTCATGTTCTTTCATTTATTAAATAAACAAACATAAATGAACTTCTCGCCAAACTGTTCAGAAACAGTTCGCAAAATCTTCAGTCCATTTACACCCCTAAGAATATATGTAGCAACTTTTATCGCAAGCCCACTTAATATGATTTTTTATGAATTTTACTAAATAAATAACATTGGAATATGGTTTTCAAGGTACCCAAAGACTTCCTAGGCTTTTGGGGTTATCAAAAGCAATTGATATGATGTTGGTGAGTTCCTCTCCTATCCTCTTCAATATTTTTAAACCATCATAAGTTTTCTATTGAAATCATTGATATTTATTTCATGATTTCTTTTATAGACATCTAAACCGATACTTTCTGAGGAAGGGAAAAAGCTAGGTCTCATTGATGCTATTGTACCTCCCCAAGAATTGTTGAAAGTATCTCGGCAATGGGCTTTAGATATTGCAGAAGCACGTAAACCATGGGTTCGTTCACTTCATCGTACCGATAAAATTGGTTCTTTATCTGAAGCACGTGAGATACTTAAGAATGCTAGACAACTAGTTAAACGTACGGCTCCTAATATGCCACAACATTTGGCTTGCCTTGATGTGATTGAGGAAGGCATTATTCATGGAGGGTATGCGGGCGTTTTGAAGGTATTTTTTGGTTTCATTATTTTTATTTTATTTTATTAGTAAGTAATGTTTGGGCCAAAAGATTTGTTACCATTGTGTACTAAGGGTGCGTTTGGTATACCGGACAAAACAGTATAGGGATCACTGTTCCATGTTTGGGTGGACTTTTATGTGGAACAGACAGAACCCTCACCCCACGGCCCACCCATGGAACAAGTTAACATTTTACCGATATAACCGCAAATTAAAACTTAATTCTCTTCTAAAACATTAAATACGTCTCCCTTTTTACATTTTATTCATTCTTTAAATTTATTTATTGTTCTTTTATGGTTTTTAAACTTTCACTTTATTGTCCTCAAGATATTACTTCTATATGGTTTTTATATTTTGACTAATTTATGTAATTTATTATATATTTGATAATAAAAAGTAATATAGAAAACGGATAAAATAAAAATTGGAAGCTACATAATTTTTTTATTTTGGTGTCATATTAATAGTTTTGACTGAAACTTTTTAATGATATATTTTGTTATAAAAAATATTTTATTTGTAATTTAATAAACTACATAAATTAATCAAAATATATAAAATATATAAACAAGTCATTAGGGGTAACTTGGTCATTTTATCTGTTATGTTCTGTCTTACCAAATGTTGAACAACCGTCCTGTCCTGTCTTATCCTATCCTGTCTAACCAACCGCACCCTAAGTGGTAGTTTACTAGCTGTTGACTGCCTCTTACCGGATAAGAGGGGATGTTGTTTACCAACACACTCTGACGCACAACTATGCTGACTGAGTAAGGAAAAGGTTGCTTTCTGACTCGGTCAGTGTTTCAGTCAACGCTTACCCATACTCAACCTCTTACCCAAACAGCACCTCATACTTGGTTAATGGTTACCCAATTTGTGTTGGTAAATGACCCCTAACTAACTTATCTTTCTAACGTTATAATAAAGATCGACATCTTGTTTTACTTTTAGACTTATAAAAGAACAACCCCCCTTGTACAAGCTTAAAAACGATCTAAAATTTTGTTCTTCAGGAGGTCAAGGTGTTTAACGAGCTCGTTGTTTCAGACACATCAAAGGGTCTTGTTCATGTATTCTTTGCACAACGTGCAATCTCAAAGGTAACAACATATATATATATATATATAGAGAGAGAGAGAGAGAGAGAGAGAGAGAGAGCGAGAGAGAGAGAGAGAGAGAGGCGGGTTCAAATGAGATCTCAAATTTGGTTGTGAACGTGAGGACAAAAGAGAGCGCGACATGTGTGAATAAGCATTATTCAGACTGAATAAATACTATATTTAGTCCGGATATTTCTTTGATTATTCAGTCTAAATAATCTACATTCAGATACGTGTCACGCTCTCATTTGTCCTCACGTTCTCAACCAAATTTGAGTTCTCATTTGAATTTTCCTCTATATATATATGATTCTGAAAATTCTATCTTTCTCTTTTAAATGTTGAAGTTTCCACAATCTTTACTTTTTCCCCCTAAAATCAACAGGTACCTAACGTCACCGATATTGGTCTTAAGCCAAGGACCGTCAAGAAAGTTGCTGTGATCGGTGGAGGTCTAATGGGTTCAGGAATAGCTACAGCTCTTATCCTTGGTAATATAAGCGTTGTTCTTAAAGAAATCAACTCCGAGTATCTTCTTAAGGGAATAAAAACAATCGAAGGTAAATAGACGAAAATATATATAATTTAGTATGCAACTTATTTACAAATTATTTAAAGGATTTTTATCGTTTATAAACTTACCATAATGACACTTTCCGTTATGTAGCAAATGTTCGAGGTTTGGTTGCAAGGAAGAAGTTATCACAGGCTCAAGCCGAAAAGGTCTTATCGATGGTCAAAGGCGTGTTAGATTACTCAGAATTCAAAGATGTGGATATGGTTATAGAGGTATATTTTTTTATATAAAAGATCGTTTGTTATTAATTTTTTTACGTCCTAATAAATTACTCTAACGTCCCAAAATAAGTGTCTACTTTCCAATTCTACCCTTAATTATGAGATGGAGAAATTCATCACTCTTTTTATCATCGAGGGTAAAATTGTCATTTAGTTAATTAAAAAGTGTAATAATGACACGTTTCTAGATCTGTGTGTCTTTTTCATCGTGGACATTTATTTTGGGACAGTAAAGCATGTAAAACACAATATTTGAAATGCGAGCCTATATAGTTGTTCAATTGAGTTGTTTTGATTGCAGGCCGTTATCGAGAACGTTCCATTGAAGCAAAAGATATTTAGCGAGATTGAGAAGGCTTGTCCCCCTCATTGCATTTTGGCAACAAACACATCTACCATTGACCTCAATTTAGTTGGAGAAAAGATAAAATCTCAAGACCGAGTTGTGGGGGCACATTTCTTCAGGTTACATAACATATCTATATCTATATATATATATATATATATAGGGTTAGGTTCAGGAGAAAACGCCAAAATTTGAGAAAACTAAAGAACACTCTGGAGCCCTCCATCCGGATGGTATGCACAAATGCATACCGGTAATTTGTAACATGCATTTGTGCATATGCACTAATGCATATATATGCATTGGTGCATAGCAAAAATAACAGCTTCAATCACTTGTATGCATTTGTGCATACCGTCCGGATGGAGGGCTCCCAGGGTGTTCTTCAGTTTTCTCTTTTTTTAGTGTTTTCCCTTGAACCTGACCCTATATATATATATATAAAATCATAATATATATATATATATATACATACATACATGCATACATGTTTTCTACCATGTAAAGATGATCGAATTTTTAGTGGGATATTCTGTGTTCATTTGGTTCAGTTTGTTTTACATATATACGCCCTTTATTCAGGCGATGGCTGCTCCCATCTTATCTAAAGATAATTTAATTTTCTGAACTAATATATATTTTTATTCAAAAATGATTACAGCCCGGCACACGTGATGCCTTTATTGGAGATAGTCCGAACAGAAAAGACATCTGCACAAGTGATCCTAGACCTTATGACAGTCGGAAAAATTATAAAAAAAGCTCCAGTTGTGGTCGGAAATTGTACGGGCTTTGCTGTTAATCGCACTTTCTTTCCGTACACACAGGGTGCGCATATTTTACTTCATTTAGGTGTTGACTTATTTAGAGTTGACCGATTGATCAGCAGCTTTGGACTCCCCATGGGACCTTTCCAGTAAGTTTCTTCACCTTGATGTTTGTATAATTTTGAGTTGCCGGTAATTAGGACTTTCAAGGTCAAACTTTTACAATTTAAACTTCAAAAATTGATATGGGCTATTTCATTTATTGTTCAAAATTCACTTCTAAGATTCCCAAATAAAGCATTTCAAGAAACATAAAACATAAAAATCAAGAATGCCATTTTCCTTCAGGTTGAGACCTTGATATATATATATATATATTATATAGAGAGGAAAGTTCATTTGTCCTCACGTTCACAACCAAATTTGAGTTCTCATTTGAACCTGCCCCTATATATATATATATATATATATATATATAGCGAGAGAGAGGGAGGTTCAAGGGAAAACACTAAAAAAAAAAGAAAAATGAAGAACACCCTGGGAGCCTTCCATCCGGACGGTATGAACTAATGCATACAAACGTTTTTTTTCTATGCACTAATGCTTCTATAATTACATATGCATTAGTGCATACCATCCAGATGGAGGCCCCCCAAGGCGTTCTTCAGTTTTCTCTTTTTTTGGCGTTTTCCTTTGAACCTGACCCTATATATATATATATATATTTATTTATTTATATTTATATTTATATGAATTTGTGATTGTAGGCTTCAGGATTTAGCTGGATATGGTGTAGCTCTTGCTGTAGGTAAAGAATTTGCGACTGCTTTTCCTGATCGCACATTCCGTTCACCTATAATCGACCTCCTAATCAAAAGCGGACGAAATGGTAAATTTCTTTCTTACACGACTATTCTATTTGTTCGTTATAATCTTTCCAGCAAAGCTCTTTTTTAATGCAAGACTATTGTTTCAGGTAAAAATAACGGAAAAGGATATTATCTTTACGAGAAGGGTAGCAAGCCGAAACCCGATCCCCAAGTGTTCCCGATCGTAGAGGAGGCTAAAAAACTAGTCAATTTAATGCCAGGAGGGAAGGTACACTAAATATTTTCCATTAAATTCGGGAAGATAGAGCAGGGGGCGTAGACACTTTCTAGCCCCCTCTAGCCCCATGTAAAACCGGCCGACCGCCCCCATCTCAACCACTTGAGGTAGTGGCAAGGTCTGCTTAGATCTTTAGAGCATCTCGAACAAATTCTTTAAAATAAAGAAAGTGGATATTCTGTTCTCTATTTTGCTCGAGCAAATTCAAAATATTGTTCTCTAAAATAGAGAAAAGTCCGAGTTTAGAGAATTTTTTATAACTTGATGTGTCGAGAGAGAAATGATTTTTTTACTGTATAAAGTTTTTTTTAAAAAGTGTATTGAGATGATAAAGTTATATAATTTTTTAATAATATAATCAATGTAGAAATCTCAAAAGTAGAGAATCTCTTGGAATTTGATGTAATCTTTTAGCGCATCTCTAACAACTCCTCTAAAATAGAAAAAAAAAACGAGTTTTTGTTCTGTAAACTTCTCCAACAGTTTTGCTATCTTGCTATCTATAATAGAGAAAACTTGATTTTTTTCTAAGTTTAGAGAATTCTCTAAAGCTTGATGGTGGGAGAGAGAAATTATTTTTTTATTCAATCCCACCAATGAGATTAAATTTTCATTATTTTATATTAAGTTTTTAAAAGAAGGTGTATTGGGATTATAAATTAGAGAATATAATATAATATTATTATGATTTGTGTTAAAATCCCTAAAATTGAAAATCTGTTGGAGTTGAATGTAATTATTTTTTAGAGATTTTAGTTTCTGGTTTTCTATTTTAAAAAAATTATCGAGAATTTGTTGGAGATTCCCTTAGAGATACTTTGTGGGGTCTATTTAATTTAGTTTATTCTATAATTTCTTATGTGTGTGTGTGTGTGGGACTATGTGTGACAGCCTATATCGATAACCGACAAAGAAATAGTGGAGATGATATTGTTTCCGGTGGTGAATGAGGCTTGTCGGGTTCTTGAGGAAGGAGTTGTGGTCCGAGCATCCGATCTTGATGTTGCATCGGTTCTTGGGATGAGTTTTCCTTCTTATCGGTCCGTTATTTATATTTGTCGTCTTTTCCTCTTATCTTTATTCCTTTTTTTTTTCCTTTTCTTGAAGATAATTATTAAAAACATATCTTATTGTTTGTTTGTTTGTTTGTTTTATTGCAGTGGTGGTATTGTGTTTTGGGGAGACTTAGTTGGGGCTAAACACATATATACAAGTCTCAAGAAATGGTCTGAAAAATATAGTGACTTCTATAAGCCATCAAGATTTCTTGAAGAAAGAGCGAAAAACGGTGTCCCATTGGTAAGACCACAACCCGGTTTCTTTACGCACTTTTACTTTTGTCGTTTGTCACGGAAATTGTTGTTAGAGTCCCACATCGGCGAGACTTGGACCATTTGTCTTATATATATATATATATATATAATATTATATAGAGGAAAGTTCAAATGCGAACTTAAATTTGGTTGTGAACGTGAGGACAAATGAGAGTGCGACTAGTGTCTGAATGTAGTATTTATTCAGTCTGAGTAATACACTATATTCAGTCTAAATATTTGTTTGATTATTCAGTCTGAATATGACAGGTGTCGCACTCTCATTTATCCTCACGTTCACAACCAAATTTGAGTTCTCATTTGAACCCGCCCCTATATAATATATATATATATATATGTGTGTGTGTGTGTTGGAACCTCGTTTCTCTCCTAAAGGGCTTTGGGTTCCGTATATTCTTAAAGGGCTCTGGGTTCCATGTATATTCTTTCATGGTATCACAGGCAATGTCTACCACTTCTGTGCTCATCTAGCCACTGTTGGAGGAGGCATGTTAGAGTCCCACATTGGCTAGACTCAGACTATTTCTCTTTTATATATGTTGGAACCTTCTCTCTCTGCTAAAGGGCTGTTGTGGAAAGTAATCTGGGTTTCCAAATATTTACATAATTTTGACCATTTTTTTTAAATATATAAATATACCCGCAAATACTGATATGTGTGATGGGTTTTGCAGAGTGCTCCATTGTCATCTACAAATTCAAGGGCTCGTCTGTAAGCAACAGTGATTCATCGATCAAATTGAAAGAAGGATAGTAATAAAACTTGTTAAAGTTGTAATGTTTGTTTCGGTATTTTTGTTTAGACATCTTCACCAATCCCAAATGAAACTATTCAAAGTTGTTGAAGTATGAATTGCTTTTCATTTACAATCTCGACTCTAGTTTCAAATATCATGAATTGTGTTTACCTGCAAGTACCCCTGCTATTGTGCAATGGGCATTACCATTAACCCATTATAGATTCAAGAATTATACGGACCACTCGAACAATGGCAAATGAGTATAGGGCAATACACTCAAATTTCTTCTGATAAACAGCTCCCGTTAACGGTTCCTAGGATCGATCTATTCGCCCTCAAATTAGCCGGTACCAGGCCACCCACTTATAGACTAAAAAAAAATCTAATTCCAACAACTTTCATTTGGAGATTACAAAATTAAATATGTTATTAATATATAAATTCTTTTTTCAAAACATTTAATTACAAAGTTTCTTATTGATGAAAATATAAGAAAAAGTCTTATTTCATGATAATCATTTTTGGTTTTTCCCGTCGGGTACCCATGCTTCGTTAGGATTCCCTGATTTGACGGGTAATACTAATGGGGTGTGGGCAAGGATGTATTTTTATACCCGAAGTGCGTTCAGGTGGGGCTACTTCTATTCTAACCGTGATTAATTTTTTTATTTTAATATACGTATACATTTATTTGATGTTCAATATTGATAGCGAATGCGGTAACAATTCACTATATATATATTTTTTTTATTTTGAACGACAATAACCAAACCTTTTATTAAGAACCAAAGTGTAAATACACCAGAGTTCAGAACCAATCGAAATTGGTATATTAGAGTACATTAACAATACAACCGAGGACCACTAAGACCCAATCGGGCTTAAAGACTACACCTCCAAAACCTCCCCACTAGTCTCCACAAGCTCTTCACCATTTCACATTTAATTAACGCATGCTCAATAGTTTCTACTTCTAATCTGCATCTCGGGCAAAGAGTAGAATCTAAATCCACCTTCCATCTAGGGGTGAGCAAAAACCAAACCGAAACCGAAAAAACCGAAACCGGGGAAAAAACCGAAAAACCAAACGGTTCGGTTTTGGTTTTGGTTTCCAAACCGCACCGAAAAAACCGAACCGCACCGAAAGCTAAAAACCGAACCGAACCAAAATAAATGTAATTATTTTTAAATTTTAATTTATATATACATATATATATATTATTATAATTAATTTTATATATTAGTTAACCTAAAAATGATATAAGATTCTATTTTATATTTTCGTAAACATTATTCCATTTTCGTAAACATGATTTTGAACATTGGATTTGTAATTTTGCTTATGATATATGATATTTGTGTTTTCGTAAACATGAGATTTGCATTTATAATATATGATAACATGATTTTGAACAAATTAAAAGAATTTACAAGTTGGAAATAGAGAAGAATTATAGAACCGAAAACCAAAAATCGAAAACCGAACCGAAAACCATTCGGTTTTAAAACCGAACCGAAAAAAAAAACCGAAAACCGAACGGTTTGGTTTTTCAAAAACCGAATGGTTCGGTTTTGGCCAAAAACCGCACCGTGCTCACCCCTACTCCCATCTAATCTAAAACCAACGTTGTTGGCAATCTTCATAGGATCGCTCTCCAAATAAAAATACATATCTTTTTCAGGATCGAATTTATCCACATAGTGGCTGCCATGTTTCCTCCCGTCCGTCGAGCTCCTCTTTTCCACCTTGCGTATCCAATAACCTCTAAACCGCCCTATCCCCACATCCTCCCTTAGGTGTATTTTCCGTAATCACCCTCCAAAGCTCCTCTAATTCTCCAATCTCCCTTCCCCTTGGTTCCCTCTTCCACACCCACTCCTCAGTTCTCCTCTCTCCGTTACTGTTGCCTCTTTGCTCGCTTTTAAGTAAAAGAGCCGATTAAATCTATCCTTAAGTCTCTCCGCCATCACCTAACTGTTTATAAAAATGATTCCGTAAACTCAAGTCCCACCTTGGCTATTTTCTTTACCGGCTTTGATAATATTTTGCCCATACCGCCTTACCTCCCCAACTCTTTGTTACACCCTCCGATACCACCCCTTCATCCCCTTCCATAGATACTTGATATAACCTTTTTCCACAAACTCTCACTCTCGTTTGGAATCTCCCCTCCCAAAATACATTGTAGTTTACTAAACGGGTTATCCGAACCCGTCAGAAGATGCATTACCCGCCTCATTTCCATCCCTGTTTTTGGGTTCCTAAATTTAGAGAATTACCCTCTCCCCTACTTTTTTTTTATTTTAGAAAATATATTGGAGTAAAATTTGTATCCAAAATCTCCATTTTCTCACTTCTAGAGAACCTCTTGAAGATGCTCTAGTTTCAGTTGTCTTCATCGTCAACTAATGGCGAAAAGCAGTGGCAGAAGGGTTGCCATTGTGGTTGCTTTCACTAAAAGAAGAGGTATTTCTTCGAGATTATCATACACATTTAAGACCCGTTTACCAAACTCTTTTCAAATAAATGCTTACTGGATGTCACTTAACTTACAAGTAAATATGACAAGAACCAAAAATCTTACCCCCTAATAAGAAAAGCAAGAACCAACAATCTTCCCAAGTAAAAAACACTTTGTAGAGGATGAGACCAGATAACCCATCTACCCCAGGTTCGAATCCATGCGCAAACAACTTGTGACCACTAGAGATTTATCTCAAGGCTGCATGTTTTAACAGTCTTAAAATTGTCAGAAATTAGTCTAGGCAAATGCCTAAGATACCCTTTCTAAAATAACACTTACCACAATCCATTTTGATGACCAATAAAGTTACCCAATAAGATAAGCCAGAGTAATAAACTCATGCCAGTAAACACTTATCCGGTAAGTATTTGGTAAACAGCCCCTAAAATTTTAAAACAAAAAAAACCAATGTCTCATGATATCCTGAAGCTAAAATGTAATGCCAAGTACCAAAACATACCAGTTTCACAAAAATTCCAAAACACATAATCAACAAAAGTACACAACCACAAAAAATCCCTAAAAAACAAAAAAACCCATACCAGTTTCGATGTACAAAAACCTATCTTAACTAATACGGATCACGCCCCATGCCCCTTCGATCATCTCGCCCCCTTTCCATATACCCATCTCGTCTATAATCCTTAGGAGGGGGCGGTCCACCTCGAATAGGAGATCTACTCCGCTCTCTCTCGTCATGGACCCACCGTCCACCACCACCACCACCGCCACGCCCCACCTGAGGCGGTGGCGGCGGCGGCGGTGGTCCAGGCGGAGATAGCGGCGGCCGCCTGTCGTACCCTTTTCTGTCTCTTCCCCAATCCAATGGCGGTGCCATTGGTCTATCGAACCTGTTGTTTCTATCTCTCAATTCGTCTTCAAAGTAGTCGGGCCTATTATGATGATCTCTTGGAAACCGACCTTCGTGCCTTGGGTGATGAATGGGACCCACGATGCCAAAATCTCGTGGACCGTCTCGACCAAAGGCTCGTGGTGGGGACCGGTAGCCGTTGAAAGATCTGCCGGGTGAACGGTCTAGTGGTGGGCCAGGGAAACGTCGACCCATTAGAGGTGGGCCCGGGTAGCCTCTCCTAGGACTCCCGGGAGGTGCGTAACGGGATCTGTTGCAGTTGTTACAGTACTCGCGTCTAGCAAAGTTCAGATTGTTGCATCTGGGAGATAATATGAAAATAAAAAGTAAAAAAAAAAGGTAAAATTTCGGAAAAGAAAGCACAATGGCTAAAATAATCAAATTATAATAACATTAATTTGAGTTTTAACAAATTTTATAATATGTAACTTTGACACATAATTTTTTGAGATTTTTGTACAAGGTCTACTACGTGTTAGCAAAGACATTTTCAGCCACCATGTAATTTATATTTTATTCAAACATTAATTTCAGATTTTTTTTGTTTTTTAAGGAAAAACTACATTAACTTTTCATTCTTGGTTTACAATAAAATCTTTACATCCTGTTGTATTTACACAAATATACAACCAGTAGTTTGATAAACAATAAACATGAAAGACAAAAGAACGAAAGATGAAAGACAAAAGAAACATAACCCCATATTGACAAGAAAACGCGATAAAAAACCCACATGATAAAGTGGTTTAAATTCTAGTATCGAAAAAATATGAACAAGAAGATATAACGAACTTATACCAAAAGGTAATTGGCTCAATGACACCATAAGTGTATGAGCGTTTATATATATATATATATAGAGAGAGAGAGAGAGAGGAAAGATCAAATGAAAACTCATTTTTCATTGCAAACGTGAGAACAAAGGAGAGCACGACACGTGTCCATTCAATATGAATAACGAAGGTGAAGTTCATACACTATTCGTTATTATGAATAATACAACATTCAGTGTGAATAACACCAGACCATTATTTATTCTGGATGAATAACCTTTGGGCACAAGGGACACGTGTCGCACTCTCCTTTGTCATCACGTGCACACCAAAAAGATGAGTTTTAATTTGAACCCGCCCGCCCCTATATATATATATAGGGAGGTTCAAGGGAAAGCCCCCATCCGGACGATATATATATATATCTATATATAATTATATATATAAAGAAAAGGATATAGAAAACTTACGTGGGGTCGGTGCACATCCAATCTCCCTCTCTTGGACGAACATTTGGGTTATTTCTAGGTACGACATCACCACCTCTGAAACCGGGACCCATTCCAGGACCATCAAACCCTCTCCCAGAAAACCTACCACCACCACCACCACCACCACCACCACCACCACCAAATCTCCCACGACCATAAGGAGGTGAATAATCTCGATACCTACCCGACTCTCTCCCTCTTCCAAATCCACGATTGCGAGGTGGACCATCATACTCAGGACTGTAGTGATGACTTCCATTTCCATTTCTACGACGAACAGGAGAAGTAGAACCTGCACGCATTCTATACCCTGAAAAAGCCATTCAAATCCAAACCATTAAAACCAAAGTAACACCAAGAGGAAAAAAAACCAACTATCTCGTCCCTAGAACTAGAAGTAGACCCAATCAACTTAACCAAAGCCGTAAGAATAGTAATCAACATTTTCACACGTCCATTAATTAGCAAAGAAGAAACATCATCCCCATCCATTTAACTAGTCTCGTTGTACCTTTCAATAACCAGCCCAGATCAGCAGTAGATGGGAATGGAACAACTATCAAGCTAAACCTGACTAAGGGTCTGTTTGAGTGGTTTCCCATTAAGTTCTGTATGGATAAAGTTGTCTGTTTGGATGGTTTCCCATTAAGTTCTGTATGGATAAAGTTGTCTGTTTGGATTGAGAAGGTTTTCTTTGGGAGGGTTTTTTCATAGATGGAAGGAGTGTGTTTTTTTTTCAACTGGAAACTTGGCTTTCTGCATAATGTTTGAATAAGCACTTTCTGTATCATTAAGCCCCTACCAAACAGTCATGTATAGCTGACCGAATAAGTTGCGAGTCCCATTAAGCTCATTAAGCTGCTAACAAACCGGCCCTAATCCACGTATGCTCCATGGTTACCAATTGGAGTCTCTCAAGTATAACAAGATAGCCAAATACAACTAGTCACCTACAAGACCTGAATCTATCTACGAATCTACCATGTTAAATATATAAGTACGTTCATATTTACATTGCAAAGACCTCAAAATAAAAAAAAAACCCAGTTCATTAATCTCAAGAACCCTAATCAAAATAAAAAACCCATTTCATTATTCTCAAGAATCCAACTTCAATAATGGCAAGTGCATAAGAAAAAATTCTGTCCACTTTTGCGAAATCACCTGTGGCGAAGCAGCAATACAGCAAAGGAAACCACGAAAGGAACAGAAACCAATCCCCATGGGAGCACTAATTATATAAAACTTAAATCTTAAAATTAACACAACCCATATATTCACTTCCTTCAAAACCCTTCTGCTGATATATAGATATGTTAAAATAAAAACCCAAAAAGAACGTAATGAAGTAAACCTAAAACCAGTCTTTAGCATGAAACATGCGAGCAGATTACAACCAGTATGGCATCTCCAAGAAAGGACACATTTTCACAGATAGCAAAAAATGGCTCTTCACACCGTTCCCAATTTGAGATGGAAATTACACCTAAAAACTATCCGATTAACCACCGCAGGCATCCAAATGGTCAAGAAACTGATGTGCCCAAAATACATAATATGATATGAAGTCAACACTTATTCTTCTAGATCAAATTGTTGGCACCACAAATGCACATACTTTCCTTCAGCCAGTCATACCAAGTTCCGTTTTCCCATTCAGCAACGAACTGCCCATATATGCGTGCATTATTTTCAAACCTTATAGCAGATACCATTATCATTACACCCCAAAGTATAAAAACACCAATGACAGCTTGGATATCCAGTTCCAACCCCCACCGGACCACGCATTGGCATCCTCTAATTAAGTTTGCCCAATTCAAAACCCAAAAAACAATTCCCAAACCCAAATTCATATATACCAAGCATTCAAATCAAAATAACCGGCTTTTCCTCAAGACCTCAAGTTCTTGCACCAGCCGTCTTTTCTCAGCTGTAAAACACAATAGCAAAATCATTGACAAATGTAATACCCCAAAATGGATGTTGGTCCATACAACGAAAGGCATAAACAACAGTTTGCAAAACCGTCTTGCAACATAGTTATAACCATGGAAATTTCAAAGCAACAACGATATGTTATACCCTGGGTCAATTGGTCTATTAGTTAGGTCAATAAGTCAATCAGTCAAATAAGTCATTAGAAGGTTAGTATAAATAGGGGAGGGGATTAGTGAGAAAATATTATGTTTTGTGAAGTCTAGTGAGCGGGAAACCGTTTTGGGAGAGACCAGGCCTCTCGAAAGCCTGTGAGATTGTAATCTTTTGGTTAATTCAATCAGTGTATAAAACGATATTGCTTCACACGGCTACAAATCCCTCAAGAATAAAGCCAGTAAATGAGTTGAGAAGTCCCACAAGTTATATGAAGGTATTCACGGAACCTTATAAAATCTAAATTTCATCGAGTAAAGTCATCCACAAGTTATTATAATCAATGGCATTTGTAAGAAGTCGACAACAAGAAGCAATCACACCAGTAAGATGAGGACCCTTGCTGGCTGTGATACACATGCTGTATGTATATGTATATATATACTATTAAAACTGCTATTCTTCACCATAAATGGCAATATATACATGTTTACTACTACATTGCTTTAATGAGTGGAAACAACGTGAACAAGAACGACCTATTTTAAACACAAACAACAAAATCTAAATGAATTGTGCCTTCTTCACGTATCACACAAGTTAACAAGATAATGCAAAGCAAAACATGGAAAGAACAACATGGGTAAGTATCGCTTCCATACTTGACAAGCTAAACAGTAATTTAATGCAGACTTGCCACATAACCAATATACCACTAATTAACCAAAGTCAAAACAAAGAGAAATGGAGTGAAGCTCCCTTCACTCTGGCCTCATCTACACTGAATTATAAATAGTACCTTGTAAGGCTTCCGTTTTGCCAATCCACTATTTTTGTTTTATCAAAAAGCGCTAAAAGATTACAACCAAAATCAAAACAGACCAAACTAGTTATAAAACATATTTAGCTAGCTGTATTTTCAGTTGGCTCTGTGCAAGGTTGGATCCACAGAGTTAAGTTTGCCATCTTACAATAACCGAAACCTAAACATGGCTGGAAGCCTGTAATCTTTAAACAATAACCACATCTAAGAAAGAGGCAACTATATCCCCCACATTACTCCATAATCAATAAAAAAATTCATAGATTTTGCATTTAAAACTTCTCTCATTAACAATTGCACGGTAGAAGCAATCATGTCCAAGAATACAAATCAATAACAACGACAACAGAAGAAAATGTTTGATTTTTCCATTAGACGTAGTAGCAATTTAAGAAGCTAGTAACTCAAAAGAGGATGCGGATGAAAACCATTTGGTTCCATTTACCTTTGTAGAAACAATAATTACACCATCAAATCAGCCTTTTTCACACAACAGATTAATCTAATTTTAAATTAACAGAACAGATAGCAAATACTACGAATGAATTTGAAGGATTTTTAAAACCTAAACCAGATCTAAAAACTAAAACGAAAGGCATTGAAAACAATTAAACGACACATGAAGACGAGTATTGAGGAAACATAAAGCAATAGAAACGAACCATGGCTATTGTCAGGAAATCGATCAGAGCGTGAATACGGAGGCGGATCGCGGCGAACTTCGCCGGGCTCGTAATCGCTGCCACCACCACCACCACCACTGTCGGTAGGACGAACAACGAGGCTGCTTAAAAGCGGTTGGTGAGGCGCCGTTGGATCCTTATCTCGAGAACCCATCTCTTCTCAATCTCTCTCCGTTTTAGGTTTTCTGTAGCAGCTCCGGCCACTCTTTCACCGTCTTCTGTAAACAGGGGTCGATTTATAAACCCTAATTATAAATTTCAATTCGTGCCCCAATGATCCAAATTATTAGTCGGGTCGGGTCCACCTGTCGGGTGGGTGTGTTTTATATGATCAAAGGACATTTTAAAAAAAGAAAATTATTATTATAACCAAACATTTATACCCAAAATAACTGAAATCTCTTCCAATTTATCAAAATAACCAAAATTTTCAATAAAATATTTAGTAATATGTTTTTTTTTTAATATTAATTCCAATTTTCAGGGGAAAAAATATTATCAAACCGATTTTTAAATATCATGTTAGCTTAAACAAGCATAAATTAAAATTTAAATGAATTTAATAACAGTTTAAAGCATCCGGGCTATTTTTAGGGAATTTAATTATTTTGGACATTTTCTAAAATTGGTTTACCAAAATGACCAATTTCTTTTTGGTTTTACCAAAATGATCAAAATCTCTACGAAATACATATCGATACACACCTCAGATCGAGTGGACTTCAAAAACACCCAAAACGACGTCGTTTTGGCCAAAATTGCTCCGCCAAATACCGAATACCTCCGCCACATGGAGGAGGGGCCCAAAACGTCGCGTAGCCCTTGACCGTATACCATTTCCTCCGTCACGCCGTATATTTACCTCCGCCACATGGCGGAGGGGACCCAAAACGACGTCGTTTTGGGCTCTTTTTTTTGCCTGGAAACCCTACAACAATTTTGGACCCTTTTTCCTCCTGAAAACCCATTACAATATAAATATAAGTTATTTATAACACGTGTAATGCATTTTTATACAAAGATTGTAAATAGTTTAATAAATACTTGTGTAAATAATTATAGTTTTATTAATCGTTTCTTAAAAAATTATTTAGAAATAATAGAAATTTTAATTGTTGTATATTATACGTGATTTTATCGTTTGTATGTTTGTAGTATGTTATAGGGTTGTTGTAAATTGCTAACGGAAAATGGAAATAAATTTATATAAAAATAATGTTTATTACGTTTAGCCTAACGGAAAAAGGGTCCAAAACGACGTCGTTTTGGGTTTCCAGGCAAAAAAAGGGTCCAAAATTGTTGTAGGGTTTTCAGGCAAAAAAAGGGCCCAAAACGACGTCGTTTTGGTTCCCCTCCGCCATGTGGCAGAGGTATTTATACGGCGTGGCGGAGGAAATGGTATACGGTCAAGGATACGCGAAAAACGACCCAAAACGACGTCCGTTTTGGGCCCCTCCGCCATGTGGCGGAGGTATTCGGTATTTGGCGGAGCACTTTTGGCCAAAACGACGTCGTTTTGGGTGTTTTTGAAGTCCACTCGATATGAGGCATATATCGATATGTATTTCGTAGAGATTTTGGTCATTTTGGTAAACACATTTTCTAAAATGCCTAAAATTATTAAATTCCTATTTTTATCAACATCTTTTCGTTTTAAATTTTTGAATTTCTTGAAAATAACTGACCTATTAAAAATAATTGTAAAGGGAGAATTTCAATTTCTTTGCTCGCTATAACATCCAATATCATAGACATGCTCCAAGCACTCTTAAAAAAGTATGTTTTGTCCAAAATACCATTTTTTTTGGTTTATTTAATTTATACTTCTCTGTTTTTTACATGTTTCAGATACTTTGAATCTAATAGTAGTTTTTATGGATGTTGGCTTCTGCACCCTATCTCAACTGCCAATTTTCGATCCCTTCGTATTCTTTGTAGCATTAGCAACCCCTAAAATTTCAATATCTCATCCTCTTCGATCGATCATCAATCGAATCATCATGATTATAAATGGATCAGGTTCTTTAAGCCGTCTTAAAAAAGGAATCTTAGATAGATAAAAGAAAAATATACATATTTTTTTAAGAAATAAAGCATAGTTTTGACACTAGAGATGCATATAAAGTCTCGGTCCATGTTGGCTTGAGAAAACCCGGTCCCTGCGGGTTGAAAATTTGGTATATTATTTTATGATATAACTTTGAATATACCTAATTACAGGTTGGTTTAACGTGCATATATTAATCAAAGACTTAACAATCACATACATCCATAATATATAAATGAATCGGGTTCATCGGGTTAGGTTCAAATTACCCTAACGCGATTCCAACACCAATAGATGTTGTTTGACCTATGTTTGTATCAACTATGTGTCAAATTACCTCATGTTGAGTTTTTTTTAATTGAGTCGACCGGGTTAGTCAGTATTTTAAGCACCCCTACTAAAATGTCT
Organism: Silybum marianum; assembly: GCA_036898165.1. NCBI lineage: Eukaryota > Viridiplantae > Streptophyta > Magnoliopsida > Asterales > Asteraceae > Silybum > Silybum marianum. The sequence continues at coordinate 1,842,690 of CM072534.1, forward strand.
GAAACACTCGGCTCAAAAAGCCCAATCAAGCCATTTTCACACCCAAAAACCCGACTCACTCACCCCATTGTTTTTTCCTTTCTAAAAACAGGATTAAAAAACCCGGAGCCAGCCTCCAAAAAGCCCGAACCTTGTACATCTTAAAAAAAACCCGTAAAATCTCATAATTTTCGGATTTACACAAAGCATCCATCTATAAAACACCAAAACAATTAAACTTCTTGATATAAATAAAGAACACCATTACACATACAAAATAAATCCTTGAAAATTAAAACAAACATTTGGAAACTAAAAATCAAAATATTTTTGTGACATTTTATAATTCATCCGCAGATGAACCTTTTTTTTAAACAGTACAACCTCCACACAGAATGCCCCTGCTGCCATATCACACCAAACCAAACTAAAATCATTAGAATTCAAATAATGCCCGTTTTCGTGATACGGGTATCCACAAATACGACCCATAAAAATGAAATAGAAAGAACTGAAAAACCGTAGGGTGCGTTTAGTTAGCGAAAACTGTTTTCATTTTCCAATAAAACGTTTTCAGAAAATGGAGTTGAGTTTTCATTTTAAGTTTTCTATGAAAATTTTAGAAAATACGTTTAGTTGAGATTGTGGAGTTTTCATTTTTAGAAAATTAGAAAACGCGTTTGGTTGTGCATTTTCTACCACTTTTCATTTTTTATTTTTCTCAAATTAGGAAGTGTGTGTGTGCGTGTGTGAAAGTTAAAGAGAGAGTGTGTGTGTGAGTGTGAAAATAAAAGTGTGTGTGTGTGAATGTGGAAAATTATTTAGAAAACAAAAAATTGAAAAAGTGATAAAAGTAGTTTTCTAAATTGAATGTAATTTTAGAAAATGAGAATTTTCGTTTTCTTGGATTTTTTTTTGAAAACTGATCGAACTAAACATGTTTTCTAAATTTTCATTTTCTCTGGAAAATTTTCCTAGAAAGCAGGAAAAATTTCTACAACTAAACACACCTTTTAACTTTTGAGAAAAGAACAAAAGATAAGACATTTGTGGTAAAATACTTACGGGAATAAACAACCGGAGCTTTTGCGTCGATTCTGCCTTGTTGTCGTCTCTTTCCTTCGGGGAGGTTGTAGCACGGCCTTGATCGCTGAATCGAAAACGGCTTTCACGTTCTTCATAAATTCGGGAAAATAATAAGAGTTTAGTTCAAGTTTTAATCGATTACGTTAAACTAATGAATAACTTATAATCGTAGATGTTCTAAATCTTGAGGGAAATTAATTAAAATAACAATTTTTTACTTGTGGTTTAAACTTCTTACCCATTTCTTTCCAAAGTTGCCAAAATAGTCATCGGGTTCGCAACTGTGAAGGAGTGAAAATGTAAAAAATAAGTTTCTAAACTAGGTTCGCAATTTCAGGGACCAAATATGTAAAATTTGGTATAGGTTCGCAATATCAAAATGTAATTTCCAAATTTTACATATTTGGTCCCTGAAATTGTGAACCTGGTTCAGAAACTTATTTTTTTTACATTTTCACCCCTTTGAAATTGCGAATCTGTTGGCTATTTTGGTAAACTTTTGGGAGAAATTGGCTATTTTGGTGAAACCACAAGTAAAAAAAATGGCTATTTTGGCAAATTTCCCATTTAAATTTTGGTGTTTTATGTCTTTTAACATCTCTAAGTACCTGTTGAGTCTTGGAGCTGCATTCGATATAAGCAGCGGCACCAATTTGTTTCCTCAGTTCCTCCCCCTAAACATCATTAACTTCATTAGAGTTCGGTTTTGACTTTTACAAGTCAAACATATTCATTTTTTAAGGTCAAAATCAACTTTAAGTTTGAATTCGAAATTTAATCGGTTTTATGATTTAGTACCTGAGCATAAGTTATAGCATTAGAACCCATATGATCAGCTAAATAACCCTTATCATCACGAAGATCTGGAAGCCAAAAAAAACCGAAAAAACAAATCTTGATTATATGCTTGATTTTCAAGAAATCTTGAATTGCTAAAATGCAAAAGGAAATTATACCTAATTTCGTGCCAACGAGTATAACTGGAACATCGGGTGCGAATCTTCGAAGTTCTGGCATCCACTGTAAGAAATATTCAAAGTCAAAAGATCATATTTTTAAACAGATTTGAAAAGGGTTGTTCTTCTTGATCATGGAATCTTCTTCTTTTTCAAGATTCAAGATTCTTTAGATGATACAGAATTTGAAATCAGAAAGAATAACTTTACATTCTGAACGTTATGTTGATTTTCGCTTTAGTATATACTTTCTAAAGACTGGAAAGTATATGTATATTATATATATATATTTATATATATAGAGGGAGGTTCAGGAAAAAGCCAAAAAAAATGAAAAAGTGAGGAACACCACCATGGTAACATTCAATTCGACTATACTTGAAACTGTTTCTTGGTTTTTATGCACATGTGCATACAAGTATACAAGTACTTGAAGTTGTTTCTTGGTTTTTATGCACATGTCCACCATGGTAACATTCAATTCGACTATACTTGAAACTGTTTCTTGGTTTTTATGCACATGTGCATACAAGTATACAAGTACTTGAAGTTGTTTCTTGGTTTTTATGCACATGTGCATACAAGTATGCAAGTAATTGAAGTTGTTTCTTGGTTTTTATGCACATGTGCATACAAGTATCCAAGTAATTGAAGTTGTTTCTTGGTTTTTATGCACATGTGCATACAAGTATCCAAGTAATTGAAAGTAATTGAAGTTGTTTCTTGGTTTTTATGCACATGTGCATACCGCCCATGAAGTTGTTTCTTGGTTTCTAATACACATGTGAATACCGTCCGTGAAGTTGTTTCTTGGTTTCTAATGCACATGTGGATATCGTCCAATGAACAGTTACCAAGGTGTTCCTCAGTTTTTAAAATAAAAATTACGGTTAAGCGTTCTTCAGTTTTTCATTTTTTCTTATAATTTTCCTTTAATCTGAATATATATATATATATACATACACATATAAAGGATTGAAAGAGGGTACCTTCTTGAGGACATTCTCATAACTTGCTCTGCTGATTAAAGAAAAAGCCAACACAAAAATGTCTGCACCTCTGTAGCTTAGTGGCCTTAATCTGCTATAATCTTCTTGACCTTTATATAAATAAAAATCAATTCTTTATGTTCAGAAAAAAGAAAATAAACCCTAAAACAGTTCAAAAACTCAAAAAAAAGACTATAAAAATTGGATCTTTAATCAAATACCAGCAGTATCCCAAAGTCCCAAATTCACAATTTTTCCATCCACAGCCACATTGGCACTGAAATTGTCAAAAACTGTTGGAATATAATCCTGCAAATAAACCCTAAAATGAGACAAGAAGAACCCCAAAGATACAAACTTTTGATTCAAGAATCTGAATATTATAAAATTATAATAAACCAACATGCAATCAACATCTGAAACATCAAGAAAGTAAAGAACATCATCAAGAAAATGGGTTTTGTTTTTCATTAAGTTAGATTGATACCCACATGACCAAAAACCATGGGTGTTTTGTGATATGAACTGGGGTTGGAAAAAAGATACATTTTTCCATAAATATAATATATATATATATATATATAATATATATGTGTGTATAACATCAAGAAAGTAAAGAACATCATCAAGAAAATGGGGTTTATTTTCATCAAGTTAGATAGATACCCACATGACCAAAAACCATGGGTGTTTTGTGATATAAACTGGGGTTGGAAAAAAGATGCATTTTTCCATACATACATATATATATATGTATATATATATATATGTGTGTGTGTGTGTGTAACATCAAGAAAGTAAAGAACATCATCAAGAAAATGTGGTTTATTTTCATTAAGTTAGATAGATACATATGACCAAAAACCATGGGTGTTTTCTATATGAACTTGGAGAAAAGATACATACATACATATATATATATATATATAGAGAGAGAGAGAGAGAGACTAACAGTGGGAAACTTGTTACTGGTATAACAAATGAGCATACAAGTCTTGCCAACAGCTCCATCTCCAACACAAACACATTTTATGAACTTTGAAGCACTCATGATGATGTTTTTTTTATCAGAATTTCAAGATTTCTTGAAATGTTGAAAGTAAATACTCCTATTAAAGAAGAAGAAGAAAGAAAGAAAGAAAGGAGACAATTTGAGCAGAAGGAAGAGTATGGAGAAATGGGTAAATATTTAATGTAAAAGACAAAGAGACAGGGGAGCTTCTGTATATGTGTCAACTGGGAGAGGCAGCAAACACATTTAACCAAAAATAAAAATATTAACATTTATAGATTGTTTAAAATAATAATGTTGTTTTTCATTTTAAGAAATTTTACTTTTAACACTGTTTACTCGTTTATTAGCTGTCATTTGTAAGATTTTGGTAAATTAATTATCATATTCGTTATAACAACTTTTTTTTAATACTTTTTTGTTTCCAACTAATCTCCGACTTATTAAATTAAAAACTTTCTCAAAAATTTACAATGATAGTTTTTATTTTCGTGGGTCTCGTTGATTCTTTCAACATTAATAATTATTATATTAAAAATTATAAAGTTAAAAATAAGAAAAATATCATTTGTTATAAACTTTATGGTAAAAATCAAAGTTCTTATTAAAACACTTAGATTATGTTTGGCAAACTAGTAGTTAAGTTAACGGATGACTGATAAGACAGTTGGTGAAAAAATCACGTTTGAAAACTAACTTATAAAAATGTAAAATGACCAAAAATGACATATTGATAATTAATCAATTATATAATTAAGAACAAATCTTTAATAATATAATATATTAATTAATACAAATAAAAGGGTAGATAAGCTCATAAAATATAATTAAGAACGAGATAATTTCTATAAGTAATAATTGTTGTAAATAATTAACAAATAATTAATTTATAATTTATAAATAATAAATAATAAATAATTTATATTAATTAATATTTATTTATAATTAATCGTAATAAATAATAATTAATATTAATGAGTGTTATAATTGGAAGAAATGACAACAAACTCTCAAAATGCTACTTTAAATAGCGTTTCAGATTATAAGCTAGTTTATGGTTTGACAAACATGTACCCTGAAAATACGCTAGGTTATAAACTAGCTTATTTTTGTCAACCATAGCCCTGACATGAGGTTCTTATAAGAACCTAAAACTTCTCCACAATGGTAATTTTTAAAAGCCACAACATTTTTTTTGGCTAATAAAGAGGCCTTCGTTGGAGATGCTACTAGTAATCCAAAAACATTTTTAATTTTATTTTAGTAAGAAATTTGGGTAAATAGTTGATTATCAATTACACAAATTGGTCCATATGAAATCCTTAAACTTCAACTGGCCTCACATGAAACTTGTCTCCAAATACACCAATGTCAGGATGCATTTCTTGGTTTACACAACAACTGAGGCTAGTGGATAGTTTGGGATCGAACTCAAAACATGACTTGTATTTGAGAAAATTTGTCTAACTCATTTGTCAACTGAGCTACATGTTAAAATTTTATTGTAAGGTTATGTTTGACAAACTATTTGATGAAATGTTGTTGATTAAAAATTTGGATGTTGACAAATAAACTAGTTATTACCTGATATAAACTAGTAGCATTTGAGAGTTTATTTTAATTTTAAACAGTCAAGATCTAGATTCAGAGCAAATAAATGTTGAGATTCATATATTTCCTGTTAATTTTTTAAAACAAGGGATATAATTTAGGGCTTGTTTGGTTTGATTAAATTGTTTTGAGGGATTTGTATTTTATAAAAGGATTTGTAATGGAGGGATTTAAAAACCTCTCATGTGTTTATTTGTAGGATTTGAAATGTAATTGAATTATATTATTTATAAATATTTTATAAAAATAAAGTATAAATAATTACAAAGATAATTAAATTACTTTTTTATTATTTGTTTATTGCAAAACAAATGTTTTAACATATTTTTAGAATATTGTTATATAACAATCCTACAAAATCACACGAAAGACTAACCGTCATCATGAGATTTTAATGAAATCCCGAGATTTGAATGGAATTCAAATCCAAATCCAATCTAATTTATCAAATTAAATGGGGCCTTAAGGTATTAATTAACATAATTATTTTATAAGGTGAAACTTATATATCATCGTATCAAATGCTATTCATAGGTGTTTTTAAGATAAAAGATGATCAAATATTTAGATCCCTTCTTACGTTTCTCATCTTAGCTCTTCTTCTTTCGCAACCCTATGCCTATATATATATATATATAAACATACATATAGAAAAACACAATATACATTAATTAATATTATATATATATATATAGAGGGAGATTCAAATGAGGAGTTTGTATATTTAAAGTAACAAATGAACATCTTTAGAACCATATATGATGTGAGTCCCATACAATAAAAAATTATATCTGATTCAATGGTGGGACTCATTGAATCAGATATGATTTTTTTATTGTGTACGATCCATATCATATGTGGTTCTAAGGAGAGTTTATTTGTTTTTTTTAAAGAAAGTTAGTTCTCGTATGATCATTCTAGGGGTGGCAATCATGTCGTGTTCGGGTTGCCGTGTCGCGGGTTGGCGTGTCGCGGGTTGGCGTGTCATGGATGCTCAACCCTAACCCAACCCGTTTAGCTAATCGTGTCGAGATACGCAACCCTAACCCGCACACGTTCGTGTTGGCGGGTTGGCGGGATGGTTGCGAGGTGGCAGGTTGGCGAGTCAACTTGCGTGTTGTCGGGTTGGCTGTCGGGCTGGCATGTCGCGGGTTGGCGGGTTGGCAGGTTGTTTGCGGGTTGAGGGGTCATGAAATCTCTTGTTTCTAGGTAGAGCGCCGTCGTAGCTGCTGTTGAGTATTCTGAGGTAGGGTTAAGGTGTTCGTGTTTCACATTTCTACGTTTGAGTTTTGACGGACGGTATTACAATTTACACAACAAAACGAAAGAAAGTCTATTGATTAAACTTTTAGATTTTAAAATAAAACATAAAATATATATATTATTATTTTTAATAAATTTTGGCGGGTTGGCGTGTCAACCCGCGACCCGTTCGTGTCAACCCGAACCCGACCCGTTTATTTGGCGGGTTGACGGGTTGGCGGGTTGACGGGTTGGCGTGTCAAAAAGTTCAACCCTCACCCGTTTATTTTCGTATCGGATTCGTGTCGTGTTTCGTGTCGTGTCGAGAATTGACACCCCTAATCATTCTCGTGTATAAATATATATATATATATATAAATGTAAATGGAGAAGGAGTCAAAGTTTGGATGGATACCTTTTTGACTTTTAGTCGTCTGTCCCTCTCAATAAATTTTGAAATCGAAAAAAAGATCCTTTCATTTGAAATGGAGAAAGAGCATGCCACTTTGCCTCCTTCAAAACGGTAACTATACATATATTCCAATTGCTTATTTTTTTTAAATTTAAATTATATTTGACACGAATTAAATAATTTATTTATAAAAATCTTGAATATTATATAACTTTTTATTTAATATTCAAAATAACATGTTGAGAGATCACTAATATAAAATATAATTAAGAAAAAAAAATCAAAAAAACATTTCAGGTTTATTGGAACATTATCATAAGTTAATTTATGTTTATTGGATGAATTTTATCCAAAAAAAAACAGAAAATAAGATAGTTTATGATAGACATATATGAGTTGTGCATAATTAAAAATTACATTTATTTAAGATTTTATTTTAATTATATTATCAAAAGTTACATTTTAATATCCTAACAAATTTTTATTTTCGTCTAAAATAAGTAAAAAAAGTTAAATTTTCTTCTCTTTCCTCCAAAATAAATAAAAGTCTTATTAATTTATCTCTTCTAAAATAAACAAAAAATTTTAATTTTTTACTTTAAAATTTAGTTTTAAAGATTTCTCCTTTTTCTCTCTTATAAATATGGAGAAACTTTAATTTTCTCATCTTAAGAAAATGTTTTGGAAATTCCATAAAATAAGAATTTTCTTTCCAAAATCTCTATTTTTAAATATTATAAGAAGGTTTCGTATCAAAAATGTTTTTTATATCAAAAATGTTTTTTATATCGAAAATGTTTTTCTTTCCTTTTAGAAATATTTTCTGAATTTCTGTTGAGTTTATCTATATATAATTTTGACTTAAAGTTAGTTATGTTTTGATTTTGGCCCACAAGGTTTTATTTTATTTTATACTTTTACTAATGTTTTTAATATTTAATTAAGGGGAGGCTAATGACACCCCTAAGAATGAATGTCATCCTCACACAAATGCACTAAATTCCGTGCACATACCTATAAAATGCATTATATTCCGTGTCCACCCTATATTAAGGGTGCCATTAGCACTCCCCTTAATTAATCATCAAATTTTTTTTAAATTGCAAATCATATGAAATGTTTTACTTCTACGAATGAGGATTTTGCACCAGATAACCATTCTGTTTGTTCAATTTATCTTCATAACCATTTTTTTATTCATATATAAATAGATATGTAAATCAAGTCAATAAGTATTACAAACCTTTTAAACGACCTCCTTTTTGGCCAAATATCATTGAGTCTGTAATACTTATGGACCCGACTCAAAATCTGTTCCACCAGCATGTGACACGTGGCAGGTCCGTAAGTATTATGGAGGTGGCTTACGAACGTGGCCTAAAAACGACGTCGTTTTGTTTGGTCCGTAATACTTATGAAACCCAGTTACGGTCCCAATGACAAATAGATAAAAATGAAAGAGAAATAGTTTGGTCATTTAAGTCAAGAACACTTTTACAAATGAAGAAATTATTTTTTAAGTAAACTACAAACTTGGTACATGTGATTTGTCAAAATAACATTTTTTTGCTTTTGCAGTTCCAAATTTATAATATGGTAATCATGGTTTGTAAGAACGTTCGGATTTGGTTATGCCTTCTAACGGTCGTTAAAAATTTCTTTAAATGAGGGTATTGTCATCATTTTGTCAAAAAAAAAACTGTATTTTATTCAATCAAAAATCATAGGGACCAAATTCATAAAATTGATATTGATTGGTAAAAGACAAAAACATTACTCGATTTTTTTAATAATCTTAAAAAAAAGACTAAATCTGAATGTTTTTACAAACTATAACGACGAACTTGTAATATCAAAATTACTAAAACCAAAGGTGTTATTTTCGACATAATGCATGAACCAAATATATAGTTTACTATAGGGGTGACAATTCTCGACACGACACGAAAATAAACGAGTTATGGTTGAAGTTTCTGACCTGTCAACCCGTCAAATAAACGGGTCGTGTTCGGGTTGACCCGCCAACCCGCCAAGAAATAAATTTTAAAAAGAAATATTTATTTATTTAAAATTTTTACTTAAAAATCTCAAATCGTCAAAATAGATTTGTTTTATTTGGTCTTTTTTAAGTTGACGTTTGAACTTATTATTTGTTTGAAACTTGGATTTGTTTGAATTTCATTGTGTTTAAACTTTTTATTTGTTTGAAACTTGAATGTTTGAATTTGGTTGTATTATTAGGTGAATTTTGGTTGTATTAATAGATGAATTTGCTTGTGTTTAAATTTGGATGTTTGGATTTGATTGTATTATTAGGTGACATGTCAACCCGTTTACGACCCGCCAACCCGCCAAACCTGAGCGTATGTAGGTTAGGGTTACATATTTCGACACGATTAGCTAAACGGGTCGTGTCCGAATTGGCTCTCCTTGACCTGCCAACCAAACACGACCCGATTATCATCCCTAGCTTACTACTCACTTTCTTTGTCTTGTCTTTTGGAAAAGGGACCCACACGTCTCTTTGTTGTTTAGCATAAGGCTTGACACCAAAGTACATGACAAGTTACGCTTTTTATATTTTCAAAAAAAGTAATACTTTTTATTGTTTATTTCACAAAAATACTAAATTTAATCATTTAATGAACTTTTTTACATAGATATTAACTAACTTAGCAGTCCCGTTAAAAACCACGTTAAATAATTTCATTATCGTCATCTGAAAAACATTCTTGGCCTCCAAAAGAACAAGACACGACCATCTCAATTATAACATTGTTGTTTAGTGAAAAAATCATAAACAATTTCTCTTACGGTCAGAAAATCAATTAACTCTATATACTTCCATGTTTTTAGGTTGATGGTTGCAATCATAGTCTCATTATAGTTGTCGTGAGTCTTTAAACTGTTTCTTTTTAAAGTTTAATATATTTATATACGACATATACTCATGCATAATTCTTATATTTGGTGATGTTCAAGCCATTGAACGTTAATAAGGATCAATGCATGTCTACAAGTTTAATTACAATTATATATGTATATATATATATGGGAAAAGTTTAAAAAACCCAACGAACTATCCTGTTTTGGATGGTTTTAAGTCCATAAACTATTTTTTTAAATGAAAAAACCATTAAGCTTTATTTTTTTGAGTGTTTAGGTCCCTGAACTATGTTTTTGAATGAAAAAACCATTAAACTTTATGATTTGAATGAAAAAACCATTAAACTTTCTCATTTTAAGTGAATAAGTCCCCGAACATTTTTTGAAAAAATAAACCATCGAACTTTTAACAATTGGTTACTTGCATTCCTGTAACAAAAAAACTACTTGTGATCGACTAGAAACGTTTAAAGTAAAAAGATAAAAAAACAGATCAAAAAGAGTAGATCGATGGCAGGAACCAACAACGTGATAGAGGATATGGAAAACATATAATGATGGGACGACGAGGAATGGCGAGGGGGAGTGATATCGATGTTTGTGCGGGGTTTGACTGGCGTAGGGTTTAGGAACGGTAAAACTGATTTAAGTTTTGTTTTTCACTTTAAAACTTTCCAAGTTGGTTACCAATATTTTTTTGGATTAAAAGAATGTAAGTAACTAATTTTAAAGTTCGATGGTTTATTTTATTCAAAAAAATGTTTAAGAACTTAATCATTCAAAAGAAGAAAGTTTAATGATTTTTTCATTCAAATAAATAGTTTAGGGACTTAATCATTCAAAACATGATAGTTTGTTGGGTTTTTTTGAACTTTTCCCTATATATATATATAAGTGCGTGTGTGAGTTTATATCGACTTAGGGCTGTTTGGTTGGTTTTTCATTAGGTCCTATATCCATAAAATTGTTTGAATGGATTAATCTGTCTGAAAAGGTTGATTTTTTTTGGAATAGTTTTTTCATGTATGGAAGGATCGTGTTTTTTAATTGGAAGGAACATACTTCAAAGGAAAAAACTTGGTTTTCTGCATAAAGTTACCTATAAACTTACTGGATAAGTCACTTTCTATATCATCAACTCATTGCCAAACAATCGTATATAACTGACTTAATAAGTCGTGACTCTCATTAAGCTCATTAAACTGCTAATGACTACAACAATCAAGAGGAATTTATTGTTCAAATCCAAGCATTTGTTGAAGGAAGGTTTGGTATATAATATGAAGAACCTATAATTGAGGACAATGAGTTCATTTGGTGTGTAAATTCCTGATCCATGATGTGGAAACCTTTGTTCTATAATGAAACATCAATAAGTTTAAGTTTGTTTCACATCATAACTTTGACCGAATTTAGCTTCGTTGGCAAACACTTGTTCCCTTTACCGATTCTTTTATGTTTATCGCGAGTTTGGTCATAATCTGTTTAACAATTTCTAATCAGCTATTAACGAAATTATTCTATAATTTTATTTGAAGTTATGAATGATTTTATGACTAGTTGAAGTATAACTTAATGTTTTATCAAATAATTTTCAATTAATTAATTTAAGGGGTTAAAATAATATTTGTACCATCCAGAACACTTATCAAATAGTAGTTTTCATTCGACAATTAATTGAGATATTATTATAAATGTAATTTATAATGTATTAAGACTATCCGCTTAAAATACTTACGATTTTATCTCTGGTTTGAAAACCAAACAAAAATCGAATAAATTATTGTAACAACCCGTATTCTCATATAACAAGTACTGCAAATTATATAATTAAGACACCACATTTGGGGCTACAAATTAGGTCTCCTTCTATACAATTTACCAAAAAGCGACAATAAATTTTCGCTAACAATCTTCACATAAACCATTCTAAAATCATGAAGGTTATATTAAACTTGATAGCATGCTCGACATACATCATCTCTTTTATCCGCGAATAAAAGCGTCAGCTGATACCCTGAAATGCATATTTTGAAAACAAAATGAGGGTTAGACCGTACGGTCTAGTGAGGAAATCCCTGTTAGTGCAATAGTTGCAATAAAACCAATTCATGATAAAACCTTTCAAAATCATTAAACATATGGTTGACACCCATGCACAATCCAAACTGACGGGGATCCTTTAAATATGTTAGTAGTACGTTAACACTCAGGTTCAATCTCTCACCCAGGTAACTTGCCACAACAATCGCTGCTCAAAATTTCAAACATCCCGGTACGGTTGCAATCCCTACCGGTTATAACCCAGCCAAACACGAAACGAATTCGTGAGCACAATATATATAATCATTTGCACGAACCATCATAGTCTTAATGCGCCCTGCTTCTACTGTGTAAGTACCTTTTAAACTCCATATGTCATTAATTTCACCACATGTGTTAATCTCTAACATGTAAATAAATATTGCATCGCAGTTAACGGTAATAATTTAAACATACCAAACCGATATAATATCAAAGTAATAACCATTTGATAATGTATGCATTTTAGTTCAAAAATGATTACAAGAAAACTCACATATACCCATATCCATTAACACATTCTTTTACAAGAAAATCCTTTAATAATAGTTTCTCACATAAAACTCACATGTGTTAATTTTTCCAACAACCCAAATTCAAACCCCGTATTGTAATTAACGATAATAATCCGTTCACAATAAGTCGATATAAGATCCAACTAATAAACCTTTAGAATATATGCATTTTAGTTTGAAAATGGTTTATAATGGAAACTCACATACTTTAACTTTCTTAACTATTTTATTATATCAATTCCCATAAATAAATATATCAAAGTAAAATACTTTGAAATATATTCAATTCAGTTTATAAAGCTTTTTCATAAAAACTCACAATCATTTATACATTTTCTCCGTCCACTCATCACGGATACACCGTCAAAATTCTCGTGACCCAAATAGTTTTGGTCAACCTCTTTACTTGTTAGTTTCACAAAATTACTAACAATTAACATCATATAATCTCATTTATATGAAATAAATCACGTATATGACGGAAAAACACGCATTTTTACAAAAACTTTGTAAAAATACTCATACCTCATCAAATAACACATATTTTTACGTGGAAAATATTTAATAACAATTTTTCAAATAAAATCCATATGTGTTATTTTTCTCAACAACTCATGTAACGATAATAATCCAATTATATCAATTAGACGTATTATCGAAATAAAAACATTTCTCAATAACATATGCATTTCAGTTTATAAAACTCATTTATAAAAACTCACATCGGTCCCAAATAGACAGGTAAACTTTTAGCGGGTATCAAACTTGATTATGAAACACGGAGTCTCAATCATATAATCACGTGTCACAATCTAAATAGGTAAACTCATCTTTACCGTAATATATATACGCCATATATATATATATATAAATCCAAACCTTAACAAAATCCATTCATGCATACATCTTCAATTCTTTCGGCCCAACATCCAAGCATACACACATATTTGTTTTCTGAACTTTCACCCAAAACCCCTCAACTTCAAGCCATTACCAAAACCACCCCTCATACTTTCAAATTAATAACCAACCGGTTATTACAATTATCTAAACATGTGCCGCTTTATTTTCAATAGACTTTTTGTAAAATGTTATTTTGCATGATCAGACTATGAATTAAGATTTTTACACAGATTTTCTAGTCAAAAGTAAATTTATTTTCTTGGCTAAATATATTCTAAGAGTGCATATATCTTGTCTATGTGCCTTTTCACAAATTAAGAATTGGATCTCTAAAGTGAAATAATTACGAAACAAGCCTTGTGGTTTGAAATTTATTATGCATTTGATCCCCCGCTCTATCTCTGTTTAAAAAATCCGTTACTTTATGGACAATTTGTTTTTGTTTTTTTGCCCTTTTCCCTTGGTTTTGATAAAATAAGCAGATAAAGAGAGAGAAGGTTAAAATACTCATAATAATATTTATTTTATTGATATTTTTGGGTATTACATCTAAAGAGCTGCTAAGATATCATCTGGACCAGATACAGTGAACTCTCCACCGGATTCAATGTTTGCAACCACCACTTTCAGGTCATCTACCAACAGAGCGAACCTTCTTGAACGAATTCCCAATCCTTTCTCTGAAAGGTCAAGTTCCAGCCCAAGTGCATGAGTGTATTCCGCAGCTCCATCGCCAAGAAACGTAACATTCTTCGTCTCTGTGTATGACTTTTTCCATGCCTTCATCACAAAAGGGTCGTTTACTGCAAATTAACAAAATAAAAACGATTCAAAATAAAAGAACAAACATATGTTCAAAGAGATTGTTCAATAATGGTGCATTTGATCAAATTGACTCAAAGATGAATTCGATTTTTTCCAATTTAAAACCACTAATTAATAAAAGGTCCTCCACACCCTATGATTTGAGCTCTTCGGATTTCTCAATGAAGCCTGGTACATGTTGCATACTATTCCACACGATTAAACAAAAGGAATTTGTTATAATTTCAAACACGAATCCCTAACCTTGATTCAATTAGCAAAACCCTAAAAAGACAAATTGAGTGTTTCTCGATGTTGCAATCTCTATACCAATTGCTAAGAAATAGTGTCTTACAGAGGAGAACAAACAAAAGCGCATTAAAGAACTTGGACAAAGGAATTTGAGATACCTGCAAGTAGGAGTGAAGGTGCCAGGAACGCCAAAAAGGACGACTTTCTTGCCGGCAGCGAGAGAGTGTACAAAAACTTGCTATAACTTATCCTGCTCATCGAAGAAGGCAAGAGTACCGTCGGGAATCGTGTCACCAATAGCAATTGGAGCCATTTTCAGCCAACTTGCTTCAATGAGTGGTGACCCAACTACTATTGAAATATATAGAATATAGATGGAGCAAAATTAAATGGCATCAAATTACCAAAATTTAATTTAATGAATTTGAAGATTCTAGAATTAATTATTATTTAGAGTTAATTACTATTTTGATTTACTTTATAGAAAATTATTCATTAAATCCCTAAAGTGAAAATAATTACATAAACGAGCCATATGGTAAGCATTTAATTGTCGAATTGTCTCCCACCGTTAACGCGCTAAATAATCTATTATTGGAGGGACATTTTAGTTGTTTTACAACTTTCTCTCAATTTTTATTACAAAAATTGAAGTATCATACACACACAATCTCATTGGAAAGACATAATGCCTTCGTCTTTTTTCAAGTGGAGAAGAGCATCTCTAACAGCATCTCTAAAATAGATAAAATAAGGATTTTTAACAATTTTTTGTTTCAACAGCATCCCTAAAACTTTCTCTAAAGTAGAGAAAGTAGGAGAGAATGTACAAAAATCTCTAAATTTGGAGATATCCCTAAAAATGATTACATTGAGAGAGAAACATTATTTTATTATCTTCTACAAATAAGAAATATTGAAGTTAAATATTTAGGTGAAAGAAATATTATTTTATTAAAATATATAATATTTTAATAATATAATGAATGATGTAATCTCCAAAATAGAAAAGTTGTTGGAGTTGAATGTAATATTTTTTAGAGATTTTGGATTTCAATTATCTATTTTAGAGAAATTATAGAGAAGCTGTTGGAGATGCTCGAACCTAAGAGGAAGGACCGAAGGAAGTTCTACGTAGGTTTTGTGCGTGAGAGAATAATTATATTAGTAATAGAAATTTATCGAAAACCAACTTATTTTTTCAAGAAGAAAACTAAGTGATAAATATAAATTTGTGTAAATCAACATGTTTATTCGAGATTTAACTTTATCTAATCAATGTAAAATCTTTGTCCATATGATAGCTTGGACAACTTATGAAGGAAGTGAGCACTCTCTACCCTCCTTTCTTTCTCTAAATTTATTTTTATTTTCTATCATTTACACATCATACATGGATTTTGAAGGTTTATATCAATGAATGATGCAATAAGAAAGTCTTCAAAGTTCTTTAGATCATTGATGGTGATTTCCATGCTCTTTCCAGTTTTTGTTTGCTTGATTAATTAGGGTTTATGCATCTGCCTTTTTGATTAAATGTGTTCATGTGTGTTACATAAGATTGTAACTAATTCAGAGTATCACAAGACTACAGTTATTGGATGTGTCGATGATGACACTCTCATACAAAAGTTTTTGAAACATGGTAATTAAGCACGTTCTCCTTTTTTTTGTCGGAGAGTTTTGAAGATAATGCCATTGTATGTAATGATTTTGAGAATTTGTTGGAGAGTTTCGAAGCTACGATGATGGTAATGAAATACCAGGAGCGGCAAGGGATCTTAGGTCTAACAGGGAGAGAGTGGGGGACATGAAGCAACATTAACAAATTGCTTAAGACCATCTCCAACCCACCACTAAAAACACAAAAATTGAGGCATTTTTTTCTCCAACACAACACTATAACAAAAAAAAAATGGAGGTACAACTTATTGGCCTCTATATTTAAAGGTGAATAAAAGTATCCTTCTAAAACATTATATTAATTTTTTATTCAACTTTTTCTAGTTTTATTTATAAATTAATAGATTAATGCATTAAAAAATAAATACATATATTATTTTAGTATTATTATAATATTAAATATGTTTTTAGTGTTGTTTTTTAGTGTGTGATTGGAGTTGAACTTAGTGTTACATTTTTAGTCTTTATAGTGTTTTTGATGGTTATTTTTTAGTGTTTGGGTTAGAGATGCCCTAAGTAATGGATAAAAAATGACAAAAATATTTATCGTTTAACCAAATGAATTAAACTTATTTTATGTGAGGGACGAATCTATATATATATATATATATTAAAGGAATAACCGGATGGTATTAGGTGGCGGCTTCTAAACACAAGAATCACTAAATCCTTTTTTCTCAATTTTTGATTTTTTTTTTTGCAATTTCTATTAATATATAGGTTAACATACAACCTTTTCACATTCTCAACGGATAGCATTATAGTTACATTTATAAGCATTATAATTACATTTATACACATTAAAGGAATATTTAACATACAACCTTTTTAAATTCTCAACACATGGTATATATAAGAACCAAGTCAAGTTTAAAATCTCCAACATTTGCATATGTAATATTGTTGTTTGTATGTTGTGAGTATAAAAGAATCGGGTGCCAACGTCGACATGGAATGTATTTTTAAGTCTTTATAGGAATTTGTCCATGAAAGTTTTGTGCTAACCATGATCAACAATAAGCATGTTTCATTTTAAGGCGCATATGCTTTGAATAAATTATTTTCTGATGGAAAGTCTAATATGTGTTTGGTCTATCAGTTATTATTTATGCTACATCGTGTATTTGATTTCTCTTACTCCTTTGCATTTTGTTCCATTAATTTATTTGTGAGAATTTAAATGTTATAAAGTTATTATTTATGCTACATCGTGTATTTGATTTCTCTTACTCTTTTGCACTTTGTTCTATTCATTTATTTGTGAGAATTTTAATGTTATAAGAACTCAATATCTTTATTATGTGGGATTCATACCAAGGGACATCTTGGAATTGGTTTTGTCAATTTTACAAATGCGGATAATTCCATTCAAGACTTGATAATTTGTTTGGTTGACAATTATTATTTGTAGTTTGTAAAGGATTGCATAAACCTCTAAAGAAGAAACCAAACACATTGAGATGTCATCCTCTAAACATTATATGCCTATTTTTCTTTTTCCTTGGTTTTTTGATTTTTTTTAAATGTTTGATATATAAAAGACCTTTTTGTTCATATATTTAAAACATGAACTTCATTAAGATAAGGTTGTTTTGGTAATTTTAAGGAGTTTAACCTCCAATCTTTTCATCTTCATTTTGGGAGGTGAAACTTCCAAACCCATTCAATGTGCTCTTCCATGTTTTTTCATCTATAAATCTCTTCTTCTTCTTTTTTCTTTATCATTTGATGTATTATAACAGTTATTATCCAACAAGGTCGTTTTCAACAATATCGTTTTTCAGGCTCGCTATGAAAATACTAATATCGTTATTATTTTTCCTCTCTATCACTTGATGTATTATTCAATTTACAAACTCTTAATCTTCGACAAAATATTTTTTCAGGTAAAACCTCCAAACTCTTCCATGTGCTCCTCCATGTTTTGTTATCAATAAATCTCTTCTCCTTCCTGTTTATCATTTTATGTATTCTAACTATTGTTATTCAACAACATCATTTTTCAGGTTTGCTATGATCGGTATTATTCTCCCTATCTATCATTTGATGTATTCTTCATTTTACAAACGTTTATTTGTAAAAATGATTTGTATTCATCATTTTACAATAGTTTTTTCAGGTAATTTTTTTCCGTTTTCCATCACTTGATTTGTTTTTTCATTTTATGATCTGTTATTATTCAACATGATTGTTTTTCAGGTTTACTATGAGAATACTAATTTAGGTATTATTCTTGACTTTTGTTGGGATTTTATAATTTATTGTTTTTACTTTTTTTCTTCTATATTATTTTAAGATTTTTTCAATGGGATCGAGTGTTTGTTCTTGGCAACGGTTATACACTTTTGATGGCAACAAAGGTTCAATAATAAAATTTTAAATATATATATTAAAATCTATGATATAACTTAACAAACCTCAATATCTATATATTAAAATTTATGAATTTTGAATGTTATTTTTAATAATTTTAACAAATTTAACCTACTTTTTCATCTTCATTCTTTTGGATGTGCTCCTCCATGTTTTGTCAACAATAAACATTTTATTCTTCCTTTATTATCATTTGATATATCTGACCATTATTATTCAAAAATATTGTTTTTGAGCAACATCTTTTTTTTAGGTTTGCTATGAAAATACTTGGATTTTCTGAAACAGTAACTTCTGGAAGAGTAGTATCTTTATCAGTGGAGGTTGGGATCTCAAAATTTTTATTTTCAGAGATTGGAGAAATTGGAGTTGTAGTGTTGTTTGCTCTGTTGTTGAGATTTTAGAGTTTTTTTATTCTCATCTTCTATATTTTTCTTAAATATTAAATTTACTAATCATTTTATTTACATGACACTTAAATATTACTTTACACATAAAAAACTCTCATTGCAATCGATATACATAAATAAAATACTTAAATTAATTTCATATAATATAATTTATAATTTATTATTATTTACATGATAGTGCTATTTTTATCTATAAGTGATACACACCACTAATTATATAATTTAATATGATTAAATGACTATTATAAATTATCATTAGTTATTATTTACATAACTCCTGTTTTATTAAATAATCAACATTAATTATTATTTACACACCCATTATCATATATTTTATTATAATTAATGACCATTATTTTTAATTTTTAATTTTCATAACCCTCTCTCTCTCTCTATATATATATATATATATACACTACTTAGAAAACAATATATTCAGATTGTTTTTTTGTACACCATACATATTGATTTTATTATTTTCAAGGAAAATAAAATATATAATATTTGAATTAATATATAAATTTTAAATAAATGTTTTTACTAATCAGTTAAAATCATTACATAGATATAAATAGAATTAAAATTAATATATAAATAAAATTATACTCAATATACATAATTAAATATTTATTATTATTTATTTCATTAACATATGAAATAATTATTCAATTTAATATCACTTAAAAACTAATAAAAATAAATAAACATAATACATACTTAAATGCTTATTAGAATTCATATAGTAATCATAATAAACACATAAAATAAAATATTATGACAATCAATATGTAATATTAAAATTAGAATCAATATATAACTAAAATGTAATTTTTTTTACAAATCAATACATTAATATGTATAAAAGATAGAAACAAATTATATATATGATATATATAGATATAGATATATATTAAATCAATTTTTTATTTAAGCTAAAGTCAAACTATATATAAGTAACACTAGAATCGATATTATATATATATATATATATGTTCGTTTTACATAACTTAACAACAGTGTGTTTGTTTGGTAAATATAAATATTTTATGAAGGACATATATATGGAATCTATTATGACAAAACAATTATCATTGTACATCTCATGATATAATCAATGGTGTCACACATGTCTTTATAAGTTTAAGTCAATTACAAAGTTTGATATAATAATAAAAAATGATATAGAAGACTTATCAACTAATTATGTGATTCATATATCAAATATAATATTGATTCTTATTAACTTAACATAAAAACGTGATCATCGCCTTATTTAGCTAACTTCAATACTATCTTAAAAACGATATCGCTACCGCGCAACGCGCGGTAACCACACTAGTATATATTAAAAGAAGAACCAAGAGGAATGAGGTGGCATCATCTAAGGCTTAGAAGTTGTTCTATTTTTTTTCTCAAATTTTTAATTTTTTTAAATGTTGAGATTGTTAAAGACTTTTCTGCCCCTATAAGGAAAATGTGTAAACTATTATTAAAAGGATTTTTTGGTAATTTTACATACCCAATTTTAACCTCCAACTCTTGACTTGCTCTTTCATTACTTTATTTTATTTCTTAATTAAGTTTGTTTTCAAAGAAATGAAATCCTATAAATTTCTTTGGTGTGGGATGGAGAAAATGAGTGTTAAAGAAGAATTGGAAAATTTTAAGGTATGTAGAAATTGTATTCTTTAAAAAAATGTGTTTTGTTATTAGATATTTCTTCTTTTCATATTGTTGGATTTGTTGTTATCATTGGACATTCGTTTTTGCATATTGTTGATTCGTTGTTATCATTGGACATCCTTTTTTGCATATTGTGTCCATATAAGCTATTTGGTGAGGGATGAGAGTTAAAGAAGACTTAAAAAATTTGAAGCTATGTAAAATTGTATTATTTATAAAAATGTGATTTGTTATTACATATTTAATCTTTGCAATATTGTTGGAGTTGTTGTTATCATAAGACATGTTTGTGTTTATGATTGTATCATATAAATTCATTGTTGTTATCATTGGACATTCTTTTTTGCATATTGTGTCCATATAAGTTATTTGGTGAGGGATGAAGAAGATGAGAGTTAAAGAAGACTTAAAAGATTTGAAGGTATGTAAAAATTGTATTATTTAGAAAATGTGATTTGTTATTACATATTTAATCTTTGCAATATTGTTGGATGTGTTGTTATCATAAGACATGATTGTGTTTACGATTGTATCATATAAATTCGAATAAAATTTTGACATTTTGTTATTACAATTTATGATAAAAAATCGAATTGAAGTTTCATTGACAATAATTGTTTATACATGACTGATACTTATGTTATATTTTGACTACTTCAAAAACATTTCTATTGATAGGGAATTTTTGGTGGGGATGAAGAAGATGATAGTTGAAGAAGACTTAGAGATGTTAATCATTATGTAAAAATTGTATTCTTTAAAAAATGTGATTTGTTATATCATTTTTCTTTTTTCTATATTGTTTGATTTGTTGTTATTCTAGGACATAATTGTGTTTACGATTGAATCATATAAATTTGAATAAAATTTTGATTTTTTATTATCATAAAACTTGATAAAAAAAATCAAATTTAAGATCATTTGACAATAATTATTTATACGTGACAAATAATTACGTAAAATTTTGATTATTTCAAGATTTTGATTATTATTGTAGTGAAAATTTATGGTGTCTATGACTTCATCCTCAAAATACACCTCTCAAATCTTAGTGGATCAAACATCAAAAAAAGACGTTTGTTGATTTTTTTTATAGATTTGGTTTGTAACGATCTAAAGTTTTTTTTTACTTCTAGGTTTTCTATCTATCTTAGACATTCTCTATTTATAAGTTTAAAAAAGATAGTTTTACGTTTTATTTTTTCATAATATGATATATTGCATTTTGAGAGTTTGAAATAATATTATTTACTATTTTTTTTTCGATATATGAATTAATTTAAAATAAAAACATATCATTAAATGAATGTTTTTTTTTAATTTTCTAAACTCAACACATTAGTTATTAAACATTTTATTTTTTTATTAAATAACGATCAATATGAATATTTTATTATGGTTCTTTATTGTATTAGCTTAACAATCAACATAATTAAAAGATTTTGGTTGTATTTACAATTCTTTTATTAAATAAACACCAATCAATACATTAATGTAATATTATAAAAATACCTAAAAACATATGTTGACATTTTGAGAATTTATGGATGGTGGATTTTATTATTTATCAAATTTTTAGGCTTTTAAATCTTTGTGTTTGTAATTGTTACAAATTAATATAATCATTAATTGATCCAACCTTTCATATTTTTCTTTTATTTATTACAAGTAATTATACATAAATAAAATATTTATGAGAATTTAGTACATTTAAATATAAATGACAAAAAAATATTTAATGAGAAGATTCAATCGTATTTATATTTTTAATATAAACTCAACACATTGATTTTCTAAATTTTCATTTTCTATTTTTATTACATGACAATTGATATATAAAAAAATCCATTTACACCAGTGACAATCAATATAATCAAAACTATACATATTTTGATAAAAACACATTTTTCTTATTATTTCTCTCATTAATTGAAGAAATCCTTCATTAATTTTATAAAACATTTTATTATATATATTATAGAAATAACCATTGATAATGATATATGATTTGATGATAGATCAGAAAAAACATATCTATAGCAATGACGAATTATAAAAGACAACCGTGCTATATGATTTATGTGGTGTTATATAATATTTATTTTGTCATTAAAAAAGGCAAGAACATTAATCCATGAAGATTTCAAAGCTATATTATATAATTTACATGATTTAAATAATTCATTGTATGATAGTTTTTTTAGCAATGTAATATATCTATCATCTATTATAGCTATTAAAGAAAAAAAACTGACTAAACCTAAATTTGTTTTATTTTTATTATTACACGTTGGTGGAAAGACGAAAGTTTAGAAAGAAAAATTAGATGTATCAAAACAGAAGATGATTCATTTGTGTGAAATCATAGGGTTGAAGAAAATAAAATATATCAAAGGAAATGATTCCTTTGTATACACTCAAATACTGCTTATTTTAGTCGTAGTTATCCCACATTCGTTAAAACTTAGAATACTGGAATTAAAAATGTATAAAGTAAGTGGATTGGATAATGTGACATCATAAGAATTGGGTATGCTTAAACATTGAAATGTGGCATCGTTGTGGTCTATCCAATGTTGGTAAAATGTTAAATTGAAATAATTATGTGACTATATATGGATAAGATGATGCATTTGTGACAACTTATAGAGTTAATATTAGTTTTATTTCTATGGGGTAAAAAGCTACTATAATAGTTAAAGAAGAAGGGATGCATTTGTGACAAAATCATGGAGTTAAAACTAATCTTATTTTTATGGCGGAAAAATTACCGTAATACCTTGCTATTGAGATTTTTAACACGATCCATCTTTGCATATTGATCAACTAATTTTGCATATTTATAATATTTTCTATAAAAGTGATATAATTATTGGACCTGTCGCTTGAGTTTTAAATAACAACTGTATCACAAACTTATCGTAATAATAAACGAGAATTAATACATGCAAGTTAATCACTTATGAAAAATACCATAATTTTTTATATTGTATTTCAATAATTATTAGCTAAGGAATTACGTTTGATTTTAGCTCGGTTCAATATTTACTTTAAAAATTTATTGTCGCCGCGCAAAGCGCGAGCCAAATACTATATGATTATACTGCCCTCATACATTAACACATAATAATATTTGAGGTGCATGTAGGAAATCTAAATTGACCCAAATTACAAAGTCGAATCTGAAGACCTTTGCAAGAGAAGAAATGACATTTGATGTTTATTTTTGCAGATATAATCACCTAATTTTCATGACTTTGGTTCCCTCTATAATTTGGAGGGAGGTTAGTTGATGTTTATCGAATGAGAGAAAATGAGAAGGTTAGTCGTTAGAAAAATGAGACATCATAGTGAATTTGTATGTATATTAAAGAATGAACCACCGGCAATGTTCTTTTCTATTATTTTACAACATTCTAAATTTTTATTTACATAACAGTTAATGATATACCTAGTCAATAAGTTTAAAAACTCATTATGTAAATGAAATTTCTCTCAATATGTAAAATTTTATATAGGTGATAATCAATATAATAATAATTAGGCGTGTAAAAATGTAAACCACAGGGACCAAATCCATAATTATTTTTAAAAAGGGACGTACAGTGTTTTTAAGTGTAAACCACAGGGACCAATCATGTAATTGACTCTAAATTATAACATTTGATAAAAAAAAATCATATTTGGTTTCCGCTTGATTTTCAAAGTTTCTACTCTTAGTATGTGTGTATGTATGTATATATATATATATATATATATTAAAGAAGAACAAAAGATCTTGAACGCGACACCATGAGGATTAAGTATTCTCAAATGACGAATTGTGATTGAGTTTTAATTATCCACATCGGCGAGAGGTTGAAATATTGGAATAAAGGGTGTATAAAATAGGTTAAGCTAAGTGATGTATTTGCAACAAATTATTGAGTTGATATTAATCATACATTTTTAAAAATAATTATTATAATAACTTGCTACATTGATTTTCAGTGCGCTCCGTTTTACATGTTGATCAACTAATTTGCATTATATTATATTCAATAATAGTAATATGGTTGTGGGGCATATCGTTTGAGTTTTAAATAATATAATATAAAACTATTATTGGTATATCAGAAATTCATCGTAATAACAAAAGGGTAAGAATATATGCAAATTAACAACTATGAAAATAGGTTTATTTTTCATATTATATTTCATTAATTGTTAAATGAGAAATTACGATGCATTTTAATTCTGTTTAATACTCCAATAAAAAAATTATCGTCATGTCACGCCGTGCAAAGCACAGCCCAACACTAGTTCTGAAATAAAATGCATACCACAAGGTACGTTTCTATTAATATTTTACTTTAACGATCCAATTCATAATTTAGGATAAAGTACAAGAACCAAAAATGTAATTTACTTTAAAATTTGAAAATTTTAATTGTGAAATGAAAATCGAATTGTTTAAACTTATCTTTCATGACCTTTTTTTTTAATAAAATGAATCAATTATAAAATCTTAAATATTTTATTGTTTATTTGATTTATTGACCTTCTATTTTAAAATGATAGTAGAAATTTAAAAAAAATCTAGTTTTTATCGTTTAAAGAAAGGTAAACACTATTTTAGAAATTATAAGATTTTATGATTGATATGAAAAAAAAAATTAATGACACCTTTTATGGTTGAAAATAAAACAAATAAGGTAAAAAACCAAATAATTACGCTCTCTCTAGAATAAATTTTGGACATTCTCCAATTATGGGGAAATCTCTATAAATTTAAAGATTTTTCTAATTCTTTTTTCTCTCTATTTTTATACTTTGAAATATACTCTTTTATAGTCAAGTTTTTATTTAAAAATCTTGTAAGTTTTTGTTTTCTTTATTTTGAAGATTTCATTGAAAATGTTATAAATATAATTTTGAATTAAGTATCCCCAATAATTTTTCTATATATTCTTTTTCCTGTAAAGAAGAGAAGTAAAACTAAAAATTATATTTAGTTTTAACAAATTCTCTATCTTTTATCAATGATTTATTATATTATTAAATATTTAATGAATTTAATACATTAATAAACCTTCTATAAAATGATGATTTCCAATTAACTTCCAGAAGACCTTATATGTTTACAAATATTTAATTTTCAATAAATTTTTTATAAGATGATTATTCTATAACATTCTTTTTTGTAAATGTTAATGTAAAAAAAGACCAATATCTGTTTTGATTATATGGATAGAAGACGCTGAGTGATGAAATCAAAAATACCAATATCTGTCTTAATAACCACTTATCATTTATTCGTTCATACATTTTCAAATCCATACCATTTGTTTTTTTGTTTTTCTCAAACCCTCTTAAGTCTGAAAATCATCTGGAAAAAAAATGACAACTTCATCATTTAATTCATCTTATTTGCATACACCCGCATTGTTAGGGATTATAAGTCAATAATTGATTACTTAGACTTTAGACGTAAAAACAAACAGTTTAACTCATTCAGATTTCAGACTTCAAACTTCAGCACCACCTCTTATAAATCAGAAATGAAATCAGATTTCAGATTTCAGCACCTCTTAAAAAACAAACGCTACCCAACTCTCTAATATATCAATTACAGCAAACTAGCAATCTTATGATATGTTACTTAATATTTCAAAGGTTAATCATAAAAAAAAAACAATAAACAATTGGTATTTCATCAAACTTTCTTCATTATTAAATCTCAAAAGAAGTCATCAACCACAAGTCTGTTTTACATGTATGAGATTTTGTCTTCATAATGAAAACATATATAGATAAAAAGTTTCAACTTTCAAATACATAAATATGGATTATAATTTTGAGATCTTACAGAGCTGCTAAGATATCATCTGCGCTCGATACAGTGAACTCTCCACCGGATTCAATGTTAGCAACCACCACTTTGAGGTCATCCACCAACAAAGCGAACCTTCTTGAACGAACCCCTAATCCTTTCTCGGATAGGTCAAGTTCTAGCCCAAGTGCATGGGTGTATTTCGCGGACCCATCTCCAAGAAACTTAACGTTTTTTGTCTCTGGGTATGATTTTTTCCATGCCTTCATCACAAAAGGGTCGTTTACTGCAAATTAACCCAAGAAAAAGATTCATACATGTGTTCAACAATGGTGCATTTGATCCAATTGACTCCAAGATGATGAATTTTGGTTCGAATTTTCTAGTTTAGAAGATACTTACCACTAATCAACAAAAGGTCTTCCACACCCTTTGATTTAAGCTCTTCGGATTTCTCAATGAAGCCGGGGACATGCTTCATACTGTTTCACACGAATAAACATGTTAAGAGTTGTACATACGCTAGACTTTAACCATTTCTATTTCTCCTCTATATATGTTGGAACTTCCATCTCTCCTTTAAGGCGCTTTTGAAGAATACTACAGGGGTTCCACATATTCTCACATGGTATAAGAGTGAGTATAGGACCCAAGTTCTACCACTCTAGGGGCTCGGGGGCAATTTGAGTCTGTCTAAATTCTGTGGAGGGGGCGTTTTAGAGTCCAACATCGGCTAGATTTGGACTATTTCTCCTCTATATATGTTAATCTAAGGGGATTTCACATATTCTCACAAAACAAAACAAAAATTGGTACAATTTCTTTTCTTTTATCGTACAGAAGACGAAAATCCCATTAAGAGGCTGAAATTTTGCATCATTTAGTTTGATTCAAAAGGAAAACTAAAGATCCCACTGGTTTATAAGTTGAAGTGGTATATATTTCTAGTTTACTTCATCATACAGTTTACCAAATTCAATGCTACCAACATTTGTAATCAACAAACAGTAAAGTAAATTTCCATGGCCATCTAAAACTTCAATTCAATTCGTAAATCCCTAAAATCTTAAATCGATGCGAAATATATATGATTTAGTTGCAACTGAAGATATCGTTGTACACAGAATTATATTAATAGTTTTCCTCATCCATCCGGTATATGACCGGAGACGAGACCGGCTCCGACACCGATACGCCTAATGCTCAATTTTTCAACGGCATTTCTCAATGTAGTCAAAATCTATAACATCCATTGCTACTAATTAGCATCAGAAGAACATCTTAAATCTGATTAAAACACGTAGAAAGAAGAAATTAAGATACCTGCAAGTAGGAGTGAAGGCACCGGGAACGCCAAAGAGAACGACTTTCTTGCCGGCGGCGAGAGAGTGAACGGAGACCTGTTGCAATTGATCTTGTTCATCGAAGTAGGCGAGAGTACCGTCGGGAATGGTTTCACCAACAGCAATCGGAGCCATTTTCAACGAGCAAAACGCAGTGAACTGTCACCGGCGGCGAATGGAAGATATAAAGTAGTAGGTAGCGATGGAGCGGAATTGAAATGGAATTAATTAACCAAAATTTAAATAAAAGGAAGTTTGGGGTCCGGTTGCCTGCAACTCGGGTCCATGTAATTATTTAATAGAGTTTGACTGAGTAACCAAGAATCGTTCTAGACAACTCATTGATTATTAAATGTAGAGCAGAATGTATTGATTGTGATTAACTATTTATAAAATCATATATATGTTATCAAACAATTTAAATTTTAGATTTTTTTAATTATAGGTGTGGAGACGAGGTTATATCTATTTTTTAGGGTATCTCAGATAAAGATAGGCTAATTTCGACAAAGTTTTGTTTTACTGTGATAACCAACTCTGATAAACTTAGCGATCACAATTGTTGAGAGCGCCTGAATTTGAATCCTGGTGGCTGGGATATTCTTTCGTATCTTGATTAATCTGAGAGGTCCTAAAGAACACAGAAAATCTCCAATGATTTTGTAAAAAAGAACTCGACCCGATGACTTCTAAAGAGGATCCCATTCCTAAAGGCCTATGTTTGATTGCAGTTGAGCCAACCTACAAGGTTAAATATCGTAAGAAGATGAAAATAAAAGATTCATATGTGAATCATCGAAAAATCCATTTGAAGAACATATGTAAATTCATATAAATAATCAGTAACCTTGATTCACACAATCACACATATATCTTTACACAAAATTTTTCAATGATTCACATATGAATCTTCTCTTAGCATTCTCTTCTTATCTTCTCACAATATTTAGTTTTTAAATCAATCCCTAATTATTTAGGCCTTGTTTATTTTTTCAATTTTACCTCTTAATGACCACTTATCACTTAAGATGTTTTTAAATTCATATCGTTTGTTTCTTTTATTTTTTTCAGATCCTCTTAAGTCTGAAAATCATCTGAAAAAAGTGGTAACCTCATCACTTAATTCCTCTTATTCGCGTAAACCCGCATTGTTAGGGGTTTATAAATCGATTACTGGTTCATATTTCAGATTTCAGACGTAAAAACAAACAGTCTAACTGATTCAAATTTCGAACTTCAGCACCATCTCTTATAAATCAAAAGTAAAATCAAACTTCAGATTTCAACACCTCTTAAAAAACAAACGCTAACTTATTCTCCTACCATATTCTTCTTAGATTGCTTCAAGATTATTGCTTTATGCTTCATTTCAACGAGTGAGAATCTCTTATTTTTTCTTTATTGAGATTATTTTGGGCATTCAAGTTTATGATGATATGCAAAGTTGACTTAGGGATGTTTATGGGCTATATATATCATGGGCGGCTTTGGGTATTTAAACCACTTATAATCTAATTATGAGGGTCTTAAAAAATCTCAACCCAATTTTTACGGACATAATTGCAATTTAGGATGGTTCTCCATACGACTTTGAAGTTTATGCTTAATTATGAGTCTTCTAGAATTAGCTTAGCATATAATTGTGTGGGCTTGGTCAAATTCTTGAATTAGCTTACGGTACAAATGTGTTGACTTGGTTAAATTAGCTGAAAGTATAATTTTTGGCTCATTCAGTAGTTGATGCTAACGTGAAGAAAGGGTGAACAAACATGGACCTGTCATATTTAGTCAAAGTCATTTGGTCCCTATGCCAATTGAGCTATATACATTAAACTTATATTTTAACTTTTGGAGCTAAGAAACCAGAAAAGGCGGTGCTATGTAACAGTATTGTTACACATTCGTTTTTTTGGTTGCATAATAGGAGTAAAAAGTTGAATATTAATTGTGTAGGTTGACTGCAAAACCCTTTAATGGTTGTTTCTGTCTTGTAATTGCTTCTCTAACGTCTTACTAGTCTTAATAAAATTTCCGTTGTTCAAAAAAAAAAAATATACGATGGTGGTGTGTGAGGGGGGTGGGGGGTGGGGGGTGGTAATCAAAACTCTCATCTATGCATAATGTCACAAAGACAACTTGTTTAATGTCAAATACAATATACAATCTTGATGACAAGCAAGTGTTGGGATAAAGAATTGAGAAGAAGGTAGAAGAAAAGAAAAGCTTGGATTACCCACAAAAATGGCAAAATTTAGACCAAGTACTCCTTAAAAACACCACAAAACCAAATCCAAGAATTGAAACTATTACCATATATGTCGACCTTAACGTGATGGTTGGGTTGTGAAAAGGGTAAGTGGTTGACAACGAATATATAGGGCAATTTGTAAATGGGTCGTAGCAGTGGCGGACCCAGGATTTTTTCCGAGCGGGTGCACCCTTAAATTGTATCAAATGTCTGCAAAGCTGTTTGATATATTTTTCGGTTGATTTTGAGAGATTTTTAGCCGAATTCCCTGTGTTTAGGGGCATTTTTAAGTTTTTCGGTTGATTTCGAAGAATTTTTTAAGGTTTTTGGTTGATTTCGAATAACTTTTTAAGGTTTTTGGTTGATTTCGAGTGATTTTTTTAAGGTTGTTTGTTGATTTCGAGGGATTTTTTAAAGTTGTGCTCCCTTAACTCTTGAAGTTGACAGAGTTCAGCGGGTGCACCTCATGTAAAACTTACGAAACACGATATTTTTTACCCTTACGGCACTAGGTTGAGCAGTAGCACTGGACCCCCCTCCCCAAAGGGTGGGTCCGCCCCTGGGTCGTAGAGAAGGGAAGGGGCTACGGTGAAGCTTGGTCACTAGGTCGTTGATGTCTTGATAAAAGGGAGTTGCGTTGTTGAAGTTTGATAAGAATCCATATGGACTCCATATCAAATATGGTCAATTGGCCATATAATTTTTTTTTGAGTAAATTATGATTTTCGTCTGTATGATCTGTCAATAGTTTTGATTTTTATCCATGTGGTTTAGATTTGCGCTTTTCGTCCCTATAGTTTGCAATATATTACTATTTCCGTCCCTAGACTAAATCTTATCTTTTAAGTATAAGAGATCAAAAGATGAAAATAAATTGTTAATCATAAAGATGAAAATAACAATGAATTATAAACCATAAAGACGAAATCGTTGGATCTTGATTTGAGGGTTTGGGTTAGGTTTCTGGTTTGGATGGTTTGGGTTAGGTTTCTGGGAGGTCATAGTTTGACCATGGTTGGATCTTGATTTAGGATTTAAAGTTAACTAGCATTCTACTTTATTTTACAACATTAAAGGATCGTTTACCAATGCCGATAACATTTACAGGCAAGAGTCACCACCCTCATTTACCTTATCGGGTAACATTTTCAGCCATCAAAATGGATCATGGGTAAGCATCTTTTTACCTCATAAACGTAAACTTTTTTTTATGGTAAGATTCTCGGTCACTGCTTCTTATTGGGTAAACCCTTTCATACATCATGAATTACATCCATTTCCAACTCTGAGTGTTTATATCAATGGCATCAGATACATCTTTGGTAATGTTTGAACCCTTAATTTACTGGGTTGAGGTTGGGCTCTACTGGTAACCTGAATACTGGCCAAATAACCTTTAGGTCAATATACACAATCTTTTTATCTTTAGCTCACTCCCCATACCTACAAATCAACATAAACTACCATTAAAATCATCAACAGAATCACTTGTAACTTCCGTAAATTAATAGCTTTCGGATTAGAATTTACGTGAATTTTGCCATCGGAGGTTCCGATCACCAATACATCTTCATTGTTGTTGACATCCATGCACACAACTTTAGAATTCGTACCGGTTTGTAGGGTTTCTTTTTTAGTAACTTTATTTCGACACCATACTTCCACGATCCCCATTTTACAACCGAAGTAAATAAACTCCGAGGTAATCGCCATCGTGCGTACTTCACTTGTTAACGACACAGATTGAATCAGACTGTAAGTCGAAGCATTCCATATCTTCGAAAAAGAATGAAATAATCAGTTAAAGAAATAAGTAATCGCCTCAATTCACTACAAGAATATCGGCTTTATAGAATGTCAAACATGTTTAAATGTCTTAATAATCTGCTTTATAGAATTTGGTAGTTGGTACCATACGATTGTGTGTATTATGTAAAAATGTTATAATAATTAAGTTAATTGAAAGTAGGATATTTTTGAAATAAAGCGTTTTATTTGTATTTGTATATACATTATTTGAAGAAGTGTTGTATAAAAACAAGTATATTTGTAAAAAGATTTGTTCACAGGACACTCTTAAAAGGGTCCTACCAAAAAAAAAAAAAAAAAACTAATATGACATTTAGATTTCAAAAGTATTTTAAAAAACTTGTTAGGATACTTAAATAGGGATAAGTTCAAATGAGAAGGCTAAATATGTTGAAAAAAATGCGAATAGAAGATTCATATGTGAATCATTGAAAAAATCCATCTGAAGATGCACATGTGAACCCTTATGAATAATTTGTAATTGGGTTCACCAATACATTTTCAAATGATTTTTTTTTCCAGATTTTTTCAATAATTTATGTATGAACATTCTCATCATATTTAGCCTTCTAATTTGAATCTCCCACTACTCAAACGTGTCATAACATTCTATTATAACACTTTTACATAAGGCATAAATTGTTTAGTGCTACAAAATTAATCTATAGCTATATAAGACAGTGTATTAAGACATTTAGTGAACGTTTAATGAGACTCACAACTTATTCGGTCAACTATACATGCATGACTGCTTGGTAGTGATTTAACGAATATAAAGTGACTTATTCAGCTTTTTTCAAATTTGCCACTCTCAATAAAAAAAAGAAGCTCATTTCAGCTCTCCTAAAAAACTTTTCCAATCTATGCAGACAAATTAATATATATATATATATATATAGAGAGAGAGAGAGAGAGGGGGGGGGAGGTTCAAGTAAGAGGGATCGTACAAGAACACCCCTCATTTAAAGGAACAAATGAACACATTTAGGACCACATATGATGTGGGTCCCATACAATATAAAATCATATTTGATTCAATGGGGCCCACCATTGAATCGTCAGATATGATTTTATATTGTTTGGGATCCACATCATATGTGGTGGTCCTAAAGGTGTTCCTTTAAAAATGCAAAGTTCTCGTTTGAACCTCCCTCTCTCTCTCTCCATATATATATATATATATAGACAGTTTTATCCATACATGACCTAATAAAAAAACCAACCAAACAACCCTTTAGACATATTTGACATTCTATAAACTCGATTTTGTTGTAATGCCGGTAGTAGTAGTAGTAACAGTACCTTGAATGTAGTTCCTTCTATTGAAGAGCTAGCTGCATATATCATTCCGTCATGAACTTGCAACACATTGACTCGATTTGCTTTCGCCAGTAGTTTTCTTGCACCGTTTTGAACGGATGTGAGCGTTCCGGTTGCCAAATCAATTTCCTGAAAAAGGGTTTTCGAGATCGATTATGAGGAGATTTAGATAGGAAAGAAAACCCAAAATCAATCTTGAACCATTTTGGCACCTGAATACTATTATCCATACAGCCAGAATACAATCTTCCATTTACAAGAGCCAAACACTTGACATCTTTGCTTGGATTCAGTAACTTAGATGCTCCACTCCATGAATTAACCTGATTGTAGATTAAGATAAATGCAAATTATCTGAATGATATTCTATCCGCTATAACAATATCGGCTTTATAAGACCCCAAAAGATATCTGAATGTGAATGTTCTAACAGACTGTTTTATTGAACTTAAGTTTATCGGATCAAGTTAAATGCAAATTATCTCGATGATATTCTATCCATTAAAAGAAAATTGGCTTTATAGGACACTAAAAAAATGATATGAATGTTATAATAGACTTGCTTTAGAGTAAATTACGTTTTTAGTCCTTGTGGTTTGTTGAAAATTTCTATTTTCGTTCTTATGGTTTTGAAATTACAATTTTCATCCCTATGTTTTATAATTCGTTACATTTTCCGTCACCATGATTTAAATTTATTGCTTTTTTTCGTCTCTGTGGTTTATATATCAATTCTATTTTAGTCCTTCATACTTAAAAGTAGTGTTTTGGCTTCAGGGACGAAAATAGAAATGAATTGCATACCATAGGGATGAAAATCAAAATTTCAAAACCATAGAGACGAAATCAGCAACTTTTAACAAAACCATAGGGATGAAAATCGAAATTTCAAAACCACAGAGACGAAATCAGCAACTTTTAACAAAACCATAGGGATGAAAAACGTAATTTACTCTTTGCTTTATTAGACTTAAGTTCATCGGATCAAATACTTGTGCATTATAGATAAGGTGTTACAATAGTACGTTATAACATATTTTGACATCTCAACAAGGTTTTTAAGTCACTTTTGAAATAAAGTGTCCTATTGGATTTCTTATATGACACTTTTGAGAAATGTTATATAAAATACTGATGCCATATAAAATGACTGATAGGACGCTTTATTTCAAAATTGTCTTAAAAAAACTTGTTAAAAACGTCCGTTGTCAACTTATTGTAACATTTTTACATAGGAAACACATGAATTGTTTGGTCATGTAAACAAGTTCTATTAGTACACCTAAGGAAAATATTTGACGTTGTATAAAGTCGATTTTATTGCAAGTTGTACCTTGATTCCGGCGCCTTGAGGAATAAAGCATGAGATGTTGTTTGCAACTAGTAGATTGTTAACATGGTCCTTCACATCGTAAACTTCTTTGCAATTTATGCCTTCCGTGTCGATAGACCATTCCTGCTCGATAACAACAGAAAGAACACATCAAAATCCAAACATTTTATAATTTAAGTGAGTTATCACAACAAAATCGTCTGTATAGGATGTCAAATATGTTTAAATGTCCTAATACAGTGCTTGCTTTATAGTACTTAAGTTTATATGGCCAATTGGTTGTGCATCCTATATAAAAAAAGGTGTTACAATAAGTTGTGTGCCCAAATAATTGTACATCCTTACATCCCATTGTAACACCTTTCCACATAGGATGCACAATTGTTTGGTCTTATAATCTAGAGTCCTATAAAGCAGTCTATTAGGACATTTAGACATATCTGATGTCTTACAAAACAAATATTGTTGTAGTGAGTTTTCCGAGATCTTGAGGAAAAAAGACTTTCTTACCCTGATAGTTTTATCATGGGAGCCGCTATATAGGGTATTTCCGGATGGTAGAACGGTCAAGCTAGTTACCGCCTTTGTATGTTCTCGAGTCTCTTGAGTAAGACGTAGAATACTATCTTTATGAGTCCAAATCTTCATCAACTCGCCAAGAATTTAAAGAAACCAACTTTCTATCAGTTCTAATGAAAGGTGATAGATATAGATATATGGGTATATATCTAATTATATTACATTTGATGAAAATAAAAGAATTACCTTTATCATACCATCTGAATGGCCAGAAAAGATCTTATCTTCGCAGCATACTATCGATATAACGACTCCATTTATGCTGCAATCTTCTTGGACCAATTCTGTATGATTCCACCATTCCTGATGCCAGAAAAGAAAGAACTATGAGAATATGGGGAACCCAAATTAATTTCCGAAAGAGCTCTTGAAGGGGGGGAGGGGGGGGGTATAACACACGTAGAAGTGAAATGGTCTAAGTCTATCCAATCTGAGACTTTAACAAGAACAATTAACTAGTAGTAGTTAGAACGATATATTTTATGTTTTTGTGAGAATATGTGGAACCCATTAGATTACTGTCCAAGTCTAACTGATGTGGGATTCTAACAGTTTTGACCGTTTCTACGTTTTCTTCTTTGCTATTGTTCTGAAGCATGATATAACTAAAAGAAACTAACTTACAACACTAGATTCACTTCCTTCTGAAAAAACTTTGAGCATTTCGATTGCTACCGTAGAGGATTTCTTGAATTTTTTGAGACCCTTAAGGATATCCTTCACGTGAATGGTAATATCGCGTAGCCCATCTGAGTTTAAAAAAAATAAAGTTTAGTAACAATGTATGATATAACAAAACCGGCTTTATAAGATGTCAAATATGTCTAAATATCCAACTGCTTAACAGAGCTTAAGTTTATTGGACCAAATAATTGTGTTTTTTGTGTAAAGTGTTACAATAAGTAGATAGAAAGTGTTTGGGTGTCCTAACAAGTTTTTAGGACACTTTTGAAATAGAAGACCTTACTATTCTTTTTATATGACACTATTTGAAAAATGTTTTATAAAAACATATATTCATAGAGCATTTTTCATAAGTGTCTCATAGAAAAAGCTAATAGGAACTTTATTTCAAAAATATTCTAAGATTGTTACAATGTCCAAATACGTCCTAAAACATCTGTAACACTTTTATATATGACACACAATTGTTTGGTCCTGTAAACTTAAGTCTTATAAAGCAGTTTAAAAAACATTTAGACATATTTGGTGTCCTATAAAGCCAATTTCGTTGCAGTGCTGGCCTAT
Organism: Silybum marianum; assembly: GCA_036898165.1. Taxonomy (NCBI): domain Eukaryota; kingdom Viridiplantae; phylum Streptophyta; class Magnoliopsida; order Asterales; family Asteraceae; genus Silybum; species Silybum marianum. The sequence continues at coordinate 1,879,260 of CM072534.1, forward strand.
TTTGTTTTCCCAACCACTAATTCTCGAATCTATATATGGTAAGTGTGTTTTTATTCATATACTAACCGGAGTCGTGAATGAAGCTACTAAGAGCAAGCATGGAAAGAGCTTTATCTTCCGTATCTTTGGCTGATTTGAAGATCGACACAAAGCGCTTAAGCAAGCAAACTCGTGCCGCTCCTTGAACTCCGGTATCGGGAAGAAGAGTGAGCATGTGTAGAAGCCAAGTTGCAGTCACGAAACACGCCGAACATATTTCTACGTATCTACTCTTCAATCCTTCTGATAAAGCCTCGAAAATAAGACCAACATCATGGTTTACTAAAACAAATGCCATCTTTATCTCCCATTCTTGGGCAGCTTTCTCCTCTTCCTAAAATAGAATGTCAAATAAGTGAATCTCTAGTGTTTGACAAAACCAGATGTAACTTATGTAGAACCCCATTAGATTACTGTTCAAAAAGAGACGTTCAGGAGAGAAGGGAAGTTCCAAACATATATTGAGGATGAATAGTCCAAGTCTAACCGATGTGGGATTCTAACCACTACAACAAAATTGAGTTTATAGGATACCCCAACAATTTCTAAGCATCCTAACAGACTGCTTTATAATACTTAGATTATAGTACCAAAAAATTAAAGTTTATAGGACGCTTTTAGGAGTCTTAACAAGGTTTTAGGACACTTTTGATACAGAGCATCACATTAGCTATAAAAGTTTATAGGATACTTTTGAGAAGTGTCCTATAAACCCATCTTTTTAGAGGACACTTGTTTTTATTTGACAGATTTTCTCATAATATCCTATAAAATAGTTAATATGACACATTTTTATAAAAATGTTCTAAAAACTTGTTACAACGCCCAAAAACGTTCTATGACTTGTTACAACGCCCAAAAACGTTCTATGACTTGTTACAACGCCCAAAAACGTCCTATGACTTGTTACAACGCCCAAAAACGTTCTATGACTTTTTACAACGCCTTTAGGATGCTTTATTTTTTGGGTTTATAAGTCTTACAAGGTCTATTAGGATTTAGGACACTTAGTGCCACAGGGCAAAAATTGTCCCGGACTGTCAAGAGGGAGCTAGACGAGTACAAATTGTCTTAGTGTGTTGACTCCCTAGAGTGGTATGAGAATATATGGAACCAATTAGATTACTCTCCAAAAGAGGCCTTAAAAAAGAAGAGAGGTTCCAACACATGTAGGGAGAAATGGTCAAGTCTAGCTGACGTGGGACTTTAACGGCTTATATACAAGAAGAGACAATTAAAATGAATATCAGACAACTAGGAAACGAAAACGAACCATAGTTTCTTGAACATCTCCAGAAACGCCCGCAAGTTGTTCCTTCCGCATAGATCTATCAGTTTTGTCAAGTCCGGCACGTTTAAGAAGAAATTTGCGAACAAGGGGCTTCCCAGAATAAGAAAATCTCCCTTGGAGGGCCAAAAGTGTCTCCGCTGCCGCAATTTGAGCAGGGGGAGAGTCTGAATTCTTAAGACACGATATAAGATTATCTATCGCCTCTTCTCTGTAGATGCTCATCTTTCTCGGTTCCGCCTGCAAACCACATTGTATTTCTCCTACTCTTCAAATTCAAATTTCCATATATACACACACACACACACACACACACACACACAGACGGTATATGTAGGCATATAGATACTACAACATAATCAAGTTTATCATAGGACGTCAAATATGTCTAAATGTACTAATAAACTGCTATATAGGACCAAACAATTGCGTTTCCGATGTAAATGTATTATAATAAGTTGATAGACGCTTTTGAACATTCTAAAAAGTTCTTTTTAGGACATTTTTTCAAATGTTTTGGGAAAATAAATGTCCTGTTCATAAGACATTTTTTATTTCTTAAATGTGTACTATAAAAAAGCTGACGAGACACTTTATTTCTAAAGTGTCAATCTTTAAACTTGAGTTCTGTAAAACAGTCTATCAAGACATGTCTTGTAGGCATCTTTGACATCATTATAAAACAAATTTTATTGTAGTGAGAGATAGACTGTCGAACCAGAACGTCTAGTTGAAGAAGGAGACCCGCAACAACTGGGCATTGATCGGTGAGAGCTGTTTGTAGATATATGAGGAGGGTATGCATTGTACTAAAAGTACCTTCATCCTTTATGATATGGAGGATTTGATCATTAAATGTTCTCCTAAAGAAAGAATAAAACCAGAAAATCCCAAATCATCATAATTCTAACATATATATATATATATATATAGAGAGAGAGAGAGAGAAGGAGGGGGGGGGGTAAGGAAAACCTTCAAAATATGAAAAACTTAGAAACACCATGGTAACCATTCATATGTACAATATGCACATGTGCATATAAGTAATTAAAATTTGTTTTTTGGATGCACATGTGCATATTGGACAAATTACTTACAAATTACTTGTATGTACATGTCTATACCTCCCAGATGAATGATTACCAGAGTGTTCGTTAGTTTTCCATTTTTTGTTGTTTTCCATGAACCTGGCCCTATATATGTATGTGTATATATATATATATATATTCAACACATATGTTAGAACACATATATACCTGTTTAGTTTAACTAATTCCGAAAGAAACTGCACGATTTCAAACCGTTCTCCATCATTAGCCTCAAGGAAACTTTCTAGAACAGGAGCAAGTTCAGCCTTATCAGCAATCACATTCCTACACTTTCCGTCTTTCTGAATGCATCTCAACAATATACGCACGGCTGCAATTCTTTCTTCCATCCAATCTGATGCCAAACTCCTAATAATGCATTCAATCGCCTTCCCAGATATTAATAAACTTCTAATAACTTCAGAAACCGCACCATCTTCTTGATCACGACTCGCAATAATCTGGCCCAAAAGTAGAACCGAAGCAGCTTTCGGTTTCACACACATCTTTAGAAACTCATCTTCTTTCTTCTGAACAACACTTAGAAGTGCATTCACCATATCCATCTGAAGAAAGCTAGAAATATTCGAAGGTTTCAAAAGATAGATTAAAACAACAGCTTCAAATAAACCTTTCTTGAAAAGGGCAACTATGCATTCCACATCTGAATAAACCCGTGTTAGAGTCGAAATCACGCTAAGATCTCTAGAACCCAGTTCGGAAAGTAGAAAAACTGTAGTTACTAACACTCGGGTGTCAACCGAATTGAATAAAATCTCCACGAATCCATTGATAACGGCCGGTTTCGATAGCATATTCTGGATGATCTCCACTTCCGTATTCGCTTCTTTCCAGAATCTTTCGATTCTAAGAACCGCCATTTCCGCTTTTTCAAGAACATGTGAAGTACAAAGATCGGTAATCACAACTCTAAGTTCGTTAATCTTTCCGTCTATAGTTGCTCGACTAATGACACTTTTGGGAGAAACCAGTCGAGGGGTATTATCGTCATTCTTGTTTTCTAGATTCTGAAACTGGGATTCAGTGAAACCATCATTTCTGGGTGTCAATTCTTTCCAACTAGAAATCAATCTTTTGAGCACATAGTTAGTTTTAGGAAGTTGAACGTTGTGAAGCTTCTGGTGAGTAATCGGGCACGTGGAGTTTCCTCTTTCTATCCATTTCTGGATAGCTTTACGCTCGTATGTCTGACCAGTTTCTAGAGTCACCGGATCACTAAATATAAGAGTCGTTATTGGACATACAAAATCTTTAGGTGGAGTATGGTTTCCGCCATTAATGTGGCTCTCGATTTCTTCCATTAGAACAACAAGAAAAAGAAGAAAGATTCAAGAATCTATTCAAGAAAAAAGAACTAGTTTCTGAACCTTTGAGTTCATACCTAGATTCTACTTATTAAAAGGGCGGTTTTCGTTTCTAGATTTTAGTTACAGTCCAAGAAAACCCATTGTTTATGTTTAGAAATTTTCGTTAGTTAAGACGATATTCTTTCTTGGGAAATTCAGTCAGGCAAGAAGAAAAGATTATGTTTTTCTTGTAGTTATCGATTTAACACCTCTATTTCGGCATTAGAATCTAATTAAGGATAAAGTTCAGCAACAGATGTTTTGTTGAATTAGAATTTTATCCAGTAATATATATGGATTTTTTTGAAGATGGTTGATCTTTGAGGTAAAAAAGATGGAAACTTGCAGAAAATTTTGGCTTTATTGGTTTGGATATGGAATTTTATCCTTCTGCTAAGAAAAGATCAAACAAGGTAGCTTGACTTTGTCCAAACACAAAATTTATTTCATTATTTAAATGGGAAATATATGTTATATATGTTTGAAGACCTTCAATCTTGATCACATCAATGAATCTAATGAAAGGCTGTCATTACTATACTAGAATCTGTATAGTTTGAATCTCTCTCTCTCTCTATATATATATATATATATAATGAGGTTCAGTCGAAAACCCAAAAGAGAAATGAAAAACTGTGAATACTCCTAATAACACACCCCTAATAATTGTTTATCTGTACTATACAAAGAATTGAAGATGTTTCTTGGTTTCTATGCATGCAGTGGCGGATGCAGAGGCAAAAAGGGGGGGTCCTCTCCCCCCAGTGGATTGTTAAAAATAAAAAAATTATAGGCTAAAAAATATAAAAACTACTAAAGTTAGCCTTAATTCCCTCCAGTAAAAAAATTAAAGGGACCCCGTCTTGCCGGCAATTGACAAAAACATTAAAAATAGTCTCTTGAAATCCATAAAAAAACCGACTTTTTTTTTTCGAAATCGACAAAAACACTAAGAAAATCCATCAAAATCGACAAAAACACTAAGAAAATCCATCAAAATCGACAAAAACACTAAAAAAATCATTTGAAATCAACTAAAAAACTTTAAAATTTTCCCGAAACACGTCGGGTGATTTTACGCGTCTTTAGTCTACCTTAATGGGAACCCAGTGAACAAAAATCTTGGATCCGCCACTGTATGCATGTGTGCGTATTATGCACAAGTACATACAGGAAAGCTACTTATAAATTACTTATATGTTCATGTGTATAAATGGTTACTATATTTGACCCTATATATACATATATTTGCTACAAAATTACACCGATTAGAATCTTTTTTATTTTGTATTGACATATACGAGTAGTGTTCTTTATAACTTATTTGAGGCAAACAAGTTATACCCAAGACGACCATCGTTTCTTTTTAATTTAATATCTATATATTATTATATTTTTCCACCTATTTTTTCAATGCGCGTTTTCAACCATATGAAGTTCCATGTGAAGTTTTTAGTGTTTTAAATACAACTTCAAATGTAAAAGCAAGCTCCGTATAAAGTTGCATAGCTTCATATGTGAAACTTCATATGAACGTTATGAAGATGTACAATGAGAGTTATGAAGATGTATAATGAGAATTTTAAAACGGGGTACAAAATAGATGACAAAGTATAATAATATTTATATCAAATTAAAAATTAAAAAGAACAAAATATTCATTAGTATATTTATTTAATTCTAATTTTGATTATATCTTAAATAAATTAGATTTACATAACCGGTAGACCCTTTGCGTTAAAAAAATTAACGTTTTATTAAATTATTTTTTGAGAATTTTTTAAAATTTAACGAAATTATTCTCTCTAACTTTACGTCGTTAATAAATAATTAAGGTCTATCAAATGTCACATAAAAATAAATATTATTACATTACCCTTATAAAAGAACTATAAAATTACAAAAAACCCCCCACTATGAGGCCAATAATGGCACCAATTTAATCAATGCAGCAACTGCATTTTGAGCTGCCAAAGGGGCAAAAATGGAAGCTTCATTAGAAATAGCAGACCCTCCACCAGCCAAATCAGAAAGAGCCCTAATTGCAATAAATGGGATCTTTTGTTGATAGCAAATTAATGCAACTGCAGCACTTTCCATATCAATTGGGGTCACATTGAATTTGATACTTAGAAATTTTCTATAAGCCCCATTATCTATGAACATATTTGCACTTACACCCCTCTCAACTCTTGCCACTTTAGGTGCTCTTGGTAAACATGTGGTAGCATTTATACATTTCTCCAACTTCATACCCTGCACAATTATGATATACGCTTTCAGTCCTTCTGATTTCGTAATAGGTGTTGTTTATTTTCGAGAAGAATTGTACCTCGAGTTGCTTGGAAAGTGTGAAGTAGTGTTTGTCAACGGGCACCCAGAATGCATGTTGTCTGGTTTCAGGGTATGTGTTGATCGGGAATACTTCTTCTGGCTGATACCAAACTCTGTTTAAAAGGTTGTCTTTGTACCCCTTGTATTTTGTGGTTGTGTCATTATTGTAATCCGAGAATTTTAGGTAACCGATGGTTCTTGTGTAGTCCCCGTTGGATTCGAGAGGTAACTCGCTTTCAGTGCCTTCTCCATATCTCTATAGTGAGAAAAAAAAATGTAATTATATAAGTCTGGATGATGTTACGTAACCCAAAAACTGCAACCATCATTATTTTGTGTTCCTTTTCTAGATTTTTTTAATTATCTGATTGTTCAATAACTAGCCTTCAATCATACCTGCCATGACCATAGGCCCGTATGTGCCCAAAACTTAGGGATCGCCACATCTCCGACTTCAAGTTCAGTATTTGCATTTCCGGCAATACCAAAGTGTAGGACCCCTTTCACGTTGAATAGACTTAACAACAATTGTGTGGTAATACCTGCATTTAGCTACATGACCAAATAATTAAGACAACAAATGTGTACATGTTGCTAAAAAGAGAAATAATAAAGCAAAAGAAAAAAAGTTATATTGATTTCGACTCATGGTATTAAAATAACGACAAATCTATCCGAATTCACAAAGTTTTCGAAAATCTTTGTGAAATATGGTCACTTACCATGCTTAATCCAGTCATGACGATAATGACCTTTTGATTTTCCAGAGTTCCTAATCGAAACCTTCTTCCTGTTTGGTTACATTGTTTAAAGATTATTAGTAACATATACAAGGTTTTACATAACAATTTTCAAGCAGAGACAAATTCAGAATTTTTCAAGTGGTGGCATTGTATCACACAACAAAAATAAATAGTGGTAACATTATGGACCCTAAAAAATTTACATTATGCCGAAACAGTTTTCTGGTGGCACATAACCTCATTTAGGGTTTACTAAGTCCGCCCCTAATATCAAACCCAAAAAGTTTAACTTCACGTAACCAAAAAATATACATGCATAGCGAAACTAATGTACATGTAATAAAATTGGTTTTTTTTAACGTAAATGTAAAGTTAGATAACTAGAGGAGATTTCAAATATTAACCATATGTAATTGTTAATGTTAAAAACCCTACAAACCAAATCTCAGCAATTGATCTTGTGTTTTTGAATTTTAGAGGCGATTATCAAATCAGTTATAGATGTGGTTGAAAGTAAATTTAGGAATCAATTTAATCCACATCTTTTATTATCTACATGGATGGTTGAGTTGTAAGCATTGTTTGGCAAAAATAAGCTAGCTTATAAGTTAGCTTAAAAGCTAGCTTATTTTCAGGGTATATGTTTGGATGCGCATAAACTGACTTATTGATAAACTACTTAGAGTAGCTTATGAAGAGTTTTTTTTTCATCTTTTGCGATTATACCCTAATTAATATTAATTATTATCTATTACTATTAATCATAAATAGTTAATAATAATAAATAATTATCAATAATAAATACTTATTTAGTTATTACTAATATTAACAATTATTAATATTAGTTTAAAATTATTAATTAATTTTAATTATAGTTATACATTAATATTAATATTAATTATTTAGAAATATTATTAATCATATCAATTATTTTTATATTGTTGTTTTTTAATTATTATTCAATATATTTAGTTATCAGAAAACAAATATAATAATTCTAACAATATTTATGTAACTTAAATAAAAATACAAGTTATACATATTTTATTTTATAGATAATAAAATTATTTTAAATGATTTTAGTAAAATATCTAATTTAATTATTAATTATAATTTTTTTTAAATTATTAATTAATTAGGATATGTAAGATTGACCAATTTTATTTTTATTCATACCAATATAAAAATTTATAAAATTTATTTCAAAAAAATCAAAATTTATTATATATACACAAAAAGAATCGACTTAAATTCTTTTAACTAATATGTTATTTTAATTTTTCTTTATTATCTTGTTTGTATTAGTTTATATATTATTAAGTATTTGTTTTAATTATATTATAAAATAATATAATTGACTATTTTTTCGAAATGTCCTTTTTGGTCATTTTACATGTTTATCAGCTAGTTTTTGTCAAACATAATTTGTTCATCAGCTAACTTATAAGCTACCAGGTAGCTTATCAGTCATCAGCTAGCTTATCAGTTAGTTTGCCAAACATAGCCGTAGTATTTGCAAAATTACCTAATTTGTAAACCCTCTCCATATAACTAATCCTAAATTTAGTAAATGATTATGTGATATATAGTTCTAATTTTAATTCTTATATGACAATAATCACTTTTAAAGAACACATCCCAAACACCCTTAAATCATGGTGATTAAATTTTCCTTTTAACTGTGGGTGTTTGGGTAAACTTGTGTACGCCCCGATCAATCCTAGGGACACTAGAGAAGATACAGAAAAAGAAAATTTCTCAATAGTCTTGCAGGACCCAAACTGACGATCTCTTAGAAGAATCCTCAAAGACCCAAACATTATTGCTATTTGAGTTAACCCACAAGGTTAATCATGGTAATTAAGTCGTACACTATAAACATCACAAGTCATTAAAATAGGGTTTTTTTTTGCAAGCAAGACCCTCGTTGGTTGAGATAGGGCCCAGATGGCTCATGGTCGGAAAAAAAAGAACAATTTGGGTTTTTAACGGTTGTAACTATTTTTCGTATATGATGCATGAGATCACCTTATAGCCGTTCGATGACCAAACTTTTACAACAATATATTGAACCTTCATAGAGGAAAAAACACCAAAACTTCATAACCCTCATATTGCTTTTCTTCCGAGGGTTGGTCATCCAACGACTCCAAATTAAAAATGCTCACACGAAAAGTCAGCAATCTCATATAATTCCATGTCTATGTGTGTGTGTGTGTGTGAATATATAAATAATCTTATAAATATCTATCCATCCAAAGTTTACTTGTTTACCTGAAATATCAAGATACAGACGCTTTTGATTCACCACAAAGCTCGATGATTGCAAAAGCGGATTCATTTCGAAAGCATTGGGAACAACAACCCCAATATACGGCCCACACTCATTTACACGATCGATCTCTTTCAATAAACTCTTGGAGATCATACTCTCTCCTGTATTCACCAAGAAACATAAAAACCATCCAAATATCAAGAAAACCCTCATCGTCTTTTTGTGTATGTGTGTGTGTGTGTTTTTTTTTTTGGCGTGTTTTCAATATGTGTATATATAGGCTTCATCAATTTGATCTTCAAAGGTTTGATTTTTTGGGTTTTTTTTTAATAATCCAAGTTGTGGAAAAATAATATTCAAAGAATGAAACGTAAGTGATCAAATGTGTAGAGAAGGTTGACAAGTCCGTCCACAGTATGGTATAGTTCCTGTTTGGAGGATAGTATTTACACGTGGCGGATGCTTGTTTGGCAGATTCACTTGACATGTGACCATTATTAAAATCACTTTGGTTTTTTTAGAAATACGAATAATGAGGTGGTGATTGTTTACTAATTTACCAAATTTTATTATATTTAATGTCATTGATTTTGGTTTCAACTATTTTGATAGATAGGAAAAATGTATTCTTGTTCTACTCAATTACAGTCATTTTATAATTTAGAGAAAGTTTAAATGTAAATTTAAATTTGGTTGTAAACGTGTAAACAAATGAGAATGTGTTACGTGTCTGAATATAGATTATTTAGACTGAATAATCAAAGAAATATTCAGACCGAATAAAATTGAATATAGGTTTATTCAGACTGAATAAACACTATATCCGGTATGAATATTTCTTTGATTATTCAGTCTGAATATAACACGTGTCACGTTCTCATTTGTCCTCACGTTCACAACCAAATTTGAGTTCTCATTTGAACTCGCCCCTTATAGTCTAATATATATATATATATATATATATATATAGAAAGAGGTTAATGCGAACAATTTACGAGAATGCGAGTACAATACTCAACCAATCATTTTCTACATGAAATTTTTCATATACAAAATCATATATGATTCATGTACAAAATCACATATGATTCACGTACAAAATCATATATGATTAGCCGCAACTTTTCCCACGACTTATTCCACGGGAAAAGTCGTCTGTGTCCCTTTTGATGTTAGTACAAAATCACATATGATTTTGCACATGCGAAAAATTTCATGTACAAACTGATTGGCTAAGGATTGTCCTTGTATTCTCGTAAATTGTTACTGTATTCGCATGAACCCGCCTCTCTCTCTCTATATATATATATAGGGATACGAGAACCACTCATCTTTAAGGGAACAAAGGGACACCTTGTGACCACATATGATGTGGGTCCCACATAATATTAAATCATTTCTGATTTAATATTAAATCATATTAAATCACAAATGATTTAACATTATGTAGGACCCACATCATATGTGGTCCACAAGGTGTTCCTTTATTCCTTTAAATTTACAAAGTTTTCATTTAAACCTTTCTATGTATATATATATCAAACATGATTTTTTATATTGTCATGTCCTATATGATCTCATATACGCAACCCATCCTCAAATAGTGCTATATGCTTTAAAGTAATTTTCGGTTTGTGATTCATAGTTTAAGAATCATTATAGTTTGGATATAATTTTGTTTTGTGCAACGATATATATTTGAAACTATAATGGTAACACAAGTTTTCTTTTGGTAGAGTTGTTTTGCATGACTTTTCTCCCACCTTAGACCAGGATTAAAATCTCGTTCGCGTCATTTTCTTAGTTTTTAACTTTTAGTTTCAGATTAAGGTTTCTAAAAAAAACTATTATAAAAGACTTAAACACAAGACCTCACATATGAAAACTAAAGTACTAACCAACAACGAAAGATATTTTTATCTGTATCTTTGTTTTTATAGTCAAATGATGCCATCACATAAAAATATCTGTGTCTATTACTGACCGGACCTTTTTTCAACCCCAGAACCCAAACGAGCCTAAAAAGCTTGGACTTTTTTCTCTACACATTTAAAACAACTTGAATTTTGTGTGTCTCTACTTGAATTATTTGAACCGCTTGTACTAAATTAAATACCATTAAAGGGAGAATTTAATATACATTTCTTAAAAACTTGCAATATCACGTATATATCCTTGTAAATTTTCAAATTATATATATCTTTCTCCCTAATTTAATTATTATTAAACATTTAAAAAATACAAGTAATTAAAACTAAATTGATATATTTTAGAAATTACTAATATAACCTTCCCATAAATATTTTCCAACTACAAACGTTTTCAGATTTTGGCCGGCGATTATGGTTTTTGATTTTGGAAAAGATGGGTCGATCGATTGTAATCTGGGAAGGGAGCGAGGTAGACGGTCGTTTTTTGATTTAGCCGGATGATGGTTTTTGATTTTGAAAAAAAATTGTATTTTGAATTTTTTTTTATTGAAAGTTATATTAGTAATTTCTAAAATATATTCAATTTAATTTTAATTATTTGTATTTTTAAAATGTTTAATAATAATTAAACCAGAAAGAATGATATATATGTGACGTAATTTAAAATTTTATAAAAATATATACACATAATATTGTAAGTTTTTAAGCATCGTATATAAAATTCTTTCTAAATTAAAAAACATTTGACCCTTCTTTAAGTTTGACTTCAAATTGGAATCATCACCGAAACTCGTATCTAATCGTTTATTCCCCATGTGCTCATATATAGAATCCCAACAAGTTCTTTTTTTTTTTTTTATCTATATAAGTTAGAAATATATAATTAATATTATTGTATGAATTAACACTATCATTAATAAAGATTACTATTAATTATATATAGATACCAAACCTTTTTGTTTTATTAACTTAATTATACAGATTAATCAACCATAAAATAAACAACCACACAGATCAAAATGATAAAATCGATTTTGATTGGGTATAAAATAAATGAATCGATAAAATGACGAAGATGTCTTATTTAATGAAACATTTTAACAATCATTAGAAGAATGAATCAAAACCGAACGTTTTTACAAACCACAATGATCATTTTGTAATTTTAAAACTAAGAAAAAAGACATTTTTTTGACAAAACAATTTGTATTTTACTCTAGTATTTTTATATTTATATACCATAAAACTTACACATGTTTCTTAATTTTTTAAGGTTTAAACTAAATTCCCTTGTAATGACCAAAAAAAATATTTAGAACATTTTGTTTGAATTGAAAAAACTCTTTCAAATATAGAAGGAAAAAAAATTACATTCATACCAATAATAGGAAAAAAATCTGATGTTCTAAGCTTCTCAATACCACCCCTGTCTATCCAATAACAAATTGCCACCTAATCATTTTCTATATTAATTAATTAGTTAATTTATAAACCCTTTAACGCCGTTAACCATCACCACCGCCAAAACATCCACTCTTGCCACTCCCATCTTATTAATATTTCCTTTCTAAATTTAATTCAATATTTTAATTAAATTTATTTTTCTTTTACATATTTATTTTTCTAAATAAAATTCTTCTCTTTTTCATTATTTTTAATCTGAAAATTTTCTAATTTTCTTTTAGTTGAATTATAATCTTAGTAATAATCAATATTTTTTATAACTTAATTTTCTTCCTTTTATTATTTTTAATCTGGATTTTTTTTTATTTTTCTTTCAATTCAATTATTTTTTTAACTTCTATTTTTTCCCAAATTAATTTTAATTATACATATTATCTATAAAAGTGAATCAATGAGAGGTAAATTTGTTATATTTGGTTTACCTTTTGTTCGATTAACTTCTATAAAAAAATTTAGAATCTCTTTATATTTGGGAATAGAAAAATAATTTTTTAATGAAGAACATTAACTCTAAAAACATCATATTCAATTTAAATTAAATTATAGTTGTAATTGTCATTTAAATTTTAGAAATAAAATTGTAATTGATTATTACTAAGATCATAATTGAATTAAAAGAAAATTAGAAAATTTCTAGATTAAAAATAATGAAAAAGAGAAGAATTTTATTTAGAAAAATAAATACGTAAAAGAAAAATAAATATGTAAAAGAAAAATAAATTTAATTAAAATATTGAATTAAATTTAGAAAGGAAATATTAATAAGATGGGAGTGGCAAGAGTGGATGTTTTGGCGGTGGTGATGGTTAACGGCGTTAAAGGGTTTATAAATAAATTAATTAATTAATATAAAAAATGATTAGGTGGCAATTTGTTATTGGATGGACAGGAGTGGTATTGGGAAGCTTAGAACAGCAGATTTTCTTCCACTACTTCTATGATGCACTCAGTTATACGCGTGGCCGCCTTTTTAGGCTTGCTAGATCTGAATAATGACCCGTTCCGAAAAGACCATAGGGACCAGAACGCCGTAAATGAAACTGCTTCCAAGCGTTCAGTCACCCTTTTCCTCAACCTTAGGGACGCCACCCAATTCTTCCAGTCCTGAACAGAGTTGATAGCAGGGGATGTCGAGGTTCCACCACCTTCCTATATTCCTCCAGATGTCTTCGCCACCTGGCACTCGAAGAAAAGATGATTCACCGTTTCAACTTCTTGTTCACAAATCGAACACAAAGAGGAATTGACATAACATTTCTTTTTACCAGATTGTCCCTAGCTAGTCGGAATCTTATTCAGTCCCAACCTCTATACGAAAACATTAACCTTGACATCGATCAGTATCTCTTTTTACCAGATTGTCCCTAGGATTTTGCCTTGACTTGACTCGATCAGTATCTCTTTTTACCAGATAGTATCTCTTTAATCTCAACTCCAGATAAAAAATTTACACATAGTTGAGCTACATATTCACTTATATACACATGATTGCTAAAAACGCTAAAAATAACAACATTCTTATAAAATAACAATAAGACAAATAATCATCCAGTCATCAAGAAAAAGCATATCATCATGAGCAATCATCTTAATTATTTTTAACATAAAATGATTGCTCACGATGTTATCTCATTTCCTAATGGATCGATCTTTATACATATATAGAATGTCCTCGTGCAGGGAATTTAAACCTAAACCTAGCTAATTAACTTTGTTGATTGACCAGAAAGTTCCATTTATAGCCGGAGATTGTTGGTCGGAGCCCAATAATCGGCGCCGTTGTCACTACCGACTTGTGTGGTGCATGATACCGGAACTAGGCATAAACCAACACTCTTCAAATTCTTCTTTGGTTCTTCATCACACTCCTACCACATGTACAAATATATATACACACTTAATACATATATATATATATAGAGAGAGACAGAGAGGAAAGTTCAAATGAGAACTTTGCATTTTTACAGGAACAAAAGGACAATTGTGGATCACATATGATGTGGGACCCACATCATATGTGGTCCCAAATGAGTTCCTTTGTTTCTTTAAATTGGTAGTGTTCTCGTATGATCCCTCCCATATATATATATATATATAGAGAGAGAGAGAGAGAGAGAGAGGAGGGAGGTTTAAATACAAACCTGTTAAATGTTACAAACTATACAAACTCGTACAAATCAATATAAAAATAAATTTTCTCATGATTTTTTTCCATCAAATGCTATGATTTAAAATATTAATACAATATATTTGTTTTATAATGTAAAAGTTTCACATGTATTTGTTTTAATAAGTTTAAACTTTCTCATATATCTTTTTATGCAAAAGTTTCACATGTATTTGTTTCATAATGTAAAAGTTGCACATGAAATTTTTTCACAAGGTGAAAGTAATAATATCTTAAATCATAACATTTGATGAAAAAAAATAATGAAAAAAAATATTTTTGTATTAATTTATACGTGTTTATATAGTTTGTAACATTTAACTGGTTTATATTTGAACTAACCTCTATATATATAGACATGATATATAGCCCGATAAACACAGACACACACATATATAAGGGTGCACATATTCAAATGCAAATGACAAAACAGTTGAGAATAGAAGAAACATAAAAAAAGTATAACAATATGGGTGTCAAATTAATTAAATAGAATAAAGATATCGTTTTTTGTATAATATGTTTGGGTCTAAAGTTTGGTTGTATTTGCTGATTTTCGATTAAAAATAAGGGGGATGTTTTGTGGTTTTTATAAAAAGTAGTTGTGACCGCATTTCTAACAGTTGTTCAATTATCTCATCTGATGGTTGAGATCTATATTGAGAAAATGTGAAGGTGCTTTACTACTTTTATATCGTGTGATGGTTTGTATTAAACTTGTGAAAATACTCATATATTGTGTTAAAGTAACAACTTTGTACAATATAATGTAACATTCACACAATATAAAGATATCTTCGCATCCTCTCACTTTCTCACGAACCCCCCCCCCCCCCCCCTTCTGTATGTATCGAGAGAAATATATGAATCAAGTGAAACTAAAAAAGAAAATGATATATATATATATATATATATATATACAGAGAGAGAGAGAGAGAGAGATTCAGTTGCAAACCGAAGGACGAATGAGAGCACGACACGTGTACTGTTCATCATTAATAATGAGCGTAATTTTTTTTATAACATTCATTATAATTTTTTTATAAATGTCACATATAACACACTCTAATTTGTCCGTTGATTCACATTTGAAATCAGGTTTGCAACTGAACGTATAAAATATATGGAAAATTTGTAATAGATACATATACTTACATAGTGTTGGTGGGGTGCCATCTTTGCTAATTGAACCTCAAAGTACGGTATGCTGAGTGCCTAAAATATCCGACATGAGTTCATGTTAAAATTTGTATTTTTTAAATATTTTCTTGAACTCAATCCCATAAATTTTATCTCCAAATGCATTAATATTAATATGTATAGGGATTTCAAACAATAAATAATAACAAAATAAGAGAACATATAAACAGTTAAATTATGTGTAAAAATAACGATCAACTCAAGAGTGTGTGACGTGGTCCATGAGCAAAGTCTCATGAATCATGTGTGATTTTACACGTGATTTTAGTACAGAACCACTTGTGATTTGATCCTTTTTTTATTCTCTTATTTAGTTACTGTTCTCTTGTGAACTTTTCTCTTTCTACATATTAAATTATGTGTCTGTACTTTGTACGTACATTCTTCTATTGAAGATAAAGGAAACTAACCTGAATTTGAGCTTCGAGGAATTTTATGTAACCCATAACTTCTAATAACACAGAAGCAGTGTCCGTCTGTACACCAAACATAAAATGTTTAATCAAATATATTACGAGATATATATCAATACATAAAAAATAACTTATCGTTCGTACGTGGTTTGTGGAATTTCTTTCTTTTCGAAAAGTAAGTGATAGGCATGAAAACGGGTGAGCAGGAATTGATCTTTTTTTTAACAGCAAACTTTTATTAAGACTAACAAGGCGCTAGAGGAGTAGTTATATACTAGAAATGGCTAAAAGAAGGTTTTGCAACCGCCAGTGGCGGATCCAGGATTTTTGTCCACTAGGGTCTCATTAAGGTAGACTAAAGGCGCGTAAAGTCACCCGATGTGTTTCGGGAAACTTTTTAGTTGATATTAAGGGATTTTCTTAATATTTTTGTCGATTTTGAAGGATTTTCTTAGTGTTTTGATCGATTTCGAAGGATTTTTTCGGTTTTTTTATGATTTCAAGAGACTCTTTTAGTGTTTTTGTCAATTGCCGGCAAGATGGGGCCCCTTGAAATTTTTTACTAGAGGACCTAAGGTTAAATTTAGTATTTTTGGTATTTTTTAGCCTGTATAATTTTTTTTTAACAATTCAGTGGGGTCCTTGCCCCCCCCCCCCCCATCTTTTCTATATTGTATCCGTCTCTACCCAATTAATATTTAAATTCTTACTCCTACTGTACACCAAAAATACGATTGAATGACAATACTATCCGATTTTTGGTTACTGATCTAGAGCGATTATATAATACTTTACAAGCATATAATCATAATAAGTTATAGTATTTAATTTGGTTTTTGTTTATTGGTTTGCTCGGATATGAAACGAGAAGTGCGACGCCATTTTATATTTTTGTTTTTCCAATTAAAAATATCCAAAAGTATATTTTATTTTTAGATTTAGTGTTTTTACAAGAAATCTCTAGCCAATCTTCTTACAAGAGATATTTTCGTATTGGTACTAGAGTTAAAATGTTTTTAATTTGGCATTTTCGGTTAATTCATATCCAAACAATCTGAATACCGTATCTCTTATTGAATCAGACAGAAGAGGAAGAGGCTGATAGCTGATAATTTTTAAAAAGAAACGAGGCTTAAGGGGGTGTTTGGATTAGCTTATAAAAACAACTTATTGACTTATTCCGGTGTGACACCGATAATAAGTCATTTTGAGTGTTTGGAAAAAATAACTTATCCGGTACCAAACTGATAATAAGTTATTTTTTAGGAAGTTAAAATTTTTTAACTTATCAATTTTAATAAAAACTTTTCCAAAAAATCAACAAGTTATAAGTTAATAACCTAATTCAAACACCCCTGAATTACATGAGGAGTTGAAAAAAGGAAGTTACCTTTCCAAATGGAGAAACCATTTGGTGTAGTGCTGTTATTCTGTCTCCTAACTTTTCTTTCTTTATCTGTTTAATTTACATTATAATTAAACAAATTAATAATATTATAACTAAAACCACAACAATTAAGGACCCTTTATCAAAATGTTTACCGGGTAAATGCTTACTGATAATAGTTATCAGTCACTTTATCAGATAACATTCTTGGTCATCAAAATAGATTGTTTATGAACATCTCTTACCTAGCAAGAGCTAACCAGGTAACAGTTTTCTTATTCACTTACGGGTAAGATTCTCGTCCTTGCGGTGCCTCTTAATTAACAGGTAGATTTTCGGTCATTGTCAATTTGTCATGCTCGGGCAAGGTAACACTACATCAAAATCGACTTTATAGGACGTCTAAAATGTAAAACATCAGAACTTAAGTTTTTACAAGATCAAACCAAAAAAACATCATATCTAAAAGTTTTACAATAGGTTTATAGATTGTTTTTAGGTGTTTCAACAAGTTTTTGGGACGTTTTTAAAATAAAATGTCGTTTTAGCAATTTTAAACAACAATATTCAAAAAATGCCCTATAAAAAGATGGGTTTATATGACACTTTTCAAAAATGTCCTATAAACTAGATAATACGATTCTTTATTTTAAAGATGTCTTACAAATTTATTAAAAAACTTAAAACGTTTTATAAACTTATTGTAACACTTTTAGATAAAACGTATTATGATTTAATCTTATAAACTTAAATTCTATTGAAACGTTTAGAAATTTTAAATATCTTGTTAAACCATTTTTGTTGTAGTTTTAAAATTAAGATTAAAAAAAAGAGGATAAAATTACCTTAAAGGTAGATTGGGATGAAGAAGGTGGTTCAACTTTTGCTTTCTTGCTTGACCCACCACTGCCACTACTGCAATTGCTCTTCATGATAAAAATTCACATCACAAAAAATGGAAAAATTAACATAAAAAATACCCAAAAACCCTAATTAATTGATTTAATTAACCAACTTAATTAATTTCATCTTATAACTCATTGTTCGGATCATATTTTTTCATTTTTCTTACATGCATGAGTAAGTTTTTGTTTACTATACGTTGAAATCGACATAACGATGATTTTAGGGTTTGAAATGATGTATAAAAGTTGATTAAATCATTTATAAGGACTTAATAAACCACAATTTACCATTAGGGTTCTACTAATTTTAATTCTTAATTCCAACTCTTGAAATGTCGTATTCTTATATTTAACAAAATTATAATAATTAATTACTTATCTTGTTAAAGTTTTAGTGTTTTGCATATAGAGGAAAGTTCAAATGCGAACTCAAATTTGGTTGTGAACGTGAATAGAAATGAGAGCACGACACATGTCTGAATGTAAATTATTCATACTGAATAATCAAAGAAATATTTAGACTGAATAAAACCGAATATAATATTTATTCAGTTTGAATAAGCATTATTCAGACTGAATAAATATCATTCGGTTTTATTCAGCCTGAATGTTTTTTTGATTATTCAGTCTGAATATGACACGTGTCCGCGCTCTCATTTATTCTCATGTTCACAACCAAACTTGAATTATGTTTTGACCCGCCCCTTTGCATATATAAAAGTTATATATATGTAACTAGACACATAATCCGTTATTGTACAAACATACAAACCGATTTTCATATGTCAATTAATACGTGTAAAAATACAACATATTTTTTTGTTAACCATGATCCTCCAGGCCAACTTGCGCGCACCTCAACTAATCCAATGAACCAGAAAAACTCTCAGTGACCTTCCTAGACCGGGCCCTAAAGAATTGAATCTTTTGAAAATACGGTGTTTATACAATATTGTTTCATGTGTGAAACATTCAGAACTGTTTTGTGTGTGGAAAAATCAGTCATCAACGTTTTATATATGAAACAACAGTGTATAAGCACTACATTTTCACGTATATTGTTTCATTTTCTCTTAATTAATCTAAACTCCAATTTAGTTACATGTGAATAATTAACCTTAGTACCCATCAAACAATTTGCCAAAAGAATTGTTGATCTTTGGAACTTCGAAACCGATAACATCAAGAATTAATTACCTCGGAAGACCGATGATCAGCTGCAGATCTTCCATCTGTTTTGTTTCTGTTGATAGCACAAGAATTAGGGCACAAAGATTGCATCATCATCTGATCTGGCCAATTTGCTCCATTAATTACTTCATCGTTATCAGCTTCCCCATATCGTCCATAGATATCGAAAGGAACTTCCTGTTTCACCACCATGGAAGAATCGCAATTTGCAGAAAGCTTCCGATCATCATTATGCAGCAGTTGTTCTTCCCAGTTCTCCAGTTTCTTCACTTTCTGCATTTGGGTCAAACCCAATTTATCATCTTCTTCACCCCCTACCAATCCATTCCTACACAATCACAAGTTTATATCATATCTTGCATGCTATATATATATATATCATGTTGATATATATATATATATATATATATATAAAGAGGTTCATACGAGGACAGTAACAATTTACGAGAATGCGAAAACAATTCTCAGCCAATTACTTTGTACATGAAAATTTTCATGTACAAAATCAATTCATGTACAAATGACATATGCTTCACATACAAAATAATATATGATTAGCTGAGACTTTTCCGGCAGCAAAAGTCGTGCTTGTCATTTTTGATGCTAGTACAAAATCACATATTATTGTTACCGTCCTCACATGAACCTCTTTATATATATATATAGGGGATGGTTCATACGAGAGCACCCTGTGTTTAAATAAATAAAGGAATGGTTTCTAAGCCACAAATTTTGTAAGATCAATTGATATTATATTGGATGACATTGAAGTAATTAATGGATGCTGAAATATACTTTCCACCAAGCGTAAATTCTTTTAGGGATAAAATTGGTATGGTCAATAGTAATAATATACTATCCTAATATATTATGAATATATAAATTTTGTAAAATCAATTGATAATATATTAGAATGTTATATTATATTATATTATAATTATATCATATATGATTTTATATTTACCTTATACAAAATCATATACGAATTTAATAAAAATCATATATGATACTGAAATCATATGTGACTTTGTTGACATACTTCACATTATAATCATGTGTGAGTATTATTTGTACAAAATCATATATGATTTTACATTTGTACAAAATCACATATGATTTTACATTAATATTTGTACAAAATCATATATGATACTGAAATCGTATGTAAAATCATATATGATTTTACATTAACATTTGTACAAAATCATATTTTTTAAAATTATATATGATACTGAGTTTGGTTTCTTATATTTATTTAAATATATTTAAAAATTAAATCGTTAAAAATTAATCAAGATTGTAGATTTTACAATCTGATGGAAATCATGAATAATAATATTCATAAAGTAATATTTGGATCATAATACCCTTAAAGTAATTATATTATTATTAATTAATTTTTTAATTTCTTAAAATATATACGTGGCTAGGAAATTGTTCCTTTGTTTCTTTAAATCTAAAAAGTTCTCATTTGAACCTCCCTATATATGTATATATATATATAGGCATAAGATCGTGTGAGGAGGAGAGTTAAGGTGAGAAGCGTAAGAAGAGATCTGAACCCTTGATCGTTTTTAATCTCATACCCACCCATGAATTGCGCCTTAGAAGGGAGTTGATCCGGTACATCTCAGTGCACCTCATCTTGGTACATCTCATCCTAATGTGCATCTAATGGTTGAGATCCTTTCTTACACTTCTCATCTTAACTCTCCTTCTAACCGGAACCCAACCCGGCAGGTTAAATATAAGGATGATACCTATTTAAGAAAATAAGGTAATGGCCAAATCACAAATTTACACTAACATCACAAATAAAATCATATGTGATTCCCTGAAAAGTCGCCTGCGACCCCCGTTAATGTATACATGTGATTTTGTACTTAATTTGGTAATTCTCTTATTTTCTTAAATGGGTATCATTCTCGTAGGAACCTACCTCATGTATATATGTATGTATATTATATATAGATTAGGTTCAGGGAAAACCGTAAAAAATGAAAAACCGAGGAACACAGTCGTAACCGTTCATCTGGATAGTATGTACAATGCACCCATACATATATAAAAACCAACAAACAATCAGTTACGGGTGTGCGCATGTGGATAGCATATTAGCATCCAGATGAATGGTTACGAGGGTGTTCCTCATGTTTTCATTTTTTTTGAGGTTTTCCCTGTTAACCTCCCTCAGTAATGTATATGTGTGTGTGTGTGTGTGAGAGAGAGAGAGAGAGAGAGAGAGAGAGATTTTACAGGAGTAATTGGCTAAGTGAAGAATCTTGGAATTCTTGATTATGATTATGATCATGATGCCATGAATGCAATGAAGGTGGTGGTTCATTTTGGGGAAGGAAGAAATGGGGTGGTGGCGACACCGTAGCTAAGTGGTTTGAAGGAGGAGGTGTGGCGGTGTTCATCGGACTCCACCGCTTGTTAGGGCTGCCGTTGGCGGCAGCCGCCAGCAATTGCTGCACCGATGAACTTTGCAAAACGTTATCTCCATTCATCTCCCTTAGTAAGATCTCAAAAACAAACAAAAGATTCAATCTTTTTTTTGCTACCAATTAATTTGTATTTTTCTTTGGAACCTTTTTTCTGTGTTTTTTTATGCCACTCTTTATTAGCTTTCCTTTTTTCTTTCTTTTTACTTTTTAATATTTTTATAAAAATTTATTTTTAACTTTTTGTCTTTGCTTTTGCTTTATAGAAGGAAAAGGGTGGTGCCAATACAACTTCATTGATAACATTTGGATCAGTTCATCATGTATGGAATCAAACTCCTGTGGATTTTGTTATTTTTTTTATTTGATTTTTAGATAAGTATTATTATTATATAATGTATAAGTGATTTTTAGATAAGGATTTTACTTATGTTTTGTCCATCATCTTTTTCAGACCCGTTTATTTCATAAACTCTTATTTATACGATGGTTGTGTAAAGTGGACGGTCACTTGATCAATACAGATATTTTTCATTTCCCATCCAAATTCCGAGTTCTCTTTGAACTTGAGTTTATCCTAAAGTTTGGAATTTATTGAATCAACGAGCTTTAGAAAAAAGTTATTCTTGGGCATTCAAAGAATCAACAAGATTATTCGATTATCATACGTCTCATCAGGCTAAGTCAATTATAATATTTGATTTTATACGAATGAAGTAATTAACCTAGTGTTTGTTATATCAAATTACAATGTGAAGTTTGATACATAACATCAAATTATAGTGTTAAACAATCGTACAATGAAAACTTTCCAAACTAGTTTTAACATTTTTAAGCGATCTCACTACAACAAAAGTGATTTTATAGGACGCCTGAAATGAAAAAGCGTCCTAAAAGATTACTTTATAGGACACTAATTTATAGGACCAAACCAAAAAGTGTCCTATCTAAAAACGTTACAATAAGTTTATATGACGGTTTTAGGCGTCTTAACAAATTTTTACGACGCTTTTAAAATAAAGTGTCATATTAATTATTTTTTAGGACACTTTTCTATAAACCCATATTTTATAGGACACTTTTGAAAGCGTCCTATAAATCCATATTTTATAGGACATTTTTCAAAAGGGTGTCCTATAAAATAGCTAATATGACACTTTATTTTAAAGCGTTGTAAAAAAACTTGTTAAGACGCCTAAAACCGTCATATAAACTTATTGTAACGCTTTTAGATAAGACACTTTTTGGTTTGGTCCTATAAATTAATGTCCTATAAAGTATTCTTTTAGGACGCTTTTTCATTTTAAGCATCCTATAAAATCAGTATTGTTGTATTAAATAGTTTAATTAAGCCTCATTTTTTTTAAATTGTTGGTAACTATAAAATAATTAATAATATTGACTTGCTA
Organism: Silybum marianum; assembly: GCA_036898165.1. Lineage (NCBI taxonomy): Eukaryota > Viridiplantae > Streptophyta > Magnoliopsida > Asterales > Asteraceae > Silybum > Silybum marianum. The sequence goes on from CM072534.1 coordinate 1,902,905, forward strand.
CATAGATTTCGTTAACTTTGTCATTCATGGTAGTTTGTAATTTTGAACCAAATTGGGTTAAACTTGTTAACTCGGTCGAAACCAGTCAAATTACCATTCATATCTTGTTTTGTTGTTTGAACCAATTTTTTCTTTTAAGTTTTCGTGTAAAAACACATGTAATGAATAAATGGTAAACATGTACATCTATGATTTAACCTTTCAAAAGTACCCACAGACACGAATCACTTCAAACCATTCACAAATAAATACACTGAATCACTCATGTTTACAAAACAAAAAACATAACTCAAGTTACAAAACAATTTTTTTGTTACCGCCTCTATCTCTCGTTACTGATTAATATATATATATATATAGAGAGAGAGAGACGGGTTTATATGAGAACAATAATTAAAAAAAAAAGAGTCAATCCCATGTAATTTTACACTAAAGTCACATATGACTTATGTGACTTAGGTTGGGTCACGTCACCCATACACTCTAAAATCACACATGACTTATGTGACTTAGGTTAGGTTGCAGGTCACATCACCCATACACTCCTGCATCAACCCTTAGTGTAAATTCACATGTAGTTTCGCACATGATTTGACTGTTTTTATATTCTCTTATTCAGTTATTGTTTTTGTTTGAACTTTTCTCTTTATATATGTGTGTGTGTGTATGTGTATGTGTGTGTATGTGTGTGTGTGTGAGTGAGTGTATGTGTTGGATTCGCAGGAGAGTCCTTAAAGTAAAAGACAAACATATATACTTGCTCCTGATAGGAATTTGATAATTAAAATGGGAGCCTAGCATGTTACACGAGTTGTTGCCTTGATCTTATCATATCTTGTATTTATAGCAAAAGACAAACATACGTACTCATGAAAGAAATTTGATCTTATATAAGGGTGGATATATAATTGGTCCTCTCTAATGCCTCATCCCGACCATGGTCCGTCCCTGGACATTCAATTAGTCACCATTCGGTGCATCCTTCAATCAGTATTGTTAGAGTCTTACATCGACTAGACTTGGACCATTGTTCTTGTATATATGTTGGAACCTCCCATTTCTCCTTAAGGGCTCTTTTGGAGATTGATCTAGGGGTTCCATATATTCTAATATGGTATCAGAGCCAAGATCTACGATCTGGGACATCTTTGTTCGGGACTCAGCACTCTGGACATCTTTGCCATCTAGCCTCTGTTGGAGGGGGCGTGTTAGAGTCCCACATCGGCTAGACTTGGACCATTGTTCTTGTATATATGTTGGAACCTCCCCTTTATTCTCAAGGGCTCTTTTGGAGATTGATCTAGGAGTTCCACATATTCTAATAAGTATATCTTGTTAGGATACGTCTCAAAACAATTCATCCTAGTAGGGTTCATTCGACTTGATTTTTCCCTTGATTCGATTCTGAGGTGACAATCACAGAATTTCTCATTATTGATGTAGATTCCTTTGGAAACATTACTAAAAATTATTTTCTTGATGCATAATCAATTTTGCAACCCAAAAGAGTTCAATATATATATATATAGGGTTAGATTCAAATGTGAACTCATTTTTTGTTGTGAATGTGAGGACGAATCTCAACCACACATCTTCGGTTATGGTGGACGCGATCACGGAGGATTGACGCGATTCATGGGAGGGTGGAGATTATTAAAGGAGGGGAACCAGGTCAAAGCCGCCTTTATTGACCGGATAAGTGGCTGAGATTCGTCCTCACGTTCACAACCAAAAATGAGTTCACATTTGAACTTTCCTCTCTCTCTCTCTCTCTCTCTCTCTATATATATATATATATAACAGTATGAAGTGTGCAATGATTAGGATGTAATTTTGGTTTGGTATATATTATCGAGTTCTAAGTAGGGCTGTAAACGAACCGAACGAACACGAACGGAGGCTTGTTCGTGTTCGTTCATTTAACTTAACCGAACAAACGAACGAACACGAACGGTAAACGAACGAAATTTTTTGTGTTCGTGTTCGTTCGTTTAACTTAACCGAACAAACGAACGAACACGAACGGTAAACGAACGAAATTTTTTGTGTTCGTGTTCGTTCGTTTAACTTAACCGAACAAACGAACGAACACGAACGGTAAACGAACGAAATGTTTTGTGTTCATTAAGAAAATTTGTTTGTTCATGTTTGTTTGTTAAACTGTTAAACGAACGTGAACGAACAAACATAAATGAACGTAAACGGACGAACGTGAATGAAGATAAACGAACGTAAACGAACATAGATGAACATAAACGAACAAACACAAATATAGAGTAAAACCACCATTACTTATCATTTTGCTCCTAAAAGTAACATAACAAAATGAAAAACCGGGTAAACTTAGGAGCCATAAAAAAGAAATTCTAAAAATTTAATTTAATTAATGATTTTACATATTAATGTCATAATATATAAATATATTTATACATATAAACGAACGTAAGCGAACATAAACGAACGAATGTAAACGAACGTAAAACGAACATAAATGAACGAACGTTCACGAACGTAAATGAACGAACGAGACCATTGTTCATGTTCGTTCGTTTAACTAAACGAACGAAAAAATGTGTTCATGTTCGTTCGTTTATTAAATAAACGAACATAAACAAACTTCTCGCCGAACGGTTCACGAACGGTTCGGTGAACGTTCGGTTTGTTTACAGCCCTAGTTCTAAGAGCATGAGATGGGTATAATTCGTGCTGTAAAAGTTTTGATTCATGTGAATCATGCATTATTTGTTTATTATTTAATATAATTCTGTTAATTTTAGAAGAGCGTACATGCTTCAATTATTTTGTATATGTCACCATCGGTTAGGGCATCTCCAACTCAATCACTAACTAAAAACACCAAAAACATTAAAAATGGTAGGTCCCATAAACACTAAAAAAATTCATCTCCAATCACACACACTAAAAAATAACACTAAAAACACTTTTAACAATAAAATGATATATATTTATTATTATACTATTTATATAATACCTATTAATCTATAAGAACTCAAATTTGGTTGTGAACGTGAGGACAAATGGGAGTGTGACACGTGTCCCATTCAAAGAAATATTATAGTATATATTCAGTCTGAATATTCCTTTGTATATTCAGACCGAATATATACTAGACTGAATATTCCTTTGTATATTCAGACTGAATATATACTATTTTCAGTATATTCATTTGTATATTCAATCCGAATATTTCTTATTTTGACACGTGTCACGTTCTCATTTGTTCTCACGTTTACAACCAAATTTAAGTTCGCATTTGAACTTTCCTCTTAATCCTATATATGTATATATATATATATAATTAGAAAAATTAGATAAAATATTAATAAAAATTTTAGTGGTCTATTTTTTTGACCTCCAAATATGGAGGTCAATATTTAGCCCCTCCATTTATTTTTATGTTTTAATGATGGGTTGGAGGTAAAATTAGCTCCATTTTTGTGTTTTTGGTATTTACATGGGTGGGTTGGAGATATCTTAATTCACATTCATCCTTTTTATTGAGCCGGATCAAATTTGGATCAAGAGTTTACTTTAATATTAAATATTAATATTTGGATCAAGAGTTTACTTTAATATAAAATATTAATATTTGGATTAATGTTTCAAAATCTATGATTATTGTGTCTTCCGGAAACAAGGGGGACATATCACATCATTGTAACTTCAAATCAACGAAATCGTGTGTCTTTATTATAAGAATCTTCGTATGGATATTTTGTTATACTAAAATATAGGAACGGATTCAAATGTAAATTCAAATTTGATTCTAAACATGAAGACAAATGAGAGTGCAAAACATGTCTCATACAGTCTGAATAGAGACATCCACTATTCAGACTGAATGTGTTATTCACTCTGAATGCATGTTATTCATACTGAATAATGTATGAACTTCATAAATTTGTTATTCATACCGAATGTGCTTCCTTATTCAGACTGAATGAGACACGTGTCGCACTCTCCTTTGTTCTCATGTTCGCAACCAAATTTGAGTTTACATTTGAACTTTCTTCAATACTACATATGAATGTATGAATAACCAAGGTGAAGCTCATACATTAATTCAGTATGAATAACACAACATTCAGTCTGAATATATTCAAACTGAATGGGAGAAGTGTCGTATTCTCCTTTCTTCTCACGTTCACAACCAAATTTTAAGTTTGCATTTGGACGCTCCTCTATATATATATACATTGTTAAATACACTTTTACCTATTGATTTCCTTTCTTACATACATCAACGCTAAGAATTACTTTTTATATTTACAATGCATGATTTGACGTGATTCTGACATAAAAAAGAGTTTCACAATGCATGGTTTAATCAAAAAATTATTTTATATCGTCGTATAATTAAGTATAGTCTCCTTTTAACAAATGTAACTATTTAAATGGCTAACTTATTAACTAACATTTAGTTTATCAAGTAACATACATCTTATCAACTAACATTTAACTTATAAGCTATTTTATCAAATATAGCTTCAATTACAGGTTCAAATATATATATCGAACTGATTTCGTTATTTTCGAAAAGATGGGGGAAACCCATGCTTGAAGAGTACTTTTTGAGAAAACCAAACCAAAGTCCTTTTTGTATGAAAATTAGATTGATTGCTAATTTGAATTTTGGAGAGGCTATTAGAGAATGAAGATTAGGCTATATGGATTCGGTTTTCAGTTTTCAAGTTTTTTGTTTTGGTTATGTCTTTATTTTTTGTTTAATTTGGTTTTTGTCAAACCGAATAAACAAATTAGATTTGTCTTATTATCTAGTACTTATAAATTATTCTAAAATTTAAAAAATAGTTAGATTCAACTTTTAGTGTCTTATTATCTACTAGTTACACCTGTTGTTAATATCCAAATCGTTATTATCTACTATTTACACATGTTAGTATTTACTAAGAGACTAAATTTCTAAAAGTACTATCAATCCAATTCAAGTTTGTTTATATTTTTCAATAAATTACTTTTAGAAAGTTACAAAAAACATTTTCCGAAAATTCATAAAGTTTTTACTTTTGAGCAAGTAAAAAAGGCATTTTATTCGACAAATCTTATTAAAGTATCTTTAAAACGGTCAAATATAAAATATATAACCTTTTTAACCAATAACTGATCCAAAAATTCCAAGATCAAAAACCTTAAAACCAATTAAACCGAACTTTATGCAATTTCAATTTTTTTATTGAATCATTTGAGAATAATTAAAAACCGAATAAACCAACAAATCTTGATTATTCAATAGAAAATCAAGAAACCCTTTTGATTGGTTTGGAGTAAACCGTTTTTTAATAAACTTTGAGAAAGTTCACATTTTAACGTTTCTATACGTAACAACGATCTATATAAATGACAACTTTGAACGATCCAATGAAACATTGGTCATCTTTTTTAACGGTTCTACGAAACAATTTATATTAAGGTCATGATATTTAAAATCTATAACAAAAAATGTCGTGAAAACCACACGTCTTTAAATATTTACATCTAAAATCATCACATTTTTATATCAACATTAGGAAAAAACATTGAAAATAAATACAAAGTTTTAAACAGTTTTTCATCACAACTGTTAAAAAATACAAGTTTTACACCGTTTTATAATAAACTATGAAAAATTTCACATTTTTAGTTAATTAGAAATTTCTAAAGTAACATATAAACCCAACAAAAATTACAACTTTTATGAAATATGAATAGTATCGCTCGGTGTTTAATGTTTTAATACCCATCAAATTTCTACATAAAACTTTAAATCCAACAAATTCAAAAGAACTCAAATCTTACTTTTAAAAAAACCCCAATCTCAAGACTCGGATGAATCATCCGATTTCGACTCAGTTGACTCAGTTGACTCACCTGACTCACCGAGTGTAAACCGAACGAACCTTCGAACCTTTATATTCTCACCGATAGCTGCAACCGTTTGCTTAACGAAATCCTTCACAAGGACATTATCGTCTTTTAGATACGCTTGTTCAAGAAGCGTTATTTCCCCGAGCCTTTTCGACACCCTCCCTTCCACAATTTTCTCCCTTATACTCTCGGGTTTCGATAAAATATCTTCTCGTTGCATTTCGATTTCTCTCTCTTTTTTCACGATATCTTCCGGGATATCTTCGATAGAAACGTACTCTACTTTCGGGCACGCCACGACTTGCATGGCTAAATCGTCGACCAATTCTTTGAACTTTTCACTACGGCCCACGAAATCGGTTTCACAATTGACTTCTATTAAGACACCGATACGGGCGTCGTGAATGTAGGACCCGATCCGACCTTCGGCCGCTATACGGCTTGATTTCTTATCGGCGGTCGAAAGGCCTTTTTTTCGGAGATATTCTTGAGCTTTCTCGAGGTCTCCACCGGTTTCCGAAAGGGCTTTTTTGCAATCCATCATACCCGCACCGGTTTCTTCCCGGAGTTGCTTCACTAATGCCGCCGAAATCACTGCTTTCGGTGCCCTAATTAAAAGAAGAAAAAAAAACCGTTAGTATATATAAACTTATCTCTTATAAAACAAACAGTCTATTCCTTTAAGTTGGTACTTTGTAGTTTATAAATAGACTTAAAATTACATTTTTATCATATGCAATGTAAAAAAAATTAAAAATATGAACCGGTTCCCAGTGGTTCAGGTTCCAAAATAAAAAGAACCAATATTAGCGGTTCCGGTTCCAGAATTCCAGGAATCACCGGTTCCGGTTCCATGAAATTTGGCCGGGTACCCCGGTTATGCTCACCCCTAAATGTCTATATGTCTAAATGTCTTAATAGACACAATTGTTTTGTCTTATAAGCGTAAGTCTTACAAAGCAGTCTATTAAGACATTTAGACATATTAGGCATCCCATAAAACCGATTTTACCATGAAATATGGTCGGGTACCCGGTTATGCTACCCCTAAATGTCTATATGTCTAAATGTCTTGATAGACACAATTGTTTCGTCTTATAAACGTAAGTCTTATAAAGCAGTCTATTAAGACATTTAGACATATCAGGCGTCCCATAAAACTGATTTTACCATGAAATATGGTCGGGTACCCGGTTATGCTCACCCCTAAATGTATATACATCTAAATGTCTTAATAGACACAATTGTTTCGTCTTTAAACTCAAGTCTTATAAAGCAGTCTATTAAGACATTTAGACATATCAGGCGTCCCATAAAACTGATTTTACCATGAAATATGGTCGGGTACCCGGTTATGCTCACCCCTAAATGTATATACGTCTAAATGTCTTAATAGACACAATTGTTTCGTCTGATAAACGTAAGTCTTATAAATCAGTCTATTAAGACATTTAGACATATCACGCTTCCATAGAACCAATTTTGCCATGAAATTTGGTTGGATACCCGGTTATGCTCACCCCTAAATGTCTTAATAGACACAATTGTTTCGTTTAAAAACGTAAGTCTTATAAAGCAGTCTATTAAGACATTTAGACATATATGAAATCCTATAAAGCCGATTTTGTTGTATGAAAAAAATAATCGACTTACTCGTCAACCGTGGGGCCCACGGCTTCGGTCGGTGCAGCCTGCGGTTCAGCCGTTGGAGCCGAGACCTTCTTAACCGTCGTTTGTGCAGCAACTTCGGCCGCAAAATCTTGAGTCCTCTTCTCCAAACCTTCACCGAGGTTAAATCTAACAAACCGGTTGACTTTTATGTTTTCACCGATCGTTGAAATCGTTGACTTTATAAAATCTTTAACCACCACTTTATCGTTCTTAATATACGCCTGTTCAAGTAACGCCAGCTCATCGAGCCTTTTCTTGATCCTTCCTTCCACAATTTTAGCCCTAATTTGTTCGGGTTTCGATAAAAGATCTTCTTTTTGCATTTCGATTTCTTTTTCTTTTCGGATGGTATCTTCCGGAACGTCTTCCGGAACCAGAACTTGAACCTGAGGGCATGCAGCCACTTGCATGGCTAAATCGTTGACTAATTCTTTGAAGATATCTCCACGTGAAACGAAATCGGTTTCACAGTTGACTTCTATTAAGACGCCTATTCGGCTATCGTGAACGTAGGACCCGATTCTGCCTTCGGCTGTTTTGCGGCTGGCTTTTTTGTCTGCACTTGCTAAGCCCTTTTTTCGAAGGTATTCTTGAGCTTTGATTAGATCACCTTCGGTTTCCGAGAGGGCTCGCTTGCAGTCCATCATGCCTGCACCGGTTTCTTCACGGAGTTGCTTCACGAGAGCCGGGGAGATCGTTGCTGCCATATATATATATATATACATAAATTTATTTAGGCAAAAGATGATCGTTTTGGTTAAATGACCTTCTGAGAGGTTCTTTTTAAATCTATTGACTTTTTGAGAATGTTACTGCTTAACAGAAGAATGACATAATTACCCTTAATGATATTTTTGTAGTTTTTTTCTTTGTTTATAAATACATAAATATATATAGGGGCGGGTTCAAATGAGAACTCAAATGTGTGAACATGAGGATAAATGAGAGCACGACATGAGTCATATTCAGACTGAATATTGAAGGGCATTCAGAGTGAATAATAAAGGTGAAGATCTTACATTATTCAGACTGAATAACACTACATTCAGTCTGAATATTTCCCTTCATTATTCGGTCTGAATATGACATGTGTCGCGCTCTCATTTGTCCTCATGTTCACAACCAAATTTGAGTTCTCATTTGAACTTTCCTCTATATAATATATGTATATATATATAGGTCAGGTTTAGGGGAAAACCTCAAAAAAAACAACTGAAGAACACTCTCAGATCCTCCATTCGGATGGTATGCACAAATGCATACCGGTAATCTGTAACATGCACACGTGCATAGAAAAAAAAACAGCTTCAATCACTTGTATGCATTTGTACATACCGTCCGGATGGAGGGCTCCTGGAGTATTCTTCAGTTTTCTCTTTGTTTGAGGTTTTTCCAAGAGCCTCCCTCTCTCTCTCTCTCTCTCTCTATATATATATATATATATATATATATATATATTTGAAAACCAATCACATTAAGCATGTCCCACTCAAAAGTAGGTTCTATGTGGCAGGATGTATGCAGACATGTCATCTACCTTTAAAAGAGTAGAAGGGTTGTTTCCATAAAGAGTAAAACAGTCGTTTCTATGAAGGCCCTCGGCTTCTTAAAAAATGCTTACCAAAAAAAGTTATAGTGAAAACCCGAGAGCGCTTAAAACATTTGTTAGTTGAAAAAATTGAAAAAACAAGAGAGAAACTCAGGACCAAAGATGTAATTTACGAATAATTCTTTAATAAAAGAACCAATACTAGAAAAAACGGCAAAAAGAAACATTACACAAGTACGAAAAAAGGGAAAACATAGGAATACTTAAAAGAATTACGAGAAACTCTAATTAAACATCCCTCAATCTAATTAATCTTAATTAAGGCTCTCGTAACCTATCTATCAACTCCACAACCATCCCTAATTACGTAATTAGCTACAGGTCTCTCTACACATATTCAACTACCCTAGTTATAAATACGTCTTCAAGAACTCTTATCAGAGGTCATGTCATCGAATATATCTAAGGCCACCATGTCCAACCTCAGCTGCTCATCCCACGTCCTCATTCTCCTCCTAGTAAAAATTATTTAAAAGTACCCATTTATTATTTAAAATAATAAACAAGAGTAAATTACGATTTTCATCCCTATGGTTTGCTAAAAAAATTCGATTTTTGTCCTTGTGGTTTAGAAAATTGCGGTTTTAGTCCCTTTGGTCTGTAACTCATTGTTATTTTGATATTTTTGTCCTTATAATTTACAATTTATTGTTATTTAGATCCTTGTGGTATATAACTCTTTATTGTTTTGGTCCCTTGTAGTTAAAAGGTTGGAATTAGTCCATGGATGAAAATAGCAATAAATTATTAATCATAGGGACAAAAATAGCAATAAATTGCAAACCATAGGGACAAAAATGGCAATTTCTAAACCACAGGGACGAAAATCATAATTTACTCTTTTTTTTTTGTGTGGTTTTTATAGAGTTGTGAAAGAATGAAATTGAATTCCATTAGAAACCAATGGAATTATCAATTCCTTCACTCAATGGAATTCGCAAACCAAAATCCCTCTTAAAAAGGAAATCTCTATAGTCTATAGCAATATTCAGAAGCGGAATCAGTTCCATTCATCTAATCGTTATGAAAGAAGGAATCGAACTCAAGAAGGGCGGAATTAGCAAATAAGTTTAAAAAAAAATAAACCTTTAATAGCGGTTTCCACTGGGGAAGGTGCACTGGCTTCGGCATTTTGCTCGGTGGCGGCTACAGCGATTCCGTCCTCAATTGGTGTGGCGGCTGGAATTTCGGCATCCGCTTCAACTTGGACCACCGGTTCCTCAATTTGACTCTCTATGGCTTCAACGACCGGAGTGTCTGAATGCAATAAGTCACTAGTTAGAGATCTTTCTTATCGAGTATAAGTATACCATAAAAAATAAGAGTAAATTACATTTTTCGTCCCTATGGTTTGTTCAAATTTGCGGTTTTCGTCCCTGTGGTTTAAAAATTGCTATTCGTCCCTGAACTAATTCTTACCTTTTTAAGTATAAGGACCAAGATAGTAAAGAGTTTACATGGACGAAAATAGCAATAAATTATTAATCATAAGGACGAAAATAGCAATAATTTATAAACTATAGGGACGAAAACTGTAATATCTAAACCACAAGGACAAAAATTGCAATTTTTAACAACCCATAGAAACGAAAAACGTAATTTACTCTAAAAATAATAAATAAATTCAAGCAGCCAGTAGAACAATAATTTGATTAGAAAACGGTACTAAATGTTTGGTTGGTTTTCCATTAAGTCCTGTATGGACAAAGTTGTCTATGTGGATTAATCTGTCTGTATGGATTGAGAAGGCTTTTGTTTGGGAGGTTTTTTTATAGGTGCAAGGAGCATGTTTTTTTATTGGGAGTGGCAGGTTTGGAAAAAACTTGATTTTCTGCATAAAGCTCCATCCTAGAAGCTTACTGAATAAGTCATTTTATATATCATTAAGCCACTACCAAACAGTCATGTATTGTTGATCGAATAAGCTGCAAGTCCTGTTAAGCTCATTCAGCTGCTAACAAACAGGCCTTACTGAATAAGTCACTATCTAATCTCTATATCATTAAAGCCACTACCAAACAGTCATGTATAGCTAAGCGAATAAGTTGCAAGTCCCATTAAGCTTATTAAGCTGCTAACAAATTAGCAGATCCTAAGATGACCCTATACATATAACTATACAGCAAATAGTTTTAAATCTTTATATTATTGCTTTCTCTTAACCAGCTTTTCAAATTTACATCTGTCTTTCTCTTTGTTACACTTTTCACAAGCCCGGGGGGCGGGGGTGGACCCACTATGGTGCATAAAAGAATTGGGATAAAAGACTCGAACACAGGAGCTCACGTACAAAAAAAAACAAGAAACTAACCATTAGACGAATAATGATTTTTGTAAAAAATATCAAAAACAGTTTAAAGTAACTACAAACTTATGTGAATCATGAGTATATATATATATATATAGGGGCGGGTTCAAATGAGAACTCAAATTTGGTTGTGAACGTGAGGACAAATGAGAGTGCGACACGTGTCCTATTCAAAGAAATATTCAGACTGAATATATATTCAGTCTGAATAATGCTTATTCAGTCCGAATATTTCTTTGTATATTCGGTCTGAATAATTTATATTCAGACATGTGTCGCGCTCTCATTTGTCCTCACGTTCAGAACCAAATTTGAGTTCGCATTTGAACTTTCCTCAATATTTTTTTATTTTATAATATATATATATATATAAGTAGACGAAAAGCAAAAATGTAAACCTTCAGCCACTTTTTCCTCGATTATGGGGGCGTCTACTTGTTCAACTGAGCTTGTGATACTATTTGCCTCCTCGGGTATCTCTACTTGCTCTTCAACTTTTGCCGGTGGTTCCTCAATTTGACTCTCAATGGCTTCAACAACCGGAGTTTCTGAATGCAATAAGTCACTATAGTTAGAGATCTTTCTTAACGCGTATAAGTATAACATAAAAATAATAAATAATTAAATTCAAGCAAACAACAATTTGATCAGAAAACGGTACTAAGTAGGGGCTGTTTTGTTGGTTTTCCATTAAGTCCTGTATGGATAAAGTTGTTTATGTGGATTAATCTGTCTGTATGGATTGAGAATCTTTTTGTTTGGGAGCGTGTTTTTTTATTGGGAGGAGCAAGTTTGGAAAAAAAAAACTTGATTTACGGTTGACATCACAAATAATTTAAATCTTTATATTATTGCTTTCATATGGGAATCATGAATATAAATATATATATATATAAGTAGCCAAAAAGCAAGAATGCAAACCTTCAGCCACGTTTTCCTCGATTACGGGAATCTCTACTTGCTCTTCACTCGTAATGCTAATATTTTCTTCAGAAACGGGTTCGATTTTTTCATCCACAACTGATTCAAGAAAGTTAATATCAGATATTTTTCAGAATTTATGGTTGGTATCACGAATATATTGAAAATAGGCGCAAATCAAATGAGAACCTTAAAAAAATGTTGAGAACCCATCACAACCGTCAATCAATCTCAAATAGGAAACATGTACTGTTTGTTGTTTCACAATGTGAAACAACACTGTATGTTTTACGTTAACATTATACATGGTTCATTTGACGGTTCTCACCATTTTTGAGGTTCTCATTTGATTATAAAAACGTATGCAAACCTTCGATTACGTCTTCGATGACAGGGGCATCTACTTGTTCGTTTGAGCTGATGATTTCACTCGTCTCCTCGGGTATCTCTACTTGTTCTTCAGGGGCAATTTCGTCAGAAACTACTTGTTTGTTTGAGCTGGTGATTTCACTCGTCTCCTCAGGTATCTCTACTTGTTCTTCAGGGGTAATTTCGTCAGAAACAGGTTCAACTTCTACAGCTGATTCACGATAAGTAATTCAGTCTCTTCACTAGATGGTTTTTCAATTTTTACGGTTTAAAGATCCATTTAGGTTCGTTTTTAACTAAATTTTTAAAACATATGTGAGTTATATATATATAGATAGATGGACATTCATTTAGAAACTTTTTAAAGAGTAGAAACTGTAGAAACCAACATAAAAATAATTTTTTTCATAATCTTTTTTCCATCAAATATTATTTTCTAAGATATTGTTTCACATATGTTTGTGTTCATAGGAAAAAAAATTATATGTGAATAAAAAAATGATTGTTCACTTATTGGTTTCATCGTATGAATTTTGTTTCATATGTGAAAGTAAATCAACGTTTTTTGTACACATATAATATTTTTATCCTATGAACACAAACGTATGTGGAACAATATATTAAATCATAACATTTGATGAAAAAAATTATTATATATTGGTTTTCTCCTTGGTTTCCAAAGTTTCTACTCTTCGTTGAGTTTCTAAATGAAGGAACCTCTAGATATATATATAAACTTGGGATCACGTGAGACCACCCTGTTTCCGTGAGACCCTAGAGACCACCCTTTTACACTTCAAACTTCACAACAAAAACACTATGAAGGTAAAAAAAAATATGAATCTTTAAAGTATTTTTTGCTATAGAAGTAACCTACATAGTGTTTTTGCTGTGAAGGTACAGTGTTTTTGCTGTGAAGTTTGCAAGAGTAAAAAAGTGGTTTCACGGGTCTTCGACGGGTCTACCGGAAACAGGCTGGTCTCACGTGAACCCATCATATTTCTTTTACCTTCACAATGTTTTTGCTGTGAAGTTTCAAGTGTAAAAGAGTGGTCTCACGGGTCTCACGGGAACAGGGTGGTCTCACGTGATCCAACCCTATATATATATATATATACATAAATAAGTAGCCGAAGGGTAAAAAGGAACACAAACCTTCTATTACCGTCTCTTCAACAGATGCTTGTGGATCGACTTCTTTAGAATCGCTTTCGATTTCGGCAACAATCTCGTCAGCAATTCCGTCACTTTTCACTTCACTTTCTTGGTCAACTTGGTCAACACCGTTAATCTCGACTTTCTCCCTCTCGTCAAGAAAAGAAGCGATATCTTTATTACTACGGAAGGCCACGAGAAACGGATTTGTGGCCGTAAAAACCTTTCCTTGAAGTTTGGAATCTAAAGCTTTAGAATCTTCGTCTTTTTTCATAGTTAAGGTTACTTGTCCTCTTGCTATCCTTAAAACTCGAACTTTGACTTCTTGACCGATCTCGAGTGACGAACCGTCACCCATTATACTTCCGAACCCTTCGTCGGCTTCTTCCGAAGCCGGCAAAAAACCTTCTTCACCTTCCGGAAGCGTTATAAACGCGCCCGATCTCGTTTTATTCTTAACGGTCCCTTCGAGATCTTGACCTTTAACGAATTTCGTCGTTTTTCGACCCTCGGATCGTTTTTGGTTTGACTTTTGACCCGGTCTTTGGGGCGGTCGAGATGGGTCGGTTCCGCTAGCGGGCTCGTTTTCCCGCATGGTTAACGCGATTCGGCCCGTTTCGATATTTGCTTCCACTAACTTAACTTTTACTTCTTGTCCTACCGAAACGACATTTGCGACGTCTTTAACGTACCCGTCACTAAGCCGCGAGACGTGAACCAGCCCGTCTGTAAAAGCTCCGAAGTCGATAAAAGCTCCGAACGGCTGAATGGATCTGACTTTTCCGGTGAAGGTCGCGCCGGGAACTAACTCTTCGTCTTTTACCGGCGGCATCTCGCTCTTTCTTGTGGGTCGTGATCGTTGTTTGGACTTAGCGGCTGAATCTTCGGCATTTGGCGGCTTATCGACGGATGCTGCTGTCGTTTCTGACGACGTCTGAATGGGATCTTGTTCTGAAATAGCTGAATCCGGCTGGTCAGCTTGTTCTACAGCTACATCCACATCGACACCAGTGGCTGATGGTATTCCGAATCTTGGTTTACGGTGTGAAACAAACGTTCTTATATGCGGAAATAATCTAAGTGGTGTCGATAAAGGTAATACGCAATCTTGAGCGTATAACGTTCTTTTTGAAGATCTTCTTAAATTAGAGCATCTTATTGAACGGTTGGTCGTTTTTGTATCGAAAGTGTACCCAGGGATAAGTGAGATATTGGTTGTTGATGAAGGGATAACGGGCGTCATTTTTTGTGATCGGATTTCGTTAAGTTTTATCGAAAAGAAACTAATACTAATTCTTCATTAGTTTCTTCACCTGTGGAGCAAAATGCAATTTATAAGCTATTAAAATCCACATTATCTTGAATATCTTAATGGAATAAGATCTTGTTTTGCTTACGAAATGAATCAAAATGGATTGCATATGATCACATTCAAATGGGATAAGTAGATATTATCGCGATTCCACTAACGAAAACCGTAAACTTAATATTTTGCAACTTGTAAGTTTAAAAAAGATTTCTTGAAATACTTAGGGGATGTTTGGTTGGTTTTCCATTAAGTTATGTATGGATAAAGCTGTCTGTGTGGATTAATCTGTCTCTATAGATGAAAGGAAAATCTTTTTTAATTGGGAGGGGAAATTTTGGAAGAACAAAAAACTTGGCTTTCTGTATAAAGCTTACTGAATAAGCCACTTTCTATATCATTAAGCAACTACAAGACAGTCATGTATAGCTGACCGAATAAGCTGTGAATCCCATTAAGTTCATTAAGCTGTTAACAAACAGACCCTTAATAATTAACTGGAAATGAGAGAACTTATAACCTAGAATCACACAATTACATTATTTCAAATCCATTCGATTTGAATCGAATTCTCAAGAATGGTTAATCTCTAGCAGCTTATGCATGTAGATATCCTCAAGAATCCAATAAATTCAACAAACCCACAATTTTTTTTACTACAATTCATGATTCTAAAGCACAAATGATTAATAAACTGATGAATTCAAGATTAAAAACCACTTTATATGCCTTCAATTTCCATAGTTTTACCAAATTTGAATCCAAATTTGGGGGAAAGCAACCAATTCTAATGCAGATAAGATTGAAGATTTTTCAACAAAACAGCATCGTGAATTGGGGATTTACGAACAAAACATCACTAGGGTTCTAAAAACAAACAAAATTGGCTTTTAAGTTCATCGTCAAGAAACATTAAAAAGAATCAAAACCACATTAAATTTTAGCAAATTAAGACAGACCCAGTACTCATAGAGAAGTGTTTAAACATTAAATCGAGAAAATTAGAGATAACCCAAATGGGAGGATGATAGAATTTACCCAAAAGAGAAGAAGAAGCAGGTTGCTGTAATGGAGGTTTTAGGTTGGTGATGATGATGATATATGTATGTATGTATCTATCTTCTTGGTGAATGACTGAAGATGTAAAAGAGGGAAATGAAAGGTGGGTCTTTAAACCCTTATCTCATCATCTTTCGATTTCTATAAAAATTAATTTTTTTTTTGATATTTTTTATGCATTTATTGGATTTTGGAAGTGGTGGCCGCCGGTGAAACCTGCGGTAACAAAAGTATTTTTCTCTTCGGATAATTCTTTTAACATCAACGTTGTATTCTCAAAACTTTTTTTTTTAAAAGGAAAGAAAGGAAAGGAAGGGAAAATAAAGTTTACTTTCCTATCAAATCTGGAAGGAAAGAGAAGAAAAGAAAAGAAAATAAATTAAAATTATTTAAAAAATTATAAAACTACCCAATATTTCATTCTAAATTATATTATTTTTAAGGGCATATTAGTAAAAATGACATTTTTTCTTTTCTTTTTCTCCTCTTCAAGAACATGAAAACTATTTTCTTTCATTTTCTTTCCTTCCTTTTACTTCACTTTTCAGAACACAAACAAATTTTTTCTTTTCTTTCCCTTTCTTTTCCATCCCTTTCTTTTTTCTTTTCTTTTTTCTCTCCAAATTCGAGTACATAGTGCAAAGGTGGGTCTTTAAACCCTCAAAAGTTTCTGGTTTTAGCTTTGTGTTTTTTAAGGGGTTTTTCCAAATACATTATAAGTATATGGTAACACTTTAGTCTATGATTTATATGATAATATATAAAAATGATTGAAGTAGGCAGAGACGGACCAAGAATTTTTTTAATACGGTGGTATCATACAGCATAGACAAAAATTAATTATAAAAAATACGATTTTTATCGACGTGCCTTTACGTTTTTACTAACGGTCAATATCTTTCAATGTGTTTTTAACCTAATTCTACTATTTTGAGGATTTTTAATTTTTTGTTGCCTGATTTTGAGGAATTTTTTAGTTTTTTCAGTTTTTCGGTTTTTTTTGGAGGGGGAGGGGGGGATTTTTAAGTTTTTTTTTATCGATTTTCAAGGACTTTTTCCGTTTTTTTGTTTGATTTCAATAGTTTTTAGAGGGTTTTTAAGCTTTTTATTGATTTCAAAATATTTTTTCAGCTTCTTTTTGTTTAATTCAAGGGTTTTTTTTCGGTTTTATTATTTGATATTGACGGTCTTTAATAACTAAAATCAAATTAAAAATATTTTTTAGAAAATTAATGATTGAATATAAAATTAATAGAGTGTTTATTAAATGTTATTTAAGTACGAAATTAATAGAGTATTTAGAATGTTATTAAATGCTATATGATTGCTAACAAAAAAATTAATTATTTGCATTGGGATGGAGTTGAACCTTGGACCATCTCTATAAGGAGTCTTTATTAAATTGTAAAAAGCCACTATGGCAAGTGCCTTATTTGTGTTATAAGTTCTGTTTTAAATTATTTAAAAGCACCCCTAAAATGATACGGTTGTACCGCTAACAAATCCAAAAAATTTACCCTTCGAGGAAGATATAATACGGTGGTCCGTGCCACCGTTTGAACCACTACAAGTCCGCCCCTGGAAGTATGTATCAATCTAATTAGAATACATGATATAGACTATGGTGTATATGGTAACACCCTTTTTTAGTCATGGTTTGATAAAATGAAAAAATGGTTGACTATAGGGTGTTTAAAAAGATTGTTGTCAGTTTAAACTAGTTGGATAAGTGAAATCGATTGTTTTTAACAGTTTGGAAGGGCTGACTATTCAATCTAGTCTGAAAAATAATCAAACGGTTTGATCTGATCTGGTCTATGGTTTGAACAATTTGAACCGAATTAAAGGTCATTATACATATGTATTAATTATATTAGTTTTTATGTTGTTGACTTGACTTTTATGATCCTACAAAACGACCTATCCAAAAGACATTAAGGGGGCGTTTGGTTCGCCGGAAAGGAATGAAATCTGGTGGAATTGGAATCTGAATTCCTTTGACCAAATTTCAATTCCTTTGTTTGGTTCAGTATTTTCAAGAATTGGAATTTGATAAATTCCAAAGAATTCCATAATTAGGCAATTTGAGATTCCTTACCTTAGTGGTGGGAATTCATAGGAATTGAGTTGGTTTTTCTTTAATACCTAAAATACCCTCCTCCTAAAAAACAATTAAACCCTAATCTCAAACAAAAAAAGTCGACACCTCTTCACTTGGATTTTCGGTTCGGTTTTTCCGAGGTTTTTTCAGTTTTCGGTTTTTCGATTTCGGTTCGGTTCAGTTTGTTCGGGGTTTTTTTTTTCAATTTTCGGGTTTTCGATTTCGGTTCTGTATTTCGGAGGGGTTTTTAGTTTTCGGGTTTTCGGTTTCTCGGGTTTTTTTTCAGTTTCGGTTCGGTTTTTCCTCACCCCTAGCAGTTAGGTTCTCCATCGTCTCCTGCAACAACTAAAATATGTCTTGCCCTAACAGATGTTGTCTTGCTGTAGTTTTTTGCTTTTTTTCTGCAGTTTTTTGCTATTTTTGCTGTAAAAAATTATGATTTTTGCTGTTTTAGCATTTTCTGTAGTTTTTGGCTGTTTTATGCAGTTTTTAGCTGTAAAAAAGCTCAAATTATTTTTAGTGTTAAAAAATTGAAGTAATTAATAATTATTTTATTAAACTAATTTTAGTTTAAAAGGTTAAATTTAAACAAAAAGGTATTTTAGTCATTTACTGGAATTTCATTCAAATTCCAAAGCTACATTCTGTGAACCAAACAGACAGATTACAATTCTTTCAACTGATTCCATTCCAATTCTGCCAACCAAACAGCCGGTCAAACCTGACAACATTCCAATTCCAATTCCTTCAAAGTCAAATTCTTTTGACAGATTCCATTCCATCCAATTCCATTCTACGAACCAAACGCCCCCTAAGTTTTTAGATTTCATTTTTTTCAATCATACGTGTTCTTTAAATCGACAAAATCCCGAAATCCATCAAAAATCAAAATCTAAAATTCCATATTGTCATTCAACTTGTTCAATGTTTATCAAAAATTTCAACTATTGATGATGAACCTGTTTAACTTTTTTCAATTTACATTAGATTTATTTGTTTTTTGTAATTCGGTATAGTTTCTTTTAACAATTTACATTGGTAGAAATTTTAGAGATAAATGTTGCTTTTTTTAGTTTAAAAGCCCATGATGGTTCTAAACCGTCTAAACCTTTCAGACCATATCATCTTTTTATAATTCGGTTTAGTCACTCGGTGCTAAATTGCTCGGTTTGGAAATTTTCTTAAACCGTCATTGTGTTTGTTTATATTTTGGGGGTTAAACCGTCCAACCTGAGTCGTAAATACCCTTTATTTATTAATAGATAAGATATTCAGGTAATAAAATTATAATAATCTTTTAGATGTTTCATTCTTTTGTGATTGTTTTCTACACCAATGTAATATCATATATCTATTAAAAGTGGTCCTATTCCCTAATATCATATCAACAACTATTGTCATTTATAATAGGTATGTGTATTTGGAATTATATGAGATCAAACTATTTTGTGAAATTCGTGAGACTATCTTTCATAAATACTGTGAAGCTAACCTTTATAGTGTTTTTATTGTGAATATTCGGATTTTTTATCTTCACATTGTTTTGTTGTGAAGTTTCAAACGTAAAAATATGGTCTCACGGGTCTCATGAAAACAGGTTGGTCTCGCGTGAATCCAATCTATATATTTATGTTACTAACATTACCTTTTAATGAAGCTCTATTGTGCACACATTTTATTTTAATAATTAGTAAATTAGGGGCGGTTCAAATGAGAACTCAATTTTGGTTGTGAACTTGATAACAAATGAGAGTGCGACACGTGTCTCATTCAAAGAAATATTCAGACTGAATATAGTATTTATTCAGTCTGAATATACAAAGAAATATTCTGACGGAATATAGTATCTATTCGGTCTGAATATTTCTTTGTATATTCAGTCTGAATAATCTATATTCAGACACGTGTCGCGCTCGCATTTATCCTCACGTTCACAATCAAATTTGAGTTTGCATTTGAACTTTCCTCTAGTATATTAATATATACAAATATTAAGAGGAACACAACGTTTATCAAATTAAAGACGTTAAACTAAAATGAAAAAGTAAACAACATGATTTTTAAGATACTATCTAAACCAAGTTTATTAAATTAAAAAAACATTAATAGATGAATAGGTTATAAAATAATATATAAAGTTTATCAATTTAACAAATATACAATCACAACTTTACCGGATACTCCCTTTCTAGTTATAACGGATCTATATCTGAAACCGTATGTTTCATCTCTTGATTTCAGCACACGAGTTCATGTATTTATTTAGACCAAGATTGTTAAAATACTACTATGGTTTCATTGATATATCTCTGTCCAAATTCTCACTCTATGCATATAAATCACAAATCTAATCTTAAATCACTTTTCTCAAAGAACAAATTAAGATCAATAAATAAATTCGTAGTTGATCAAGCTAACAACAACATTAAGAATAATTCATATGCTTCATTAATTGAAAACAGTAATAAAAATCCAAATTTTACGTGTTCATATGTTCAATACCCAAAATCCAACCTCAAACATCTAAATATTAGTTAATGTTGGGGTAGTATGAAACAAAATGAAAACAGAAAAACCCAAAGATCTAGACATCTCTCAACATGAAATCTAAAAGAATGTAAAAACTCCCTTTGTGATGATTCCTCACACACAAGTAATGAAAAATGTCGGTCAATCTTCGATCCTGGTGTGATTCTTCTCTCTTCGTGGCTCCAAGATTGCTTTTTCCTCCTTCAAAAATCGCATCACAACAACTTCTTTATCAATTGGTATGTAATCCCCCTTTTTCCGCCCTAGTTGACAGGTCATTAAAAGACAAAACAGATAGTTGTGTGGCTTCCCCCGCAACTTGAAGTCGCGAGGAAGCTCACACGTGTTGGGGAAGCACACAACTTCAAGTCGCTAGGTTTGTAGTGTAAATCGTTGTTTTGCTCTCCTTACAGCATTGATTTACAATTTTGGCCCCTTTTTTTACACGTCTTTCTTCCTTGACCCTAATTTCATCTGATTTTTGTATTAGATCACCATTTTCATCTGATGCACCCGATAACTGAAATTGTGGACATACTTTAAAAAATGTTGAAAACACGCTTTCTTTGCTTGGAAACTAGCCGAAATCCCCTAAATTATGGTATCGAAATAACGCCAAAAATGGTGTTACTAGTGAGCGCTTACCAGTT
Source organism: Silybum marianum (assembly GCA_036898165.1). Lineage (NCBI taxonomy): Eukaryota > Viridiplantae > Streptophyta > Magnoliopsida > Asterales > Asteraceae > Silybum > Silybum marianum. The sequence goes on from CM072534.1 coordinate 1,924,469, forward strand.
CAATTTTCTTACCTGATGAACATAAGAAGGATTGAAAATCCTACCCAGTAAAATGGATGAAAATGGTCTAGAGTCTTATCCGAATACTCTGTTGTCCGCCGCTATTCTTTCCCATGCAGTGTATGGCCTTATGGGTAGCAGCCTCCCACAGAGATAGCTTTGTGGTAAGCGTTTATCGAATTATAAACACTTACCATCGATCCATTTTGATGGCCGAAAATATTACTCCATAAGGTAAATGAGAGTGGTGACTCTTGTTGGTAAGTGTTTATCCGATAAGCATTTAGTAAACGGCCTCGTAGTTGACATTACAAGATGACTTCTAATTTGGATGATCTAAATTAGGTTTTGAAAAGCTATTTCAAATAGTGTTTCAATAGATTTTAAAGTTTTTTGTTTCGCTTTTTTTCATTTTTTTCCGGTTATACTTTTTTTTTCCAATTAATTAATTTTGAAACATGTATTTTTAGTTTACTATACATTTTTGTCTAGGTAATCAACTAGTTTTTTTTTTACCAAACATAATTAATTTATTGGTTAACATTTAGCTTATTTTACTTTTTTTTTTTCATTTTCTTCAATTTTTTCCTTATATATTTTTAAATTAATTTTTAAATCTGCCGTTTTAGAGTATTTTACATTTTCGTGTAGCTTATCAATTAGTTTCTTTTACCAAATATAACCAATTTAATAATAGATGTGATTGTTCCAAAACTAATCCGTTAGAATAAGTCTAGGAAACGGATTAGGCTTCACTTTTATCATGTCCGCCCAACTATGAAATATATTCACACATAAAGAGGTCAATCTGACAAAGCCGAAAAGATCGGAATCGGTAGTATCCGTTGAGACTAGATAAGGCTTGATAAGACGCAACCAGTTAGGACATTTTTTAGTGAACTGGTAAAGGGATCGGCCAATCCGGCCCAGTTACGATGACCTGTAAAAAAGACCTAATAGAACCGGTTTTGGAGGATCGATCAATTTCCAATACTTTTTAGCAATTTGGGAGTCTTTTTAGCCCTTTTTGGCTTATTTGAGCATATTGAAGTATAAATAAGTCTTATGGGAGGCGAAAATACCTAGCTAGAAAACGGTATAAAGCTCTAAATGTTCACTATAATCCATAATTTCAGTTTGAATTTTGGTTTCAAATCATGTTTTCACCAACTTTCCCTCTCTTAATCTCATATTTGTGCTTCCAGTTTAAATGAAATCCAACAATCCCATTGCTTCATCCGTCTCCGATCCCATTGTACTAGTGACACATTCTATACTTTGTAGCATAAACATATATCAAAAGGTGTCCTATAATTTGCATGAACATAAAATATAGCACTTAATTGGCATGTATCTTAGTTCTTGGAAAGCGCATTGGCCTGTGATAGTGCTTAAAAGACTTAACTACTGAACATTCATACCAATAAAACATGATAGCGGTTATTCTGAATGAAATTGTAACATAAATCTCAAAATCATGATAAATATCAAGTGTACATGAAAGCACGAAGTTTCGGTTTCATGTTGTGTAACACCCGAAACTATAGAGTGACCCAATAATTACTAATTCAACTTACAACTATGATAAAAGTTATCGGTAACCTACACCTTGTGACTTATAAGGAGATCACCAATCTCATTTTCTATTCATGTGGGATGGGTGTTACATGTTGTAACTTTGTAAACTTGAAATTACAATTTGGGTCTAAAATAGCCTACTCTCTCTCTCCCCAAAACAAGTGTTTACAGTTGAAATGACACACGGTGCATGTATAGTTATTTCATTTTTTGTTAACCAAATTTCCCTTATTTAATTTATCTTTTTTCACAACTCCTAAAACTTGTGTTGTAATTAAAGGTAAATTTAAAATTTTGATTATTTACCGCTGAAAGTTGACACTTATTTTAGAACAAAGTATAAATAGATATGCAGACACTTATTTGGAACGGAGGGAGTATTTTAAAATATTAGAAGGTCTATTAATGTTTAGGACAAATGTAAAATGAAAAACATAAATTAAATTAAATTAAATTTGTTAAAAATTAAAAATTTATAAACGGTGTCATTAGAAAATTTGACTGCAAGTAAGGAGAAGTGGCAACTAGCGTGTTAAAACAACCAATCGATTAAGAAAACCGGCCGGATTGAACGAAATTGGACCTTTTGATGGCTTGAAAATTTTACTTGGGCTGTTTACCAAAATTTTCATTAAGTCCTGTATGGAGAAAGTTGTCTGTCTGGATAAATTTTTCTGTCTGGATAAATTAATGCTGTTGTTTACTTTTGTATCTGAATCAACATCCTGAATGACAGAAATGACCAAATTACCCTTTAGTATGAATTATACGCTGTTTAATAACCTGTTGTTTATTTTTTTAAGCCAAATGATAAAATACTTAAAAATTCATTGATATCATCCAAAATTCAATACATAAATTCATAAAATACTTAAAAATCCAAGTTCAAACACAAAGTAGCCAAGTTCAAAAACGAATACTTAAAAATCCAAGTTCAAACCAAACTATTTGCAATTCCATCACGCAAAGTAGCCATATATTGAGTGCTATTAGCACCCCATTGGGAAATATCCAATTCTTCTTCTCCACTTCCTTCGACTTCTTCTTCGTTGTTAAATGTAGTATCCTCGTTGCACTCCATAAACAATTGATCTTGAATATTATACTTTCTAATAAAATTATGTATCGCAAAGCATGCAATTACCACATTTCTTTGTGTTGTAAATGGAAATGGAGCCATCTGCTTTAGGATTGGAAATCTCGCTTTCAAGACACCATAAGCACGTTCAATAACATTCCTGAGTTGGGCATGTGCATGATTAAACCTTTCTTCCTTAGTCAAAGCACGTCGACGTCGAAAATCTGCTAACCAATATCTTGTGTTACGATATGGAGCCAAAAAACCACGAGCATTGGCGTATGCAGCATCACAAAGATAGTATTTATCTGAAAAACCAACCCACGTCAAACGTATAATATACCAATAAAAAAAGAAAATACAAATTGAGAATGGTGTATACCTTGTGGTGGAAAGGGAAAACCAGATCTTGGGTTAAACACAACTTCCCTAAGTATTCTAGAATCATGCGCCTATACCTTCCTAACCAGCCCAAACAAACGTCAATATCATGTTGAAATCACAAATTCCTAGAACGTTTTGATAGCATCGACCGCCTCCTCTTCCCCTGTAAGCAGTTTGATGACTAGTCGGCACAACTGCATGTATAAGGGTACCGTCTAGTGCACCTATTGCACCCTTCATTAACAAAAAAGAATATTAAATACTATATATATATATATATAACACTTTAAAATGTCAGCAATACATCTTACCGGAAATATTTCTCTCAAACGTCTATGGTGACTCGACATATTTGTAGTTGTATCAGAAGTTGTCGGCACCACGATTTCTCTTGCAAATTCCATCATTCCTAGTAAAACTTCATGGAAACAAACATGAACAGTTCTTGTAGAGCGTTGAAATCTACGTTTAATCACTCTATAACGTTCGTTATGCCCGATCATCGTCAAAAACATTGCCATCTTCTCTTCGACACTAACATGGCGACTATCTTTCACCCAATTTCTTTGTCTAAAATGATTGCATAATAGTATATATGCTTCACGTGAGAGGCGCATCAACTCTTGACATTGTGTACTAGATCCGGTTAATAGCTCTTGGGTGTATGCATATCCACTAAGTGCCGAAGTATTATCGGGCATTCTTTCAATTCTTTCTGAAGCATTTCTCTGTCGTCTTAGATATATATATATATTAGGACTACAATGAGCATTTCTTCCTCAAAAGTCAACATATCTATTCAAATAAAAATGTATATCATAAATCCACAAAAATATTATAAATAAAATTTAAATGCATATCATCAAAACCAATTACATATCATCCAAAACCAATGCATATCATCATTTGAAAACCAAGTATATATCATCCAAAACGTGGCACCAAAAACATATACATCCAAAAGTCATAAACACCAAAAGTCCTAAAAACACCAAAAATCCTAAAAACACATAAAAGTTCTAAAAACACCAAAAAGTCCTAAAAAAAAGTGGCACCAAATCTTTACTCATATCCTTGTTTCTTCCCAACCGTTTTCACCCACTCTTTGGCAATTTCGACCGATATTGTCATCCAAGCTTCTCTATTACGGTTGTCTGTAAGAAGAGAAAAAACAATACGATACAAACGATCATCTTTTTCCCATCCAAGCTCGTTCAACTTTTTTAGGCATGTGTCATAACTAACAAGCTCGGAGTTCCCATGTTTCGATGACATAGTATCTAAAAACTTCATAAGCTTTTCGTCAAGCTCCGAAGTGGCTTTTGTACTCTTTTTAGCCTTTGGTTTCTCAACCGGAACACGTGATGAACAGGGTGTTGAAGACACGTGAGCTTGATCACTTGATACATTGGTGGTCTCATCATCAATGACCGTAAAAGGTTCGGTGGTTGGCAAAGGGTCTTTTGATGACGGTCCATGGCCTCCAATACCCGTGGACGCACCACCCTCAAATAGTCGTGCACACAAGTCGGGATATGGAAGACTTGTAGTCCTCAAAGATTCAACGTACCTATTGGTCTGTGTTAAAGAAACATTTATAAATATACAAATAAAATAAAAAAGAATCGAAATAAAACAAAATCTAAAGTTAGAAAACGACCTCTATTTCCAACTCCCATTCTTCGGGCGTCAAGTTAAAAGTATTTGTTGAAGGATCATACACATTGCCGGTTTTGTTTTTTAACTTTAACCAAGCACAATACTTTCCTTTCAAATAGTCGAAATGGTTCCTCATTTGCTTCCGATCGACCACAAAGTTATGTGTGTTTTTCAAAGTCTCGGCAACTTTCTTCCACGAAAGTGCCTTCAAGCTTGTACCCTCCTTTCCATTCAACCCAACTTCTAAAATGCAACTTTCTAAGAAAGTTTTCACAATTTTAGGATCCTTCCAACTAATCCTAACTCTTTTTTGTTGTTGTGTTTCACTCATTTGTTCCATACCTAAAGCAAAGACATTACAATAAATTCTATAACTAGCAAGTAATTCAAGGAATCAAAGTTTATATTTATACAAAAGGCATTATCAAGTGAAGGTACAAATAATAAAACATGTCTATGTGAGCATACAAATAATAAGTGAATAAACAACAAAGACAAGTGATAAATTGATATTGTTAAACCAAGAAAACAAGAGTGTGTAGCACCAAAACTATTATAAATAAAATGCAGCAGCAAAATCGTGCTATTCAAGTGAAAAAACAACAAAACAATAATGTTATTCAAGTGAAGAAATAACAAAAAAATAATAGTTTTCAAGTGAAGAAACATCAAACAATGTGCAGTAGCAAAATCGTGCTATTCAAGCGAAAAAACTGCAAAAAAATAATGTTTTTCAAGTAAAGAAACAACAAAAAAATAATGTTTTTCAAGTTAAGAAACAACAAAAAAATGTGCAGCAGCAAAATCGTGTGTTTCAAGTGAAAAAACATCAAAAAAAAATATGTTTTTCAAGTGAAGAAGCAACAAACAAAAAAGTTTTTCAAGTGAAGAAACAACAAAGAATGTGCAGCAATGTGAAAAAACAGCCAAAAAATAATGGTTTTCAAGTGAACAAACAACAAAACAAATGTTTTTCAAGTGAACAAACAACAAACAACGTTCAACAGCAAGATACAACAAATAATGCAAATCATGAACATATAAATCATGCAGAAATCTTGAGGAAACAACATGAATTGTGAACATACAAACCGTGAGCAAGATACAACAAAAATCGTGCAGAATTCGGAAGAAACAGCAAAATATCGTGAAGAAATCCTGGAGATGAGCAATAATTGTTTATAGAAGTCGTATAGAATGGATCGTTACCTTTGGAGATGAGCAAGAATTGATCTTCACGTGCAAACTTGTTTGGAGGAATAAAATATAGCGGCTAGGGTTCTTGTTTGTTTATAAACGTGTAATATTAAAAAAGAGGGTAGAATTGTCCTATTTTGCAGCTGAACGTGGACAACAGGCTTCTCCCATCTGAGCGAAAAAGCCATTTTCTGTCCGATTAAGCCCAAAGTAAACAGCCCTAATCTTCTGCGCGAATAAGCCCATTCACCCATTAAGCCCATTAAGTCCCAAGTAAACACCCCCTTAGCCAATTTTAGCGACTGAATCACCAGTTGGTCCTTGAGGTTTAAGAGAGATTTTCAAAAAAATAACAAGTTTTATGTTGAGATAAAAAGTTTACAATAAAATAAAATATTATATTGTTTTCTAAAAGAAACTAAAGATTTTGATGGAAAGGTTGAAATGTCATTCGATCTAACAGAGAAAATAACAGAGTTAACAACCACAAACTACTTACCCACCACTTGGTCCTTGAGGTTTAAGAGAGTTTTTTTCCAAAAAAATAACAAGTTTTATGTTGAGAGAGAAAGTTTACAATAAAAACAAAATATTATGTTATTTTCTAAAAAAGTTAAAGATTTTAATGGAAAGGCTGAAATGCCAAAAAAATAAACAAAGTTAACAATACTTTCCTGGTTAAAAACTAAAATGAAAACCACATAAATAATTTATAGACTCACTTCAATGGCGTTTGTTTTTTTAAAAGGTGCTAAAAGCTGAAGTCTGTTTCAGTTCTTAAATGGTTATAGAACGTCTAAATGAATCAGACATAAATGATGATTAAGAGCTTAAAATGAAAAAATAAACAAGGATCAAAATGAAGTTTGCTAGAATGTGTTTGGGCTCTCCACTTGCTTTTTATTATTTTCTGATAGTGGGTTGGGCTATGAATATAAAGGACTTAGTGAAATTTTAACAACTACTTGTACAATTGTAAATGGGTATTTTGTTAAGAGATTTTACAAAATTTATCAAAGTAATTTAAAATCTTTATTTTATTTATTAATTTATTAGACAATAATTTATGAAATGCTTTATATCATCCAAATTAATTATTATAATTTCAAAAAGTATAAATAAATATAAATATAATTTTATGTATCTGGCATCATACAATACATTTTAAAAATATACATTCAAATACCAATAAAAACCAATTTATAAAATAGTCTTTCTATATGTTTTAAAAACTTTTACAATGAAAAGTGAAAACCAGTTTATAGAATAGCCTTTCTATCTGTTTTAAAAAACTTTTACACGAACGAGTGAACTCTTTTTAGTAATTCAACATGTATAACTTTTATAGAAGAAAAAAATCATTTCTGAATATTAATTAAATAATAAATTGTTATTAAATTTTAAAAAATATTAGTTTTGTGACATAAGGTTGCTAGTATAACAAAGCCAATCTCAATAATGTATACCTCAAATAAATTGGATAAATTAAAAATGCAACTTCAATGAATCATATCTTCTGCAAATTGGTTAACAAAATCCATGGATTTCATTCTTCATTTAATACCATAAATTATTATTTTAATGGAATTGTTTTTAAATAAATAATTAACTAAATTTATGGTGTCCATGCCCTAAGATTTTATGTATAATCCTGACAAGGAAGGATCAAATTGTCAGATAAAAATAAAATACAAGTAGATATATAAATAAAATATCATATTAAAATTGCAAGAATTTTTTAAAATTTGTACGATTAATATTTTTATAAATAAGGTTGATGATATTAGAAGCATATATGTGTTCATTATAATATGTCAGAATTTATATTTGATATCCATAAATTATGATTTTTATTTATTAAAATGCATTTTAGTTATTTAATAATTACAGTCAAATAAGTTTATTAAATTATACGGGAAAAGTCTAAAAAACCCAACGAACTATCAAATTTTGAATAGTTAAGTTCTTAAACTATTTTTTTGATTGATAAAACTCTTAAACTTTCTAAAACCGGTTAAATACATCATTGTAACCTGTAAAAACAGGTTAATGTGATAAAAATTTAGGAAAAATATACAAAGCCCAATTAACTATCTGAATTTGAATGATTAAGTTCTTGGCTTTTTTTAACAATTAAATCCTTAAAAAAAATTCGAAGTCTCAAACCTTTTTTTGAACCCTTTTAAACAAATAAATCTCAAATCTTTTTGGAAGAAACAAAATCATGAACAAATAAATATATACAACTTCTCTCAACGACAAGTCGACAACAAAGTACAATGAACTGTTAAACAAATAAATTCCTGAAATTTTTCTCAAATAAAATTTTGAACTTTTTTTAAACAAATAAATCCCCAAATTTTTTTGATGAAGAAACAAAACATGAACTTAATTTTAAACAAATAAATCCGAAATTTTTTTGGAACAAAAAAGTTTATACGATTTCTCATTGACAACAAAGTACAATGAACTAATTAAATAGATAAAAATTATACTACTTCCATTACTAATTCTGAAATATACATACAAAAGTTATATCTAAAACATAAATAGATACATACAAAAATATTTATACATAAAAAGTTAAGTTTAATGAACTTAATTATGCTTTATACTTTTATATTCTTTGGATTATTATCAGGATTGATATAATTTTTTCTTTATTTGATTGATTTATTGTACTTTGTTATCGGTGAGAGAATATTTTTTATACAATTTTTTGTTCAAAAAAGTTCCGGATTTATTTGTTTCAAGATTAAGTTCATGATTTTGTTTATTCAAAAAAAGTTTGAGATTTATTTATTTAAAAAGTTCAAGAATTTATTTGGTAAAAATATTTAAAAAAAATTAAGGATTTAGTTGTTAAAAAATTAGAGATTTATTTGTTAAAAAAAATCAAGGACTTAATCATTCAAAATCAGATAGTTTGTTGGGTTTTTTTTAGACTTTTTCCAATTTTTTATCACATTAACCTGTTTTTACAGGTTGCAAGGATGTATTTAACATGTTTTAAAAAGTTTAAAAGTTTTATCAATCAAAAAAATAGTTTAGAAACTTAACCATTCAAAATCTGATAATTTAGTTGACTATGCATTGGGTGGTAAGTGTAAAATTTTCTCTTTGAACTTTGAAAAACCGAACCAACATGATTTTTGGATGTTGGAAAATTAAATCGATATAATTTTTTTGTGAAATGGAACTTCTATACTTTGTCAAGTCATTACTTTTACAGTGTTTTATAATTTGGTTACCAAGAAAATTATCAAAAGTTGAATATACTTGTTGGAAATTTTAGTTAAAAATGTGGGTTTTAACTAACTTTGGACATAATTAATTATTTGTATATGTGTTATATATAATAATCTTTTTATGGGTTTGTGTTCTCATAGATGAGAGCTTTGAAACCATATATTATGTATCCGAAACTAAGATTGTGTGAATGAGATATCGATGCTCAAAGTAGAGCATTTGGATAGAAATGTTAGCAAATCTTGATGGCTTTGGAAGGTGTCCCACACAAGAGGAAAGAATAAACATTGAGGAGTTTATAAGTAAAAATGTTCAAAGGGCTTACAAGCTCTTTGAATGGTTTTTCCTCCAACACCTACACGCGCGTAGGGGGGCTCTTGCGGACATGAATGCAACTCCAATTTCTCGGACTCGCACAGGTCGGTAAAACTGCATTTATGATACATGATATCTCAAATAATTTTTTTAATAATCTTTTCCTCTAGAAAGATCATTTTTTAATAGAAGTATAATACATTCCCTTTGTTCACAAAATTATATTGTCCCTGATATAAAAAAAAGAGTACGCTCGATAAAATCAAGCTTGTCAAAGTAAGTACGTTTTTTAAACAACTTGTACATCATTCTCTTATAATATCTCAATATGACACGAGCATCAAAGGGATTCAAGAATAAATTTTCTTTCAAATATCACGTACACAAGGAGTCTTGAAAGATCTCTCAAGGTCGTACATACAACTGGCACAACTTTCTACATAATTCTATATGCATCTAGGAATTTAGGGTTGTATATAAAAGCTTGGAGGTAGATAAAGACATTTCTTGCATAAGTTTCTAGGGTTGATGTCGGGAATTTCAAAATCTCATCTTTCTCACCACTTTGATAAGTCATAGGGTTTTTTTCAACCTAGTATTGTGAGTCCGTACTACACTTTATAAAACTATAAACACGTTAAATCGTTGTATTTTAGTTCCTTAAAACATTTATTACAAGTATTTTACATTTGAGTGATTTTGGACCAACTAGGTCAAATCGGGATTTTTGGGACTTTATACATTTAATAAAATAAGTGTGGAATGTGAAGAATGATTTATATACATTGTGGATAATTACTTTAAAGTTTTGATGAGTTTTAGGAACCAAGTATTATAAATGGTTTTAACTTGGTTTTGTTGCAAAATGGAAATTTTACCCACTTAGTGACTACCTATACTTGATTATTTATACGTTGGATACAATTTGAGTGTTTGATAGATCTAAAGGATTATAAACTACAGACTAGAATGTATGAATCCATAGTAACATAAGTCGTTTTTATTTGATGTGTATGGAATGATATTCCCTAATTGTAACTCGAAATAGGCAATAAGGTGTGGGTTCATGGAGTCGGGCATCGATCATTGACCAACAAAATGTAATTTGTAAGTGAACGAACTTAACTTGGATTATGGAGATCTCAAGGTAAAAATCTAGTTTGATTGAACTTGGTGACTCCACAAGCAAAAGACTTGGAGTAGTTGAGTTTGTCAACTCATTAAACTATAGACCCGGATAGGTTGATCTTAATGATTGGTTATCCATAAGTATATAACATTGAATTGTAGCTTACTTATCTGTTCTGTCACTATAAATGGTAGATTGGGTCTCCCCCGTCATCGTAAGATGTTTAAGCCCTACCAATGATGACTTTGATTTAAATGCAAAAAATAACCTGGTTAAAATTATGTTTTTAATTTTAGTTTTTATAGCTTTATTCTATAACTGTATGTTCTTATTAAGTGTTACACCTAACATTTTTTTTCTTAAATGACATGTATATCGATAGTCGTGGGACACACAAGGTTTGAGCCGAGCGATGGTTGTCATTAAGACCCTTTTTGGAGATGATACTTTTGAAGATATACATAGTGTCACATGTCGAATAGAAGTCTTTTGGTGATCGTAGTGACAAACAATGTTAACTTTTATCTAGTTTGGCTTAGATTATTAGGTTGTTAGCTACCTTTCACGTTTGTTGATGTAAACACATATTATTTCCCCTTTCGTGGGTGATTATATTTGATCGAGTTTTTAATTCTGCTTTTATTTAACAGTTTAAGTTGTCTATTATTTTAGAAGTGTTACATTTGATAAGCTCCATTTTTTGTTATTTTCTTACAATTATATCAGTGAATAATATTAAATATTAACTTTTAATTGTAAATTATTCATTAATAGTAATATAATTATTTAAAATTATTATTAATTATATCAATTATTTTTGTTAATATTTAAAGTATTAATTATTTAAAAAAGCAAATATAAAATTCTAAAATATTCTTTTAACTAAAATAAATCTTAAAGCTTATTTATTTTCTTTTATAAATAGTAAAATTTTAATAGATTATTTTAATAAAATATTTCATTTAATTTTTTTAATAAATTATTAATTAATTAAAACATGTAAGCTTACTTTTATTTTTCTTTATATTATATATAATTGTTGTTTGAAATCATCATTTAATGTATATTTTTTATAAAATTCGTGCTTTGTTATATAAATCTGATATATATATATATATAAGGGTGGTATCCGTTACAAACTATTCAATATTTGCAAACTTGCAAACTCACCATTATCCAATAGAAATAAGCCATGTGGATGATATTGTTTTAATATTTTATTAATTTTATTAATAGTTTGTTAATTCATTGAGGGTATCATCATCATTTTATAATTTAACCATTTTTAAATTAATATTTACTAATTTCCTTTCTTGAACACACTTTTTGACGACTTCGTCTTCTCTGGCGAGTTTTCCGGCAAGTTTTCTCATTCATGAATATACTTTTGCCATTCGTGAATACACTTTCACCATTCGTGAACACTTTCAACATTCATGAATATCCAATTAGTGCTTTATTATTGTGTTCATGACGAGTTTGCACAGTTTACAAAAATCGATTAGTTTGCAACGGATATCACCCCTATATATATATATTTACTTTAAATTAATTAATATATTAAATTATTTAATTTTTTTGCCATCTAGTTTGTATTAGGGAAATTTGCTAAAATAGCTATTTTTACTTGTAGTTTTACCAAATAGCCAATTTCTTCTTAAAGTTACTAAAATAGTCATCAGGTTCGTAATTGTGAATGAATTGGAAATGTAGAAAAATAAATCTGAATGAGATTTGCAAGTTCAGGGACCAAAAATATAATTTTTGGATATTACATTCACATATATGAATTGATATTGCGAACCTAGATAAAAAAAGTTACATATTTGGTCTCTGCAAATTGCGAATCTAGTTCAAAAACTTATTTTTTACATTTTCATCCGTTCATAATTGCGAACTTGATGACTTGTTTCGTAACTTTTGGAAGAAATCGGTTATGAGATAAGACCACAAGTAAAAGATGGCCATTTTGATAAATTTCCCTTTATATTAATTATCATATTAAATTATTTTAAATATATTATTAATATTAAAATTGACTATTTTTTGACATATTCTTTTTGATCATATACAAATTTTCAAATCTATCAACTATTTTTTTTTGTCAAACATGATTAATTAATCAATTAGTTTTCAACTAACAAGTAGTTTATCAACTGGTTTGCCAAACATAGCCTTAAATTCTTTAAAAACTATATTTTTTTGAAACAAATATAAAAAGCAATTACTTGCATATTTTGTAAGGATATTGATTCTTATTTATATGTTCATCTATATTATTTTATAAACTATTTGAAACAGATTCTTAAAAACTATTTTTAATACATCAAATATTATTTATTGATGCATATTTCTTAAAACTTAAGATTACAGACAAACCGTACGTAGTATAATTTATTAAAACTTCATATTTGAATTCGTGTAACTAATCTGTGGCTAAAAATAATCAAATACAAGATAAACATTCATTTTAAATATAAAAATCTTAAATATAAGTAGAATAATCACTAAGTTCTAACATAATGTTTAATTGTTATCTTTATGAAAAATTGTATTATTAAACCGAAAATAAATTAGTTCATTATTAAATCTAAACTAAATTATGATAAAAAAAATAAATTAAAAAAAATACAAAAAAACGAGAACTTTAAAACAATTAATTTGTAACTAATATCGATATATATTTTTTTCAATTTTTTATTAGATCTTCATATTTATATTTTATTTAAACATAAAAACATTATCACTTTCTTAAAATCACATAAAATCATACTATAATATCGATAAAGAGAAAAAATAAAATGAAATATTAAAACTGAGTTATATCTCACTATATTATACGGATATACTTGTAAATAATAAAATTAGTTGATAAAAAATATTAAATAGTAAGAGACTTTGATTAGCATCTTCACATGTGGGCGAATGACTCCTCGTATTTTCCAAGGTATATATAAACTCATGGTGTGTATTATATTTAAATTAATTAAATATTAATTATTTTATAAATTAATTAAATATTAATAATTTTATATATTAATTAAAATAATTTACAAGTATTTTTATTAAAGGTCTACTCCCCTAGTCCCCTGGCCCGAAATTAATTTCCCACTCGATCTCTTCGTTTAAAACGATCATTTATCGGGCAAATTGAGCTATAAATTCTTTTTTCATGTTAACTAATTTAAAAAACGTATTTAATATTACAAACTAATTTAATTGAAAAACCCATTTTAGATTTTAATAAGAGATTAGTTTTTGAGACATAATTAGTAGTAGTAATGATGTTAATTCATTTTTTATTTTAAAAATAATATTAACTTTTATTTTGTCCTGATAATGTCTGATTTTTGTTAAACAAATTTAGATTTAATATGAACATGAATATTTCCTATTTTTATTAATTTCACTGCATTTATTTTTGTTATATTTGAAAATATATAACTTTATAAATATTGGTTTTTTATCAAACAATACATGATTTACATTTGTGTGAATTAATCAATTGCAAAATATGTTTCAAACAGGTTCTGTAACATCTGATTATGTAATCATAGTTTACTTTTAAGAGTCACGAAATCATAATGCTTGAAAGTGGTTTCGTTTACGGTATTCTGGTTCCTATGGCTTTATAGGAACGGGATCTTATTCGACTCTATGAAACCTAAAAAGTGACTCTTTGGGATAACATTGTTACTCGCTCGTATAACCTGATGCATCATAAGAGCAGTGTCTACAAAATTAATTGAGTTGGTTGGCTTCAACACCCTATCATTGCTATTTCCATTCTGTAATTTTTGACTAGCGCCTTGCTAGTTTTTTAATAAAATATCGCCGTAAAAAATTGAAAGTTGATATTTCATAATACTTCTTCCAAACAACATGCTATTTGTTTTCTTTTGTTCAAATTAACCAATGATCACCCTTTGTGTTAGCTGATCCTGATCCTCGAATCTCTTATTTTTTTCAAGATTCTATTTCCATTACTGTATCAACTAAAAAATCATAATGAACGAGTCCAAGGGCATCATATCATTGTAGATGTTTAAAGTTTTATATATAATAACACCTTAAACTAACAGGTGTAGCGATTAATCATGCTATAAACCTATAAACAATTAGTTTTTCGAAATCAGAACATGTTATAAGATGCAAACAGACTTAAAAAGTCGTATTTTTAACAATAGTTTATTAAAAAAACCAAATATTTAATAAAAGTTAAAGATGATCTGGTGATGGGTTGGATTGATTTGGAGGCATTACTCACATATATACATACATACATACATATATATATATATATATATATATTATATTTGTGAAAATAAAATCTTGAAGCAACATTTTTTAAGAGATCTTCTATTGCAAATCGTGTGGTGTGAAGTGATGAACCCCTCTGGTATTCCATGTGCCCTCAATCTACTGTAGATATTCTCCACTTGCTTTTGTTTTTGTCCTAAAGCTAATTAACTAATGCTAAAAACACAACAAAATCGAACCAAATCTAATTATCAACTTAATGCCATTATTAATTAGTTAATTACTTTTGTATTTTTACTTAAGATCCATCATTTTTTACTTGCATTGAATCTTGACCCTCCATTTTATAGATCAATGGTTGAGATGCAGACACGTTTTTACCGACATTTTTTCTAATAAAATATTTAGTTTTAATGAATTATTGTTGATTTTATTTTATTATTTTAACGTTTTAGTTTATCTGATAATATCTAAAAAGATGTGTGATAGTGTTTGATTAGTTGGTTGTCTTTATAAAAATTCAAATTCGTTTTTTGAAATTTCATAAATGTCGAATTTCAGTTGAAACTTGATTTTGGTATTTTTAAAATTAAATGAGAATGATTTAGAAATAAAAACATATTGACAACCGAGATTATAGTTTTAAATCCAAATAAAACGAAATTCAAACAGTTTTTTAATAGGTCTAGAGTTTTAAACGTAATAAATTAAACATTAATTTTTTTTAAACAAATATTATTAAATACATTTTATCAACCGGGCGGGCCTTGTCAATATTCTTAAATAATTATGACGTGGACATCCATGTGGCATTTTTGTCATGAGTATTGAAAACATGTTTTTATGTTAGTTTTGTAAATAATACTAATGTATCTGTGTTAACTTTAAATTTTTGTTAGTTCAATTGATAATAATACCTGAACTTTAGGGTTTATTTTGAACGTCACTGACTGGAGTTCTGTCAAGACCATCAAGAATTTTTAGTTATTTTATAGTCTCATGAAATTAATCGAGATGTACATAAATTGACTCACAAATACATACGATTATACTTTTAAACAGTTAAGAGATTAATTTATAATCATTAATTTTACATCAACAATGTATACATTTAGAAATAAGAAAATATTATGCTTTGAAAATTCTTTTAAGAAAACCGAAACAATTAATAGAAGTCGTAAAAATCTCTCTTGAGGTCCCAAATAATCAAAAATCAAATCAATCAAATTTGAAATAAATTTTGTATAAACATTATCATCACAAAAAACGAAAGATAAAATATGGTCATCTGAAAAAGATTTGTAATACACATTCCAAAGATTTTACACCATATATATATATATACACTATATTTCGTTAAACGAGATGATTTGTTTTAACAAAAATTTAAATTGAACAAAACACATCTTTTTAATCTCTGGTAATTATTTCGATATTCTATAATTACCATAAAATATATGGTGACGAATTACTTACATCATTCGTCATATTCCTAAACCCGTACAAGTTATTCTACTTTAATAATATTGTTTCACTTTCATATATGAGTGAACAAAAGCCCGACTGAATCCCAACTCAACTCAAGCCATATAGACTGAATAACCAAACTTAATGCCTTAACATTTTTATAAAATTTACAAACTAATAGCAGAATGGTTGGAAATGAGTTAGACTCATATGAACCTTACCCAAATTGAGAAATCTGACTACATGTATCAATTTGTCCCTCAATCTTTCTGTATCCCTAGCTAGTCTAGTAGTTTAAGCCAACAATCGAAAATACCATCCTAGAATAATATGTGGTTTAAGCACATGCTTGTTCTTTAATACCCTTATAATCAAGTTGATAGAGTTAAAGACATTTTTTTCTTCTAGCGTTAGGCCATAAATAAGCAGAGGAAAAGAGGCTTTTTGTAGTTGATATTTAAAAGCTATAAATCAATCAAAAAAGTAGGATTGATTTCATCGTCTTTTAATTTTGATTTCAAGTACAATAAATGTTGATTAATATTTAAATTTAATTCTTCCATCAAAAATATAAAGTAACTCGAGTTACATACATAAGTTTTTATTTTATTCTTCTTTTACATTGTAAAATAAATTTTAGATGTGTTTCATGTTGCAAAATATAAAAATATGTTACAACTTACAAGGTTAAAAAAGACATATTAGTCTAAGGTATGCCATTAGACAATAGAAGATCAAATTGATTCCAATTATTTATCCACATGAAAATGATCTAAAAAACTATATCTGAAGATCTATTTAACTGTTATAGAAAAAAGTATTAGTATATGTTAATTCTTGAACCTTTATCTCAATAATGTACATGAAGGTGATACTCTAATTCCCACCATGAAAAGTATATCATACTCTCCATCAAACAGTACATTAATGATCACAACCTCCACAATATCAGTCTCAAATGCAAACCATACCCATGAAGTCTCAACATATATTTAAATACAACTTATTTCTTGTTAGTGTTTATGCCAAAATCCAGTCATCCGATGATTCAGTTTGAACATTGTGCGGTGTTTATGAAAGATATCACCCAATTATTATGTTTACGTATTATTTCATGTTGTATCTAAACGTAATAATAACCTTAGAATATCACATTCATATTATATATATATATATATATATATTCTAAAATGTTCATAGTCAAATATTAATTCGGGTTTGGGTTTAATTAATATGGTACGACTAGTATATGTAGGAATTCATATGGAGATATAAAATCAACATATGGGTACAAAATGAGATCGTGTGTATTAGACGTGACTCGATATGAGAATGTTTCATTGGATGTTAAATGAGAGTCATAGACGTTTCTCATGTGGTCATTGTATATATAATCTTTTGACTTGAGATCATGGAGTTTGCTCTGTATGAGTGATGTACTTTGATAAATGATTCTAATCATTTTGTAACTAGGTGACAAAATGGTTGTTGGGTGTATCATGTATCACTTAGTATTACTAGCATGGATCAAGTTAAAATTTGTTTCTCTTGGATGATACGAGTGATATCCTTGGGGCGGTTGGGGCCCTCAATTGAATAATACTAAAGAAATGCATGCATGCATGATATTGATATTTGTCTTATCAGTATATTCCGGAATCAAGAAACTAATGATCAAATGTAACAAGGATGACACTTACATACCTAATGTTCAATATGGATATCGAGGACAAAGGGGCATGAATGTGTATACTAATAATGATTACATAGTTTGCAGTTTAGTTGAATTATCAGACTTTATCATTTGGGTAATGATCATGTATTGCTAGATGTCGCTCTTCGTTTATAATTATAAATGAAATTTGTAATTATCATCAACGTGATAAAATCTCAATGTGTTAAATGCATAAAATGTATATCCCAATAAGAAGAATAAAAAATTAAAATGTTTAATTACTATATCTGATTTTGTGATATTTAATCTGATTAAATATAATAAGTTCAAAGCAAGTTTGTTTGACAAACGTTGAGATGAGATTGACAAGTAGTGACTTCTTAGTTATAATATATGTGTAAAAAGGACAAACATACTTTAGAAGATATGAGATCTTCTAAAACCATGTACTACTCTTGGAGACATGATATTTATAGTACTTATTTACTATAAGGACCATCATTACACTTATATAACTAGAGACTCATTATGAGACAATGATGTAACATCACAAATCAACCGTACTACATATTGTTCGCTTCTTCCACACACTTGGACTCACAGTTTTAAAACACATCTGATAGAGGAAGTATCAAGTCCCTTATAAGGTGACCTTTGTTCCCCTCCCCAATCAATGTGGGATATTACAATCCACCCCCTTTGGAGCCCAACATCCTTGCTAGCGCACCGGTCCGGTTCCCGACTTTGATACCACTTGTAACAACCATAAACTCACAATATATATAGTTCAAGCATTTGCCCAAGAAAGAAAAATACAAATACTGAAGTGGTCCTAAATTCAACAAAATCTCAAGAAGCAACACCCTAAAGTATACTATGTACTGAGATTTATTACATCAAAGTAAATACTAGGTATCTATCTGATTAAATAGTAGCGTCGTCACTTCACATACCAACGTTCACACCTTTCCCTTACCCTTACTAGAGCTTTCTACGTGGTATTTACCTTAAAATGGTTTCAGTTTTATAAAAGTACGAGAGTTAGACCAAAGGTCTAGTGAGTTCCCTCCAATACAGTTATAACAACAATTTAATATAATAAGAAACGTTAGCGTTTAAAAACCACAATGCAATTACCTCTTAAGGATAAGTTAAACACACTTAATATCACTCACACTTGTGATCAGGCTCATACTTGCCCTATAAATGAGCTACATGAAATGAATTCAACTGCTCTATAGGGTACACACTTCCCACAATTCAAATAACGATAAACTCATGCACACTAATAACTCACACTATGTTAAAATCAAAGTTACCTAAACGATGCACACAATATGAATTTATATCAAACTCAACTTAGTAAGATAGATATACGGTTTGTTGAAAACGAGGAAACTCACATGAACTCCAAGCCTAGTAGTATCTTCTTAGACTTAACTCACACCAACTGAACACCTGAATTTTAAGTCACTCCAACAATAAATTAATACCACAATTAATGTCTCAAGTGATCCACTATCGATCCCATAAGGATTATACTTTAACCACAACCCTTAATCACCCTTAAGACAAAAGTCAAAATTTCTAATATAATGAGCCTGATTCGGCTGGGGACCCTCAATTGAATAATAGATTCAAAATGGAACATTATAATTTAACAACTCTAATTTGACCATCAAATTATATATGTTCTCAAATCATAAATTACAAATAAATAAATTAAGTATATTTTAATAATGATTATAGTAATCCTAATAGTTAAATAAATATTAATTAATAATAAGTAATTAAAAATGCATTATAACTTATAATATAAATGCATTGTAATTTATAAAATAATTGTTGTCGTTGTGAAAACGACATTTGCAATATGTATAATATTATACTAATATAGGTGACGTTTACAATAGGTGATGTGATATTTTTGAAACATATATAATAGGGGAGGGTTAATGACATTCTTTAGTAGGGGGTGTATACGAAATTTATTGTATTTTTGTAGTTTTGAGATTATAAAGGGGGAGGCTAATGGCACATCTACATATTGCTTATGACACCCCTATAAGTGAATGTCTTCACACACATCTATATCAAACCCTATGATATTACCAAAATTTCCGTGCACACCCCGATTAAAGGAGTGCCATTAACACTCCCCATTATAAAAAAGGGGTTTTTTTTACAATGATGTGTGTGTTAAGGATTCAATTTGTAGAGGTGTTATTAGTAAGACATAGGGGTGCCATTGTGCCATTTGCTTCCCCATACATTTTATTCCAATTTAGATCCCAAAAAATAATTATATATATATATATTATTAGTTCAATTTAGAGACACAA
This sequence comes from Silybum marianum, assembly GCA_036898165.1. Lineage (NCBI taxonomy): Eukaryota > Viridiplantae > Streptophyta > Magnoliopsida > Asterales > Asteraceae > Silybum > Silybum marianum. The sequence goes on from CM072534.1 coordinate 1,944,802, forward strand.
GCCAAAACTTAATCCAAGTAAAAGAGAATGTGTTCTTGGATAAACGTTAATTTATGATTGTAGATTAAGGTTTAACATTTGAGCTTTTAAGTAAGGTAGTAGGAGTCACTTAAGGTTAGGAGGCAACTAAGACTCTATAGGTGGAGGAGTCAATATATATATTGGTAAATTATGAGTATTTTGAGGTTTGCAATCTCGGTTATTATCCTATTGATGAAGGATGAATGACGAGTCATCTACGAGGTTGTGCTCTGAATGGTGTGGCATTTTTTGAAACGTCTAATGCATCTTTTATAGGGTCCATTTGAGTGTTCGACAGTGCTAGATTTCGAGGGCGAAATCTTTTATAAGGATGGGAGGATTATAACATCCTGATTTTTGTCCCAATTGAAGAAAGTGTTGAGCGATTCAATAAACAATAGTTAATTTCAGAGTTTGAGCAGTGGTGCCATGAGATAGTGACATCTGTCACAATAGCACCGATAGTACTGAGAGTATGGTCGTCTCGACTATTGTGCCATGCAATTGTAACACCTGTCACAATAACACCGATATTACCTAATGATTGGTGGTACCGACAATTGTGTCAAACAATTATAGCAATGACACAATGGACCAACCAGATCTTTAGTAAAGTGGAATCTCGAATCCTATATGTGTCTTTAAAATAGTTTAATTATGTATTTTGAAGTTGATTTATTTTGTGTATCATCGTTTATGCGAGAAACGGGTCAAACCGGGTGAAAAGTAGGAAAAACACTCTGGTACAGTTGATGCTATAATGCCATGCGATAGTGACATGTCGTATGTCACTATCGGGCGCGACCAGTAGTGCATAAAATAGGATTTTCCTTCATTTGGCCATAACTTCTTCATTTCAACTTCATTTAGGAGATTCAAAGCGCTATGGATTCTTATTTCGAAGCTCTTAAAGATGGAAGCAATGAGGATTGGAGATTTCTCAAAGAGATGTGGTTCCTTTAAGTCGAAAGGTAAGCTTTTGGAGTATTTGCACCATATCTAGGGTTTGGTTTATGGTTTTGATTTAAGATTTCTTGTGGTGTATTTTGGGTTTGTTTGTGATCTAGATGAAGGTCCTAATGATGAATGTTGTGGATCTGAAGCTTTCTTCAAAGGAAACACGAGTTTTGGAGTAAAACCTAGATTTAGCCTAAATCTAGCAAGGTGAGTTCAAGTTACTTTGTGAAAACGGTGTACATGCCAAAAATGTCCATTTTGATGTATTAACATGTTTTACTAGCTATTTGTCAAATGTGTGAGTATTTTGATAATATGCGCATAATTGGTATAAATGGTTTTATAAATCTTGTGAAATGCTTATATTTGAGTTCTCGACATTTTAATAAATAAAACATAATTATGAGATGTTTTAAATATTTTATTTTATAAATGAAGATTATTTGGTGTCTTTTGCATATTGAGAGTATTGGATTTATAAACCATTAGAAAATACATGTTTAGGGCATTATGAGACATTTTGGAAATATATGAGTATAATCTCGTTTGGAAAATGGTTTGTCTCGACCAACGATGTTTATTTTGAATAAACACTTAAGTGTTGGGTTATCATGACTTAACCCGGTGTTGACTAAAATTAGTCTTCAGGACACTTGCCTGATTTAACTTGATATACATCGAGATTTTGGGGTTATACGCAATTGTGGCATAATGATATATTATTTTACATATTTTTGGTGTGTTGGTCATTCATTTTGGAGTCATGTAAATTAGATTGTGTTGCATTGGATCCATAAGCATATAAGTCAATTTTTAGAGTTGTTGGTTGGAAATAGTTATTTACACTTTGTAGTTAGACACAGAGATTATAGCACCGGAGGACTCGAACTATAGACCTTGGGTGGTTGATGATAGAAGATTTTACAACCCTCTAAATCTACCGCAAGTGTACGGTGTCAATCAAGTAATAAAATACGAAGTACGAGTATTGATCCAAGGAACTATGAGACTAAGTGCCACAAGGTTACTACAACCATTAATCGAACTACTGAAAAGGTGCTTTGAGTTATAATTAATTAATCTACTTATATAAAGAAATGAAAGTAAGTTCACAAAAGAAGGTTCAAATAAGGGTTTAACTAACAAGAAGATATTACTTCGAATGATCAGAGAATGCTAGGAGTTGGATTTCATTTGGATTCCACCAACATAAACAAGATACACATTCATGAGTCATCAAACAAGATAGAAAATTGCTATTCCTCAAATACTCACTACTCTTTCTCAAGCAATAGCAAGAATATATCATGAAATGCATATTATATCTCTCGATTAATATACATAAACAATCAACTCATTAAGTATAAGGATAGCATAAAACATCACTATGATTTACCTGGTATATCTCTATCCAATATCTCACCATGGGTTCAAATATCTTTAATCTAGTCATAAAACCAACTTCTCAAGAGGCAAAATAACCATAACATAGCAAGATGACCAATCCAGCAACACAAGAAGAATAAGATAGAAGAACTCATCCAACTAATGATGGAAATTTTACCCGTTGGGGCGGGGATTCCCCGGTTTAATGGGTAACGGGGCGGGGACGGGGATTTATTTTCATACTCGGAACCGGGTCGGGGCGGGGTCGGGGATGGCATTACCCGCCCCTAATATACCCGATTAATTTTTTAATTTTATTAAATATATGTATATAATGTGTGTATAAATAAATAAACATGTATGTATGTATTTATTTATTATTAAATAGAAAATATATTTGTTTTTCAATATTGTTGATTAATATAGTAACGATTTTTTATAATTTTAATTTTAAAATACGTCGTTTTTTTCTAAACGGGTTCCCCAAACCCGTCGGGGATTTCTTCCCCCCGAACCCGTCGGGGATTAGTCGGGGCGGGGGTGTTAGACGAGGGTCGGGGGATGCATTACCCGCCCAATACCCCCCCCCCCCCCTGTTTCCATCTCTACATCCAACAAAGAGAAATAACTCAATAAATGCAAATATCATACAACTAATAGTAAGAATCCAAAATCCATCCTTCCCCAACCTTTAAAATGTTTTAGCTCATGTTACTAGTGGAAATGAACACACAATAAGAGAAGTAAAACTCAGCCAAGTACATTGTTTCTCAACAAAAGATATTATGAAATGAAAAACTCCCTCAATAATGATACCAATTACCAATCTTGAACGTCAAGTATTGATTCCACTTTCAAATTTAATGTTACACCTTCTTTTTGGCTTCTTACCCTCCAAATCGCCTCTGCTGCAAGCTTAGCCTCCACAAATCCCGAGATAACCCTAGTTCTTAGGTTTTAGCTGCTTTAAATAACCAGACAACGAAGTGCGACCCTTGGGTGCGAACTTGCCACTTGCCAAGGTCTCACTTTAGAGTTACCCACGTCGCACTTTAATTGCAAAAATTTCCAAGGCTACGGTACATAAGTGCAAGGTTCACACTGCGACCCTACCACTGTTGGGGTCGCACTTTAGGGTTGCACCAGCCATTTTCCATATTTTTCTTTCTCTTCCTTCGTTTCTCAATTTCCTTTAGTTTAGATGATCAAATTGGCTTACAATCACGAGTTTTCCATCCAATTTGCATCCTGTAAGCTCACACAACCTTTGCACAAATATTAGTCCAAAATACCAACTTTTACTCCAAGACAAACAATAAAGCTTAAGATTTGGAGGGTAAAAACCTGTAATATAACGAAATTATCAGTTGATCTCGATGACCGTGTGTCCCGTGATATGTTAGACCCGGAAATTATAACACCAGAGGACTCGAACTATACACCGTGCGTGGTTGATCTTGATGATCGTGTCCCGTGGTATATTGCTTCTAACTAGAGAACGAGTCTTAGGTATTGAAGGACTCGAACTATGGACCGTGAATGGTTGATCTCGATGACCAATGTACTTTGATAGAAGTTCGATAACATTGAAACATGGCTTACTTTGTGTCTCACCATTGTCAACGAAAACGGGTCTTCCCCCATCACAATAAGTTGTTGTCGTTTTGGATATAGAGTTTTGCCTATTTTTTCGATGACGTTTTTAGAGTATGGAGTAGTATCCATAATTTATATTATTGGATCTTTGAGACTAAATCATATTTTGGGTATTCTAGATTATGGAGTTTTATCCATTCATTGGTATTTTGGACCATTTAAACTTATTCACGTTTGGAGTGAGTAAAAGGAGTGGAGTTCATTTTATCGGGTATCTTTATTTTAAAGCTTCCATTTCTATGGAATTTGATTTAAAACTTTTATTACGGAAATAATGAATTTAGGAAAGATGTTGCTTTTATAATGAAATTATTCCATTTGAGAAATTATCATTTCATCAATCAATCTTTCGATTTTAAACAATTACAAATATGTTATAAACTCTTGAGCTCACTAGGCGTTAAACCTAACCTTTTCGTTTGTCGGTATGTGCGTCAGTTCACGTTGGGGTTGGTACTAGCAACACATGTGGACTTGAGTGCTAGGAAGTGGCACGATAAAGATCTGGCCATTTGTGACATTTTCCGCATTCGGAGATAACGCCTCTTTTGGGTTTAGTAACACCCGACCATAATTATGTCATAGTATAAGACTTGACCTATCTTTTATTGAGATGTATTTAGAATTGTTATTCGAGGGAACTTCAAGTATTGATTTATAGGAAAAGATTTATCCTTAATTGATGTATTATTGAAAATTTTAAATTAGTCGATTTTTACAAATTTGAGGGTGTTACACGGCTGGCCTAAGATGTTACAAATAGTCAAATATTGTACTGGTTCAGAGGATAATAAAAAAATGACGTAATAGCTGATACTTTTGAAAGATAGCCGGTATTGTGTTGGTGTAAATAATGCACCCTAATAATTTTAGTCAGCTAAAAAACTCAATAAGCTTTATAGTTTGATACTTTCATGCACATAAATAGTTAAATACACACTTCATAAAACATGTACGCCAAATGTATATCACAACATAATAAAGCATGCATCAAAGTTGTAAAATAGTTTTAGCACCTTGAGACCTCGTGAAATCATTTTATGTTATACGGATTATTGGTTCACCTTAGGGGGCGTTTGGTTCGCAGAATTCCAACGGAATTGAAAGGAATTGGAATGATCAATTTCATTGACCAAATTTCATTCAGTCGTTTGGTTTACCTAGAGAATGGAATTGAATTCCACATATTCCACCATCCATGGATTTGGTCATTCCATCACAATTGAGAAGGAATTTAGTTCCATTCCATCCCATATTCTAGAAAAACAAAATTATTCCCATCTTGCCTACTTGATCTGAACCACCGCCGGTTTGAACCACCGTCGACGAATGTCGACTACCGCCGCCGATCATCGTCGGTCTGAACCACCATTGACGACCGTCGACCACAGCCGGTCTGAACCACCGTTGACGATCGTCGACCACCGCCGGTCTGAACTATTGTTGACGACCTTCGACCACCGTCACCGACCACCGCCGGTTTGAACCACCAATTGCCGATCATCGACTATCATCGTCGACCACCACCGGTCTGAACCACCGTTGACGACAATCGACCACCACTACCGACCACCGATTGAAACCCGACCACCACCAATTTGAACCACTACTAACCATCACCAATCTGAACCACCGTCAATCTGAACCACCACCGATTGGAACCACCGCCAACCATCACCAATCTGAACCACCGTCAACCACCGTCGATTTTAACCACCGTCGATCGGAACCACCATCGATTAGAACCACCGCCGAGCATTACCGACCACCGATCTGAAACACCATCAACCACCATCAATCTGAATCACCGTGACCACCGTCGATCTTAACCACCACCGACCACCCCCAATCTGAACCACCACCGACCACCGCTTATCAGAACCACTGCCGATCTGAACCACCATCAACCACCGTCAAACACTACCGACCACCATCGATATGAACCATAGTTGTTGGATTTCAGTTTCAAAATATTCAAAAAGGGTATTTTGGTCATTTACCAATATTTAATTCTAATTCCAAAGCTACATTATGTGAACCAAACAGACAAATTCCAATTTCTTTAATAGATACATTCCAATGTATGTCAACCAAACAGGTGGTCAAATCTGATAACATTCCATTCCAATTCCTTCAAAGTCAATTTTTTTTGACAAAGTACATTCCATCGAAAAACATTCTGCTAACCAAACGCCCCCTTATAGTTTGGTTCAGATTGTCACTACACAACTATTAAATTTTGATCACCTCTACTAGTCAATAGCTTTTATTAGTTTTTTTTATATGACATTAATTGAAAAAATATCTTATAATAACAAGTATCTTATCAAAAAATGTCATAAAAAACTAACATGACATTTTATTTTAAAGTTATCCCAATTTTTGTTAGAACGCCTAAAACGTCCACTCAACTTACTATAACAATTTTATATCATACAAACAATTGTTCGATCCTATAAATTTAAATTCTATTTGTTCAAAAAAAAAAATTAATTCTATAAAACAATCTATTATGAAATTTAAGATATATTTAGTATTTTATAAAACCAATTTTATTATAATACATGTCGTGCTTCATTCTAGTCTTGTTTTGTAATCTACCGATATTATCAAGTTCACAATCTTTCGAACTTTTTGGTATTTATATATTTTGGGTTTGATTCGCTAGTTTTTTAGTATAATATATTTTTGACATTTTCTATAAAGTAAAGTTATAATATTTATTTTTGGATGGATTGTGGGATTGACAACTCATAATATGATCCCACAAATATGGCATGAAACAGCTCGATTGGATTTGGTGCATGGATACTCTTTCACTTTTTTATTCAAATAAAACACACATTCCAATTAATTTTTTATTTTTCACTACAAAATTTTATTCAATTCATATATGTTCTATCACCAATCCCCATGCCCACAATTTAAATTCCAATTTTTAAAATTCCTTTAATAACGACAACAATATAAATTTTGGTTACATGTATTTATGTATGTATATAGAGTTGTGTCTTGCAAAATTATGAATTTATGTGAACTTTTCCGGATAGAACTGATTATATATCGCATGGATCATATGAGAAGTGAAATTATGGTCAGAAGCGTAAGAAAGAATATGAACTCTTGATCACTTTTAATCTTAAACCCACTCATGAATTACGTTTAATACGGTAATTGATCTGATGCATCTCATCTAGCTAGGCGTATCTTATCCTAACGTTCATCCAAGGGTGGAGATCTCTTCTTATCGTTCTTACCGTGACTTCACTTCTCACGGAATTCAACCCGATTACATATATTTAGTTATTTTATTATTTGATGATATATATATATATATATATATAAAACAAATTTAATTGTATATTTAGTTTAATAAATATTTGATGATGCTGTAAATGTTTTGATTTTAATTCATGATCATAATGAATTAAATTTATAGTATTTCATAAATATCTCGATTAAAATAATCATAATAATCATAACTATTGTTTATAAATATATCAATTATTTTTTAATATAAACATTGATGAGGTTTATATTTAAACCTCCTATATATAAACTCAAATATCAAGCCGTTAATCGTTTAATTAATGAATACTTAAAAGAGGGAGTGGATCAAACATTTTTTCTCTCTTCTTCTGAGTCCATAAATAATTATTATGCATTGAAATATAACTATAAAATATATTGTTAAAATTAAAATCCGATCTTTTTTAAAAAGGAATTTAACTAGTTTTAAACATTCCATATATACTTCAGCGAATCATTAGAACATTTGACTCGTTTTAACAATATTTTTTAATTTTTAATCATACGAACATTTAGCAATAAAATATAATCGAAATATTTAACCTATTTTGGTATAAATAATTTAATTTCCTATAAGCCGATGGTATTATTTTACCCGAGTTTATCTGAACATAAATACACCGACACAAATATAAATTTAAATACTGTATATGTATTAAAATAGGAACAAGAGCATTGGAAATATAATTTGCAATTTCTCATCCTCTAATTAAAGGATGATTCAAATTTATCCCTCATTTTTTTGCATATTTCCATTTTTGAACGATTCAACCCTTCTCTATAAAACCAAGGCCAACAAATATTATTATAGTTTATGAACACATTATATATTCTAAATGTACGAGATTTAATACAGTTTGGGAACACCAACTAAATTAACAAAACTAAATTTAAACTATCACTTATTAACATATTGTAAATACCCTAGTAAAAATTTCTTAAGGTTGTTTATATCGTGTTCACAACAAATATATGTCTTGTGTGCATTTTTAATTGTGTGTAATAATACAAATATATGAGATAGGAGAGGGATAAAAGAGATAAATATAAAATTTTCTATAAAATGACATTAATTTTTATTTAATAAATAATGATAATTATCTCATTAATTATCTTAAATTAATGGCTTAGATTGGATCTTACAAATTTTGTGTAAGATCCCACGTTAATTACCTCATCTATCAGACGTATTTTAAAACTGTGGTCTAGGTATGTGGACAAAGCGAAAAATCTCTGGTATGGTTAACATGAGATGTTACAAATGGTATCAGAGTTAGGAACCGGACCGGAGTGTCAGCGATGACGCTAGGCTCCCAAGGAGGTGGATTGTAAGATCTCACATTGGTTGGAGTGGGGAACGAAAGTTGCCTTATAAGGGATTGGATACCTACTCTAGACGCGTTCTAAAACCGTAAGTCTAGGTGTGTAGACAAAGCTGACAATATCTGGTACGGTTAGTATGAGATGTTATATTTTGGAGTTATCAAATGATTTACCTACTGTACACACACATACATATACATACGCATGGAAATCGTGTGAGAATAAGCGGTTGTTTGTTTACCTCTTAACAGTTTCATTAAGAGATAAGTTTTGAATCTATAAGATGCGAATCATGTTTGGCAAAAAAAATAAGTCTGCCTTTTAATAGTTTCAAACCCTCTTAATCAATTTTGTATCATGGACCTCCTTAACCATTTAGAGCCATAATTTTATTTTGAGCAATTACCAAATAATTATATTAAGATCAACCTCTTAATCATTTTGACCACTTAATCATTTTGCACCGAATCATTAAGCAACTACCAAAAAACCCCTTATGATTGAGAATAGTAAAGACACTACTAATACTTTGGATGAAATGACTTTAATTTAAGTTTATTTTCATTAAACTATTTTCATACTTTCAACTACATTCACTTACCTTTAACTACTTTCATTTATCAAAATATCCACTTTACTTCCATGAAATTTAATACATTAAGTTTCGTCTATAATAATAAAAATAAGTAAATAAAAGTAGTTTTTATCTGTAACTTCTCGTCATAACTTTTATTTTCATCATAATGACATAATTCAAATGGGGTTTTCCAAATACACCATAGTCTATGGTACACCCTAGTCTATGATATATATGGTAACACTAAAAAGAAGTCAAAGTAGGCATATATACTCTAATTTAATTAGGGGACATGATATAGATGGGGGAGGCTAATGGCACCCTTAAGGTGTGCTTATGGCATCCCTAAAGGTGAATGTCATCCTCACACAAATGCATTAAATTCCGTACACACACCTATAAAATGCATTATATTCCGTGCCCACCCCTATATTAAAGGTGTCATTAGCACTCCCCGATATAGATTAGGGTGCATATGGTAACACCCAATTCAAATTAACTCCAATTTATATAAAGAAAAAAGATTTTTCCAAATACACCAGTCTATGGTAACATCCTAGTCTATTAGAGCATCTCCAAGAGCTTCTCCAAAATGGAAAAAATAAGGATTTTTAGACCAAAAATTGCTCCAACAGCTTCCCCAAAACTATCTCCAAAATGGAGAAAGTATGAGAAAGAGTGTTGCTTTCTCCAAATATGGAGAACACTCCAAAAATGATTACAAAGAGAAACCACCAATAGAAAATTTTAAAAACAAATATTTGGAGAGAAAAATAACTTTTTAATATTATAATCAATATTGGTTTCTTTAAAATGGGAAATCTGTTGGAGATTAATGTAATATTTTTAGAGATTTTGAATTTTGGTTGTTCATTTTAGAGAAATTTTAGGGAATCTGTTGGAGATACTATTAGTATATGATAACGGACAAAAAGGTAATAGTAGACGTATATATCATAATTCAATTGAAGGAATGATATAGACTAGGATTGCATATGGTAACATTCAAACCCTAATTATATGGTGTTGTGTTGTTGATAGTGATAGGTGAAAGTGACAACTTGTCATTGGCGACCAATTGTGCAACACATGGATGAGAGTGATCACATCACTAGATCTATCTTGTTCACCTTTTTCCCTTTAGATTTTTATTTGTGGTTAAGATAATTATGTTTTCAATTGATTTTTTTTAAATACAATTACTTTGTTTAAAATCAAAAAAATAATATAACTGAGAGAGTAAACTATTTATTTTTGAACAACAAACAAAACCATCTTTTACACCACTTTAAACCATCAAAGTACATCACCACATGTATCAATGTGCAATAGAATTGAACGTGGCTAACAAGAGTAAACAAACCAAAAGAGAAAAACAAACCAGATGAAAGGAAGCAGGCTCGTTTGCAAGGAGCAAATAATCGCCGGACCTTAACGACCCCTACTCCGACCCAGTCTGATTAACCTAAGACGCCTGCTCAACCGAGACTTCGAACCGAACATATTTAATTGATCGACAATTTTTTGTCTGTCCTTTTCACCCACTCGAATACCTTCTTTTGGAATTAGAAAAACATATCCGAAAGATGCTTTTTTCCCCTTTAAACACCAATTTATTCCTGTGGGACCATATTAAGTAAAGAAACGACCATTTCACTCCGACCCATAGTGACGACTAAACTATTGATATTGTCCCTAGGGTTATATGAGAGTTATGGATTTGGTACATGTAGTTTCGTTATCATTACGAACTGATCGCTAACATCAACTCGACGACTTCCATTTGGGTCTCATTTGGTCATGACAGTCGCCAAATGGATGGCATGAACTTTTTAATGGATTTAGTGTTACTGATCTAATCTATGATGATAATAGAATCACATTCATCCAATCTATAACTTTAATATAACTACAAGGATGGTATATGTAACTTACTGAATTCTAATTTTCAAGGAGGCAAAAGAAAATTTATTTATAGAAATACTAAATTAATAGGTTTGGCAAAACTTAAGAGGACAAAAATGTAAAGTGAAGACCTTATGATAGAGACGTGTAAAATGCTATTCATGAGGACCATATAACATATTCTTGGTTTCCCAATAATTTAATTTTTAATTTGAATAATATATTATTCCACCAATACCAAATAATCACAGTTTTTAATTAGACACAAGGTCTGACACGAAAAACAATAAAAAGGTTAAACAAAATATAAATTGATAACATTAATCCAAAAAAGTTTATGATATATAATAATGTATAGGGATCCCTAATGTATATATGTATGTAGATTAGTTTTTTTTAATAAAACTTATTTTTAACACTTTTAGAAATTAAAATATCTTAATATAGTTTTCTAATAAACATGTTAATTTTTTATGGATTTTTTTAAAAGTGTAAGATAAATGGATTATTAAATGATTTATTTTATGTCCGGTTAATTAGATTATTCAGTTTTGTTAACATAATTTTTTAAATCTTTTAAAAGTTCATTATAATATTATTGTATGTGATGTACAAATATCTTAAAGTCATATAGTAAATATTTTTCTTGAACATCCTAAATACTTTAATTTTAGTGAAGTTTATACTGACGTTGTTGTTTGTTAGGAAGTCGAAATTGATTGTATCAAATAAAAGATGTATAAAAAAAATACTAAACTTAGAGATATATATAATTACGAAGGGATGAAATTTGTAGTTTAGTCTCCAACTAACATGAAAGTTCCAATCATATACAAATGTGACATAATCCATGACCTAATCAACCTGACTCAAATAAACTTTAATAAACAAAATATATGTTGGTATGATTCACAACACAATATATACATATAGCAAATTGCAAATTTGTCCTTGAGAATTGTTGTTTTTCTTGGATTTGGGTCCCTTCAAAAAAAATTTGCAAAAAAACCCTAGTATGGATAAATGGTTGGTTTCGACCCTATCACTAACTTTTGTCATCCCGTTATAATAAAAATACACAAACCCTAATTTTTTTCTCTTTTACCCTTTCTAACACCACTTCATATATCTCACTTCCGAACCCTCTCACTTTCACTTACACCGGATGAAAATCCACCCCTTGTCCGGTCACCGACTATTTTGGCTTTCAAGATCTGCAATGTAGTTCGAGAGTGGAAGATGACAAAGGTCGAAGATCTATAAGGGAGGACGACGATGGTAGGAGGTCGAAGATCTGCGAGAGAGGAAAACGACAACAAAATGATTTTGATTTGATACACCTGTTTCTTGATCTTGTTATATATTTAGATTTAGGGGTTTTGATTTTTGATGTCGTTTTTAATCTGGTTCTTTAATTAAACTTAGGGGTTTCAATATTGTGAAGTCGTTCTCGATCTGGTTCTTGATATGTTGTATAATAATCTGGTGACAATATACTAAGATTTGTTTGTAAAATTATTTTTTGATCTGGTTCCTTTAATTCCCCCCCTCTGTTTTTATTTATATGGTTTTTTTATTGATGTATACACATATGCATCTGATTTATGTCCATATGTCAATGTGTTTATGCATCTAATATGTGTTTGTGTTTGATATGTATAGGGGCCCCTTTTTTGTGTTGGCAATAATGAATAGGTGGTGGTTGATTTAGGGTTTAACATGGATGGTGGTTGTAGTTTAACAATGGTTGATCATCAAAAAGTTATTATGGGTGTGTGTATATACATAACACATTACTATTAATTTGTTAATTCTTTTAAAAGGATAATAATACATTGATTATATCTGGTTAGAGAAATGAGAGTAACAAGAAAAACCCAGAACACCATCGCTTAACGAACAAAAGCTAACGGCCGTTAATGGGAGGGCCCCAAGGGAAGCATTTTTGCATTCCAACAGAGGTTTGCTTGCAAATAAATTTTTGAGTGAATTACATACTTCGTCCTTAGGGTTTATTCGAAATAACACTCCGGGTGAATTACATACTTCGTCCTTAAAATGAAATATCTATGGCTTGCATCCTCGTGGTTTCAATTTCATAACATATTGGGTCCCTATTTTTAACTCCGTCCAAAGTTGCCGTTAAATGAATTAAATCAGAGGGGCAGTTTAGTCTTTTTATATTTTAAAATAAAAAATTCATTTTTTAGGTATTATAATATATTAATATAGAGTAAACTACATATTTGATCAGTATGGTTTATTGGTTTTAACCTCCGGCCGTTCCAGTCATCTTCTCCGGTGATAATCTCAGGCCGTTCCGATCATCTTCTCCGGTCAATACCTTGTCTATGAAAACACTACATCTCTATGAAAATTAACGAATTCATTCAAGAAGTTTGATATAGATCTCATATAAATCAAGTACAAAAAATTTAAATCAAAGAAATAAAACCCCTAAATCTAAAATCAAACAAGCAAAATTGCAAAAACCCTGAATCTAGATCTGAATTGTAAAAAAAACTCTTTCATCTCCAGATTTCACCCATGGTTCTTGAAGATGAATAGAGGAATAAGAAGGTACGACGGTGTACGACGAAGTGCAAAAGTAGGGCGGTTGTCGTGTGTTTCTCCGTGGCTACTCCGGCGGTGGTCGTCTGTTTCTCCATGGGTACTCCGCCGGTGGTCGTGGACTGAAGAGAGGTGGTGGCACATGGCTGGAAAACGGGCTCAAATCCATATAGCAACAACGATGATTTTTGGGGGTCAAAGTCGTTGATTCACCTTGTGTTTGTCGGATTTACCGGACAAGGAAAGTGGGGATCCGCTGGCTTCAAATCTAGATCTAGATATGAAGAAGAAATGGTGGTGCAGAAAGAACGGGGCGGCGACATACGAAGTAGGCGTGGAAGGATTCAGATCTGGAGAAGGGATGGTGTGTATGAGGAGAGAGATTGGTCTCCGGCGGTAGGAAAGAGACGGTGGTCTTCGGCGGTAGGATCATGCTTGTGTTTGAAGTTGTAATCGCCGGAGATGACAAGTGTTTGTTTAAAGTTTGGCCGGAGAAAATTCGTCGGAGATGGAAAACGTTTGGAGTTTGGCCGGTGAAGGGTTAGGGTTGATGAAGGTCTGTTGGGATTTGGGAAGAACTAGATGAAGAAGACATAAGGGTGTGGGTTTTTATTTTTATATGTATTTACTTTAATTTTACTTTTCATATATATTTATTTACTTTACTCTAATATATTGTAAACTACACAATTGGTCCTTATAGTTTTTAATAAAAAATAAGAAAATTAGTAAAATAACTAGAATGACCAAAATGTCCATCATGTGCTTTGCACATGGGCAATTTAACGGAGACAATTTGGACGGAGTTAGTTTTAGGGACCCAACATGTTATAAAATAAAAAACATGAGGATGCAATCCATAGATATTTCATTTTAGGGACCCAGGGTGTTATTTCAAATAAACCCTAGGGACGAGGTATGTAATTCACTCTAAATTTTTTTTAAGGACCCAATCCAAGAAAAACATCAAACTACAGAAGCAAAAATTGTAAACTACAAACTTACAAACCAATTTTCATATATTGTTTTACAAATAAAATTACAATACATATGAAAATGTAGTGTTTATATAATATTGGTTCATCAGTACTATTTTTTTTACCACACACAACAGTTCTTAACGTTTCACATATGAAATAATACAGTATAAAGTATAAACACTACATTTTTACATGTGTTGTTTATATACGGAACAACACATAAAAAATGGTTTATAAATTTGTACAAATTAATTATATATTGAGTTTGTAAAGCAAGTTGGCGCTCGCTCTCTCTCTCTCTCTCTCTCTCTCTATATATATATATATATATAGAGAGAGAGAGAGAGAGAGAAGAAAGTTCAAATGCGAACTCAAATTTGGTTGTAAACGTGAGGACAAATGAAAGCGCGACATATGTCTGAATATAGATTATTCAGAATGAATAATCAAAGAAATATCCAGACTGAATATAGTATTTATTCAGTTGGAATAATACTTATTTAGTAGCATTATTCAAACTAATAAATACTATATTCAGTCTGAATATTAGTTTGATTATTCAGTTTGAATATGACACGTGTCGTGGCTCTCATTTGTTCCCACGTTCACAACTAAATTTGAGTTCTCATTTGAACCCGCCATATATATATATATATATATATATATATATATATATAGAGAGAGAGAGAGAGAGAGAGAGAGAGAGAAAGGCAAGTTTATGCGAGAACGATAACAATTTACGAGAACGCGAGGACAATCTTCAGCCAATTATTTTGTACATAGAATTTTTCATGCACAAAATCACATATGATTCATGTACAAAATCACATATGATTTGAGTCCCACCAATAAAAAATCAAAATATATATCCATCAAGAATTGGGTTTTCCTAAAACAAATTTTATTTATAAATTTAATCAATTTAGATGCCAAAGTTAAAAAAGATATACTATGTGGCCATTTAAAAGGATTGCTATGCACCAAAAGAACAATAAGTCAATAACCTTAATCACTAATCTAATTACTTAAATATTCACAATATTAATTTTTAATTAATAGAAATAATTAAGAAAAAGAATACTTGAATAAAATTTATCCAATTAATTAAAGAATATAAAAAAACCTGCATCCATTTGTCGTAGTTTTTTTTATACCCATCGAATATGGTACTTTATGGCGACAAGATCCTCCATCCCCAAAGTTGCCACAATCATTTTTCTGAAAAATAATATTTTACAATAAAAAAATGAATTAAAAGACATAAAATCTAAGCAATATATATATATATATAAATGATGAGGGTCAGAACCTTCATCAATTAGGGATATCTAAATGCAATCTGATCCAGCGATGCAACAATCACTGAGGTTTTTCTCAAAGACTTGACAGCTTTAAGAAGGGGGACCAAGTTTGAAGACGTCTCTTCTCTCTCTCTCTCTCTCTCTCTCTATATATATATATATATACTATATACTATATATTACTAATATATATGTATCAGATTCCAAGGAGTAGAAGAAGCTGAATAAGAAGAAGAAGAAGGTTTTGAATTACTCAAGTTTAAATTAAGGATCAGTTAAAGTTAGTTGATTTTATATATAGAATCTTGAAGAGAAGAGAAAAAAAAAGATGAATTATTTTGGGGATTCAGCTGGGAATGAAAGGTCAGGTGGATCATCATCAAGAAAAGGGAAAAAGTCTGGTTCAGATAAGCCAAAACAACCTCAAAGAGGTCTTGGTGTTGCTCAGTTAGAGAAGATCAGACTCCATAGCCAAATGGGTTTTCTTCCACAGGTCTCATACATATATATATATATGTATATATATATATCTATATATATATATCACACACACACATAAAAGTTTGGCTTTTGATATGTCATTGGAGGAATCGAACCTATGAAAGTTGATCATTAATGATCAGGTCCAATAGGTTCGATTCCAATTATCGATAGAGGTTGAAAGGATATACGTACATATATATATATCACTGGATTTGTGAGTTCAAATTGACATACCATACCTTAGGGTTTTCAACCCTACATTTGTTTTTCTCATTTTCATCCACTTTTGATCATTTCTACTTGTTTTTCTTCCATGATTAATTAACTTATTAAACGATTACATTTAATTTTTCTATCACAAAACTCATCATTGTTCGTTTAAAAGTATAAGAAAACATGCAAGAACCACATGAGAAAATTGAACTATATATATCATTAGTTGAATTTTTTGTGATATCAGCTGGATTATTGTATGCAGGAGGATATCAGGATTCAAACAGCATATTCATCATCATCTTCCTTCTCATATACTTCACCATCTACAGCTTCTTTCAATACTTTGCAAGGACACCAATCCCACATGGTAATTTATAAAAACCCTATATATATATGTATGTATGTATATTCATGATATATACCCTTTAACTCATTAATTAATTACTTTCTCAGCCAGATGAGGCTTTTTTTTATTTTTAATCAATTTGATTACTTCTATACATTTCCCTTTAAGTTCATGGCTATACATATGCACACATATACATGTATATATATAGTTGAAGATATTAATCATAAGTAAAGTCATATTGAGGATTCTTAATTAGATATTTTCTGAATTTTATAAAAAATGCAGATGGGTATGGGTGAATTTGAAAGAACCAACATGGTATGTGGTGAATTACAACCTAGCATTAACCCCAGGTAAACCCCTCCTCTTATATCAATGATTTCAACGATTTTTAGTTAAGTTTTCATTTTATTTTTCTTGAATTTCATTAATTAAGAAGGTATTGATGATAATTAACTGATACTATAAATCAGATGGGATGTAAGCAATGCCATGTTAGAGGCTCAACGCTATGCACAACCTGCAAGCACACACTTTTTCAGCCCAGAATTAATAGAAGTAAGTGCATACTATATATATCTATCTACACACACACACACATATATATATATATGGTCAGGTTCAGGTTCAGACTCAGGGGAAAACCGTAAAAGGAATGAAAAACTGAGGAAAGGAACACCTTGATAACTGTTCATCTAGACGGACTGTACATGCGTATACAAGTAATTTGTAAGCAATTTGTCCGGTATGTACATTTGCATAGCATGCACAACTGCATAAAACCAAAAAACAGATTCAATTATCTACATGCACATGTACATATGGTTCTAGATGAATGGTTACTAGAACGTTCCTTGGTTTTTCATTTTTTTACGGTTTTTCACTGAACCTCCCTGTATCTCTCTCTCGCTCTATATATATATATATATATATATATCTCAACATTTATCTTCTATTTTTTGGAACATGAGTAGCATTGAAAAATGAAGATTATAACTTTTTCTGCTGCTGTGTTTGTTTGATCATATGTAAAGGAATCATTCAGGAAGAACAAAGGGAAAGATCAAAATGATTCAATGGGATCAAGCAGTCACAATTCCGATTCAAATGGCAGCCAAGAATTAGATCTGGAGCTAAGACTTTCGCTTTGATTCAACAATATATATTCTCTTCGTCATTGTTGTGATCGATAAACTTCTTGTTATCTTACTTATGATTTGAGGCGAAAAATATCCGCATAACTCATTGGAAATTCTAAAGTTAAAGATATGCAAGAAAAGCAACTTAATTAAATAAGATTATTGACGTATTTCGACTAATTGCGCTACATTCGAACAACATATTCATGAATTTTTACATGAATAGCTAAAGTTTTTGAGATCGAATACCGCATTTGAGTAGATGCATTAATTCACTTTCTCGTTATATATGTATTATATCAATCTATTTTTTGGATAGTTTTCATGATTAATTATAAATTTAGCAGTTTTGTTAAAATATTTTCATCTACACGAACCCTTAATTAGAAAGGAGTTTTTGCTTGAAATTTGAGTGCAACCAAGGTGCCTTCTTATTTAAAATATGATTATTTATAAATGCATAAATAATTGAAACATATATGTACTTACAATATGAAAATTTGTCAAACGAAATCATATTCGTGATATAGAATTAATAAAAAGAATTACAAATTACAGTTCAATTAAAAGAATCTTTAAAAATTAGTTTTTGACATATAGTAATTTCATTCGTTTAAAAAAAATGTTTATTTGTAAACTTACCTGTTTACATATATATATCGATATATTGATCAATTAATTTTCTGAAATTTGTCTTAGAAATGAGTATTTTTATATATATATATTTAGTTATAAGTATATAACTTTTTATAAACCTTTTCAATTAAATGTTGTATTTTATTTTTGAAATGGAAGGAGGTTGTCTGGTTCATTTCGAGTCAATATACATTTTTTTATTCGTAAATCCAACTCCATTCCACGTGTTACTAATTTTATATTTATATATCATTTCCTACGTATCGTATGCATATATTGCACATGTATATATGTATGTATGTATGTGTCAACCTCAATTTTATGGTTGATATATATATATATATATATAGGGAACATTTCAAATACAAACCACGTCAATTCGTACTAATCGTACAAACCACGTGTTTCATTGTTTTTTTGAATAATTTTTTTTTCATGAAAGTGTTTAATATGATGAATTTGTTTCATATAATTTTTTTCTTCATGAAATTATTTTTCTTTCTACATGAAAATGAATTGATTCATGAAACCTTCAATTTGATGAATCTTGTTTCACGTATTCTTGATTCATCAACCTTCATGTATTGTTGATGAATTTTTTTCATATATTATTGACTAATCAACCCTAATACTTAAGAAAAAGTAAAAAAATTAAAAAAAAAATATTGGTTGCATGCGGTTTGTACGGTTTGTATGAATTGACATGGTTTGTAACGGAAATCAACCCTATATATATACAAGACATTAAACATATATATACTATAAAACAAATGACTTTCATCCATAACAATTATTCAGAAAAAATTTCGTCGTTGATTACCCACAAATCACCCATAAAATACTAGTTGTTCGGTAAATTTCGATGTTTTTCGAGAAAATATCAACAGATCACCCAGAGAATCCTTGAGTAATCTGTCACTAATTTGAATTATTCACCAACAATTTACCCACCAAGTTTGACGGTTTTATGAAAAACCACTCTTTAACAACAGATTTTTTAGAAAAATGTCTGTTTTGTTATATAGTGATAGTAATAATCAACCATTTATTCTCTTAGGAATATAAGTTTGAATAAATAATATTTAATTTATATATGAAAATGTCATAATAATTAATTTTGATGGATTGGAAATTAGCATCCAACACAAGACGTTAGTGTTAAGATTTGTTTGGGTTTCGAGGTATATTTCATGTACTGTCTATTTTGTTCTTCGATTTAAATATACAGTAATGGAATGATAATGCAATTAAATAACAAATATTATAACGTTTGAAACCATTAATTTTATTAAAAATGCAGCATGCTTGACACATGTATCTCACCTACTTACATTAAAATCATATATATTAATATTTAAAATCAATTCAATATAATATACATGTAGATAACCATCGTGTAGTGTAGACGAGGAGTAGATATATATATATACAATATATTTACCTAATTAATCTTAATTAGAGATTTAATCGGATATAAATTTTATAAATGCAATATAGTATTCTTAATTTGTTGTAAACATTAAAGTTTTTCTAGTATCTTTGAATTTCGATTATTCGCGTATGGTTTTAAGATAAATATTTAGAAATGTTTAAATACTTTCTAATGAACGACTACGAAATAAATAAAACACAGCTATGGACATAAGGAAATATCAGTTGTTTTAAGGATAATGTATAACCGTACAAGTACATGATTTTATATTCTTTTTGAAAGACAAGCTAATATATATACACTTTTTCAGGATATCTGGATTTCTACTTAAGGGTGCCACCCGATTAATCTCCATCGATCACGGTCCAACCCAAATTTTTTTAAACAACAACCAACGATCATATAAAAGCTAGCAAGCCTTTAACAAAAGAACAACATTACAAAGTTCCGATATAGCCAGTAGGATAACATCTCCACACAATGGGGTTTTGACACTCCCCTTACAACTAGCCAAAACCCAACAAAAAGACTTCTCAACAATAAGATCAAGAATAGAGTCCCTAGGTAGGGGACCGGAACTATCGAAAACACACCTATTTCGGAAACCACAGGGTATGACAACTGATAAAATACACTGCTTCCGTCGCTTTCCTCACCTGACTATTATCTGGATATCTCCACATGCGCACCGCGGGGTTCGAACCCGGGTAGTCAGGAATACCATCCTTTGACCCCCCAGGATGTTACCTTACTACCGGGCTAGACATGTTTTGACACTACTAGAAAATTGAGTATTTTCAACTGAATTTTTTCAACGGAAAATGTCGTTGAAAATTTTCTACTAATTTAAGAGAGATTATTGACAGAACATAAATTTTCTATAAATTTTCAACAAATTTCCATTGAAAATCTCTCACAAACATGCATTTTCAACCAAAAAAAATTCAACGGAATGTCTCGTCAAAAAAAATTGGTTGAAAATGCATGTTGTGAGAGATTTTCAACGGAAATTCGTTGAAAATTCGTGAAAAATTTATGTTCTGTCAATAATCCCTTTAAAATTCGTAGAAAAAATTTAACGACATTTTCCGTTAAAAATACTCAATTTTTAGTAGTGTGATAGTACATAATTTTATATTAAATTTACAAGAAGTGTTGAATACTATTAATCCTTTTCAATGACCTAGAGTGTGGTCTTACATGCACCCATTTTAATTATGTCATAATCAATTAAATTAATTATGCATTGGACCGTACAAAATGAAAATCTTGGTATTGATGTGTGTGAGTAGAAAATTAGTAGGTAGGATTTAGGAATGCATTTAGCCTATCTTTAACACAAAACATCTAATGTTGTCTTCTCAAAACCTTTTTTACGATCCCAGCCCCCCCCCCCCCCCCCCGCGCTAGCCTCAGCCGATAAGTGAGTCTTAAAATGCCCCCTAACATTGGTTTCCTTGGAGGCAGGTTCCGTGTGGGGCCGGTTGGAGTTGCCGGTAATCAACTTTTTTACCCAAAAAACCTTTTTTACGAAAAAATAGAAAGGAAAGTGACGGAAATGGGAGAAAAGTAAAAATAACCCGTTTCTCAAAACTTTTTAGGAGAGAAACAAAAGGAAACAAAAGAAAAATAATCATAAGTTTCTTACCAAAGAAGTCAAAACATTTTTAAAAAATTATCAAAAAATTAAAATAATACCAAACCTTTCATTATAAAGGACATAGTTTTAAATGTATATTTATAAAAATGATATCTTTATTTTCATTTCTCTTCTGTTGAAAAACACGAAAAATTATTTCCTTCATTTTCCTTCCTTTCGAAAACACAAATAAAAAATTTATTTTCCTCTCATTTATTTTCTCTCACTTTCAGTTGGGAGAGGAACTTTGCAGGAGTCGGAATGGGAAAGTCTTCGATAACAAGATCCAGTATGCTCGTGAAGCTGCAAATTAAATGAGGTTCAACGTTTTTATTTTCTGTGGGTTAAAAACAGAGTCAAGGCGGTGAAGGAAATTAGGTGGGAAAGGGTAAGTTGGAATCCTCTTTCTTGTTTTTCGGACGTTTAGTAATCTAGAGTCTCGCTAGGTCCCTATTTTTTAATAAATTTCGTTCCTTGTTCAAAAAAAGTTGGGACAGGAATTTAGGTTGGCTTATAGTAAAGGACTTGATATCTTTATAAGACGTGTTTTAAAACCGTAAGTCTAGGTGTCTTGGAATGTTACCTTAGAGCATCTCCAACATGTATACTATATTTTCTCTCTATTAATTCTTCTAAATTTGGAGATTTCTCCACTTTCCCTTTTTTTTCTCTCTATTTTACCAAAAAGAGTTTAACATAACTGTTAATCAAACTTTTCACAAATCTTCAAAATTTCTAAAGTAACATAATTGTTGGAGGTAATTACTATTTTCCACACATCAACAAATAACATAAAATGTTACAAAATCTTGAAACATACAACATATAACCAAGGAAAATGAGACGAATAACCATTTTGGCCGATCAAATCTACCTCTTAATAATTATTTCTCTCCTGATTTTTACCATTTTGTCAATGCCTCCACAGGTGACCTAATAGCATCCACAGTGGTGGAACCTTCAAGAACCCCATTTGCAATATTTTTTTCTGTCACATTATTGACACATGAACAAAGCAAGAACCTCCATAAAACTCTACAAATAGATGTTTTTTATAAAAACCTTACTTTCCTTATTTCTAATTTATAAAATGTAATTTTATTTTTAGACTTATTAACTTTTAGTATAAATTTAATTTATAAAATGTAACTTTTACTCTACAATAAATTTAATATATGTATATATTTTAAAGTTATAAAATTATAAAAAAATAAAATAAAACTTATTAATTTTTACTTTTTTATATTAATTTTAATTTGTTAATTTATATATTTTATTAACATGTTTGAAAAAAAATTAAAAATAAACATAATTTTATACTGCAATTAAAAAAATTGCAAAATTACAAAAATATTATTTTTATAAAAAGTAACACTTAATAACGAATAATAATATAAATCACTCATAATCTCAATTTGACCAAATATGTTCAACCAAGTCGAATCGGGGTGAATAATATAATGAGATAGTTAAAAAACTTGTATAAAATTCTACAAGAAACGAAAAATAAAAAATGTATTTTATAATAATTGTTTTATATTTTTTTGTATCGATTTTAACTTTTATGTTTTATAGATTATTAAATAAAATGGTTAAGAAATAATTAAAATAATTACACAAAAGGAAAGTATGGAAGAACCCGGGTTTTTATTCAAACACCTGGGTTCTAATAAAAACCTGTGATTGGACAAGAACCTCTGTACCACAGTGGAAGTTCTTGTAAAAACTAAAAACCTCAATAAGAATCTCACAAAGAACCTCCGTTATGGATGCTCTAACGACATACAGCAACTTGTCAAGGATGCATGTTATAAAAGAAAACCACAAATGGAGGAATTTACTAGTTTGATTAAAAAAATGTATATAATTATTTTTCTTTTTTTAAATCATCTGGCTTTTGCCTTGCCACAAATGAAGGAATTTACTAGTTTAATTTTAACAAAAAAAATCAGTCATCATGTGTAACAATCCAAATTCTCAACAAACAAATCATGCAAAAATATATCAATCAAAATGCAAGAGTAAAATTGTGGTCTATTACATTTTATTGTTTTGCAACGGATAAAAGATCCACATGTGAAAATTATCTATCTATGAAAGTCTCTACGACATCCGATCCTTTTTATAGAGACGATTTACACAATCCTATAACTTAGGAAAATGCTTACACAACCCTATAACTTAGGAAAAGTTTGTTTTGTATTTCCTTAATTATTTGTATTTTTATATTATTATACACATCACCAAATACGGCGACTTTTGCAAAACCCTTCCCTTAGACGAGCTCTCTACCAAGCCCTTTCATAAAAATGGTTTTAGTTTTGGAAAAATGAGGGTTAGACCAAAAGGTATAATGAATTCCCCGATAAATATCACAATTATAGAAACCAATTTCAGTAATAAGAAGTTCATAGAATAAAGGAAACCAAGTAAGCCAACAAGTATATCATGTACATAGTTTGTAGAAAACCAATATAAGTCGCACAATTCCACATGCGGTGAGAACTTAGAGTTCCGCACAGTTCCACATGCGAATACTCATACATAGCCCCAAGCGATCACTATTAGAAAATTAAGTATTTTCAACGGAAATAAATTTTCAACAGAAAATATTGTTGAAAATTTTCTACGAATTTTAGAGGATTATTGACAGAACATAAATTTTCTACGAATTTTCAACGAATTTCCGTTGAAAATCTCTCACAAACATATATGCATTTTCAACCAAAAAAATTTCAACGGAATGTCTCGTCAAAAAGTTTTTGGTTGAAATGTATTTTGTGAGAGATTTTCAACGGAAGTTCGTTGGAAATTCGTAGAAAATTTATGTTTTGTCAATAATCCATTTAAAATTCAGAGAAATTTTTCAACGACATTTTCCGTTGAAAATACTCAGTTTTCTAGTAGTGGATGCCTATCCTATATACGCCCGAAACGGATTCAAGGTATATGGATTATAACTCCCAAGAGATTTGCACTATCACAAGGTACACTACTTACTAATGTACATGACCAATTAACCAAACATCTCATGATATACATAAACCAATGCAATTATCCAACCGTTTATATATCACTTACAATTTGAAATATTTGTCATGCTTTCAAGTAAGAAGTGTCATGCTAACGTAGTTTATAAAGCCATTGACAAAAGTAAACTTTAAAGTTAAGGGAACTCATCTGAAGATGCCACACTTAACCTAAAGCTCAAACGGTGGAACTTCCCAAACCTAATGTCTAAATTCACTAAGACAAAACGGGTGTTAACCTAAAGTAATACCCTCAAAAGTCTTCCTTAAAGGTCCTAAGATGAACCCCTAGAACGATGGTCCAAGTCCTGGCTCGAGATGAAAAACGAAACGAACGAAGGTGCCCCAAACAGTGGTTGGCGTGGGTTGCGCCATGGGTTTGCCCACGGTAACCCACGAGGGCCACTGCCATGCCCTTTTCGTCCTTGCTGCACAAATCAACACCCAAAACTCCATTTTCACCTATAAAATTGGTTTCTAAGCCCCAACAACATATTTAAATGATAGGATAATATCTCTAATCAACTCCAAACCAAAACTAGCCAAGATTAGAAGATTAAACCTCTCATTCTTTCCAAATAAAACTTGAGTTTCACCATCAATGAAGTTTCTATCTTAACCAATCCAAAAGAAACCTAGAATGATCAATGACCCAAAACACCATTAGAAGGAGCTTAAGCTAAAGTGATGAAGTATCATACATGAAGATGATCAAATTCCAAGATGAGTTTTCTCCAAAATGGTTACAACTTCTCAACCCTTCTTCTCTTCCTTGCTTGCTCTCACGTATGCTCACACATACTCACACAATGCTGATTTTTCTCAAATGGGGTGAAAATAAGGAAACCCCCTTCCTCTTCTTATTAATACTGTGGGCTTGAGACCCAAAATGCCTCTAGCCCAAAAATAGAAAACTAAACCCCAAGATTTATTAGTTTAGGAACTTGGGTTATTACATCATGGCTCCCTCCTGCAAGTGAAAGAAGTTTTCCAACTTTTGCAATTTGATGAATGGTTACTTGTGGAGGTGGTGATTCTATTGAAAATGTGGAAGAAAAATGACTAATAAGTTAATTTGATCGGTCAAAATAATTATTTACGTTAATCTTCCATAAAAATCATCCAAAGAAATTTCCGTCAGTGATTACCAACGGATCACCCAGAAAATACCAATGGTTCAGTAGAATCTGATGTTTTTCGTGCAAATACCAATTAATGGATCACCTAGAGAATCTCTGGGTAATCTGTCACTAATTTGAATTACCCACCAATTTTGTGATGATCATTCTTTGACGACAGATTTCCTAGGAAAAAGTCCGTAGACAAATGTCTTTCATTTAGTATGAGTTCGGAGTAGTTCATAACATGAGGTGAACATGTGACATATACTAGTAACAAATACATCATCGTACTTCTTTTGGCATAATTTTCTATCTATCTATGACTCCAACGTCCCGATATCAGTCTTTCACCAACATAAGATATCACATTTTCGCGTATTAATCCTTTTCAAAAGAAGTTCATTTGTTCACATCATATACAAGTATACATTTTTATAACATCTCTACATGAACAAATGATAAGGATATGATGTATCAATGTACAACCAAAACACGCATAAGTTTCATTCTTAATGGATTAGGCATGGACTAAGTCGATAATGAAATGTCAACAATTAATACCAATCATTCGATTGCAAAGTATTTTTTAGTAATACTAACAAAAAACTATTTTAGGCCCAAAAATGAATCCAACAATAGACCCAAAAATAGTGACTAAACCAAATTTAAGGACCATTCATTTTTCATCTAAGTCTTGTTTAGATAAAGGTGTCTGTAATAATATCTCTCTGTATTTTTTCTTTTTTTTGAACGGCAAATTAGTAGTTAGTGATTCGAACCCACAGTGACATCCATATGGACAGTATGCGGGACCCGAACCTTCGCCTTAGGGGATAAACCCCCACTTCTCCACCATTTTTAGGAAAATCACCACTCCCAAGGCTCGAACCCGAGACCTTGAGGATGTTGTAAGATATAAGATAAATCACTACTACAAAATTAAGTATTTTCAATGAAAATTTTCAACGGACAATATCGTTGAAAATTTTCTACGAATTTTAGAGGGATTATTGACAACACATAAATTTTCCACGAATTTTCAACGAATTTCCGTTGAAAATCTCTCACAAAATACATTTTCAACCAAAAACTTTTTGACGAGATATTTTGTTGAAATTTTTTTGGTTGAAAATGCATATATGTTTGTGAGAGATTTTCAACGGAAATTCGTTGAAAATTCGTAGAAAATTTATGTTCTATCAATAATCCTCTAAAGTTCGTAGAAAATTTTCAACGACATTTTCCGTTGAAAATTAATTTTCGTTGAAAATACTCAATTTTCTAGTAGTGAATCATTGTTCGGTTCTATGTTGATTAAAAAATACAACACAATGTAACATGAATTAAAAGTCATCCATTAATGCTAACTCATGACGTAAATCATGAGTTCTAATTTTGAGATTATAAACTCAAATCACATATAGGGTTGTTCATCAAATTTTCTATTAATTCCTGTATGGATAAATGTATTTGTTTGGATAAATTTGTCTGTCTGGATAATAATGTGTTATTGCTTACTTTTTTCCTGAATTAACGGTCTGAATGATAAAAGTGACTATTTTACCCTTGAGTAGGAATTATACCTTGTTTAGTTGAACTTTACATATAACATCAATTCATCGTCCAAAAGATAAACTTCTAACACCAAATGTATCATCAATTTATACAATCAACTTATCATCAATGATTGCTTGAGTCCATACAAGAATAATTGAATACGAGAAAGCTTGGCGGCCTCTTCATGAACGCTGAAATACGACTATTATCCATATGTACCAAATCCTCAAAAAACCAAGTTCAAATATGTAAATCCAAGAAGATATCAAAAACCAAGTTCAATTTTCTAAATCATAACTTCAAGAAATTGAGGAAAAACGTAGCAAATCCACATGAGCATTTGATTCATTTTTTGGGTAAGAAGTTGGAGCTTAGGGGAGAAGATGAACAGAGAAGAGAAAAGAAATAGAAAAAAGAGACGAGCGCAGAAGATGAACAGGTCGAACAACCAAGAAGAAATCGAACCAACATATTGAAGAAATCGAACCAGTAAAGTGAAGAAATCGAACAACCAACAGGAAGAGAGAAAAAAAAGGATGATGGTAGAAGATGAATAGATCGAACAACCAACAGGAAGAGAGAAAAAAAAGGATGATGGTAGAAGATGAATAGATCGAACAACCAAGAAGAAATCGAACCAACACACTGAAGAAAATGAACCAGTAAAATGAAGAAATCAAACAACCAAGAAGAAATTAAACCAACAAGAAGAAATCGAACCAGCAGGAAGAAATCGAAAAAAGTGATGAGGGCAGAAGAGGAATAGATCGAACAACCAAGAAGAAATCGAACCAGTAACCAAAGAGCCTTTGGCCTAGCGGTATTGTAGCCTAGGGATGGATTTGGTTCAGGACCGGTACCGAAACGAAGGTACCAAAAATATTTGGGATAAATACGACATAGCCTTTGCCCTCTGGGAAGTCAGGGGTTCAAACCTCACCAAAGGTGAGGAGGGTGTGTGAGTTTATTTGTTAAATTTGTCGTATATAAATATTATATATACTTCAAATAAACTGTTTAACTCAATAAGCTCATTAAGTCATAAGTAAACACCCCCATAGTCGTATAACATTGTGTTAGTTGTAATGGTTGTTCTCCTTTATGTACCGCCAGCCATAATTGGCATTCGATACTTATATTAATTAGATGAAACAACATACATATGTTAGAACATACTAATTATCTAATAAGTATGAAGAAAAATATATAAATTATACCTAAATCGACTCTTGAACCATCGAGTTAACCATCAAAGGCCATCTCTTTACTTCTCTAAAATTCCATGCTAGTTGTATGTATTTTCCATAAATTGAGGTCAAAATGGCTTATGCTCTTTTTTAGAAAAATGGGGAGACATGGACAAAGAAAAATTAATTTCCACATAATTTGTACATTTTTATGTAAAAAGCTTGTTAGAATTTCATCGAGACCATTTCTTTTAAAAGTTAATAACATATTTAGTCTTTATAGTTTGGTAATTTTTATGAAATTGTCCCTAAACTTCATTTATTATGGAACCGGACTTGTTATATACATATTCGTAACGATCTCGTCCCTCAACTTAACGGCCATCCAAGTCCTTCAACTTTAAGGGGATTTTTGCTTTTTTTATTGTCTTTTCGTATGAAAAATATAGAGACCAAATACATAATTAAGGCTAAATTTAAAAAAAAAAACATTAGTGTTAACATACTATATATATTTCGTATGAAAAAGGAGGAACAAATTAACCACATTGACCAAATTCGTAATCAACTATTCTATAAAAATTCTAATGGTTTTTATTTATACTTAATTTTTAATTTGAATGTTTCAAAGTTTACGATTCGAATTATATGCAATACTTACTCTACAGACCACACAACCTCACTTAAACTACGGGTCTTAATATGAAATTTAGAAATGTAAGAAAGTATATAAATGCAATTCATGATTCTTGGAATTCATCATCAATTCATTCAATAAATATGGCTTCTTCAGTCAAATTGTGTTTGTTTCTTCTTCCTTTGTTATTTGCACCTTTGGTTATTGCCCAACATGCTCCAAAAGATCCCAATTATATAACCGATGATGGCAATGATCAATGCACAGTGGGAGCCTCCCCGCCCGGTGGAGCTCCTAATAAAGATTGCCCCAATAAGAATAAGGGTGGAGGTGGCGCCGCTCCTGCTGACAAAAAGGACGGCGCCATCCCTCCTGCTCCTGCTGACAAGAAGGATGGCGCCATCCCTCCTGCTCCTCCTGCCGACGGACAGGGTGGTCAAGGAGGGGGCGCAGCTCCTAATAAAGATTGCCCCAATAAGAATAAGGGTCAAGGAGGTGGTACACCTCCTGCTGACGGACAGGGTGGCGGTGCCGCTCCTGCTGACAAAAAGGATGGTGCCATCCCTCCTGCTCCTCCTGCCGACGGACAGGGTGGTCAAGGAGGGGGCGCAGCTCCTAATAAAGATTGCCCCAATAAGAATAAGGGTCAAGGAGGTGGTACACCTCCTGCTGACGGACAGGGTGGCGGAGCCGCTCCTGCTGACAAAAAGGATGGCGCCATCCCTCCTGCTCCTGCTGACGGAAAGGGTGGCGCCCCTGCTGACAAAAAGGACGGCGCCATCCCTCCTGCTCCTCCTGCCGACGGACAGGGTGGTCAAGGAGGGGGCGCGGCTCCTAATAAAGATTGCCCCAATAAGAATAAGGGTCAAGGAGGTGGCGCCCCTCCTGCTGACGGACAGGGTGGTGGTGCCGCTGATGGCGGTGCAGGAAAAGGAGATGCAGCGGACGGCGGAAAAGGAGGGGCGGCAGACGGCGGAAAAGGAGGTGCTGCGGACGGCGGAAAAGGAGGGGCGGCAGACGGCGGAAAAGGAGGTGCTGCTGACGGCGGAAAAGGAGGGGCGACAGACGGCGGAAAAGGAGGTGCTGCGGATGGCGGAAAAGGAGGGGCGGCAGACGGCGGAAAAGGAGGTGCTGCGGACGGCGGAAAAGGAGGGGCGGCTGATGGCGGTGCAGGAAAGGCCCCTATGTACGGCGGTAACGATGTTAAGGCCTCGTTCTTCGGTCCACCGCTATACCAACAACCCCCATTGGAACCAAAATATACGGGCGAATGGAAGATCCATAACCCTAACGTTGGGGTTTCCGCCATGCAATATCAGTTGATGCCGAACAATAGAGCCGTTTGGTTCGATACCACCAACCTTGGTCCATCCGCTCTTGAACTCGGCCCCAAAGGAAATTGTCCCCCAAATCCCGACACTAACAACGAACCCGATTGCTTCGCTCATGCCGTATCATACGACTTCGAGTCCGGCGCTGTCACCACAGTTTATGTACGTACCTTTATCATGCTTCTTTTAATTTCTTCTATACCCGTACAGTTGGTTTCAGGATGGTATACTGACACAAATATATATATATATATATATATATATTATTTTATTGTGTATTATAGATCAAAACCGATCCATGGTGCTCATCCGGACATATGTTGCCGAACGGTGATCTCATGTCTACGGGAGGTAATAAAATGGGTTTTAAAACTATTCGAATTCTAAATGGGAATACTCCGGTTCCAACGTTCATAGAAAAAGAAAACGCTCTTGGTGCTAACAGATGGTACGTATAATTAAGGGGTTGTTCAGTAATGACTTAATTAGTAGTTTTATTTATTTATATATTTATGATACCTTATACGTTATATGGTATATATGTTATAGGTATGCATCCAATTGCGTTTTGGAAGACGGAAGTGCGGTGGTGGTCGGAGGTCGTGACTCCTATAGTTACGACTTCGTGCCACCGACTATAGACGGCAAAGTCCAAACGTTCGACTTCCCGTTCCTCCAACAAACCACCGATCCACCCGTCGTCCCAGGCTTCTACGTCGAAAACAATCTTTACCCGTTCATTTTCCTACTTCCCGACGGAAACGTATTCATCTTCGCCAACGACCGTGCCATTGCTTTCGATCCAAAAACCGGCAAAACCGTGAAGGAATTCCCACCGTTGGAAGGCGCCTCCCGCAACTACCCCGCCTCCGGTATGGCGGCGCTTTTCCCGCTACGTCTCAGCCCTAAATTCGACCAAACGATTAACGTCGAGGTGGTGGTTTGTGGCGGCAGCACCCACGACGCCATCAATAAAGTCGACAAAAAGTACACCCAAAACCCGGTTTTCGTTCCGGCGAACGCCGATTGCAACCGAATCAAACCCATGGCCGATAAACCCTTATGGGAGAAAGAACAAGACATGCCGTCACCGAGAACCATGGGCGATCTCCTCATACTTCCCAACGGTCAATTCCTTTTCATCAACGGTGCCAAAAAGGGTTGCTCCGGTTGGGAAGATGGTGAAGATCCTAACCTAACTCCGACCGTCTACATGCCGGAAAACGAAATGGGTAAAAGATTCAAAGAATTACAACCAACAACCATCCCTAGAATGTACCATTCCGTTTCTTCGGTTCTTCCCGACGGCAAGATTCTGGTCGCCGGAAGTAACGCCCACCAGTTCTACACATTCGACGGTCCATATTATCCAACGGATTTACGCGTTGAGAAATTCTCACCACATTATCTCGACCCCGCCTTCGATAACGACCGTCCGGTGGTCAACTTCAGAACCGATATCGTTTTGAAGTACGGAAAACCGTTTAAGGTTACATTCACGACGAAATCGAACAAGAAACTAGGTTATGGAGATGTGATTTTGACAATGTTGTATCCGCCGTTTACAACCCATGGTTTCAGTCAGAACCAAAGGATGCTTATCGTGGGGGTTGAAGGAGTGGATAACAATGTCATCTCCGCCGTGGCTCCGCCGTCCGGAAAGATTGCACCGCCGGGATATTATTTGATGTTTGTCAACCACCGTAGTGTGCCAAGTGCTGGCATATGGGTGCATCTTGACTAAAAAGATAACCTTGAAGAGGATTCAAATTTTAATTTATTGTTTGGTTTAATTAATTTATTTAGTGATTATAAACATCCTTGGCATTTGATTGGTAACTATATTGAAAGAAAATTAAAGGCGTAGAAATAGCGGCGGACTTAGGTTATTGATTCAGATGTCAAATTTTCAATATAATATAGCTAATTTTTTGATTTTTATTCTTATATGTTTTTAGGTTAATTTACTATTTTTTTTTTTTAAGGGTTTCACCAGTGTTCCGGTCCGTTTTGATAGAACTTTATACTTCTTTGCTTGACAATCATTCTTCTGTATCGTTAATCGATGGTTCTTACAATCATGTTGTAATAATAATTTTGGTATACGGTTTTGTTAAATATATATCAATTTCTTATTCCTTTAGTTTAAAAATAAATCATTTTACCTAATGTAAAATTTATAAATGTTCAAACCAACTGATGTAGAAGAAATTATATAAATTAAATAACAATATAATATTATAATTTGCTATTCGGTTAACCAATATGGTAAAAAGATCGAGATCAAAAATTTCCTTATTTAGTTAATCAAACCATTTAACCTACAAACCAAATAACTCGCTAACCGTTTTGGTTTAATTGAGTTATTCGGTTTCAAAAAAAAATATACCAAAGGGACCTCGTTCATCTAAGTTTCTAGATCCGTCACCGCGTAAAAACATAATAATTATCTAACAAGTACAAAGAACAAATTATATTAAAGACTAAGCGGGGTTCTAGTGCACCCGCTTCTTTGATTATCGTAGAGAGGGGGAGGTGGGGAATTCGACGTCGTAGAGATGCACCCGTTGGATTTTAAACTGATTCAATACAAAGTTGTAAGCTAGGCGAGACGGTCACGTAGAGCTGTAATAAGGAAAATAACGCAAAGAAGATATTGGGTTCAAATCCCACTTGTAGCATATATTTATATTTTTGGTTCACAACCAAAGAGCCATTATTTAATTTTCAAACTCTTAACTTTTAATTCTAAATCACTTTCAATACTATATTGTTTTCATCTTCATTCTTAAATTTATTTACGAATTTTTGTTGATTAATTACATCCTGAACTTCTCTTGTAAATTATCATGTTCTTAATAATTAACTTTCTCAAAAAAAATTGAGTGTTTTTTATCTTGGTTTGTTTGTATTTTGTAATTTTCTTTTAGTCATTAATTTGATAATTGTTAAAATCTTAGATGCATAAGAAAACAAAACAAGATATATAGTTAATTCCAGTTTTCTTAATAAAAAAGGATTGATAGTTAATTTTGATTTGCAAAACATGTTATTTATTTAATACTGGGAGTTCTGGATTCATAACCAAACGTAATTGGAACACTTAGAAAAAAAATGTAGGGAAATTAATATTAAATACTAAAAGTCGGAAAATTTTATGAAATCAACCAAATAAGTTTGCTGTAGCAATGAAATTATGCTAAAAATACGTTGAGCGTAACACGTAGTGTTGTGTCTACTCAAAAGGTCAAGGTCGATTCAATTTGAAAAGAATATATTATTCTCGAGATCGATATAATTGATTTTCTCCCGGATGTAACCAAGTTGACTTTTCCTTCTGAACAAGCTCGCAACTTTGCAAGATCCACCTTAAAGATGTACCTCTCAAGAAATTTTTAGTGTCCGCCACTGCCTAAATCTACCCTTGAACCATCTGAGTGAATTGTGATTCTTTATTTTTTAAAACAAAATAGAAAAGTTGTTGAAACATTTTAGAGAACAAAAACTCACTTTTTTCTATTTAAAATTTTTTGTTAAAGATGTGAAACTATTTTTTTCTTCACCTATATTTAGATCATGGGTTTATTTAGGAGTTGTTTATCAAAAGCTTACCCGGGTAAGCGTTTATCAAGTCATATTACCTTACTGGATGAATATCGGACCAAGAATCTTACCCGGTAAGTAAGTAATAGTGTTGAATTTTGTTAGTAAGCACTTATTCGGGTAAGTTTTGGTAAACGGCGGCAAAGCCTTATTTTAAATTGAATAAAGAAATGTGTATTTTGAATATATATATATATATATATATATATATATATCTTATAATGTGACATTAGTTCTGTTCTTTTTACAATTAGAATCGTAAACAATTCCAGTATAAAACAGGTTAGGCCAACTTATTACACCGGGAAAAAAACATCGTTCTACCATATTAGGCCCTTTTTGCCAGACCCATATTCGACCCAAACTCGCAAAAGATAATCTCTACTACATGCATCAATTCACGTATAATATATATATGACGTTTTCCCTAAGTACTTTGATACACTTTGAACACCCATAAAGGTTCAACGATACCATTAATACATGCTCGTTTCGGTATATACTTGCATCTTTTCGTTAATTGTTTTGGCTATGAATTACATTGTTCATATAAACTATCAATGATAACTTTTTTGTGATCATCAATTTATTCTTGACATCCAATAGATCTGATGCATATATTATCTACTTTCCTTTTTTTGTTATATGTTATGAACTTTTTCAAGGTCATACCAAAATTTGCATACAGAAAATTCATTAATTAAACTATAAGTTAAAAATGATATTTTTATTTCATCAATATCGTTCTTTTAAGAGTTAATTATGGATTTGGTCCTTATAGTTGGTATTTTTTATATGAAATTGTTCCTAATTCCTAAACTTCATGCCGTTTGCTTATTCACAACGATCCCGTCCCTCAACCTAAAAACCATCCAATTCCTCCTTTAGTAAGGGTGTTTTTGCATTTTGATCTTTTTTTTGTCTTTTCATATAAATAAATAAGAACCAAATTCGTAATAAGTCTTATTAACATTAATATATTGTATTAAAAACTAATTTTAATTCTATATCTATATGCGTTTGTTTACCCACGGTTAATGTTCGCAATCCCTTCGTCCCTAATTACCCCAGCCAATACCATCACGATCTCATCCACCACCATTTTTCTCTGCGACATATACACACACATACACTTTAACGATTACACACATATATTTTTGCGGTTGTGTGTGTATAGTCCATTGTATTTTTTTAGTAGGCGTGTGTATATATGTGCCCTATATGTATGTGTTTGCGTGGTAATCACCCACGGAATCTTCTCCGAGTGATTTTTTGTGGGTGAGAGTCTTTTTTTTTGTAGTGAACACACACACAAACACACATTCAGAGCAATGGATTACGATGGTGGGGATGCTAGAGGAAGGGTGCGAGAATACTGGTTTCTGCCTGAGGGAGAGGTATTCACGAAAAGGGGTGTTTTCCAAGGGTCTAGGGAAGGATGAGTTAAAATGAAGGGATCAAGATATATAAAGAGAATAATTAAAGTTAAAATGAATGGAATTTTTTAGCATTTGGGAACGAATGGGTTAAAAAACGGATTAAAATATAAAAAAGAAAATAATTAAAGTTAAAATGAATAAAATGCCAAAATGATGAAACACCCTTAAAGCGAAATGGATGACCGTTAGAATGAAAGACCAAACCGTTACAAACGTGCAAATGACAATTGACAAACCCTATTTTATAAACAATGAAATTTAAAGACCACTTTTGTAGAAAGCACCAAACAACATGGACCAAATCCGAAAATTAACCATTCCGGTGAGAAACAACCACCATCCATAATAAAAAGCTAACGATTTTCTTCTTTTAATTTGAAGATTTCAAAGTTCATGATTCTAACTAATTATATGCAAGAATACTTCCACAGACCACACAATCTCACTTAAACTACGGATCTTAATATGAAATTTAGAAATGTAAACATGTATATAAACGCAATTCATGATTCTTGAAATTCATCATCAATTCATTCAACAAATATGGCTTCTTCACTCAAATTGTGTTTGTTTCTTCTTCCTTTGTTGTTTGCACCTTTGGTTATTGCCCAACATGCTCCAAAAGATCCCAATTATATAACCGACGATGGCAATGATCAATGCACCGTGGGAGCCTCCCCGCCCGGTGGAGCTCCTAATAAAGATTGCCCCAATAAGAATAAGGGTGGAGGTGACGCCGCTGACAAAAAGGACGGCGCCATCCCTCCTGCTCCTGCTGACAAAAAGGACGGTGCCATCCCTCCTGCTCCTCCTGCCGACAGACAAGGTGGTCAAGGAGGTGGCGGAGCTCCTAATAAAGATTGCCCCAATAAGAACAAGGGTCAAGGAGGTGGTTCCCCTCCTGCTGACGGACAGGGTGGTGGTGCCGCTCCTGCTGACAAAAAAGACGGAGCCATCCCTCCTGCTCCTCCTGCAGACAAAAAGGACGGTGCCATCCCTCCTGCTCCTCCTGCCGACGGACAGGGTGGTCAAGGAGGTGGCGCAGCTCCTAATAAAGATTGCCCCAATAAGAATAAGGGTCACGGAGGTGGTGCCCCTCCTGCTGACGGACAGGGTGGTGGTGCCGCTCCTGCTGACAAAAAAGATGGAGCCATCCCTCCTGCTCCTCCTGCTGACAAAAAGGACGGCGCCATCCCTCCTGCTCCTCCTGCCGATGGACAGGGTGGTCAAGGAGGTGGCGCAGCTCCTAATAAAGATTGCCCCAATAAGAATAAGGGTCAAGGAGGTGGTGCCCCTCCTGCTGACGGACAGGGTGGTGGTGCCGCTCCTGCTGACAAAAAAGACGGAGCCATCCCTCCTGCTCCTCCTGCTGACAAAAAGGACCGCGCCATCCCTCCTGCTCCTCCTGCTGACAAAAAGGACCGCGCCATCCCTCCTGCTCCTCCTGCTGACAAAAAGGACGGCGCCATCCCTCCTGCTCCTCCTGCTGATGGACAGGGTGGTCAAGGAGGTGGCGCAGCTCCTAATAAAGATTGCCCCAATAAGAATAAGGGTCAAGGAGGTGGTGCCCCTCCTGCTGACGGACAGGGTGGTGGTGCCGCTCCTGCTGACAAAAAAGACGGAGCTATCCCTCCTGCTCCTCCTGCTGACAAAAAGGACGGCGCCATCCCTCCTGCTCCTCCTGCTGACGGACATGGTGGTCAAGGAGGTGGCGCAGCTCCTAATAAAGATTGCCCTAATAAGAATAAGGGTCAAGGAGGTGGCGCCCCTCCTGCTGACAAAAAAGACGGAGCCATCCCTCCTGCTCCTCCTGCTGACAAAAAGGACCGCGCCATCCCTCCTGCTCCTGCCGACGGAAAGGGTGGTAATAAAGATTGCCCCAATAAGAATAAGGGTCAAGGAGGTGGTGCCCCTCCTGCTGATGGGAAAGCCTTTGCGTACGGCAATAATGATGTTAAGGCTTCGTTCTTCGGTCCACCGTTGTACCAACAACCCCCATTGGAACCGAAATATACGGGAGAATGGAAAATCCATAACCCTAACGTTGGCGTTTCCGCCATGCAATATCAGTTGATGCCGAACAATAGAGCCGTTTGGTTCGATACCACCAACCTTGGTCCATCCGCTCTTGAACTCGGTCCAAAAGGAAATTGTCCCCCAAATCCCGACACCAACAACGAACCCGATTGCTTCGCTCATGCCGTATCATACGACGTCGAATCCGGCGTTGCCGTCCCAGTTTATGTATGTACCTTAAACATAATTCTTTTAATTTATTCTATATTTTTATGCTTAGTTTCAGGATGATATACTGACACAAACATATATATATACACTTCTAATTTGTATATTATAGATCCGAACCGATCCATGGTGCTCATCCGGAAACTTGTTGCCGAATGGTGACCTCATGTCTACCGGAGGTAATAAAATGGGTTTTAGAAGTATTCGAATTATAAAGGCGAATGATCCCGCTCCAAAATTCGAAGAACGCGAAAACGCTCTTGGTGCTAACAGATGGTATGTATAATTTAACGGGTTGTTCAGTTGTGGCTTAATTAATCAATATTTGTAATTAAACTAACACTAATTAATTAAATCATTTTATAGGTATGCTTCCAATTGCGTTTTGGAAGACGGAAGTGTGGTGGTGGTCGGAGGTCGTGACTCCTATAGTTACGACCTTGTCCAACCAACCATCGACAGCAAAGTACAAATGTTCGACTTCCCGTTCCTCCAACAAACCACCGATCCACCCGTCGTCCAAGGCTTATACGTCGAAAACAATCTTTACCCGTTCGTTTTCCTACTTCCCGACGGCAACGTATTCATCTTCGCTAACGACCGTGCCGTCGCTTTCGACCCAAGAACCGGAAAAACCGTTAAGGAATACCCACAATTGGTCGGAAGCTCCCGGAACTATCCGGCCTCCGGTATGGCCGCTCTTCTGCCGCTACGTCTCACCCCTAAACTCGACCAACCGATTAACGTCGAGGTGGTGGTTTGCGGCGGCAACATCCACGATGCCATCAATCAGGTCGACAAAAGGTACACCCAAAACCGAGTCTTCACTCCGGCGAACGCGGATTGCAACCGAATCAAACCCATGGCCGATAATCCGGTATGGGATAAAGAACAAGATATGCCAACTCCAAGAACCATGGGCGATCTCCTCCAGCTTCCCAACGGTCAATTCCTTCTGATCAACGGTGCCAAAAAGGGTTGCTCCGGTTGGGAAGACGGTGAAGATCCTAACCTAACTCCGACGGTCTACATGCCGGAAAACGAAATCGGTAAAAGATTTAAAGAATTACAACCAACAACCATCCCTAGAATGTACCATTCCGTTTCGTCGGTTCTTCCCGACGGCGAGATTCTGGTCGCCGGAAGTAACGCCCACCAGTTCTACACATTCGACGGTCCATATTACCCAACAGATTTACGCGTTGAGAAATTCAGACCACATTATCTCGACCCAGCCCTAGATCCTAACCGTCCGGCTATCAACCCTAAAGGAACCGACGTCGTTTTGAAGTACGGCCAACCGTTCAAGGTGGTTTTCACATTGCAATCGAATCAGCAGGTTGGTGTTGGTGATGTTATTTTGACGATGTTGTATCCACCGTTTACTACTCACGGTTTCAGTCAGAACCAGAGGATGATTATTGTGGGGGTTGAAGCACTGGATAAAAACACAATCTCCGCCGTGGCTCCGCCGTCCGGAAGGATTGCACCGCCGGGATATTATTTGATGTTTGTCAACCACCGGGGTGTGCCAGGTGAAGGAATATGGGTGCATATTGACTAGAATACCCTTGAGGCATTTTAATTTTCATTGTTGATTTGAGTTTTTGTTTTGTAATCTCTCTTGTAGCATTTTTTTTGTGTTGCATGTTGAGTAATAAAGAGAATAATTATTTTTAAAGTTTTGGTTGTTTTTTTGGAATTAATGATAAGGTTAATTACCATCTTTGATTCAATTTCTTTTTATATTTTTATGTAATTACGTTATATGGGTTGGGTTTACGTGAGATC
The DNA here is from genome assembly GCA_036898165.1 of Silybum marianum. Classification (NCBI taxonomy): domain Eukaryota; kingdom Viridiplantae; phylum Streptophyta; class Magnoliopsida; order Asterales; family Asteraceae; genus Silybum; species Silybum marianum. The sequence continues at coordinate 1,984,621 of CM072534.1, forward strand.
GATCTGTTTTCGTGATACCCGTGAGTCCACAACTTTACACTTGAAACTCCACAGCAAATCATTGTGAAGGTAAATGAAAAATCGAACATTCACAGCAAAAACACTATGAATGTTACCTTCACAGTGTTTTGCTGTGAAGTTTCAAGTGTAAAAAAGTGGTCTCACGAAAACATCGAATTTGTTTTTACTTTCACTGTGATTTGCAGAGAAGTTTCAAGTGTAAAAATATGGTCTCACGGGTCTCACGAAAACAGGCTGGTCTCACGTGATCCTAAGTTTACATTATATTATAAGGCATCATTTGACAAAAATAAGGTAATTTTTAAGTCACCTTTATAAACTACCTTATTTTCTTTGATCAAGGAGAGTTTTACCAACCCTGCCATCCTAGAACGTTAACGTACAAGAGGAGCATTTCTCAATTGAGTTAGTCACACATGGAATCTCGCCGAAGAGTCCTGATAAATGATGATTGAGACGAGATTCTGCATTTTTGAACCACGAAACACTTGGTTTTCTCCGAATACAGGCCTAGATCGTTTGTACAGACAGACTTTTTGTTACCGTGTTTCATGTAATTAGCATAGTTAAAAGCATCTCCAACATGTCAAAATTCCCGTTTTATACAGAAAAATAACTGATTTTCGGCATTAATATTTGGTTGTTTGTTCGACTCAACGATGTTGACAACAAACAGGTTTAGGCATTATGATTATACATTTTTGTACAAGAATAATAACTTCTTCCGTTTCTTATTGTATTATAGTTTTTTAATTGTTCTATTGTATATTATTTTTATAGGGTTGATTTCCGTTACAAACCACGTCAAACCGTACAAACCGCATCTCGACGGTATGCACTATAATGCATACAAGCGTTTTTTTTGTCCTTATGCACCAATACTTCTATCATTACATATGCATTGATGCATAATTCACAAATGCATATTACAAATTATCGGTATGAATTAGTACATGTCGTCTAGATGGAAGGCTCACAGCGTATTCTTCAGTTTTCCCATTTTTTACGTTTTCTCTTGAACCTGACCTTATATATATGTCAAAACTCTCAAAACCCTTCACCGGCTATCCAAGTCCAAGAACACAGCCCCTACCCTTTGGGTTGTAAGGGTCGGTCGCATTTACGATATCGTATTTACAAAGTGATTTATGGTCCCAAAATATTGATAACAATAAATCACGATGCAAACTGACCCGATACAACAAATGCGGATTATCGAGATCTAAATATTGTATATTATGGTCTTAATAATTCATACTGATCCACAAATATAAATTAGCAGTTAAACGAATTTACGATCAAAATAAACGAAGGCAACAGATAAAACGAGACAGCGAGATTTTACGTGGTTCCACTATCGGTGTGATAGTGTACATCCACAGGGAGAGAGAGATCAATATATATTACCAACCGGGAGAAATTACAACGTGTTTACAATGATCTTTGGATCAACAAATCAGCTATCCAAATCTTCCTTGATCAAAGTTTCCTAAGCTGGAAACTAGACAAAGTATATATATATATATATACACACACACACGAATGGAAGGAAGAAAGCATGGATTCCATATTTATAGTGGTGGATTTCTTTGGCTCCAAGATTTGCAAACCCCACATGTGATATTAGTTGGCAAAGTGTACTCTTGATGTGGAAAGGTGGTGCTAGATGGCATCTAGCATCTAGGCATGGTTGGCAAACTAGTATGAGTACCAAGTTGGCAAGTGGAGGAAGTTGTCGTGAGTCACCAAGAGAAGGGTGTATGTGGTTTGCATCTAGTGAAATCACTTGTACCATAGGCTTGTTGATTTATACAGCATAAAAAAAACTTAGTTAAAATTAAGTTTTTCAACATGGGTAACACCCTTCAGTGGCGATCTCAACCCTATCCTAGTTAACAAATGTGGGTAAATGGAGAAAGGGGTTTTAGAGAAGGATTTAGAAGTGTACCTAAAGGTCACTTTTAGGGAAGGAATTACATGACAAAAAGTGAAAAATGTAACAAAACATAAGATCAGTTTTAGAGAAGGTTTTCAAACCAAAAAAGTCACTATGAAAATCGTACCTAAAAGTTTTTAGAGACGCTTCTCATACAAATTGTCTCTAAAAACCATTCACTAGCTTTCGATAGGCTTTTGAAAGCGTCTCTAAAGAATAAAATAATTAAAGAAAATATTTATTTTCAATAAAATGTTATTAGTTACGGTTTTTTTAAGTTTCAAAGCGTATCTAAAAACGTTTATTATTTTCAATAATAAAAGCATAATCAGAAATCAATCAGCGCAATTATACAGTGAAGAGTCGAGCGAGAGCGATCGAGATCGAGATCCTGTACCATCGTCTCTTCCATTTTTCAACAATCGAGCAGTCTATTCATGGAATCAATCATACTATTTTACTATTTCTGTACGATTTAGGGCTTGGGATTCATTGATTATGGTAGGCAGTTGATATTTCTTTTTGGCGATTCATTGCAATCAATTAGGCATTTATGTTAATACTATAAAATTAGGGCTTGTTTTGGATACAGGATTGACTGATCTGTGATTAATCCTTGGCGCCAGTTGCATTACAATTCACGGCAGATTCATTGCAATCAATCAGGTAATCGGAGAATTATATTATGAGGTAGACACATCAAACTGTAGATAAACTCATCGATATTTTTCACTTAATGTAATTGGATAATTATATTATATAGAAGCTCATTTAACTTTTCTTGTTGATCTCTTGAATCGTTTTTATGTGATCATCCATGGCACCTAAGCTATATGTCACAATGAACAGTAAGTCATAGTATTGAAGTTTGAATTCTTCTATTTGCACTTTATTTTTTAGGATATATAGGATAGCACAAATTAAGAAAGTACATATATTACCGGTTCTTGCATCCGTTAATCAGTACATATATTTTCTATATGAATTATGCTGGGTACTTATGTATTTTCTAGATAGTTTGTCTCTATGTTCACTTCTTGGAGTTGGAAAAAGAGTATGGATTTTGGAGGTGTCAAGTGTTACTTCCTTTTTATTGCTAATGGAGAATAAGGTTGAGTTTTGTCAGAATTCAAATTGGTTGCATAACTCTGTTTGATTTCTCTCTGCTCTCTCGATTTTTCTCTACTTTATGCTGCTCGATCTCTGTAATGTGTTTTGGTTTTAGTTAAGGATTTCTGCCTTATGGATTCAATTTGTCTGCTCGATTTTGTTCAAATTGATTATTAATATGTTGTTTATGCATCTATATACTGTTAAAGGTTTGTATTCATCAAATTTCGATTCTCCATTGTATGTATTTAACTTTATCGTTTGTGGATTTCTCATGTGGCCTCTTCTGCCGGTGGTTTTTCCCTATTTGGTTTTTACACATAAATCTTTGTGCCTCTCTTATTGTCCGTTTATACTTGTTGATTGTTGAATAGCTTCTATTTCCAAGATGTTCCTGCACTTGGTGATTTTGGTTTATTGTTCTAGTGATGAAGATTGGGTTACTAAAGTTTCACTAGGGTAACTCGAATTGGGTGACCAATGGCGAGCAAATCTAAGACTTGATAAGATGAGCTACCCATAAGGATTTTAGGTTCGACTTGTATTACCATTCTCATATATGCATCTGATGTGTTTGGTTGTTTATTGGTGTAGGCTCTGCTGAATTGGCTTCAGTTGGTGTTTCTATATAAATCTTTAACCTAGTGGCAAAATTGTTTAATATCAAAGGTGATGATGTAACACCTTAGGCAGATCTCATATCGGTCGTGGACAGGAGTGATGCTGGGTTCATAAGTAAACCTTGGCCTTCCTAAACACAACGCGTTTTGGGGCCACACGTAAGGCAGGTTCTTGGAACCCTGTGGTTAAGCGTGCTTGGGTGAGAGTAGTACCAGGATGGGTGACCCCCTGGGAAGTCCTCGCCAGGTCGCCAGAAACAAATTCGTGCGGCTTAGGCCAAAGCGGACAATATTGTATCGTGGTAAGGCGGGGTGTTACAGATGATGATTCTACTCTGATTCATAGCTAACTATTTCACAATTTTGCAGTGTGGACCACCTTGTTATATTATACATGATTGATCTAATAAAGGGTTTGCTTGATTTTTCTTTGTTCAGATCCATCAGAGCAAGAAGTTTCTACCATCAGTTTCAACTTCTTTGGCCCTGGCTGCTGCTTTTGGCATTGCATAAACCATAGCACTTTCTCTTGCTTTTGGCATTGCAGAAACTATTACTGATCAAGAGTTTTTTGATCCACTGAAATGGTTTGATGATAAAGGTGTCTGCTTTATTTTCTAACTGTTCCATCCCTGGTGTGTTTATTTCTTTCATCAGTTTCAGCACCAGTAACCAACCAACCAACCCTGATGATGATGACAATAGTAAGTGTGTTTTTGATGTCAAAGAATGGTGTCATTGGAGGTGGGTCCACAGATGACACGGTTGCTTTTGTGGCTGCTTGGAAAGAAGCTTGTGCTGTTGAATCAGCCACTCTTTTAGTACCTTCTGGTACTTTCATCATAACATCTACAATCTTCTCTGGACCTTGCAAACCAGGACTTGTCTTTCAAGTAAGATAGAGTCTACTTTCATATATATATATATATATAGAATATTATTAATTAGCATTGATCAACTAACTGATTAACTAATTTGATCATATATATATATAGGTAGATGGAGGTTCTAATGCCACCAGCGGGTCCAAATTGTTGGCTGAAGAAAGATAGCTTGATGATATGAGTATGACTGGAACTGGTACCATTGAAGGCAATGGCCAACACTGGTGGGAACCCCCCCCCCCCTACAGCAAATAGTATACTAATTATTTAATTTCAATTATTTAGGCTTTGATGTGTATATATATCTAATTAAGGTGTCATGTTTTGTTGTTCCCTCAGTTAATTCGGTTCTTTATGAGCTCAAATTTGGCATTGACTGGACTACACATCTAAAATAATCCAATGTTCCATGTGAAATTTGACGGATGTGAAGGGGTACTCATTGATATACTCTCCATTTCTTCTCCTAAACTTAACCCCAACACGGATGGAATCGATATTGAGAACACAAAATTTGTGGGAATCTACAATTCAATGATAGGCAATGGTACATATATATATATATATATATATATATATATATATATAGGGTTAGGTTCAAATGTGAACTCAATTTTGGCTGTGAACGTGAGGACGAATCTCAGCCACACATCTTCGGTTGTGGTGGACGCGATCACGGAGGATTGACGCGATTCATGGGAGGGTGGAGATTATTAAAGGAGGGGAACCAGGTCAAAGCCGTCTTTATTGACCGGATAACTGGCTGAGATTCGTCCTCACGTTCACAACCAAAAATGAGTTCACATTTGAACTTTTCTCTCTATATATATATATATGTTTTACTGAATTCATTCATCAATTAATTATCAAGTACTATTAGATTAGTTCTTACAAGAATGAATTAATTAATTCATGAATTATTATTAATTTATGGGGATGATTACATTTCAATTGCACCTGGTTGTATAAATGTTGATATAGAAGGTGTCTCTTGTGGGCCTAGTCATGGGACCAGGTAATTTATTTAATTCTTCTTTCTTTCTTAATTAACTGACATATCTATGTAATATATGTAGTAATGAATTAATGATGGCTGATGCAGCATTGGGAGCCTTGATTTATAAAGAAATTGTTTTTCCAGCTTGAATGCAAATCTTGGGTTCATTAAAATTAACTATTTCTTTTTTGGTTTATCAGGTTTCAAAGCCGGCTAAAGAAATGAAATGAAGTTGCTTTGATGTCCTATTGCCTTGTTGCAGATAGAGAGGGGAAGTGGGACACAGTTCAAGATCTTGGATTGTTGTAATATTTAGATGGTCTTTTTTAACAAATGTGAACATTATAGTTTGTTTTGAAATATTCTTGTCTTTTATGACAAAGATATAAAATTTTATCGTTTTAACAATTTTGATGTTTTTCTTGATTAATATTATTAATATTTATTATTATTATTGTTTTATATTATATTAACACCCTTTAGAGAAGGAATTGATTTTTCTTAAAAGTGTAACTAAAAGATGTCTTTAGAGAAGGTTTACAAAAAGCGTCTCAAAAGCCTATACTTTTAGAGAAGGTTTTGATTATATGTATCTAAAGATAACTTTTAGAGAAGGTTCACGGAAGTGTAACTAAAGGATATCTTTAGAGAAGGTTTACAGAAAGCGTCACTAAAGCTTATACCTTTAGAGAAGCTTTTGCAAAAACCTTCTCTGAAGGTACCTTTTAGTAACGCCTGAAAACTGTCATTAATGCCCAAAAATCGTCACTATTACATACTTTTAGAGAAGGTTTTTGGAAAAAGGGGTCACCCTTTAGAGAAGCCTTTAAAACGTATCTAAAAGTCTAAAAAAGCTTCTCTAAAGGTTAACGTAAATGCACCCTCCGAAAACCGTCCCTAAAACCTTTAGCTACCGTCATTTAGGGAAGCTTTTTCACAGAATTCAAAAGCTTCTCTAAAGCCTTTAGAGAAGGTTTTTAAACTTTTAAATACAAAAGAAAAACTTCTCAGAAGGTCATTTTTCTTATAGTGGGACCAAACATGTGTGAAAATATAAAACATAAGGATGTTTTTCATAATTATTTTGATTTAAGAACGTAAAGTGTGACTTGATATAAACCATATGGACCAAGGATGTAATTTACTCTAATTCAAAATTACCTATATTTATATCTTGAAACAAACTATGGTGATCCGAAAACCAGAATTTTCAAAATTAGGAACGACAAGAAATCCATGTTTTTGGATCTCCATTCAGGTAGATTCATTCGTCGTTTAGAGTCTGATTGGTTGGTTAATCGCAGCTTGAGCTTCGTTAATGGGAACATTGATTTAAATCTGAATCATTTAATTAAGAATATATTATTATTATTATTATTATTATTATCATCATCGCGTGTATTTAGTTTAGTTGTTTCTGAATTGTAATTATAAAACACGATTTGTTGTGTCTAGAATTCTACCAGAAACGGTAAAGCCGGATGCTCGTGAATTTGTTATGCAGTATTTACGGATAGCTTTAAAATGAAATGAACACTGATCACTTCGACCAAAAGGTAATATTCGTTTTTGGTTAGTTCCTTGGTTTTTGCTTCTCTGTTTCGGTCTTTTATCCTAAAAGAAAAATTCAGAAACATAATAAATCAGAAATTAAAAGCTAAAAACTAAGAAAGTAATACAAATGAGATTTGAACCCACACCTGTAAGCAGTGACGAATTCAAGATTTTCGTTGAGCGGGTGCACCTTTTAGGTGGATCAAAGGCCCACAAAGTCGTCATATGAGTTTTTAGCTTAATTTCATTGTTTTTAGGGGTTATTTAAGTTTTTTTTGTTGATTTCGATGAACTTTTTCGTTATTTTTTTTGTGATTTTGAGAGGCTTTTCCGATTTCTTTTGTTGATTTCAACAGGCTTTTTTGGTTGATTTAGAAAGACTTCTTTTTGTTTAGCATCCGAGTAAGCAGCCTCTCTGCCTTGAAATCTATTTGCATGATTGTATTTTAAATTTTGATTTGTACTTGTTGGACCTTTTACTGTTTGTCGGTGTTGATATTTTCCTGTTTAACTACTCCCTCCCAAAATAAATATTCACAATGAAAAAGAGACATGTTTGGGAAATATGTAATTATTATAGTTTTTAATTAATTAAATAGCAATTTTACCTTTAACAATAAAGGAAGTAATAAATTTCTCAAGCTCATAATTAAAGAATTTTACCAAAATAGTTAGATTTATGCCAAAATAGATCTATCCCAAAACAGGTGTCCATATTTTTATTTTAGTCTGTTCCAAAACAAATGTCAACTTTCTAATTCTACCAATAATTATAAGGAAATTGACCAAAGTAGCCAATCTATCTAACCACATTCACTTTTAGAACTGAATTACCGTTTTAGCAAGAGTTTATGCAAATAGGCATTTGTGTAAAACTTATTTTCAGATTAAAAAAAAAAAATCCGTCACATTGTATATGTTTCTTGTTTGCACACACTTCGCTACTATCTACCGCACTTGTTTTCTGTTATTTTTGTTTCCGGAAATACCCTCTCAGCCCCTTGGGATGGAGGTAAGCTTTGTACCTATCTTACCTTCCCCAAACCCTACCCTTATATCGGATATACCGGATTTATTTCTTCCCTCTTGTGAAAATTACAACACCTTTTCTTTTATTTATTCCATCATATATAAAGAAAAATTCGGTTGCATATCATAATTGTTACAAAATAATATGTTAATATAGATTTGGATCCACAAGATTTGTTGTTTATGAAGTATTTTACTTGAACAACGTGCTTGATGATCACTACATTAATAAAAATGATTTTATAGTACGTCTAAAATGAAAAAACGTCTTAAAAGCATACTTTATAGGACACAAGTTTATAGGACCAAATCAAAAAGTGTCATATCTAAAAGCGTTACAATAGTATTATATAGAACGCTTTTAGGCGTGTTCACAAGTTTTTACGGCGCTTTTAAAATAAAGTGTTCTGTTAGTTATTATATATGACACTTTTAAAAGTGTTCTATAAACCCATATTTTTATAGGACACTTTTCAAAAGTGTCCTATAAAATATATAATAGGACACTTGATTTTAAAAGTGTTGTAAAAACTTGTTGAAACGCCTAAAAGCGTCCTATAAACCTATTGTAATGCTTTTAGATAGGACGTTTTATGATTTGATCCTATAAACTTATGTCCTATAATGTATTCATTTAGGACGCTTTTTCATTTTAGGCGTCCTATAAAATCACTTTTCTTGTAGTGTGAGTGTGCATTTTCGTGCACCTAACGAGTTTTGCTACTTGTTCACAAAGCGTTTGGTTCAGCATTTGCCGGTGTTTGAAGGCATCTATTGAATTCAATCCAACGGTAGTACTTCTTGGGGTTGGTTACTTTGACTTTTCACCATGGCCAACGGAAATTTGACGGTAAAAATAAACTTAGGAGACGTTTGGTTTGATGGATTTGGATATCGTGGAAGGATTTGGAATTAGAGGGAATTGGCTTTGGAATATTTGGTTTGTAGGATTTGTAATGGAATTAAATTCTACTTGTTGTAAATAGTTTATAAACACAAAGTATAAATAAATAAAAATTATTTATCAACTAATTATTAGAAAACAAATATTTTTAACATATTTTAAAACATTATTACAAGTAAATCCTATGAAATAGATTTCAAATCCAGGAAACCCTTTAAATTGAATATGAGATTGGAATGAAATTGAATTCCAAATCCAATCAAATCAAATAAACCAAATGAACCAACCCCCATATATAATTAACAAATAAAATTATATTAATTATATATAAATAAAAAATGGGAAGATGAGAAGATGAGGATCTTGTTAAGAACCTCTACTGTGGAGTTTTATTGAGTTGACTTTGATATGACAAAAAAAAAAGTAGAAAACGGATTTTTACAAGAACCTCTATTGTAGATGTTTTTTAAGTGTCCAACCTTTGAAGAATGGTTATTTAAGAACCTCTATCGTATGAAGTTCAATCCATCAGGGGAGAGAGAAGCATTTTCTTTTCTAGACTAATCACGGCAAATTACGACCGTAAGAAATCAGGGCTGATAAATCAGTGGCTATAACTGTTGTGTACGCCTGTAATAGAGAAACATTGTTGCTTACTATTTTAAGCCTTACGAATTATGAGTGATGTCTCTCTTGCTTGGCTTCTTGAAGATATAATCGCGTTTTGTGGTTCCATTTTAACAAAACTGTTGCGAATTCTTTTAATTTAATTGTTATCATTAAAACGAAATTGGCTTTATAGAACGCCTAGAATGTCTGAGCTTCTTAATATAATACTTTATAGAACTTAAGTTTATGGAACCAAGCTATAAACTATAAAGCATCATATCTAAAAATGTTACAATAGGTTTATAGGAAGATTTTTGGCGTTTTAACAAGTTTTTAAAACGCAGTTTAAACTAAAGTGTTCTATTAGCTCTTTTATAGAACTTCAAAACACTTGTTCTTAAAAGTGTCATATAAACACGTTAATATAGAACACTTGTGTTTATAAAACGCTTTTCAAATAGTAATACGACATGTTATTATAAAAGTGTCTTGAAAAACTTGTTAAAACATTTAAAAACGTCTTATAAACTTGTTGCAACACGTTTAGATATGATTTTTTTGGATCGGTCCTATAAACTTTAGTCCTATAAAGAATTTATTAAGACGCTCAGACCATTTTAGGCATCTTGTAAAACCAATTTTGTAGTAGTTTATGAATTCAATTATTCCATATTGATTTCACTTGTTTTAGAAGACTCTTTTCGGGATATAAAAACCATTAAATGAAAAAAAAATCTTGTTCATGTCTTTCCCTTCATATTGTTTTATCGAGTTCCCGTAATAGAAAGAAGACAACTATGTTTGCCAAGATAATTGGATCATAAACCACAAGGCTTGTGGCGTACTGGTTAAGGCTTGTGGGGGATAAGGCTAGATAACCCATCTACCCCAGGTTCGAATCCAGATGCAAACAACTTGTGGCCACTGAAGAATTATCTCAGGATTGTATGCTTTAGCAGTTTTAAAATTGTCAGGGATTATTAGTCTAGGCAAATGCCTAGTATACCCATTCCAAAAAGATAATCGGATCATGATATATGTTTCGAAGTGTGGAAAACATAAAGTTAAGGTATCATTTACACTCCAATCGAATCCTAATTTTCAATATAGAGAATGGTGATTTGGAGCGTTGCTACAAATCAAGAATTTCAAATTGAAAATTAACCGAGTTGGTTTGTCACCACTTTATATAACGATTTATTAAAGACAAGGGCGGAGCCAGCATAGAGCCAGAGGTGGCCTGGGCGTTTGAGCTTTTCTTGGGAGTATGACATGGGTTACTTCAGCGTGGATCCCACTCTAATAGCTCCGAATAAATTAAATACGTGCATTAAGATCACCCTCTGGATTTAAAAAAAAATTATTGATATAGATATAATTAATAAATTATCCTACAATATTGTTTAATTTAATTTAAAACACAAACATTTCCTTGGATCAGTTGGCTAGCATGCCTTATATGTAGGGAGGTGGTTTGGGTTCCAATTCTTTTCAATGCATTTTAATGTAAAAAAAAATTTTAATTTAATTTATAATTGAACCTTCTTACCTTGGACCCATTCAATCTTATTTTTTACTTGGGTCTTCCTAAAAGTCTAAAACTCACCAAGACACTAACCAATTAATTGTAATATCATATTTACCTCCCAAAATCTGATTTTTATATTAGCCACGCGTCGTCAAAATCAGAATCCAATCATATTTACCTCCGAAGGTTGATAATGAAAATATCGTTTTTACCGATGTTGATAATGAAGATATTATAAATAGGTTTCAGAAAATGAAAACTCGACAAGGTTATTGTTGATTTTGTAGAGATCTGAATATTATGAATATAATAGCATTATTTTGTTACTTATATTTTACCTTGTGCTCCCCCTCAAAAAAATATCTGGCTCCGCCCCTGATTAAAGACTATCGATCATGAACAAATCAAAATGAGACTTTTGTCGATCCTCTATACCTCCAGATGGATTATAATGTCATATTTACTTATTTTGCAGTAAGATTTAAAAGATACGCCAATATGGTCTATATAATATCCGAACAACTTTAACCTAGTGAATAAGAAGGCAAACATCCTTACATAATGAATAAAAGGTGTAAAGACTCTACTCCAGATACCACCCAATCCATCTGTTTTGTTACGCACGATTTACATCCCACATGATAACCGTGGGACCGTATAATGAGGACGTTCCAAAGGACAACTTTGTACGTTATTTTTATTGCAAAATATGGTTAATTGGATATAGCAAGAAAACATTTATTGTTACCATTTTTTTTAATTGGGGTGCACGTTTTATGAAAACACAAAGCATTAGAAGAGATATATGGTTTTGATGAAATCATAGCTGGCTATGCAAATGCAATGCATAACCCGACGTGCACTACTTCAATTTCAATCAATTTCCATTTGGGTTTTTCTTTAAAACAAAATAATCCCAAAAGATAATATATCAATACAAAAATCAGGTTCAAATATCATCAAGTTAAATACATAACGTATGTTAAATATCTATAAAAATAGTAAACGTTGCAATTCACTCAAACCATCTCCAGTCAGTTGCACCAGTTCTTACACCAAAATGGCGTACTGGTTGAGGCTCAGGGAGATCTGGTGAAATATCTCATCTGTCTACAATTCCAGACGTTCATAATAACTATGGTCACTGTGTTTATCAGGACTGATGTCTTACAGTTGCAAGTTGCCCACATTTCCAAAAGAAATGGTGCAAACAGTAATCCATCTCCAACCCATTACACCATTATTATGGACAAGATTCAGAATATTTCAAACAGAGTCTTTATTTTACTCACTTATTAATATCAAAGAAGCTATAAACAAACCTACAACAACAACAAAAATGGTGGAAGAATGTCAAATTGGAGGAGAAAGGTCAAGATATGTTTATAAAAAAACAAAGTCAAAAGAACAATAAGACTCATCTTATGATGGAAACAGCCTATAAAAGGTTATCAAGAAACAAGAAATAAACATCAACCAACAATATTACATACATACTTATTATAAGCAAACAAAATGGCATGTTTTCGAGCTTTGGCCATGGCGGTTTTTGTGTCTTCAATAGCATTCCATTCCACCATTGTTGACGCCAAATTCTCGAAAAGCATGTATTTCAATTGGGGTGCTCACCATTCCTCCATTCTCGGCAATGGCGATGAGCTCCGCCTAGTTTTGGACCAAACTTCAGGTATAAATATCAACCAAATTCATCTCTAATCGTTCCAAAATCTAAAAACTCATCAGAAAAAAGTCTTTTGATTGATGATATCATAAGTTCATAACCCGTTAATTCAACTCCAACTTTGATTTATAGGATCTGGTGTCCAATCGAAAAGGGCGTTCTTATTTGGAAGCATCGAAATGCTGATCAAATTGGTTCCGGGAAACTCTGCCGGAACTGTAACAGCGTATTATGTAAGTTCTAAAACTTCAGTAATACTCCGTCTGTCCCAAAATAAATGTCCAAAATCAAAATGGCACACAGTTTTAGGAATGTGTAATTATTACAGTTTTTAAATAACCAGATTACACTTTTATCGTCTCATAATTGAGGGTAAAATGGGAAATTAGAAACTTACTTTTGAAAATAGACACTTATTTTAGGCCAAACTAAAATAGTAATGTGGACAGTTAATTTGGGACGGAGGAAGTAGCAAATTACCAAAAATGGAAGCTAATTTCTTATTATGGATTGCCATAGTTATCGTCCACGGGTGCCAATCATGACGAAATCGACTTTGAGTTCTTGGGGAACTCGACCGGAGAACCGTACACGGTGCACACGAATATCTACACTCAAGGTCAAGGCAACAAAGAACAACAGTTCCAATTATGGTTCGACCCGACTGCCGATTTTCACAACTACACCATCCACTGGAATCCTACCGAAATTGTGTGAGTAAATCAAGAAATCTTGACACCAAACGGTTTCTTTTGGAGAGTAATCTAATAGAATTACACGTATTCTAACATGGTATCAGAGCCAAATATCTACTTATACTGTAGGGCAATGTATACTCGTCTAGCCCCTTATAGACACTCAGGAGACAATCTGTCCGTGTATGTCTAGCTTTTGTGAGAGGGGGCGTGTTAGAGTCTCACATCAGCTAAACTTTGACCATTTTTTTCCATATATATTGGAACATTCTTTCTCTGATCTATAAGGGCTTTTTTGGATATTGATCTAGGGTTTAGGGTTTATATTTATATATAGAGAGAAAGAGGGAGGTTCAAGGGAAATGCATACAGCCTGAGAGTCCTCCATCCGAACGGTATGCACAAATGCATACAAGCGATTGAAGCTGGGTTTTTTTTCTATGCACCAATGCATATGTAAGTATTAATGCATATGTTACAAATTACCGGTATGCATTTGTCCATACAGTCCAGATGGATGGCTCCCAGAGTGTTCTTCAGTTTTCTCATTTTTTGGCATTTTCCTCTGAACCTGACTCTATATATATAACGTTTACAACCAAATCATGACCGTCCATTTGATCATCAACAGTTATCATTTAATCACTTGTAACTACCATTAATTAAAAAATGGATGGTGGATGAGTGGGTTGTAGGATTGCAATGGGTTGTATTTGAAGACCCCTCTACATATATATATATATATATATATATATTCTCACATTATCGGTCTTTTTGATGTATGCAGATGGTATGTTGATAGCCTGCCGGTTCGAGTCTTCAAGAACTATCAAAGTGAAGGGATTGCATACCCTAGCCAACAAGGGATGCGAGTCTACTCGAGTTTATGGAACGCTGATAACTGGGCCACGAGAGGTGGGTTAGTCAAAATCGACTGGACGGTTGCACCATTTGTAGCTAATTACCGTCGGTTTAGGGCTAGAGCTTGTAAATGGGACGGACCGGTTAGCATTAGCCTGTGTGGCTCGCCCACCCCAGCCAACTGGTTCACATCTCCGGCTTACAAACAGTTGACCATGAGCCAACAGGGTCAGCTGAAATGGGCAAGAGATAACCACATGATCTACGACTATTGTACAGATTACAAACGGTTTAAAGGCCAGATGCCAGCTGAATGCACTAAGACACAGTACTGAACAGATAAAGATCAAACCTCATTTCCAATTCATTAAAGATTGATTCTTTTAAAGCATTCTATTTTATCTTATATCAACATTTCAAGTTTTTTTCCCTTCTTGTACTAAGGATATTGATAAAAACTATCATATTCTGTATTGTAATTCAGTGCTTCAAGCTTCTGATTGATTAAGACATAAATTCTCCTAATTAAGATGTTTTTTGAAAGTCCAGGCCCTAACTAAAATTTAAGCCAAGAAAGTACTAAAATCTCAAATACCATAAAACAAACAGAAACTAAGTATTAGATGAATGCAACACAATTGACACCAAATTAATAGCAAGAATTCAAAAGATTAAGATACCTGTATCAGAAAATGTTATTGTTCCCCAATTTAAAGCTATGTAAATCACGAGATTCGACTAATATGCAGCACTATGTGAAGGTGTTCTTGTGTATTCATTGATAATATATGGAAAATAAACCCAAAATACTTGGTTATATCGGCGTTTTATCAAACACGTGGTGAGCAATGATACAAACAGTACATGATAAAATCAAAATCCCAAATTTATAGTTTTTGATGAATATAGTTCCATAATCTGTCAATTGCATTAATCCTATGCTTATCATATTCCAAAATTGCATTAGTGGAGTGTGTTGTGGCTAACTGATGCATATGTTGCTTATCATATTCCATATTCTGTCAATTGCATTAATGGAATGTGTTGTGGCTAAAAGCCTTAACTCAATAGAGTTTGGCAGCTTGATTGCAATATTATGGATAGATATGCATGTTCCAAGGGATCCCCGTGCACTATTTCATTTGCAGGAATACAACATTGAGTTCTGTAATTTCATTAAAATTTTGAGTTCCATTTTCAGGAACCCAAAATGGAAATGGTAACAATAAAGATGTCCAAGTTGAAGGTCGTGTGAAGGAAACCCAGCAAATGTTAAAAGCATGGCTTCCCGTGATTGTGGAGGAAATCCCATTCTTTTTTCATATTTTTTCAAATGGTATAGTTCATTTGTTGGTAGCTTGGAGGATTAAAAGCATGACTCTCTCGTCTTAGGGTAGGATATCCATAATTAAAAAGCTACAAGACAAAGAAAGAAAGGCTTTGAGCTAAGGACCGTTAGCTGAGACATTGAAGAATGCAACCGTCAGAATAGATTTTTGTGTGCACGTCCTCCTGAGTTCCATGGTGACATGGATCCCACTTTTGTTGAATGAGTGTTGGAGATGGAAAACGTATTCCAAATATGCGTTTGCTCAGAACAAGGCATACAGAACTTGTTGATGTTCGGAGCACTCGCATATCTGGAATACATTTTCCGTCACCAACACCCAACAACAATGGGATCCACGTCACCATGGAACTCAGGAGGGCGTGCACACGAAAATCTATTCCGACGATTCTATTTCTTCAATGTCTTCAGCTAATGGTCCTTCGCTCACAGCCACAGATACCTTTCCTTCTTTGTTTTGTATCTTCTTAATAGTTTCCTCCAAAATCACGGGAATCCATGCTTTTAACATATGTTGGGTTGGGTTTCCTCCGCACAGCCTTCAACTTAGACATCTTTATTGTTACCCATTTTCATTTTGGGTTCCTAAAAATGGAACTCAAATTTTTAATGGAATTACAAAACTCAATGTTGTATTCCTGAAAATCAAATAGTGCACATAATATTGATGGGGAATCCCTTGGAACATGCATATCTATCCATAATATTGCAATCATGCACATAATATTGATGGGGAATCCCTTGGAACATCCATATCTATCCATAATATTGCAATCAAGCTGCCAAGCTCTATTCAGTTAAGGCTTTTAGCCACAACAGACACCATTATTGCAATTGACAAATTTTGGAATATGATATGCGGCATATGCATCAATTAGCCACAAAACACTTGATTAATGCAATTGACAGATTATGGAATACGATAAGAATATGATTAATGCAATTGACAGATTATGGAACTTTATTCATCAAAAACTTCTAATTTACAGATTATGGAATATGATAAGCCCATTTTCGTTCGTAAATTTTCATCCCTCAGCCAAGAAAGTACTAAAATCTCAAATACTATATTGACACCACATTAATATCAATAATTCCAAAGATAGATACATGCATAAAAAGATGTTCTTTTCCCCAATTTAAAGCAATGTAAATCACAAAATTCAACTAATATGCATCACTATATATGAAGGTGCTCTTGTGTATTCATTGATAAATGTATGGAAAATTAAACCCAAAATACAGGGCCATATCGGCATTTTATCAAACACCTGGTGGGCAATGATACAAACATCACATGATATAACCAAAATCCCAAATTTATTTTAATTTCTTACGTTTCTTACTGTGATAATCAACAAAAAACAAAAAACTAACTTACAGAATATATCGATCGAACAATTATATGAATCAAATAGCCAACTGGTTTTCAACATCAATCAAACAACACAAACATAAACACCAAGAACAATGAAAAAAGTACCAAATAGAGTCAACCCAACACGCGTTTCTTCACCGAGCAACATCCCAAATACCGCCGTGGCAGCAAACGTCGTCGCATTGGTGACCGGAACGGCAAGAGAGATCGGTGTGTTACTTAGAATTGAGAAAAAAGCAGCAGAAGAAGATAGATTAATAATGAAAGGAACAGAGTATTGCCAAACTAAGAGGAGATTGAACCAGTCAATTAGGGTTTTGAGAATTGGGTTTTTGTGGGTTTTGATTGATGATGATGATGATGATGATGATGATTTTTGCTTAAGAATTTGTTGATCACATATAAGGGCACCTCGACGCATGAGGGCATTTGTGGCGCCCCAAATGAGGCCAACGGCCACCATCTTCTCGACGTCTCCGACTCCCATTCCGCCGAATTAGGGTTTCTGTGGTGGCTAGATCTGGCAAGTTCAACAAACCAGATTTGTTTAACAAGAATAGTCCCTTGACTATTTCACTATTGACCGTTCATTTCATTTGGCTTTTTCTTTACCAAATTGAGTACTACCTCTAACCAGGGCCGGCCCTGAGATTTAGGATGCCTACGACGAAAAGGCAAAAAATGCCCCTAATATGCGTATATAAAAACCAAAACAAACTTTTTAAGGGGTTTGGAAATTAGAACCTAGTCAATCTAGGCGGCTCATCCCATGCCAAATTTTATTCAACATAACTTTAAAAAGTTGTTCGATATAGATAATAGAAAGATAACACACGATTTAGTTGTATGCAAAACCGGTTGAAACTTCAAAGTTCAAAGTTGAAGCGATTATGTTTCTTGATTTCCACCGTCATAACACAAAAAGAACAAATCTGTAAAAAAGTAAAACAACAATAAAATCATAAACAATAACTCCATAAACAGTAAATAAATAAAGAACTTAACACACTAAACTATAAACCTAACCTAATAAAAACATAAAACAATAAATAAAAAACTTAAGTGAGTAAGTGGGCAAGTGGCTAAGGCACTAACTATTAAGTCACCACTCACCAAATCAAATCAGTTATTGGAAAAAAAAATACAAATATAATTCAAAGTCTACAAAGTCAAAATTAAAGCAAATAGGAGATACACAGGAGAGTTCGAGAGCCTTCGAGACTTCTACTTTTAGCCAAAAACTCAAAAGTCTAAAAGAAATCAGATTGTAGTTGTCGAGTTAGAGACTGGAGAGTTGAGTCTTTGAGAGCCTGAGATGAGAGGGGCAGAGGGCAGAGGCATAGATTGCAAGACAGCCAAGACTCAGTCGTCGTCGAGAGTCTTCAATCGAGTTCGAGAGAAGAAAGACGGAGTCACGAGAGACGGAGAGAGCAAGAGACTCAACAAAATCGAGTCTTCGATCGGAATCGAGAGAATATTTGTGGGCGACGTGCGTGAAGGCATACCTCAGTCCGATCGAAATGCGTTAAAGAGAGAAACGAGACAGCAATTTAGGGTTGGGAAATTGGGCGGCTTATGCGTACCTCATACCTCAGTCTTACACGGTAAAAAATTTAGGCCCAAGTTCGAATCGAAACTACCCTTAGGCTTACGGGCTTAAACAGATGATGCCCGTGGGCTCACTGCTGCCCTGGGCCGTCGCCCCTCTGGCCTATAGCCAGGGCCGGCCCTGCCTCTAACCTCCCTCCTCAAATTGCATTAAATTAAATATAGAGTAAATTACATATTTGGTCCCTGTGGTATAGTGGTTTTAACACTTTGGGTCTCTAAAGTAAAATAATTACAGATATAGACATGTGGTTTGTGTTTTTTTAGCGTTCTGGGCCTCTACTTTTAACACCGTCCAAAATCCCTCCGTTAGAGTACCATGTACTCTAACGGAGGGATTTTGAACGGTGTTAAAAATAGGGATCTAGAACTTTACAAAAAATACAAACCACAGGTTCATATTTGTAATTATTTCACTTTAGGGACCCAAAGTGTTAAAACCACTATACCACAGGGACCAAATATGTAATTTACTCTTAAATATATATATATAGAGAGGTAGAGAGAGGGAAAAGTTCAAATGTGAACTTAAATTTGGTTGTAAAATGAGGACAAATGAGAGCGCGACACATGTCATATTCAATATGAATAACGAAGGGGATTTAGAATGAATAATGAATGTGAAGTTCATACATTATTCAGTATGAATAACACAACATTCAAAATGAATAACACAGCATTCAGTCTGAATATTTCCCTTCGTTATTCATACTTAATACAACACGTGTCGCTCTTTCCTTCGTCCTCATGTTCGCAACCAAATTTGAGTTCTCATTTGAACCCGCCCATAGGAGTTAAGGTGAGAAGCGTAAGAATTGATCTTCACCTTTGAATGCACATTAGAATGATATGCACCAAGATGAGATGCACCGGATCAATCCCCGTATGAATTGCAATTCATGGGTGGGTTTGAGATTAAAGGTGATCAAATGTCAAGATCATTTCTTACGCTTCTTACTTTAACTCTCCTTCTCACACGATCTTTCACCTATATATAGAGATATATAGAGCGACAATCAAATAAAAACCATAAAAAGGTTGTGAACCATGAGGTGCGATCTAAACCCTTAATCAATTTTAATCTAAAGGTAATTAAAGGCAATGACAATTTTGAAATAAATTAAAAGTTTATGATTTATCATAGATTATATTTGAATCGGAAAGGGCAAATTGGGTATTAAACCCATCTCTTGAAGTCTTGTTCCACTTCAAGGGATCAAATTGTAATCACCACTCCTGTTCGTCGTTGTTTCCATAACATTATCTTCTTCAATCCTCCTCTTTCTTAATTTACCTTCAAATAGACTATCATCAATTTTCTCCAAAATCCTAGACTCGATCTCTTTCGATTTTCTAAGGTTTATACCCAAATTGATCGAACATGCTTCCTTTGATCGATGTTTCTTCTGTTTGTTGACGTTTGCGAGTTCGTTAAACGTCGTAGAAGTGCGACGGAGGTGAGCAAAGATAGATTCCGAAGCTCCATTGTCAGAGTTGGCGAATTTAGAGAGGTAAATTGTGGCTCTAATTATAGATATTTGATGTGTAGATACAAGTTTCCCTGAAACAGTCTTCATCTAAAGCTTGAACCCTAATTTGGATTCAATTATGTTGATACTTGTTTGTGTCTGCAAAACTCACCTTGAGAGCTTAAATGGCGGCAATGGCGAAGGGAAGGTGACCTAAAGTGTTGAGAAGATATGAAGATGAAGAAGAAGACAAAAATAAGAACAAGAAAAAGAGTTTTTTTTAAGAGCATGAGTTGTTGAAAAATGAGTTTTTGGTGAAATTCCGATTCCCTTAGGTGAAATAACATATTTGTGAAAATTGTAGTTTATTTCATGAGATGAAATAAGGTTAGTATGTGTTTCTCATGATGAATCGAGTCTGTGAGTTTTAGTGTTGAATTTGTATGTTTCATACGGTACATACATTTGTATATTTCATCTTGTGAAAATGTGTGTTTCATATGATGAAAATAATTTATATGTTTCATCGGATGAATCTTGTTACCAAATTGACTATTATGCCATTTTTTAGTTAAAAATATCATTAAATTAAAACCATAGGATCTAAGGTTTAGATCGTTTCTCACAATTTTCAACATTTTTGTGGTTTTTATTTGACTTAACCACTATATATATATATAGGAAGGTTCAAATGAGAACTTGTAAATTTAAAGAAATAAATGAACACCTTCTGGACCACATATGATGTGGGTCCCACATAATATTAAATCATTTCTGATTTAATATGATTTAATAATATGTGGTATTCACATCATATGTGGTCCACAAAGTGTTCCTTTATTCCTTTAAAAAGAGGTGGTTCTCGTATGATCCCTCCCCTATATATATATATATATATATATATATATATATAGAGAGAGAGAGAGAGAGAGAGAGAGAGAAATGTTCAAATGAGAACTTTGTAAATTTAAAAGAATAAATGAACAACCTTGTGGACCACATATGATGTGGGACTCACATCATATGTGGTCCACAAAGTGAACCTTTATTCCTTTAAAAATGGGTGGTTCGTATGATCCCTCCCCGATATATATATATATATATATATATATATATATAGAGAGAGAGAGAGAGGCGGGTTCAAATTAGAACTCAAATTTGGTTGTGAACGTGAAGATAAATGAGAGTGCAACACGTGTCACATTCAAAGAAATATTCAGACTGAATATATTGTTTATTCAGTTTGAATATATAAAGAAATATTCAGACTAAATATAGTATTTATTCAGTCTGAATAATGTTTATTTAGTCTGTTAAATCTATATTCAGACACGTGTCACGCTCTCATTTGTTCTCACGTTCACAATCAAATTTGAGTTCGCATTTGAACTTTCCTCTCTCTCTCTCTCTCTCTACATATATATATATATAGAGAGAGAGAGAGACTGGTTCATGCAAGGACGGTAATAATTTACGAGAATGCGAGGACAATCCTCAGCCAATCATTTTGTAAACGAAATTTTTTTAATGTACAAAATCATATATGATTTTGTACTAGCATCAAAAATGACACGCACAACTTTTGCTGTGGGAATAGTCTCGGCTAATTATATATGATTTTGTATATGAATCATATGTGATTTTGTACATGAACCATATGTGATTTTGTACATGAAAAATTTCATGTACAAAATGATTGGCTGAGAATTGTCCTCGCATTCTCGTAAATTGTTACTGTCCTCGCATGACCCCTTTATATATATATATATATATACACAACCAAATCTGAGTTCGCATTTGAACCTTTCTCTCTCTCTCTCTCTATATATATATATATATATGATTTTGTATATGAATCATATGTGATTTTGTACATCAAAATTTTCATGTACAAAATGATTGGCTGAAAATTGTCCTCGCATTCTCGTAAATTGTTAATGTCCTCGCATGACTCCTTTATATATATATATACAACCAAATTTGAGTTCGCATTTGAATCTTTCTCTCTCTCTCTCTCTATATATATATATATATATAGAGAGAGAGAGAGAGAGAGAGAAAAGGTTCAAATGCGAACTTAAATTTGGTTATGGACGTGAGGGCAAATGAGAGCGCTACACGTGTCTGAATATAGATTATTTAAACTGAATATACAAAGAAATATTCAGACTGAATAAACATTATTCAGACTGAATATATACTATATTTAATCTGAATATTTCTTTGAATAGGACACATGTCGCACTTTCATTTGTCCTCGCGTTCACAACCAAATTTGAGTTCTCATTTGTACCAGCCCCTATATATACATATATATGTGTGTGTGGGGGGGGCATTCGAAGGAAAACTTAATTGTTTGTGATAACTGTGAGATCCAAACTTAACTACAAATCAAAGTTTAAATTAAGAAAGTTAATAACTTTGGTAATTTTAACTCAAAATATTAACTAAGGACCTTTTAGAGATTTAAAAATATTCTCTCTCCTCTCTTCTTTTTCCTCTCTCCGGCAAAACCTTATTCCGACGAACATTATATACCTAAACACAATATACACATTGTGATACCTAAAAAACATTGTTAAAAAAGATATATAGAAACAATATTCACTATGATACCCAAATATACAAACATGATTCACATTGTGATATGTTTTGTAAAGCAACTAAAACTACAAAAACACGTTATGATACATTGTGAGAATTATCATTACAATACACTTTGATCCATAAACTTTTTTAAAGACAATATATATTAGGTAATGAAATAGATTAGATAATTAAAATTAATTAAATATTTTCTTTTTAAAAAATTAATTAAATCATATTTACTAAATTACCCTTTTACCTTTTTAAAATAATTACCTTAAATATTTCAAATGAGTGGTTCACATTGAATCTCAAAGATATCACAAACTATGCGGTTCTCATTTGATTAGATCCCTATACATATGTAAGTTGTATATATAAGGGGGAGTTTGGTTCGCGGAATGTTTTGGGTGGAATAAAATATGTCAAATCAATTTAACTTTGAAAGAATTAGAATGAAATGCTATCAGGTTTGATCATCTGTTTAATGGACAAATACTATAATGAAATCTGTTAAAAAATTGTAATATGTTTGTTTGATTCACATAATGTAGCTTTGGAATTAGAATGAAATATTGATAAATGACCAAAATACCTTTTTTTTTAACTCTTGAAACCAAAATCCAACTATTGTGGTTTAGATTGGTGGTGGTTGGCGGTTGTCAAGCTGGTTCAGATCAGTGATGGTCGAGGGTGGTTCTGATCGGTGGCGGTCAGCGATGATTCAAATCGACGTGGTTGGCGGTGGTTCAGATCGACAATGGTTTCAGAAAATGAGATGGAATAAAATTGAATTTCTTCTAAAATGATGGAATGATCAGATACATGAATGGTGGAATTGGGGACTATGGAAGTCAATTCCATTATGTAGGTAAATCAAACGTTTGATTTTGATCAATTTTCTTTTAAATTCCTTCGGAATTCTGCGAACCAAACGTTCTCTTAGAGTTAGAGCTTGTTTGTTAACGTGACTCGTAGTTTATTCGGTCAACTATACTATACATGGCTAGTTGGTAATGTCTTAATGATATTAAAATGAGTTAAGCTTTATGTAGAAAGCCAAAAAAAATCAAAACTTGTCCTTCCCAATTATAAAACATGTTACTTCCATCTATTGAAAATACTCTCCCAAACATAAACCTTCCTAACTTATACAAACAGATTAACCGACACAAACAATTTTATTGATACTGACTTCATGAAAAACTAAACAAACAACCCCTTAATTACAAACTTCTAGCTTAACGTTTGTCGAAAACTTTACATTTCTACCTCATAGTTTAAAATTTACGAACTCTTTTATATTGTTTTGATTTTGTTTTCCGATTTGGTCCATGACCATAACGAACCTCTACTAGCTCTGTAAAGTACCTTATGTGTCCCTCATGTGAGGACGTTTTAGTCATTTCCTTTTCTTTATTAATACTTTTTTATCGTACACATATGTCAAAACATATCTACAAGTGTGTAAAGTATTTACAAGAAACGAAATTGAAACAACCCCTTTACACCTTTTCTCTTTCATTTTCTTCGACCTTTATACATCTTACCTTTTTACCAATAACGATTGTTTTCTTTTCAATTTTGAATGTATTTCCATTCCTTCAAATAGAATTTGTCAATTGCTTTTTAATGGTAGCACTTCCACCATTTGAACTAACATTCTCCATAAAAATACAAATAAAAATAAAAACTTTTTGAGAACAATATAAACAATTAAATGTTACGTGATTTACTTGTTATGATTTGTGTTGTGCTATGCATAAAGAACGTTTGTAGATATAAGCCAACAAGTATGTTTCTTTAAAATGATTAATTCGTTTTATTTCTAAATTTTGAACTTGATTTGTGGGAAATTTTAATTGATGTTATCTTATTTAGTAATATGTATAATAAACCATCTTATAGAGATTGAATCAAGAAATTTATATTAATAAATAAATTAAAATTAAAATTAAAATATCATAACTTATTAGAAGATTTTATGTATAAAATTAATATTGTGAAATTAATATATCTATAGTGTATTATAAAGTATTTGATAAAAACTCTTAAAACCTATTTTTTTTTATGCATGAAGTATTGTTTATTGTTGCATATTACTTAAAATTCAAATTTGCAAGTGAAGTGTGCATACGTACAACTTATTAAAGCTTCATGTTTGAATTTGTGTAACTATCTACAGACAAACATAGTAAAATACAAGATAATCATTTCATTTTAAGTATAAAAAATCAAAAATATAATTAGGATAATCATTGAGTTCTAATAGAATATTTAATTATATATCTATGATAAATTATATTATTAAATTAAAAACAAATTATTTTGTTGTTAAATCTAAATTAAATTAATTACATAAGAAAATTTTTAAATAGTTAATTTGGTACTAAATATGATTAAAAAAAATATTATATCTTCAAATTTATATTTTATTTAAAAATAAAAATATTAACGATTTCTTAAAACCGCATACAATCGTATTATAACATTGAAAAAAACAAAAAAATGAAACAAAATATTAAAATTGAGATGTATCTCATTGCATTACATCAGTACTCTTCTTGTATGTATATATATATATATATATATATATAATAAACGTGAGAAAATGATCGTGTGAGAAGAGAGTTAAAATCATAAGCGTAAAAAGATAATTTCATCCTTAATCATCTTTAATCTCAAACTCACTTACAAATCGGATGCATCTCATCTTAATGCATTTCATCAAAGATGGAGATTATTTCTTACACTCTTAACTTTAACTCTCCTTTTTACCATAACTCAACTCTAATAAACATATCATTGATTATTATAATTCTTTAAAAATTACAACAAATATATATATATATATATATATATATAAATAAGAAATAGTGATGCATTTATTTTCCATTGGGAGCACGTCTTAGAAACCAAATGCTACCCCGCCGGTATCCTCCCGTCGTGCACCGCTTCATGTTTTCATATGTACCCAAGTTATATTATGATGACGTAATACACCTACTAAAACCGTGTTTTTCCACACATTTAATTTTATGTTGCATTACATATAATTATTAATACATGGATATTTCATTCCACTATCTATAAAACAAAATTACAGATTATTTATAAAAATAAAAATAGTCTATTTAATCTCATAATAGAGGTAAAGTCTGTGTACATCTTATTTTAGGGTCTAGACCCTGTCTTTATATGAGATCTATTGGATTTGGATTTATTAGAGTTTGGATTAGGTTCACGGGGAAATGCCAAAAAAAGATAAAACTGAATAACCCCTGGGAGACCTCCATCTGGACGGTATGCTCTAACATGCATCTGTACATATGCACTAATGCATATATATGCATTGATGCATAGAAAAACAAGAGCTCCAATCGTTTGTATGCATTTGTGCATATGCACTAATGCATATAAAAAAAATACCGTCCAGATGGCGGGCTCTCAGGGTGTTCTTCGGTTTTCTTTTTTTTAGCGTTTTTCGGTTTTCTTTTTTTTAGCGTTTTCTCCTGAACCTCCCTCTTAGAGTCTCAACTCTCACGTAGTCTGGATTTAGACTGTTTTTTCTTAATATATGTTGGAGTCATCATTATCTTTTTAACACTCTTTTACATTTGGTACACACATAGGACATGACTGCCAAGTGTGATGTAGGTGAGTGAAATAATTGCACAACTTTGAGGGGGTTTTATTTTGAAAGAGATAGTTTAGTAATTTATCAATTTTGTCACTGCAATATGTTTATAGGACTACTAAAATGTTTAAATTTGTGAAAAGAAACATGAAAACGTCTTACCTATTACAATAGGACGATCTAACAATTCATAGTTTGGTCTATAAAGTATGATAATACGACGCTTAGACACTTTAAACATCTTATAAACCCTGTATCTTATCTCCCTGATTGTATGTATCTGTTTCTGTCATGTCCCATTCTGTCTCGTGTACCAAATGCAGATAATTGTTTAACTACAAAAAAGAAGGGTCCAAAAAGAATGTCAAATTCATGACAAGGTCAAGATATATTTGTATAACAAAGTCAAAACAACAATGAGCTATAAAAGGGATATATATGAAGAACCAAAGAACAACAGCAACTACAACATAACATATATAATATATATATATATACACCTTCTTCTTTACCAGCTTCAAAAATGGCAGGTTTTCGAGCTTTGGCCATGGCGGTTTTCGTGTCTATAATGGCATTCCATTCCTCCATTGTTGATGCCAAATTCTCGAAAAGCATGTATTTCAATTGGGGTGCTCACCATTCCTCCATTCTCGGCAATGGCGATGAGCTCCGCCTAGTTTTGGACCAAACTTCAGGTATATGTATCGACCGTTTTCATATCTAATCGTTCCATAACCTAAAAACTCGTTAAAACAAAGTCTTTTGGTCGATCATATCTATCATAACCCGATAATTGAAATCCAACTTCGATTTTTAGGATCCGGTGTCCAATCGAAGAGGGCGTTTTTATTTGGAAGCATCGAAATGCTGATCAAATTGGTTCCCGGAAACTCTGCCGGAACCGTAACAGCATATTATGTAAGTGCAGTGCATGCAACAATAAGGTGGTGTTTGTTTTTTAAGAGGTGCTGAAGTCTGAAGTCTGATTTCAGCTCTGAAATGGTTATGAAACGTCTAAACGAATCAGACATAAGTGGTGATTAAGAGCTTAAAATGAAAAAACAAACAAGGCCTAACTCTTCTGTAGTCGGTATAACAAAATCAGCTTTACAGTACGTCAAATATTTGTAAATGTCATAATAGATTAATATAGGACTTATATTTGTAGGACCAAACATTTTAAAGGTGTTACAATAAGTTGATAAGATGTTTTTGGACGTGCTAACAAGCTTTTTTGTACAATTTTGGAATAAAACGTCAAAATTAATCTTAGTTACAGCCTCAACCACTACGCCCAACAAACCTAGTTGTTTACACAATATGAACTTTTATTAATATAGAACTTGATGGAAAACCAACCAAACAGCCCCTAAGTCTTACAAAACAGTTTGGACATGTAGACATACTTGTCGTTCTATAAAATTGATTTCGGTTTAGTGAAAACCGTCATTGCCAACTAAACTCTTTTGATGGATTTCCATATAGTTGTCATCCACGGGTGCCAATCACGATGAGATCGACTTTGAGTTCTTGGGGAACTCGACCGGAGAACCGTACACGGTGCACACAAACATCTACACTCAAGGTCAAGGCAACAAAGAGCAACAGTTCCAATTATGGTTCGACCCGACTGCCGATTTTCACAACTACACCATTCACTGGAACCCTACCGAAATTGTGTGAGTACAACCAAGAAATCTTGACAACAAATCGTTGCTTAATTTCATTTTTATTTGTTACTGTGTTGGAATCTCACATCAGCTAAACTTAAACCATTTCTCTTCCATATATATTGGAAGTTGGAACCTCCATTATTTCCTCAAATGCTCTTTTGGAGAGTAATCCAATAGGATCCCACATATTCTAACATGGTATCCCAACTATCTACTTATACTATAGGGCAATGTGTACTCATCTAGCCCCCTCTGGACACTAAGGAGACAATTTGTCCTTGTCTGTCTAGTTTCTGTTAGGAGGGGCGTGTTAAAGTCTCACATCATGCTAAACTTTGACCATCTTTTCCTATATCGAACATTCTCTCTGATCCATAAGGGATTTTTCGGAGATTGATCTGGGTTTAGGGTCTCTCTCTCTCTCTCTATATATATATATATATAGGGGAGGGATCATACAAAAACACTCACTATTTAAAGGAACAAATGAACACTTTGTGGACCACATATTATGTGGGTCCCACCCATTAAAAAATCATATCTGATTCAATGGGGCCCACCACTCAATCAGATATGATTTTTTAATGTGGGTCCACAAGGTGTTCCTTTGTTCCTTTAAATTTACAAAGTTCTCATTTGAACCTCCCTCCCTCTCTCTCTCTCTCTCTCTCTCTCTATCTCTCTCTCTATCTCTCTCTCTATCTCTCTCTCTCTCTTTCTATCTATATATATAGGGGCGGGTTCAAATGATAACTCAAATTTGGTTGTGAACACGAAGACAAATGAGAGCGCGACACGTGTCATATTCAGACTGAATAATGAAGAAAATATTCAGACTGAATAATACAAATTCAGACACGTGTCACGCTCTCATTTGTCCGCACGTTCACAACCAAATTTAAGTTCTCATTTGAACTTTCCCCTCTCTCTCTCTCTCTCTCTATATATATATATATATATATTCTCACGTTATCGATCTTTTTGATGTATGCAGATGGTATGTTGATAGCCTACCGATTCGGGTCTTTAGAAACTATGAGAACGAAGGGATTGCATACCCTAACCAACAAGGGATGCGAGTCTACTCGAGTTTATGGAACGCTGATAACTGGGCCACAAGAGGTGGTCTAGTCAAAATCGACTGGACGGCTGCACCATTTGTGGCTAATTACCGTAGGTTCAGGGCTAGAGCTTGTAAATGGGACGGACCGGTTAGCGTTAGCCTGTGTGGCTCGCCCACCCCAGCCAACTGGTTCACATCTCCGGCTTACAAACAGTTGACCATGAGCCAACAGGGTCAGCTGAAATGGGCTAGAGATAACCATATGATCTACAACTACTGCAAAGATTACAAGCGTTTTAAGGGCCAGATGCCACCTGAATGCATTAAGACACAGTACTGAACAGAATAAGACTAAAAATTCTTTTAATTATGGGAGTCCATCGATTTCAACCTTTCAAGATTCTTTATTTACCTTTCTTTCTTGCTGCTTTGTATATGTGCTTACAAAAAGTACTAAATTTATTTTGATTCAATTGTATTTTTTTTCCTAAGTAATTAAACATTTATTGTCTCTTATATGGATCAATAATTAATGACATCGTTTATTTCACACTGCAATAAAATTGATTTTATAGAAACCTAAAATGTAGAAGCGTACGTCCTAAATAATACTTTATAGAACTTAAGTTTATATGATCAAACAAAAAAATATCATATCTAAAAGTGTTATAATAAGTTTATAGAACGTTTTTAGGTGCTTTAACAAGTTTTTAAGAATGTTTCTAAAATAAAGTGTCGTATTAACTATTTTGTACGATGTTATCTCACAAGTGTCATATTAAAAGCGTCATAAAAACCTTGTTAAAACGCCTAAAATGGTCTTTTAAATCTATTGTAACGTTTTTTATATGACGCTTTATAGTTTGATGATATCGACTTAAGTTTTAACATAATATATAAATAACATAATACAATTAACATTCAAAAAAATATAAAATTATACAAAAAAAAACAAATGCTTATCATTTAACGAACATTTTTAATAGTGTTAACATTAGCGACCATTTTGTTTCAAAAAGAATACATTAGGGACCATTTTGTTTCAAAAAGAAAACATTAGGGACCATTTTTTGAAATGAAGTAGAACCAAAATGATTCTTTTTGGATTTTAAAACACATGGACCGGTTTCCCCTTTTTTTGCGACCCATATAAGCTAAAGTGGAGTTTACTCTAAACAAATGCACCTAAATTTAAAATTGCTATTTTTAAAGTTATTTTCATATTTTATATTTTATTAAAGACAAAAGGTATTTAAACAATCATCCATAACGTTTTCATAAAATATAAAATGCTCCCTCTTGAAGAGAAAATTATGAATATTTTTATGTTAATATTTTATACATAAAAAATTGACAATTGAAATGTCATTTAACTATTTATTTTTTCACCTAATATTTATGAATATATTATAAAAATTTTGACTTTTTAAGATTCTTACAAAAATATGAAAATATGATATTACGTATAGATGAAAATAAGACAGATACGAATAAAAGTAAATATTTTTATATATTATGGTATACATTATATTTATTTTCATCGATCAAACTTTTTATATATTATTGTTATACATTATATTTATTTTTATCGATCAAACAACCTCTTAATTAATCATAACTAATAAATAAATTATCATCAAAGTCGTCTTTTGGACAATTTTTAATTTTTTCGAAAGACTGTTTTTTAAATATGATGAAGGATTAGTCAATAAACACAAACAAACGACAAATACAAACTAAAACAAAGTACATTAATTTTAATTATCTTTGGACGGTTGCATTATTATGTCTTTTATATGTTTTCTTTATCGTGGTTCATGTTAATCTTTTATAAAAATAAGTTTTTTTTATTCATGTTTGAATATGTATTAAAACTTATTTTGATTTTATAATCCTAGTTAACTAGTTACAGGGTTTAAATTTCACTAAACGGAATAGGTGACATCTCATTGATTGAAATTACATAAACGCAAACAGATATTGCAACAATCTAACCAACAAAAGTGAAAGCCCAATCACAACTGAACCAATAAAACTGAAAGACAAGTCATAATCGGACTGTCTATAAATTTTAACTATATTAACACGAAAGAATTGCCAATTTAACTAATTTACGTTATTTTAGAACAAATCTCGTTTATCTATTATTTTATAACTTACTATTACCGTATACATAATTTTAATTAACAAATGCTTGAGAATAAAATTAATTAACTTCCTAAAGTCCAAACCTATAAAGTTTGTTAATATCCTGATTTTATAATATTATAATACCAATTTATATCAGTAAATTAAAACGATATATTTATATAAAAAATAGAAGAGGAGCCAACTTTTATCGTGGTCCAAAAGTTTCTTTATAAATACATGTTTAATCAGAGGTATTTTAAATGTTAGTTATGTTTTTTTAATTAAACTATAATTTATTTCTTCAAGGATGAAGAATATTTAGTTAATTATTAGTAAAAAATTCATATAAAAAATATAATTAATTTAAACATATTAAATCAATTACGCACAAAATACAGAAAACACATGTAAGAAAGACAAAACAACTAACAAGAACAATATATTAATACAACTTACTACTAAATATAATCAAAGATTAATAATCATTATATATTTTTAATTTCTTTAATTATGTTTAAAATCTACATAAATTTCTATTAAAAAAAGTATATATAATTTTGTTCTTTAATAATTTCTAGTGGGAAAACATGATAAATTTAAGAGAAAATATAATTAATTATGGGATTTTGTGTGAATCTGTGGCTGTTGATCATCTCTATTTGCAAACCATTGAACTGTTCTTCGTGCAATCGGTAGCCATAATCTCTTTAATCTCTCTTCTTTATAATTATTATTATTATTACTTGAATCTTCAACATCAAGAAATCTTGGATGAACAATGATCTCAGATATCGATCTTTTCTCTATCGATTTCATCGATTTCGATTCTACCGATGATTCGATATCAGATTTCCCACCTGGAAATCTCTTCATTTTCTTCTCGAATTCCCTTTTTCTTTTGATTTCTTCCTTGATCTTAATGGCTTGATGATCAATATTAACATGGTTGCTTGAGATAGAAGTAATCATCTCATGATCATGATCATGATCATGATCATCAAGTATGTTGCTTGACAAAGAAGTAATCATCTCAGATTTCAAAAACAGTAAATCAGATGAACTCATATTACTCCATCTGTTCTTCATAATCAAACCATTTTGATCATAATCTGAAATAATAATCCTATGATTAAACCTATGCAAGATTTCTTGATCTTGATCTTGATCTTGATCTTGATCATCTTCCAAGATTTCTTGATTCTTGATCATCTCTATACTTCTTCGACTTCCGAGTCTTCCGGACCCTTCTCGTTCGATAAACAGCTCCAAATTCGAACCTTCGTGTGTCCGATGATGATCGGATTGGTTATTATTATTATTGTTGTTTAAAAACCTTAAACTACTCGAAAACGCAAAAAGGGCGGCGGCATCTTCTTCGCTAACTTTACACCTACAAAGTGGACAACCCGAGTGTTTTTCGAGCCACCGATCCACACAATCGATGTGAAAAGCGTGTTTGCATTTGGGTAACAATCGAAGGATCTCGATATCTTCGAATTTGGACAAACAAATAGAACATTCTAAGCCGTTTCTCCACCCTTTTAAGGTCGAAAACCGGAAAAACGGCAATGATTCGATAACGGTTTTATCGACACCCGAAACCCTAGATAGTGATCTAGGTAAGATATCACCCAAGATTTCTTGATTCGAGTATCGTGGAGAAGATGATGATCTATGGCAACATTTAGCATAAATTAAGAGACAAAATGTTAAAATAAACATGATGGCAAGAACTCCGATGACCACTGCTAAACTTGGCTGGAAATTTGTGTTGACGGAATCCGGCGAAGTTGAAAAGTCGTCGGTGGTGGTCGTCGGAGAAGAGGATAAAGATTGTGAATTTGTTGGATGGGAGATGATGATGAGAGATGTGGTGATGAAAAGAAGGGTTTTTTGTTGGGTCTTCACCGGAATTTGAAGAAACTCCGGTGACATGGTCGCCGGAAAGTTGTTGATGGGTTCTTTGAGGGTGGAAGTGTTCGTTTGACATTTGTATTGGTTTAGTTTATAGAGTATTAATAATTCTTGAGACCCAAAAAAAGAAAATTTAATTTTAAATTTGAGATTTAGTGGGCATCTGACCAGTGAGCAACTGAGCATGAATTGCACCTTTGAATTGGTTTTGAGTTTTATTATTTATTTTATTTGAATAATACAAGACATGTGATTTAATATATACATAGCATAGCATGACACGTGTCATATTCAGACCGAATAATGACGTAAAAGATTCACTGAATAATATTATATTCAGACCGAATTTAATGTTATTCACTCTGAATAATACTACATTCACTCTGAATAATACGATATTCAGTTTCAGACCGAATAATGACGTAAAAGATTCATACTGAATAATACTATATTCACACCGACTTTAATGTTATTCACTCTGAATAATATTACATTCAAACTAAATAATACTACATTCACTCTGAATAATATCATATTCAGTTTGAATATGACACATGTTGCACTCTCATTTGTCCTCACGTTCACAACTAAATTTGAGTTCTCATTTGAACTTTCCTCTCTCTCTCTCTCTCTCTCTATATATATATATAGAGAGAGAGAGAGAGCAAATAGACTTGGACCGTTAGATCATACTATTTTCGTGAAATTTACGAGACCACATTTTTACACTTGAAATTTCACAACAAAACACTGTGAAAGTGACATTCATAGTGTTTTTCTGTGAAGATTCGGATTTTGTTATCTTCACAATGTTATGTTGTAAAGTTTCAAATGTAGAAATATGGTCTTATGGAATCTCATGAAAAGAGACAGATCCCACATGAAACCAACCATATATATATATAATATGTGTATAATGACTTGGGATCATATAAGATCGGTAAGACTATTTTTTTACACTTAAACTCTATAACAAAATATTGTGAATGCAACTTTCAGAATGGTTTTATTGTAAACATTTATATCTTTTTCTCCTTATAATAGTCTCTCCGTAAACTTAAACCTTATGTATAATTATTATTTAAATATTTACCATATATACTCATTACGCGGTCAAAGGAGCCTCATAAAGGACAATATGAAATAACATAAAATAAAGTTTGTTGATAAACATTAAAATTAAAAAATTAATATAAAATAAAAACACACTAAAAAAATTCTGGAAAACCCAACCAACTTAATAATAAGTTCCTAATTTTTTTTTAATGAAAACCATTAAATTTTTTATTTTAAATAATTAAGTGTTTAAACTATTTAAATAAATAAATCATAAAACTTTTAAAAATTAATTCGTTACATTTTTTTACCTCAAAAAGCTATCTAAAACCAACTAGAAAAGTCTTATAAGTTATAAAATAAAATAAAATTACATCGATTTATCGTTCTCAAATCCTATGTCATTTAAATCTTTTGCAACCCTCCGTCGCTCCATCATCGTCTGCTATTTATCCTTTGTAACCCTCCGTCCCCTCATCGTCGTCTGCTATTTATCATCCTTGTTGGCCCTGCCATTAATTCCCTTTTATTGATCTTTTGTTTTTGTTTTATCGGCTATCCATATTTTAATACGTTTATACGTGCTCCTTTAAATTATTGTAAAAAATGAAGAATCGAAAGACAAAAAAACATATAAAAAAGAGAGAGATCGATAGCAAAGGCCAACAACGATGGACAATATAGAGAACGAACAACGACGGACGACGAAGAGTGGCAAGAGTGAGCGATGTCGTTGCGTATGGAATTTGAATGACGTATTAATTGAGAACAATAAAACTGGTTTAAGATTTTTTTTTACTTTAAAACATTTTTAAGTGGATTATTACATGTAGTTTTTTATTGAAATGTTGTGGATAATTGATTTATAAAATTCAATAGTTTATTATTTTTAAAAACTTAAAAGAATTGGTCATTCAAAATAAATAAATTTAATGATTTTATTATTAAAAAAATGGTTCATAATGGAAAAGCTTTGAGTTTTTCAGAAATTTTCAAAAATTATATTGTATTTTTATAAATTAAGTTTTTAAACTCAATTAGTGATTGGAAAGTGGGGAGCCTGATATTTGACTTTATACTTTGCAAATAAAAACAACTCACTATTTTATATTTATTAAATAATTATAATTAACAATTATTCTTTTATATATTTCAAATAACTGCAGATATTATAATTTATAGGACATCTAGTTTTATATCATATTAACTTTAAAATTTTCACTTTGTATCAAAACAAAATATGAAAGTTAAGAGTTGAATTTGAAAATATTGAGATGAATGATTTAGATAGGAAAATTTATATTATAAAAATGAAAATAATATTGTTAAAATGATGACATTCAAACTTACCTACTAAATTTAAATTAGAAACAAATGACACCAAAAGCCATGCCATGAGAGATGAGAGCATGAGATTTAAAAAAAAACACTTGGTAATAAATTATTAGTAATCCTCAATGGATTGGTTCTCACGTCAATATATATACATATATATATATATATACACACATGATTGATTTTTATATATTTTTATTTAGTTACCGCTTTTGTATGACTTGACTTTATGTATGTATATATGTATCTGTAAGATCATCTTCAACAGCTTTTCTAAAATAAGAAAAATAGAGAAAATAGGGATTTTGAGCAAGTATTTTGTTCCAATAGCTTTTTCATAATTATCTCCAAAATGGAGAAAGTAGGAGGAGAGTGGTTTTTTCTTCAAATAAGGAGTTCACTTCAAAAATGATTATCAAATAAGATGACTAATGGAAAATTTTGAAAAATAAATATTTAAAGAGATAAATAATATTTTAATAGATGATGCAATATTTTAATATTATAATCAATGTTGGATCCTACAAAATGAAGAATTTATTGGAGATGAATGTAATTTTTTATAGAGATTTTATCTTTTTATTCACCATTTTAAATAAATTTTATAGAATTTATTGAAGATGCTCTAATTCTATGTCTCCGTATGTATGTATGTATATATGTGTGATAATTTATGTCATGGATAATTTAGCGAAAATATATTTATTTTTATTTAGTAACTTTCATAAAGTTTACAACTACTAATATTGATTTTACTTGAATTATAGAACCAAACTCGTAACGATTTATTTCAAAACTACCACCAAGGCTGGAAACAACTATCTATTAAATTGCTAAACTACCGTACCCTTAAGAAAATCCTTCGATAACACCTAACGAAGATCAAAAACTCAAAATACCAACTTCTTAACCAAACAAAATCGACCTGTATTAATTTATTTCACACTAATTAACAACATTTTTTTTCTCTCATACATTGACAACTACTAATAAAAAAGTATCAATGGTTACAACATAAAAAACTGAAAATACATATTTGTATTAATATTTTTATTACAATGTATTGGAAATTATAACATTATGTACCCATATAATCATGTCACAATTGTTTGTCCGAATCAATAATATAAGGACTATTCTAAGTCGTCCAATCGAATTACAACTGACTAAATCAGCCCGTTAGAATTGAGCGACCAAATTTACATCTTCAATCGGACTGGATTTGGATCCAAAATTTTCAATATTTAAATAACCAATAGTAGTATTCAATTGATAGAACTATCATTGGATTGGATTGTATCGCTTCCACTCAAATCTATTAAATGTGAATCAATTATCACATCTGCCGGTAACTATCAATTCGTGTTTATCCATAATCATATCATTCATACACGAGCATGCGCGCACACAACACACACACACACACACACACATATATATATATATATATATAAAGAGAGAGGTTCAAACGAGAACGAAACATATTCATGAGAATACGACAATGACCCAATCATTAATGATTTTATAGTAACATCACGAACAAAATCATTAATGATTTCCCACGACTTGTCCCGCGGGTTCAAAGTCGCCCATGTCCCTTGGACACCCTGTTGACTCTCTCGTTAATGTAAAATCATTAATGATTTTAGGCAGTTGTTTTATTTTCTTAAATATGTATCATTCTCGTATGAATCTGTCCGTATATATATATATATATGTGTGTGTGTGTGTGTTTTTGTTGTGTATTTGAGGCAAAAGACAAAGAGCTAGAAGAATGGATGCATTATTTCCTCAAGGAGAAAGTGGTTATGTACCAAAAAGTATATGCATCTTTTCCCTCAATCAATGGAACTTGTTTCTTTCTTTTCTAATTAGAAACCAATAATTGGTACCATGCACTTCTATTATCTACTCCTCTATACCTTATATTATTATTCTTTGTTTCACTCTCTCACTCTCTCTCACACACACACACATACATATACATATATATATATATAGGGAGAGGTTCAAATAAAAACTTTTAAAGGGAACAAAGGGACACATTATGGACCACATATTAAAAAATCATATATGATTTAATGGTGGGTCCCATTGAATCATATATGATTTTTTAATGTGTGTGACTCATACCATATGTGGTCCACAAGGTGTCCCTTTGTTCCCCTAAAGATGGGTGGTTCTCATATGATCCCTCCCCTTAGGGGAAGGTTCAAATGAGAACTTTGCATTTTAAAGGAACAAAGAGATAAATTGTGGTGGATCACATATGATGTGGGTCCAACATAATATTAAATCATTTATGATTTAATAGTAAATCATAAATGATTTAATATTATGTGGGACCCATATATGTGGTCCACAAATTGTTCCTTTAAAAAGGGGTGGTTCTCATATGATTTCTCCCATATATATATATATATGTATAACTCTTTGTTGATACATTTTATCAAAGTGTTTAAAGTTCTATGATTGGTTGCAAAAAAACAAGTTTTTTTTAATTAAAAGGATGAATTTATAATCATCGGCTACATCATCTTGATTAATATGTAACTAGGGTTTTGTTGCTTGATGCAATATACAAACATACAAGTATGATAGCGGATATACAACCATCCTTTGCACCATAGATCAACACTAACAAGTGATTTGGGTTTCTACATTAAATATGATCATTTAACATTCAAAGTTATAATTATTTGCTTACAAAGAATAAACTATGTTGATATACCAACAAAACATCTGTTTTCTGGAGCCGATGCAGATTCTCAAATGGCAAAAAGTAACGCCCTCGGGGAAACCAGTGATGATGATCAGTTTCCGAAGCTAGCATAGTCTATACAAAGCAACATACATCATTTCTTACATAGGGTACCTACAAAATGTTAATTATCTTT
The DNA here is from genome assembly GCA_036898165.1 of Silybum marianum. Lineage (NCBI taxonomy): Eukaryota > Viridiplantae > Streptophyta > Magnoliopsida > Asterales > Asteraceae > Silybum > Silybum marianum. The sequence continues at coordinate 2,023,144 of CM072534.1, forward strand.
TATTTTGATGTTGTATAAACAGTTGCACATAAATGTACTTTCGACATAAATGCATTTACGACATAAGGTGCATCCAAAATTGCTTGAAAACCTGATAATCCACTTGACTGATATATCAATTGAAAATTTCAAATCAAATAAGTGTATTCTTCTTATAATGTAATGGTTTGGTTGAAACTGGTCCGTTATCGAACAGAAAATTATTATTTTTACCTAAAAAAATATTAAATACAAGGGAACAGTCAAAACCCATAATAAATACATATGCAGGTGTTTAGTGAACATATGATTCACATATTTAGGAATTTCCAGGAATCATTGATCTTGTTTGCTGTTGTTTCATACATTTTTGTGCCACAAAAATTCATATTTTAACAAATTATATATTCAATAATATTACAGAAGTGGACAAAGATGTTGGGAGAGAGGCCAACTTTTTATATATATATATATATATATATATATATATATATAATTATATCAAAAAATAAGATAAAGATATATGCACGAAAATATGAATAATGAAAAACTAAAATTATAATCATGCACTTCGAATTAGATGTTGGTTTTTCGCCAAAATGTAAATAACGATGTTGTATATCGAGTTGTACATAAAGAATGGGCAAAATCGACAAAAAATCGAACCAATTTGGATGCATATTTGATGGTGGTTCATTATGGGTCAGAGTTTGATATGAAGTCGAGTCGTGGATTAGAGTTTCAGATGAGATCCATGTCTTAAATGGATTGGGTGACATGTGGGCTTGGGATGACTGTTCTTGGTCTCGATTGGTTGAGTATATGTCATATTCGAATTTAACAGATTCCTCTTAAAACCCGTTTGTTTTTTAGAGCTATAATATAAAACTAACTACTTTGTGGGGTTCCTCTCATAAAAATTAGTACTTTTCCCGTAAATTTATACAAAATAACCATTCATTCGACTTCTTTTTCTTGTGAAACGACTTTTGGAGAAAATTAAGAAAAATATAAAAATAGTTAAAGATTCTCCTACAAGATGGAAAAAGACATTTCTCAAAAAAGGGATTATGCAAAATCTACTTTACAAAATGTGTGGTTATGTACTTAGAGCATCTTCAACACTTTTTTTATAATTTCTCTAAAATAGAGAATCCAAATTTAAAATCTCTAAAAAATAATACATTCAACTCCAACAGCTTCTCTATTTTGGAGATTACATCATTCCTTATATTATAAAAATATTATATATTTCTAATAAAATATTATTTCTCTCACCTAAAAATTTAACTTCGATATTTCTTATTGGTGGAAAATAATAAAATAATGTTTTTTTATTAAGTTAATCATTTTTAGGGATATCTCCAAATTTGAAGATTTTTGTACCCTCTCTCCTACTTTCTCTATTTTGGAGAAAGTTTTAGGGATACTGTTGGAGCAAAAAATTGCTCAAAATCCCTATTTTCTCTATTTTAAAGAAGCTGTCGAAGATGCTCTTATGTTATCTAAATTAGATAAAAAAAAAGGGGGTGATTTTGTGATAGGAGATCTCTCAATGTAGTTATTTTGTTAATTATCTTTTTTTAATTAGTAGAAAATTAAGATTAAATTACAAATATTATTTTTGTTGCTTACGAAAACTTTGGATACCGTCCCTACAATTTCAAATTTACACTTCTCGTCATCATAGAGAGATTTTATCAATGACCGTTAGGATTGTTAAATTGCATTTATATTGTTTGATTCCAATCGATTAACATCATCATTTATTTGAGATATTCATACGTTTGGCATCCAATCTATTTCTGCATTCGTTATTGGGTCAGTTTATGCAAGTCGATTGTAAACTTGTGAGTATGGGTTTTAGGAAATCCCTAAACATATTGTTGTTGCTATCGACGAATATTTGTATGGATACAATCTTAGTATCTATAGTTAGTATTTTTATCACTTTTTACTTACATTTTTTACCGATAAATCATATGCAATTGTTGTAAAATCGTCATTAAAATATGTTCATGTTATAATTGTTATACAAATATCTAAAAATTTGGTGTCAAGATTTATGGTATATAATTGCTGGTTTTATTTGGCATGGGTTTAGGGTAAGTTTAGTAATTTTCATTTTTCAAATACATATGAGTAATTTAATAATATGTTATTTGATATCTTTCATCTTTTCTAAACTACATTATCGACACCTTTTAGTAATCGATAGGATTCATGCAAGACGCTCCTTCAACGTCAAACAAGCAAAAAGTTTTATTCTTGAGGATGAGTCAGTCTTATGGGTGGTTGATTTTTACGTACTTTTTTTTTGCATAGACTAATCTCTGACAATTTTAATACTGTTAAAAAACATGCAGCCTAAGATAATTCACCAGTGACTACAAGTTGTTTGCGCCTGAATTCGAACTTGTGATAAATGGGTTATCTAGCCTCATCCCCCACAAGTATTAAATAGTACGCCACAAGCCTTTGTGGTTGATTTTTACGTACTTACCGGTACTTTAGTAAATTGTGAGTCTTTAAAGCAATATCCTTCCTTGTTCATCAATAGAAATTTTATCATATTTTTTTTTTATAATTTTATTTGCATCTTTCAAAAATACATTGTTATAAATGTTTGTATACAATTTTTTTTAATGCATAATTCATTATCAGTAGTACATTTTCCCCAAGTAATTTGACATTTATGAAGTACTACTATGTATGCATGGAGTACAACTATGTGACAAAAATATATGCTTTCCCACGGATTTGTTGACTTTGAAGTTAAATGTATAATTCAAATTCAAAATACTACTTATGTCATATCGAGGGGTAAATTGGTCATTTATGTCATTCAGATTGTTGAGTCAGATAAAAAAGTAAACGACAATATCAATTTATTCAGAAATACAAATTTATTTAGACAGACAATTTATCCATATATAATTTTATAGAAAATTTGCTAAATAACCCTTAGCAAGTTCTAATCCAAGTCATCCAAGTATCCAACTACCTAATTGCATAGTTTTACAAATTCAGGTATCAAAAGTGACATAAACAATACTAGATGGACTTAACTGTAACTTATACCAAAACTAGAAATTACCCTCCATTAAACCCTTTTCCCCCAAAACTGATGATTTCCAGTAGAAATCCTTCGTAGGTATTTCTTCAATCATTTTAGCAAGTTGTTCTTTTTACTTGCATTCATTCATCGATCCATCGGGTAACTTCAGCTCCTAACTCAATAGATCAGAAAGATTTTGATTTTTTGTTCTAATTTATATCGTAAATCAATTTGGTTATTCTTTATTTGTTCGTTTATTGATCAAAATCTGAGTACATTTATGGAGTTTTTCTTCTTTTTATGTGTATATAAGATGTTAATCTATAACTCTCGAACATGAAATTGTGATATAATGAGAAAGTTTAGAAATCGAACTTCCGATTTTTGAAGATTTGTATGTGATTTGAAGTTAATTCTATTTGAAATGACCTTATGAATATGTTGGCTGTTGATCCATGAATTTGAAATTAGGGTTTTAGACCAAGTGCTCAAAAACATTTCAGATTTTTATATTCTCAAATGGGATTTGATTTGAAAATTAGGGTTTTAGACCTTATGGTATGCCTTCATTGTGTTTTTCAATTAACAGCTAGCTTATCAGCCATCAAATAGTTTATGGTATGCCTTCATTTTGCTTTTTAGTTAACAACCAGCTTTTCAGTTAACAACCAGCTTTTCATTTTGCTTTTTAGTTAACAACCAGCTTTTCGGTTAACAACCAGTTAACAGCTAGCTTATCAGTCAACGAATAGTTTATGGTATGACTTCATTTTGCTTTTCAATTAACAACTAGCTTATCAGTCAACAAATAGTTTATGGTATGACTTCATTTTGCTTTTCAGTTAACAGCTAGCTTATCAGTCAACAAATAGTTTATGGTATGACTTCATTTTGCTTTTCAGTTAACAGCTAGCTTATCAGTCAACAAATAGTTTATGGTATGACTTCATCTTGCTTTTCAGTTAACAGCTAGCTTATCAGTCAACAAATAGTTTATGGTATGACTTCATCTTGCTTTTCAGTTAACAGCTAGCTTATCAGTCAACAAATAGTTTATGGTATGACTTCATTTTGCTTTTCAGTTAATAGCTAGCTTATCAGTCAACAAATAGTTTATGGTATGACTTCATTTTGCTTTTCAGTTAACAGCTAGCTTATCAGTCAACAAATAGTTTATGGTATGCCTTCATTTTGCTTTTCAGTTAAAGCCAGCTTTTCATTTAACAGCCAACTTTTCAGTTAACAGCTAGTTTATCAGCCAACAAATAGTTTATGGTATGCCTTCATTTTGCTTTTCAGTTAACAGCTAGTTTATCAGCCACCAGATAGCTTATATGCTCGATGGTATGTCAAAATAGCTCCATGGAATCATGCTTAAAGCAATTCGTTACATAAACCCTAATGGAAACCAAGCGGCCATTGCAAAGATTATGTCGAGTTCAAATCCAAAGACTACTAGTATTGGTCATAAGCCTTGTGGTCGTTTTCGTAATTCTATCTCAGTTAATCGCTTTTCGGTATAAGAATTACGCGTTGATTGTATCACCAGTCACCAAGGGTATTCTGGTCCACGAAGTGGCTATTTACGATAATGCCTCTATTACATACGATCGAGCTCTGAATGAATCAAAAGTAGAAGTCAGGTGCAAAGGGTATGATTGTAATCATGGATCTTTAGTCTCGCAACTTGCAGCCAAACAAAATGGCTCGAATCAAACGTTTTCCGTTGCTTCAGAATCAACACGGCTTTCTTACATGATTTCGGTTCTTGAATCAGCCGTTGCTGCTCGATTTAATGTAGGGATTCACTTATTCTTTTACTCCCTCTGTCCCAAAATAAACGTCGAAAATGAAAAAGGCACACAGTTTTAGAAATGTGTGGTTATTATGCTTTTTAATCTAACTAAATGACAATTTTATCCTTAATAATATTTGGAGTAATGAGTTTCACTGTCTCATAACTAAGGGTAGTATTGGAAAGTAGACACTTACTTTTGAAAATGGACATTTATTTTGGGACAAATTTTTAATAAAAATGTGGATATATATATATATATAGGGGCGGTTCAAATGCGAACTCAAATTTGGTTGTGAACGTGAGGACAGGACAAATTTGGTTGTGAGCGCGGCACGTGTCATATTCAGACCGATAATGAAGGAAAATATCCAAACCAAATGTAGTGTTATTCAGACTGAATAACACTACATTCAGTCTGAATATTTTCCTTGATTATTCAGTCTAAATATGACACGTGTCGTGCTCTCAATTATCCTCACGTTCACAACCAATTTGAGTTCGCATTTGAACTTTCCTCTCTCTCTCTCTCTCTCTATATATATATATATATATATTGGAAATCCGGTGTTTGACTTAAAAATCTGTTGCTTATTATAGAAGGGGAAGTCGTTCTCTTCTCGTGACCGACAACTTCAACATGCACGTATGCAAATTGAGAACGGGCCGATGTTAAGAAGTGCCAAAGGACTTGACGCTTCTCTTTATCGAAATGTTTCCAAGTTCATGAGGTGAAATCCCGTCTCAAAATAAGTGTTTACATTTATTTCTATTTCAGTTTATTCCTAAATAAGTGTCGGTTTTCAGATATAATTGCTTACTTTCCAATTCTACCCTTCATTATGAGATGGAGAAATTCATTACTCCCTCTATTTATTAACGATAAAATCGTCATTTAATTTACTAAAAAGTGTAATAATTACACATTTATGAAACTGTGCGTCTTTTTCATTGTGGACATTTATTTTGGGACAAAGGGGGTATTTTTGGCAGTCTGTTCTTTATTATAAACTCGGGTTTGAGATCATGACAAATTTTCATATCTAAAGAGTACCTTCTTTAAAATGATTAGCGGACATTTGTTATTGTTTAAGAGTTGTTCATGTAAAACATTTATGGTCCGTATATATTTTAATAACCATGAGAACCAATTATTCATAATGAATATACCTAAATATTCATTATGAATATCATGCAATTTCATATCTAATCAAGATATATGAATAATTCATGAATAGTTGGTTCTCACGGTTCTCAAAATATTTACGGTTCTCAATTGATTATGCCTCTATCGAAAGATTAATCTCTTTTTCTTAACCGTTCTACAGGAGTTACAGATTGATGGAAACGACTCTGAAAATATATATCTACAAGGAAGGGAAAAAGCCGATCTTTCATGATCCGAAATTAAGGGGAATCTACGCTTCAGAAGGATGGTTTATGAAACTAATCGAGAAAAATAGAAACTTTATCACGAAAGATCCCAAAAAAGCTCATCTATTCTATCTACCATTTAGTTCATTAAAGCTAAGAAACTCGTCTCAAGAGCAACATCCTCGGAACCGCAAAGATTTAGAACAAGATTTAAAGAATTATATCGACTTAATCGCTGGAAAATACCCTTTTTGGAACCGAACTAATGGAGCTGATCATTTTCTTGTTGCGTGTCACGATTGGGTATGCTTGTTTTTTCGGTATTTAAAGAAACTGTTTATACCACTACAACAAAATCGGGTTTACAGGACGCTAAATATGTCAATAGACTGCTTTATAGGGTCAAATAGAAAAGTGTGATAATTTTATGGGGATCCGAAAAGTTTTTTTATGACACTTTTCAAATAAAGTGTTCTGTTATTTTTTTTAGGGTGGGTTTGGTACACTGGTCCCAACAAAAATGACAAACAGGGATCACTGTTCCAGGTTTGACAGGACTTTTATGTGGAACAAAAACAATTCATTAGGGGTAAATTTGTCATTTTATCTGTTCTGTTATTTTTTTAGGGTGGGTTTGGTTAACCGGACATGACAGAATGACAGAACAGGGATCACTGTTCCAGGTTTGACAGGTTTGACATGACTTTTATCTGGAACAAAAACAATTCAGTAGGGGTAAATTTGTCATTTTATCTGTTCTGTAATGGCATACCAAACGCTGGACAGTTGTTCTGTCCTATGTTGTTTCTTTATCAAACGCACCCTTGTAGGACATTTTTTAAGAAATGATCTTTTTAACTTGTTTTTTATAACCCTTTTTCAGATAATGTCATATAAAAAGATTAATAAGACGTTTTATTTCAAAAGTGTCATGAAAACTTGTTACGGTGACAGTTTTAACGTCTGTCAACTTATTGTAACACCTTTATATATGGCGAACAATTGTTTGGTGTTTATAGGTTTCTTAAGTCCTATAAACCTGATATTTAGACATATTTGGCGTCCTATAAAACAGATTTTTTTGGTTGATGAATCTTTTTTTTTCTCTCGATATACGTTCGTTGACTTTCACAAAAACTTTCAAATTCCTACAGGCTATGAAGCTAACGAAAAACCATATGGGAAATTGCATTAGATCTCTTTGCAACTCGAATCTTGCAAGCGGATTCAGGATCGGGAAGGACACGACTCTTCCGGCCACATATATTCGTAGTTCAGAAGATCCCGTTAAAGATCTTGGCGGAAACCCGCCTTCAGAAAGACCGATTCTAGCCTTTTTTGCCGGTGGGATCCACGGAAACCTCCGGCCGATCCTAATACGACATTGGCACGATAAAGAACCCGATATAAAGATCTTTGGACCAATGGCTCGTGATATTATAAGTAAAGCTAGTTATCGAACTTATATGAAGAGTAGCAAATATTGCATTTGTGCTCGTGGGTATGAAGTTTTTAGCCCACGGATCGTGGAGTCGATTTATTACGAATGTGTACCGGTGATTATATCTGATAATTATGTTCCGCCTTTTTTTGAGTTTTTGGATTGGAGGGCGTTTTCGGTATTTGTTTTGGAGAAAGATGTGGTGAATTTGAGCGATATTTTACGGTCGATTTCGGATGAAAAGTATGTGGAAATGCAGAAGAGAGTGAAGATGGTGCAAAAACATTTTATTTGGAATAAGAAAGTTGTAAAATTTGATTTGTTTCATATGATTCTTCATTCTATTTGGAACAATAGAGTTTCTATTATACCTTTGTAAAATTTGTAAATATACAGGGGTTGGATCATTTGAGAACTTCAAAATCTGTGTGTGTGATCTGTGAGAATTTCTACCTTAATGGAGGTTTTTTTTGAGGTTTTTGTTGAGATTTTTACAAAAACCTCCACTGTGGGTCCCACATGTTCTTGTCTAGTCATAGGTTTTTACAGACATCCAGATGCTTGAACAAAAATCCGGATTGTTACAAACATTCCCTTTTTATTGTTTATTATTTTATTCTTTTCTTAATCATTTTATAAATTTAAAAAATAAGAAAGTATGGTTTTTGTAAAAACCTCTACCATAGAGTTTTACGAAGGTTTTTGCTTTGTTGAGATGACAATGATGTGACATGAAAAATATGGCAAGTAAGGTTCTTGTAGGTTCCATCATTGTTGATGCTCTTAAGGGAGTATTTCATATGATTTATTTTCATCTAAATATAGGATTTTTCAATTTTTAGCGTACTTTTTCTAATTTTACCAAAATAGTCAAGATTTTGTAAACGTCACAACTTGAAATATGTAAAAATAAATAAATAATTAAATATGATTCTGACGGAGTCTCCTTGTGAAATTGGCGTGACTATGGAATGACTTACACTATAATCATACATTATCTATACTATATTATAAAGCATTTGGCAAAAACTCTTAAAAACATATTATTATGCCGTTAGTACAATTGATTAAAGCATAATTACTTAAAATTCAAAAAATGGTATTATTTTGGTTAATTTCCTTATTAAACCTATATTATAATTTTAAAAAAATCTGAAATAAAGAAAGTTTACAAAAAATAAAATCTATTTTTTCAAAACTAATAAAATCATATTATAACATTGATAAAGACAAAAAGTAAAATAGAACATTGAAATTAAAATGGATCTCGTTACATTGCGCGAGTACATTTCTAGTTCATAAAAAATACAGATAAGAAATAAATACTTATAAAATCTTTTATTACTTTGATTCAAACACAAAAAAATTGGTTAAAGATTAAAAAATACACATTTAAAATAATTGGTTTGGTCGTGTTTTTGACATGTAGCTTATTTGACAAAAAAACTGACAACTTTATCCAAATACAAAACAAATTAATATCCTTAAAAACATGAGACCAATTAAAATGGTAAATAATCACTTCTTAATCCAATAATTAGTTTGGTCAATATACTTTTATTTTAATCATTTTCTTACTAGTTTCATGACAATTGATTGTGATCAAAGACCCAATAATGATATTTTTTTCTGTATCCAGACATGGGTCCCATATAATTAATTTATCAAAATTACATTTTTATCCCTATGGTTTGTTAAAATTTTCAGTTTTTGTCCCTTTGGTTTAAAAATTGCTATTTTTATCTCTATAGTTTGTAAATTATTGCTATTTTTGTCCCTGAATTAATTTTTACCTTTTTAAGTATAAGGTACTACAATGTTAAAAAGTTATAAATCATAAGGATGAAAATAACAATAAATTATAAATTATAAGAACGAAAATAACAATAATTTACAAACTACAGGAACGAAAACCTCATATCTAAATCATAAGGACGAAACTAGTAATATTTAACAAACCACAGGGACTAAAATCGTAATTTACTCTTAATTTATTTAAATTTTCCGACAACAATGATCATGTCATCCTGCTTGCTTTACTTTCAACACTCTCTAGGGTTTTACTTCATGCCATTGTTACCAGCAGGTACCCTTCTCTCTTTAGATATACATACATACATACATATATATATATACACACACATATATAATATATATACATATATATATATATCTTGATCACCATCAAAATGGATGTGTATGCTGATTTGAAGCATTTGATCCTTTGTTTAAACCAGATTTTACTTGCTTCCCATAAATGCATACTAATTTCCACCAATTTTCTTTAATAATCTTTGCCACAGGGCATTCAATGTTCAAATTTCCTTCATGAATTTATTCAAAATCGCTAGAATGAAGAAACGACCAATTCAATTTCAAATTGGGAAGAGAAGAAGAAGATGGATTTTAATAGTGGTTTTAATAGCTACAATCCATTTCTTCTGTCAAACTGTTCTTCCATATTTCACCACAATCCCCAATTTCAACAACCAATTTCAACAACACAACCTTCAATTTGTTCAAAATATACATATGGGTGAAATTGTATCTATAGATGTTGGTGAAAAAACAAGCCATGAATTACTATCTATAGATCTAAGTAACAACAATCTTGGAAATGAGGGTTCTTTAAATAGTAGTAATTCGATCGAAAATGTAATACCAAAGAAGATCATGAAGATTGGTGTCAATATATCTGGGGTTGGATTACGAACTCGAGTTCTTCTTCCAATCAATGAAAAGTATGATTTGTTTGTAAGCGATGATCGAAAGAAAATGAGGTGCTTAATGCCACCGAAATCGGTCATGTATAAAGACCAAATGGATCGGTTGTTGATTCGGCATCGTAGATCTTCTCGAGCTATGGTAATTTTTATCTTGAGTTCCTTTCGAAATTTTTTATTCGGGTTTTCTTTGGAAATTGGAAAAATGTATCAAAATGCAACAAAATTTGATTTAGTTCCTATTTTTTTGTAACATCTTAAAAAAAGAAGGTTATGGTAAAGATAAATATAAATCTGGCATCCACGTCATCAAATGTTACAGGTTATCAGTCAAAATGGGTACAGATAACCCATCTACCCCAGGTTTGAATCCATTGGACACTGGGGAATTATATCAGGGTTGCATGCTTTAGCAGTCTTAAAATTGCCAGAGATTAGTCCAGGCAAATGCCTAGCATACCATTTCCAAAAAAAAAATGGGTACAAAATAGGAAATTTTGGAGCTTTATTATGTTGATTGAGAAAAAATAAAGTTATTGTTACAATTAAATAGGAATTAAGACAAACTTTGTTGCATTTTGATGAATTTTTGTCGTTCTTGCAAATAAGTTATCGATCTTGTTTTAAAGACGATATTTTTTTTACACTTGTGATATATTGGTTTGTAGCGGCCACGATGGTCTTCGGCTCGAGATCAAGATATTCTTGCTTCGAGGGCACGAATCATTAGCGCACCCTCTCGAATGGTTGATCAAGAACTTTACGCTCCCGTGTTTCGTAATGTATCCATGTTCAAGAGGTTAAAATCGTGATTTCGATTTCTGTATGATTTACTACAACAAAAATGGTTTTTCTATGGCAATAGAATACTGTTTTACAGGACTTAAGTTTATAAGACCAGACAATTGTGCATCTTATATAAAGGTGTTACAGTAAAATGTTTTGAAATAAAGTGTGTACTATTAGCTTTTTTTTATATGACACATTTGTCATATGAACACATCTTTTCGTAGAACAGTTGTTTTTATCAGACAAATTTTCAAATAATGTCATATAAAAAGTCTGACATGACACTTTATTTCAAAACTGTCCTAAAAAAAAAACCTGTTTGGACATCTAAAAGCGTTTTATCGACTTATTGTAACACTTTTACACATGACTCACAATTGATTGGTCTTATAAACGTAAATCTTATAAAACAGGCTATTATGACATTTAAGGGCATGTCTGTTAGCAGCTTAATGGGACTCACACAGCTTATTCGGTCAGCTATACATGACTGTTTGGTAGTGGCTTAATGACATAGAAAGTGGCTTGGTCTTATAAATGCAAGTCTTATAGAACAGTCTATTATGACATTTAAGGGCATGTTTATTAGCAGCTTAATAGGACTCACATCTTATACGGTCAGCTATACATGACTGTTTGGTAGTGGCTTAATGATATAGAATGTGGCTTATTCAATAAGCTTCTAGGAGAAAACTTTATGCAGAAAGTCAAGTTTTTTTTTTTCCATCTATGAAAAACGCTCCCAAACAAAAACTTTTCTAATCTATACAGACATATTAATCCATACAGACAACTTTATCCATACAGGACTTAATGGAAAACCAACCAAAAGCCCCTTAGAAATATATGACATCCTAAAAAGCCGATTTTATTGCATCTTTTAACAAGTGATTCCGTTACTTTCATAGGAGCTACGAACTAATGGAGCGTACTCTAAAAGTATACGTATACAAAGATGGAGAGAAACCGATCTTTCATCAACCGATACTAAAAGGGTTATATGCATCCGAGGGGTGGTTTATGAAACTTATGGAAGGAAATAAGCAATTTGTCGTTAAAGACCCCCGAAAAGCTCACTTATTTTATATGCCATTTAGCGCAAGAATGTTGGAACACACGCTTTACGTACGTAACTCTCATAATCGCACAAATTTACGGCAATATTTGAAGAATTATGCAGAAAAAATCGCTTCCAAATACCCGTTTTGGAATAGAACCGGTGGAGCGGATCATTTTCTTGTTGCTTGCCATGATTGGGTAAGGCCGTGTTTGATGATCATAAAGTGGCTTATTTTTTTAAGCTTATTGAATAAGATCCTTGTTTGGTTTGGCCATAAAGTATCTTATAAAGTTGGCTTTTTGAAAAGATGCTTTAAGTAGCGTTTCAATAAGCTACAAAAGCTTTTTTTTTCACTTTTTTTCCAATTATACCCCTTATTTTTATCTAATTAGTTTTTAAACATGTCATTTAGGTCGTTTTTTACACTGTTATCTAACTTATCAGCTAGTTTGGTAATGTTTTAATAAGCTATGGAAGCTTTTTTCCACCTTTTTCCGATTATACCCCTTAACTTTACTTTTTAGGGAAATTTACATAAATAGGATTCACCTTTTGGTCATTTCTAACCCAAATTCACTTTTTAGCCAATCCTTATGCAGAAGACCTACATATATTATGTGTAAGGATTGATTTTGAACTAATTAAAAAAAATCCTTACGCATATGTGTAGGGTTTTTGCTTAAAGATTCCACTTTATGTGTAACTATTCTTATTTTTATTTACTTTTTTGGCCGAAAACCAATCATTACACGTATAAAAAGTGAATTTGGTTAGAAAATGTCAAAAAAAATGAAACCCTATTTGTTGATCGGCTATTTCTATCAATTTCTCTTATTTTCATCTAATTAGTTTTTCAACGTGTCATTTTAGGTCATTTTACACCGTTATCTAACTTATCAGCCAGTTTTTACCAAACATGACTAGTTTATCAGCTAATGACTAGCTTATCAGTTTGCCAAACATATCATTATAAAAAGTTTGAACAACAATTTTATGCATTAAATTATTTACTTATACATTTATATAGGCTCCATATGAAACAAGACACCATATGGAACATTGCATCAAAGCACTTTGCAATGCCGATGTTACCGCCGGCTTCAAGATCGGAAGAGACGTCTCCCTGCCCGAATGCTACGTCCGTTCTGCCCGAAACCCGCTTCGGGATCTCGGTGGAAAACCGCCTTCCGAAAGACATATTTTCGCCTTTTATGCCGGTAACATGCATGGGTATTTACGTAAAATCCTTCTCGAATATTGGAACAATAAAGATACCGATATGAAAATATCGGGCCCCATGCCACCGGGGGTCGTTAGCAAGATGAATTATATCGAACATATGAAGAGTAGTAAGTATTGCATTTGCCCGAAAGGGTACGAAGTGAATAGCCCTCGGGTGGTGGAATCGATCTTTTACGAGTGCGTTCCCGTGATAATTTCGGACAATTTCGTCCCTCCGTTTTTCGAGGTGTTGGATTGGGGGGCGTTTTCGGTAATTGTGGCCGAGAAAGATATTCCCGATTTGAAGAAGATTCTAGAGGAGATTGGCGACGAAAAGTATCGGGAATTGCAAAATGGAGTAAAGAAGGTTCAAAGGCATTTTTTATGGCATGTTAAGCCTCAAAAGTATGATTTGTTTCATATGGTTTTGCATTCTATTTGGTACAATAGGGTTTTTCAAATTAAGCCTAGATAGTTATGCTTTGTGGGGTTGTACTTTGTGGATTAATAAGTGTACAACACTATCATGATGTAAATATTGTATAAAGTAAACTATGGGCCAGTTTGTTTTTTTAATTTTACCTCTTAATCCTCACTTATGTCTCACTTATGTCTGAATCATTCAGACATTTCATGATTCAGACTGTTTGTTTTTGTTTTTCAGATGCTCTTATTACTTAATATAGCCCGGATAAAAAAGTGGTGAGCTATCCTATTAAGGCCTTGATTGTTTTTTTCATTTTAAGCTCTTAATCACCACTTATATCTGATTTGTTTAAACGCTCCATAACCATTTCAGAACTGAAATCAGACTTCATACATCAGCACCTCTTAAAAAAACAAACGCCACATAAATCTTTTTTATTTGCTCACCAGGCCTCTTTCTCTTTCTCTTTCAAGCTTCCATGTCCTTCTCCATTAGCTAGCGTGCACATGCACACACACACACACACACACATATATATATATATATATATATATATTATTCTTGAGCTTCATATTACAAAAAGCTCAAATTTATGATTCAGACTTCAGACATAAAAACAAACGGTCTTCCTAATTCAAATTTCAGACTTCAACACCACCTTTTATAAATCAAAAGTGAAATCAGATTTCAGACTTTAGCACCTCTTAAAAAACAAACGTCACCTGTATAAGTAGGGATAGAAATCTTGTGGATTCACACCTTGGCAAGACAATCTTAATTTTTTGCCTTTGCCTAATACTGGTGTGACTCCTCCTGATTGGCTTGTCGAGGATTTAAACGTTATTTGTACTTCGATTGATCATTAATAAAATTTTGTTTTCAAAAAAAGAACAAGAACTAGAATAACAATTTTCAAATGATGGTTATTTTAAGAACCAATTCATGATGAATGGTATTGGTGATCAATTAATGTTGGAATAAAGTTCAATTTTGGTCCCTAACATTTGCAATTATCAATAGATATTGTCCTTAAACTTTAAAAAACTCAGATTTGGTATCTCACATCTGTCGGTTCCTAACGGTTTTGGTATTTCTGTCTTTAATGGCCATTAACTTATTTAACTAAACTTAACGAAAAAGATTAGCAACCGCTAAACAAATGGACTAAAACCGTAGAGAATTGACAAACGTGAAGAACTAAATCCAAGTTTTTGAAGTTTAGAGACAATATCTATTGAAATTTATAGATATTAGAAACCAAAATTTAACTTTACTTTTAATACTATAATTACTGAAAATACATTATGTTTGGTTATAAATAATTGGGGCATTTTAATTTAGAAACCTTGAAACACTTTTATAACTCATAAACTACTTATTTTGGGTAGTATTCATAAATAAGGTTTAAATATTTTAAAAACTCATCAACTACTTATTTTGTGTATTATTCATAAATAACATTTAAATATTAATTATGAATGTCGTAATAGATATTCATGATAATTAGTATTCATGTAGAACCGATGGTTTCTGGTACTCAAAATATAAACGACCTTATAAATAATATTTAAATATGTTTATCATAAAATTCCAATGTATCAAACGTCTTGAATCTTTATAAATGAACACATTTTATAGAATACATCAGAGACCAAACAAAACCATGTCAAAACTGATAAACTCGAAAACATTTCAACGATTAAACTACTTGAAAAATGTAGGGTTTTTACACATCAAAAAACATACGTTCAACAACACGGTTCTCAAAGCATGTTAGAAGAAAATCATTCTTCCATTCGATTATCTTCGGATTCATGTTGAACCTTGACTTTGACCTTAGCCGGTGTAGCCGTTGCATCTTTAGCCAACGAACCAAGGGTGGCACCAGGTGCAACCACCATATGGAGTTGTTGGTCGTGTTCCTTCCTAGCCTCTCTTCGTTCTTTTGCAGCCTTACCTTTCATCCTGCACCATTAACATATATATATATATATACATATCAGAAAAAGCAAAAAGATATATAATTGGTAAATTAAACCAAACAAACCCAGTATATCCCATATGAATGTGGGGTCCACTTAAGATGTACAGAGAGACCTGACATCTAACCCAAAAAAGTTCAACCAAACTAAGGGGAAGTTTGTTTACCTTTTAACAGTTACATTAAGAGGAAGAACAAAAGTACAAACTAAACAAACTCAATATATCCCACATGGATGTGGGGTCCACTAAGATGTACAGAGACCGACCTGACATCTAACACAAAAAGTTCAACCAAACTAGGGGTTATTTGTCTTAACAGTTCCATTAAGAGGCAGCCTCTAAATCGTTAAGAGGTGAATCCTGTTTGGCAAAAAAATAAGTCTATCTCTTAATGGTTCCAAAACCCTCTTATTCATTTTGTATCCTCGACCTCACTTGACTATTCAGAGCCCTAATTTCATTTTGAACAATTATCAAACCACTGTATTTCATTTTATACTATATCATAAAAGCCTCTTAATCATTCTGACCACCTAATCATTCTACACCAAACCATTCAACAACCGCCAAAAACCCCCTAAACAAACTAAGTATATCGCTATATCCCACAAGAGACCGAAAGTGGGGTCCAGTAATAGTTAAGATGTACGCTGACCTGACTTCTACCCCCAAAAAAGTAGAGTTGGTTGTTTCATCAAAAAGAAAATGATTAAAAAATTTAAATTAAAAGTGGGATTTCAAGAAAATGACCTGTTCTTATGATGTGTCTCCTCCCTACGGAATCTAACTTTGTCGATAACCTTGATAGCCTTCAGTGTGTTCTCGGTGAGGTTTCTGTCATACCTTTCAGGCCTGTTACGTTTCCTTTCGAACTCAAATGTGGAGTCCTTAAAAGTTTATTCATTAAGACGGTTAGAGTGAAGCCAGTTTTTCGTGAAAGAAAAATGCAAAAAAAAAAAACGATCCCATTATAAGCAAGTTTTTGTACCTGAGTCATGTCTTTGCCATGCAACCTCCTATAAGCTTTGGTCCATTTCACTTTCCGAGGATTCCTCTTCATTTTGAAGTTCTTGTGGCATTTTGATCGACAAAATCTAAATATCTGTCATTCAAAACATTTGGGACTCAGCTTATTCATTCAGCTATACATGATTGTTTGGTAGTGGCTTATTCAATAAGCTTCTAGGGGATCTTTTTGAAGAAAGCCAAGTTTTTTTTTTCAAATCTATCTCTCCTAATTAAAAATAAGCTCCTTCCATGTATGAAAAAACCCTCCCAAACAATAACCTACACAATCTATACAGACAGCTTTATCCATACAGGACTTAATAGAATACCAACCAAACAGCCCCCAAGTCTCTAAATGTAACATCGGATGTTCTACTCACTGAGACTTATAATCATGACTTGATAAAATAATTAATTTGAAATGCATACTTATACTGGTAGGATTTGAGCCCATAGAAGCCAAGCCTAAGCTTGAGCTTTAGATGAACAAAGACCGAATAAATCTTTTAAGGCTTATCAAGCCACAAGTATACTTTTCATGAGCCAAGAAGCTCAAACTTGGCTTGTATGTCATACATTATTTATATAATGGTAACCATATAATCTAAAAAAACACAAATTCAATATACCTTGGCATCATTTCGTACAAACTGAATACCATGTCCAGGATATATAGTGGAGGAACAAAACCAACACTTCTCCAATCTCATTGCAAAATCTTACAATGAGCCCAAACTTTTCTGCAAGAAAAAGAACATGAATTTATGTAAGGAATTCAAATATAGCAAGGAAAACGGATGGAAAGAAATCCTCTCACAAGTTTTCCAATCTGTAATTCACTCATTTGCACACGTCCAAAAAAAAACATTTAACGCTATTAAAACAAGAGAATAGATCATACATACATTCAAGGCTACATTATACATCAAACATTCATATAACCTAATGTCTATACTTTAATCATTTGTTCGACAACACTCCCTCCACTCATACCATTCATAACTGCTAGAGGTCAGAAGAAGAAAAAAACTAAAACCTAAAAAAGGTAAAAAGAAAGACCATAAACTAAAAGTAAACCAATTTGAGAGGCATAAAAACGAATAGCATGTGATTTGACTTGGTCACTTTCATTCAGCTTCAGGTTTGGTTATCACATTTGGTTTATACTGAAAACCAAACTAGATAAATCTGAGCCACAATTATTCCATAATAACTGTTTTTTAAGTTCTTATAACATAAATTGAACTCATATTTTGTCAATCATTGTAGCTTAGCAAAAACATGTTCAAACATGCAAGCCTAAATATAAAACTGTTGCTAAGGGGTTACTAAGGGCCTGTTTGTTAGTAGCTTAATGAGCTTAATGGGAATCACAGCCTATTCGTTCAGCTATACAAGACTGTTTGGTAGTGGCTTATTGATATAGAAAATGGCTTATTCAGTACGCTTCCATGAGAACCTCTAAGCAGAAAGGCAAGTTTTTTTCCAAGCTCCTTCCATCTATCAAAAAACGCTCCAAAACAAAAGCCTTCTCAATCTATACAAACAAATTAATCCACACAGACAACTTTATTCATACATAATTTGATGGAAAAAATTTGCGAACATTTAGTATAAACTGTTTATTCATACAACTGTTTTTGAGATCAGGGTTTAGCAAATTGATTCATCTTTCAATCCTAACAAGAAAATAGGGTCGCTAATTTCTAATTTACATTCAAACAGTATCAATCAAAAGTACCAATTGCTTACGAGTTTCGTCTGGATCATACTATCAAATCAAACTGAAAACATACGGTTGTTATAAATTCAATCTTCAATACATTAAATCAGTAAGAACTAAATCGTATTTCACATCATATAAACAAGAGAAAAGACTAATTAAACAACAAACAGAATCGATTATAGAAACAAACAGAATTGAAAGAAAGAAAGAAGAATTGAGAGCAGAAACTCTTACCTTTGATTAGGGCAAAGAATAAAGACGGAAAAGAGATTGGGGGAAAAGGGTTTTTGATTGCTGGTGATATAAACCCTAGGGTAAAAATTAGAATTCTCTTTCTTTGATACGGATATGGGCCAGGCCCAATAAATTTTATGATTGGGCCAAGTTTAATGGGCTTATCTTAATGGTAATGATTTCACTTATTTTTATTTTTTTACAAAATAATTTAATAAATCAAATTTTATTTATTTTATTAATAACGAGTTAAATAGAAGATTTAAAACAATAGATGCAAGAGAAAATTTTAAGTGAAAATTCATTTTTCATTACGTATGTAAGGACAAAGAAGATTATGACACGTGTCTTATTCAGTATGAATAATAATTTTCTAAATATCCTGTAGTAGTTGTTTAGATTTGTTTAAAAGTCATTGGATCTGAAAAGTTTTTTTTTTCTACAAAAACCAATTTTTCCGTTGCATTTTCAACAGGGTTATTATTTGTTTTGAAACCTTAATGCGTTGTTGAAGGCATGTTCCGTATTTAATCAGTTATAGTTATCGATAATTAATTTTTTACTCAAATATTTCAATAAATAATTGTTCTAATTTATTTACTTTACTAATTACTTAACATGCTTAGGTACATTTTAACATTTTATTGAGTTAAAGCATAATTTATTTTATATTTTTATAATATATTAAAAACCGTATGTTTTTGCATGCAATTTTTTATTACAAGAACAACGATATTTGAACAACAAATGG
The DNA here is from genome assembly GCA_036898165.1 of Silybum marianum. Lineage (NCBI taxonomy): Eukaryota > Viridiplantae > Streptophyta > Magnoliopsida > Asterales > Asteraceae > Silybum > Silybum marianum. The sequence continues at coordinate 2,042,713 of CM072534.1, forward strand.
TGATAGAAAGCAAAAATGGGGGTAAATGTTATGGATCAAATTTAGTTCGGACACTTTCTTTTTTGTTTTTAAGTTTGACGGTATGTATGAAATGAATTTTTTATCTGTTTTAATAGTGTGATAAAAATATTTAATCCTAACATTACACAATTTTTAACAGTATAAAATACAAACATACATGCGCACATATACAATTGTATTTATTTATATTCCCATCTTGATAATGACTTTAGGAAAATGGCCATAGTTATTAAACATTAGAACCCTACACCAACTAACATAGGGTCACGTGTTGAATGAGCTCGTGTTATCGATCTCTTTTATATTCAAGTTGTCCCCATGTTAATGGTTAACAATCAACAATCGAATCAGAACTATTGCATACATAGTACTTCACGTGGCTACCTTTACCATCGAGATACAGTCTTATGTAACTGTGTGGTTCCTGAACGCAGCCAGAACGATTGAAACGATGAACCCTACACCAACCAACGTAGATTCGCTCATTAGGTGAAGATTAGTTGTCAACTCAAAATTTATTAAACGGATCCCCATACAATATACGTTCAAAGATATCATGACTAGACCTCAATTGCATATAAATGACACAAGTGATTACAAAATTGATCCAAAAACTGTTAGTCAAAATGCATTTTGACCACTTGATTTTTTTCACACATTAATTGTCTGAATATAAAAAATGTTCAACTTTTTTACTGCTTTTATTGTTAAATTTATATTATTTAATTAGTCACAACTCACATGTTTTGAATGTGTCTTATGTTGGAAAGTAACATATGTACCAGAAAAATTAAAATTTGCTAGCCTGGGTTACTAAAATGTATGGTCATTTTGAATGTTATAGTTTACCGATGTCTGCATAAAGTTTGCACGGATAAATAGAGTTTAGGAAGAAGATCAAAACTAATGTGGTTTGTAGGATATCCTAACAATGGATCACCATTGCTGGTAGTTGATCATGACGACTTCAATAACAGTTTCGTCAATAGAAAATATTATTTTTTGTGTCCATATTTATATCTAAAAGTTTGACAAATATTAATATATGTATGTTAGTACACAAATTAAGTGTATATATACACATATACAAGATTTATGATGAAAAACAATAATTAAAAAGGAAAAAAAATCAACAAGTTGTTGCTTTACCACTAATACATGAACAGCTCCACATAGTCCATACAGTTTATGAATAAATAAAAAAGCAAAATCGTCCCAAAAATCACATTCACATACAACAGTTTGTTATTTTTAAAGATTATAACATTGATTATATTACTAAAAATATTCAATGTATTTAAAAGAATATTATTTATAGTTATCCTAACATTTAGTTTAAAAAAATTGTTATAATTTAAAAAAAAAAACCATTTCTTTTATCGTAAGTATTTATCTTTAACGAGGTCTCAAATTTTGGAAAATTTTACTTTTTCTTCCTATTTTCTCTATATAAAAAGGTTTTGAAAAATATGTTAGAATAAAAAAATCTTTAATAACATTTATTTTTTCCCCTTTGAAAAATCTTTTGTCTATTGGATACTTATAACCAAGTGCTTTATAGATGACCTACTCAATGCAAAAATCACAAGGAGTAAAAGGAAGGACCAACTTGCTAAAGGTTTTTCACTAAAGAAAATTAATGATACAAAATTAAAAAATAATTGCAAAAAGGAAATGGATGAATGGTCAATTCTGTAATTTTGAGAAAATATATAATTTCACTGATCTTTTAAACGATAACTTACATATCTTGAGTTTGAATCTCATCAAAAGTTAGAACGTAAACGTATCATGAAAATATTTATCTTTTAAATAAAGCGATTTTCAGTCTCTTATTTAAAATTGATGTCAAATTCTTCTAAGAGCATGCTTGCCAACCATAAGCTAACATATTTTTTAAACTTTTATGAAAAATCTTGTTTGAATAACCATAAACTAGCTTATAATACTACTTATCAGCTAATCACTATCTTATCCATCATCATATATCAGTTAACAGTTAGCTTATCAGCTAACCTCAAAACATATCCTAAGCACAAATGCACAATACAAGCCCATATGCAATTGAGGGACCAATTTTGATATCATATAAGAGCATCTCCAACAGCTATGCTAAACTTGAAGAAGAATTTTAGCAATTTTACTCTCCAACAGCTATGTTATAGCTTATGCTATAATAGAGATATGGGTATAAAGTAAGAAAAAATTTCTAAATTTAGAGAATCTCTACATTGAGAGAGAAATAATTATTTAATAGTTTCCCACAAATCATACCCTTATTTTTCTTGAGATATTAAATATATTGAATATTTTATTAATATATTTTATGGTAGAATTAATAAAATAGAATAGCTGTTGAAGATAGACGTAATATATTTTCGGGATTTTGACTTTTCATATGCTAATTTAGAAAAAAATTAGCATAGTTGTTGGAGATGCTCTCATACTTTAGGGAGTTCATTGTAAATACTCTTCTTGTTACTTTTTTTTTTGTATTATTTGTTCCTTAAATTTCACATTTGGTCTTATAGTTTTATATATTCAAAATTCTGCCACAGAATTTTGTTGAAAGTTGCGTGGTTGATTTCAACCGAATCATTTAATGATAAATGGGCCCAATTTATTTAATGTTCAAAAACGTACTCGATCAACGTGTGGGCCCAAATGGCCCAGCCCATTATAGCACTTGAAGCCAACTCATTCATCATAAATACACTGTGTATTATAATATCTATATTATATTACTGACAAATATTTTATCCATGAGTAAAATCTATAATCAAATAAATGAAATAAACGAGTCAAACAAATAAAAACTTATTAAAATATGGCTTAATCATAAAATTTGTGACATCTGTAGAAAAATTTATTACTAAGGTTATGTTTGACAAAAATAAGTTAGCTTATAAGCTAACTTATTTTCAGTGTACATGTTTGCCAAACCATAAGTTAACGTATAAGTTAGCTTATTGAAACGCTACTTAAAGTAGCGTTTTGGGAGCTTATTATCACATTTTTCATTTATAATCCTCATTAATATTAATTATTATTTTTTAATATACATTTTTTGGTCATTTTACATTCTTATACGCTAGTTTTGCCAAACATGATTTTTTCATCAGCTACCAACTAGCTTATAAGGTATCATTTATCACTATCGTAATTTTATCACCAAATAATTTTATCCGCTAGTTTGCCAAACATAACCTACGATGTTATTTTATATTATTTTTTTCATTTAAAATGTAATATTTAATGTATTGATAAACATATATTTATTTTATAATATATATTTGCCTTATATATATATTAATTTTTTCCCAAATACACAAAAAAAAAATATTCGTATCATTAGCCGAGTAAATGTAAAATAAATATATATTAATTATTATATCAATTTCTAGCCATAAAAAAACAATATGAAATAGTACATGAAATATATATAATTGTTATATCAATTTCAAAAGAAAGTTTTTGGTCAAAAAGATATCAAAAAGTTTACCTGATCTTATATTCTTTTATTAAAAAAAATTATTATTATTATATTGTTTTTTTTTTGAATAAATTATTATTATATTGTTAAATAAGCACAATCAAATGTACCACACTATTATCGTGCAATATCTTAAGGTCATTTTATTAATTTTAAATTATTTAAATCAAGTGGATCGTGTCATTTTATTACTTTGCTGTTAACTTAATTACTTAAAATGGGTTTTTAAACAGTAAATATTATATCTCGAATTTCGTAAAAATATATAAACAATTAGAGACCATGCAATAAAGAGGCTCATAAATGGGAAACCTTATTAACAAATTGTTTTTATGTTGCAATTTGAATATTGTCAGATATTTTTTTGCCTAAAATGGAATATTTTATTTCGTTTTCTATTTTTCAAATGAGGTGTAAATTTTTGAACAAATTAATTGCTATATTTATTTTCAGATTTAAATTTTACTCCTTTTGTTTTGAAAAGATACAATGTTTTAGCCACAAAATTTGAAGACTAAAAACAAATGTTGTCGATATTTTATCACGATTTATTAATGCTTGATTAAATATAAAGAAAACTTCAAATTTGGTCACATTTATAAAAAATAACATTTTTTGTCCTTACAGTTTTGATTTACAAGATGGGCATCATGGTTTGCAAAAACGTTCAAATTTAATCCTTACTCTAGCGACAGTTAAAAATCCGTTAAATGACTATATTTTTGTCATTTTATTGATTTTTTCTGTCTTTTACCTATTCAAAATTAAATTTATAATTTTGGTATTTGTGATTTTTGATTGGGCAAAATAAAAAGGATCAGTGAAAATTTCTCTTATTTAACAAAAAAAAGTTTAAACGGTTGTTAAAATAAGGGTTTAAATCCATACGTTTTACAAACTACGATAACCATCTTATAATTTTAAAATTATAATAATAAAAATGTTATTTTTTGGCAAATCACATTAACTAAATTTGTAGTTTACTTATAAAAGAATAAGAACGGTCTCAATTAATTTAAGACCCAGAAGCAAAAAAAAAATATATTACATGTAATTTTATTTTTAAATTTATTCATAGAATTTAATAAGAATATTATAGTATTCTTGAAACAAATTTAATTAAATAAAACAAGTAGAGATCATAAATTTTCAACATATGAAACATATGTACATATGTTTAACATAACAAAACTAAAATTGAAAGTTAAAAACTATGAAAATAAGAGTTAAATTCAAATTTGGTCCCTGTGGTTTACAAATTATAATGGATAAGGTCCCTGAATTATTTTTATAACGAATAACGTCCATATGGTTTCCATTTTATAACACGTAAGGTCCCTCCATCTAATTTTTCCGTTAAATCTAACATTTTTAACATAATTTCTTTATTTTTCCATTTTTCAAACCATATGGACCAAATCTGTAATTTACTCTAAACTATATACATATATTTATATTTTATGTATTGTATAATTATATTTGCATTTCATTAATTATATAAATTACATATTTTGTTAATTGTATAATTTTCTTATTTTATAAATTATACTACATATTTATAGGCACCTTATAACTTTATTTAAAAAGTATTTAATACTTTATATATTTATGATATATTATATTTATCTTTTATAAAATTTATTTTGTATTTATATTTATATATAAAATATAAATAATTTTATAAAATATATCGAATGTTAAAAACACTAAATCAGTTCATTATACAAATTATATACATATATGGAAGATTCAAATAAATAAAATAAATACAAATATAAAATATAAATACAAGTACAAAGCAAATTCTATAAAATATAAATATAATATAAGATGTTGGTTTATTTACAAACTGGATGAAAAGTACAAACTCGTACAAGGCAATGTAAAAATAATTTATTTTTCATCATATTCTATGATTTTAAGATGTTATTACACATATGTTTGTTTCATAATGTAAAGTTTCACATGTATTTATTTTCATAAGTTAAAAGTTTATCATATATTTGTTTCATATTGTAAAAGTTATACATGCATTTTGCACATGTAACTTTTTCATAAGGTGAAACAAACATATGTATAATAACATCTTAAATCATAGCATTTGATGGAAAAAAATAATGAAAAAAATTATTTTTATATTGGTTTATGAGTTTGTATCATTTATCCAGTTTGTAAATGAAATGAGATCTATAATATAATATAATCTTAAATATACAAAAAATTATTAATCTATATATATAAATATATACAGTAAATATAATATAAAAATTAAATTCAAACACGTACAACATCGATGTCATCAAGATGATTCTCCTGAAAATCTATCGTCTAACCTTCGTTACCATCTCTATTCACTTCATATATGTATATCTATGAATTATTAATTATTTGTATATTTAAAATTATATTACATCTATATTTTATAAAAAATTATATTTATATTTTATATTTTTATATATTTTATGTATTTAAATATTTCATGCATGCAATTTGTATATTGACATGATTTAATGTTTATCGCATAAATTGGACCTTTCATATATTTTATTAAGTTATTAACATTTTATAAAATATAAATGTAATATATTATGTGAATATACAAAATAAAAATAATTTATAAAATATAAATGTAATATAATTTATAAAATATGAAAATCATATGATTGATAAAATAGGCAATTTATATAATTAATGAAATAAAAATATAATTATACAATACATAAAATATAAATATATGTATATAGTTTAGAGTAAATTACAGATTTGGTCCATGTGGTTTGAAAAATGAAAAATAAAGAAAATATGTTAAAAATGTTATATTTAACAGAAAAGTTAGATGGAGGGACCTTATGTGTTATAAAATGGAAACTATAGGGACGTTATTCGTTAAAAAAATCATTCAGGGACCTTATCCGTTATAATTTGTAAACCACAGGGACCAAATTTGTATTTAACTCATGAAAATAATAAAGATGTGATTTGAACTGTGCCTATAAATAGGGGCGGATGCAGCATGGAAAAGGGGGTCCAAGGACCCCAGTGAATTGTTTTAAAAAAAGTTATACATGCAAAAAAAATCAAAAATACTAAATTTAGCATTAGTTCCTCCAGTAAAATTTTCTAAGCGGCCCCACATTGGCGAGCATTGACAAAAACACTAAAAAAGTCTCTTGAAATCAATAAAAAACCGAAAAAATCATTCGAAATCGGCAAAATACTAAGAAAATCTTTCAAAATCGACAAAAACATTAAGAAAATCACTTGAAATTAACTAAAAAGCTTAAAATTTTCCCGAAACACGTCGGGTGACTTTACGCGCCTTTAGTCTACCTTAATGGGACCCCAATGGACAAAAATCATGTATTCGACACTGTCTATAAAGAGAAAAAAACATGCAAACCAACTCTGCCAAGAAAAAAACTATGTTTATCATTATAATTTCAAAAAATAATGATTGCACGAAACAAAATAATACAGTGGGAGTATGACATTTTTTTTTTCTGACTCTATTTTATTATGGTATGATGAAAAAATGAAGTTGTGGGACACCACATGCACCATCATAGGTCAGCCCATGTGTGTGAATACATAGATATATGTATATATAATTGTGCATTAAGTTATTGATTTTATAATTAATTTATGTGAAGAACATAAGTCATAAATTTGGCACATAGATAGAGCAAAAATATATTATCTTTAGATGGTATTGATGAAGGTTCCTTTGTTAGCTATGAAAAGAGTGATCCAACACCATTTATAGATATGGTCCATATATATATATAAACCCTTAATTTTAATTAAATGTCCCATGCACCACCATTCATTATGCCTTGAGATCCCAAACCATCACCATATTCTTAGGGCACCAAATTTTTTGAAATTTTAAGAGGGAAATCAAAATGCTAATTAAGTGAGTTAACTCAATACATTATGGATTATGATAAATCTTATAGTTATGGATTTGATCATTGATCATAATTGTGAAATTTGAGAATTGATCCTAGTGAGTTAATTCAGTGCATTATGAATTATAATAAATCATTAGCTGTGTTGAATGGTTTTTTGCGATATGAATATTATAATTTAATAATATTTGCTAATTAATAATTTTTTTGAAATTCTAAGGGGGAAATCAAAATGCTAATTAAGTGAGTTAACTCGATGCGTTATGGATTTGATCATTGATCATAGAATTGATCATAGTGAGTTAACTCAGTGCATTATGGATTATGGTAAATCATAGCTGAGTTGAATGGACTTTTGTGACACGAACATTATTGTTTAATTATATTTGATAATTAATCAAGGTTGTAACTAGGAAAAAAATATCCAAAAACACCTAAAATGTTACTCAACTTAATGTTTTAATAAATAAATCAACATTTTTTTTGATTTAAACATGTAATAAAAGAATAAGTTAACTTATATTTAACAAATAACACCTTAGTCGATCAAAAACCAAATAACATGTAAATATACGATGTCCACTTATTATTATTTTTTGTCTTTTTATAGGAAGGGGAAATAAAAGAACCCCCTACTCTAAGCTATAATTGGACCATATGGAATAGTCTATGGACCTTATGGTCTTATGGTAACCCATTCCATCATCCTATTTCTAAGGGTGGTTTTTTTTTGAGAATCATACTAAAATGCAAAAAAAGGTAATGGTAAAATGAAATGTATTTTTTTTCTCAAAAATAATATTTTAAAAATGAATTTAAATGTTTACCATTTAAAAAGGTGTGTAGTAAAGTAAATGTTTTAATTTCATAACAAAGAAGTATAGAAAAACCCAATGCATTTTTGTATTTTGAGTAATTTAGTTATTGGACAATTTTTTCAAACAAATAAATCTTTAGATAATCTTAAACCTATTAAAAAGGTCCTTAATGTCAAAAAAAATTGACTGATAACCTAAATAGCTGGTAAAAAGTAGATTTAAAGAAGGAAAATAAAATCTAAATAAAAAAACAATTAAAACACTAACCAACATCCCACACGGCCACGCCTCCATCTCTTTTCAAATATTCGGCATCTACTTCAAGAAATTGTTCAATTTCATTTTGTTTCTTTGTTCTAGGTTTTTGTTTTTGTATTGCTGCAAACCATAAGATGGTAGCAATGTGCCAAAGGAAAAAGAAGACAAAACTTGGGCAAGATATGTTGTTATCTACTATTTCTCTTCTTGTTTTTGATTTTTTTGGTTGATTTTTTTAGTTTGTTATTGATTCTAGCTTCGAATCTATCTTATATGGGGTGGGTTTTCATGGATTCCCGATTTACTCGGAGGGATTTTGGTTTTTGTCGAGTTTTTTTTGTTTTTTCATCGTTCTTTCGGTTTTTTGAGATCCAGGTACATTCCTTCTGTTTTTTGGTGTTTCTCGTGTTCGATTTTTGTGATTATAGCCTCTTTTGTTCTTGATCTTTGATTTATGTCACAAATCAATTTGTTTTGTGTTGTTTTTTTTCCAATTGCGATTTTTAACCTCTTAGAATCACAATGGTAAGAGATGTGTTTTGGGGTTTAGCCATGTAGGAATGTTTTCGACTCAGAAATTTGATTTTTTGTTCTTTTCATCGTGTCATGTTCTCTATCTTTGTTTTATGTAGATGTGTTCCTATAATCATGAGCAAAAAAATCTTTAGAGTTGGGTTAAACTTCTCAATTAATTATCACATTAACTGGTTTATAGGTCATAAGGGTGTATTCAGTAGGTTTCATAAAGTCCAAGGATTTATTTGTTCAAAAAAATGTCCAATGACTTAATCACTCATAACATAAAAGTCCATAGGGTTTCTTTAGACTTTTCCCATTTCATAAATGTATATTAAGAACAAAACAAGTTTCACTTATGTTACATTAGAACTGGATACTAAAATTCCAAGTAATAGATATAACTCAACTTTTATCCTATAATGTACTAATCAATCTGTAACACCCTAAAAATAGGAGAAAATTTAAACCAATACAATAAACGGTAGGAGCCTAATGATATAAAATCACCCAATAATTATGGAACAATTAAAAGAGTTTACAATGAATAATGGATACTAACACAACAACCTATTAATCTATACAAGAAGTAGTCATAGATTATATTCGGATGTCACTAATATCATCAAAAGTATGTATATGGTAACTCCAAAGATACACATGCAAGTGTATTCCCAAAATTGCATCAACCGGCAATACGCTCCTTTCAAGCCTTAGGAGCCCCGCCACTACGATCACCTGATATATATGTCATTTGAGAAAAAAATGTTAGGCTTAACGCCTAGTGAGAACAAACATTTAAATATATAAAGCCATAAAACTTTAGAAAGCGTAACGAAACTTTAACCAAAATATCTTTACTTTTTACTCACGCTTGCTCTTGGGAGAGCATGACAATTTTAAAGATAACCGGGGAGACCCGATATTACCGTTACAGTGACAAAATTAAGTCACATATAAATGTTAAAGTTCGTTCTAGGACCAATGACTATTGACAACAACCAATAATACAACAATGTATGACCCCCGATGATCCCAGTTAGAAACTCACGTAAGGATCAATGACTATTGGTCCCGACCAATAATACAACAATGTATGGCCTTCGATGATCCTATACGTTGACCAAAAGGGGATATAATCCCGGTTCATCTCGACTTTTATGCCTATGGATATTTACATTCTAGTCATATAGTTCAATATGTCAATTTAGACATATTGATGATCTTCCCACACAAATACTTTGTACAAATACCATTTATCAACTAATAATAATTTTCCAGAGTTAGGTCAAAGTGATTTCGAGTGTTAAAACCAATAGTGCTTTGAAATATACTAACACCAAGTAGTTAAAGTCATTCCTCATACTCATTTTATCATTATAATCAAAATCCCTGAGTTTCTCAAGTTTGACCTAACTTGTCAAACCAACCTAATACAAAAATACTTGAAATATAAACTTGTATGACGTAAAATGCATTATTTTAACATGTATATAGTTTTATAAAAGAGTAGGATGAACTTACAATACTAGGATTTGTGGAAACCCTAGAAAACTCCCAAAATCGCTTGATGAACTAGAAATGAAGATGAAGAATACTTGGGACTTGCACTTTAGACCTCGAATCCTTGGCCTAGAATGCCAACACTTGATCTTGGTTGGTTGATGGAGGGAGGTAAATGCTCCTAAAATCGCCTCCAGGGTTTTAGTCATGCGACCGTGACATGCGATAGTGGTTATGGCAGGGTCGCACCCTCCACATTTCCAGACTTACGGTACAAAAGTTGCGAGAGTGGGGTGCGATGGTGGTTGGAGGCATGGTCACACTTCTCCACTGACCTGGTCAAAACAAAGCTCAAAGCTGACAACTAAAATTGGAAGGGCTTAAGTTTGCTAAATGAATTAAGGACTGAAAAATTTCCGGGTGTTACACAATCCCTTGGTTTGTGTTTCAAAACACAGACTAAAACAATTATTTTCATACATAACACAACTGTCATATCAAAATTAGTTTTATCATGCTAAAGTGGTTTAAAACATATTAAAGTAACACATAGCATTAAATTCATCTGAAACACATATATAGACATGATTATGATTTTGTAAATCCCATTAATACTTGGTGAAGTAGGAGTTTTTGAACTCACTAAACATGTAGCTGCACACATGTAACATGCAAACCAAGTGTCTAAGCATGCTACTGAACATTGACACCAACTTATAGTTCTTAATTAGAACGATATGAACTGCATGACAATCAATATAGGTCTAACACAAACTACACAACACTTAAAGTCATTTTTAGCTACAGACGTTAATGATTCGAGCACTTAATGAGCATACCGAGCTCGAGCTTCGTAATTCTCAAGCCTAATTTTATCTCAAACACATATTAAAGTTTATTTAACTTTGAACATCATAACACCAAGGATTTTCCTGGCTAGTTCAAAAGTTTGATTAAAAATTTTAAGTTGAATCAAGTCGGACCGAGCCATATGAGCATAATAGCATAAACTTCTTTCAAACCAAACTTGCTCATATGTTTATAAAGCATTCAATTAGAATATAACACGAACTTCTAAAGATTAAATTTTATAACCTATTCAAATAGTCTTAAAGTTTGAGTCAATAACATGCTTATAAAATTAGAACTTTAGGTAATAATGTGTAACCCAAAATTGTTAAGCAAACATAAAGCTCGAACTTGGAAAACGGGAAACAAATTCAGGATCAAGTATGATATTATTTTCTTGAACTAGGCACAAATAACATGATACTCGACATGATTCGTTTACACTCCTTTCAAGGCTTCGTTCATTGAATGTGACTTATGCCAACCTCGCTTAGCAAGATGAAAGCAACCTCATACCGTCATACGTGAGCTTTGAACCCCTTTTGGTCTTTTCTGGGCTTTGCAACCTCCAAAGGGAACTATAGCAACATCCAATGTTTTGTGACTCTGAAACCTCATATACGACTTCTACACATAACGAAGCCATTGTAATATCAAAATTTGACCATTTTCTTAGTAAGCGACATAAACCAACATGTATATCTATTCATGAACATGAAAACATCAGTTTAACTAGTAAACCATGCCTTACTCATTCTTTCATTCACTCATTATCATAAAACGACATGCATGTTGCTTTTACAATTAATTATATGGCTTTAAATCTTCACAATCAATCATAAAATCAATGTTTGTCCATTCATTGACATGTTGTGCTATTAAATCAAACTCAATACAATATTTTAACATAAAGAATGTACCTGAAACTTGTTGATTTCAACTAGTTATGTGACTGCTACTTCTATTTCATTCTTGCTTCACGAGCACACCAAAAGCTCAACATCTCTTGTTAATTCTTGCTAGAACTCGAGGATGAACAAAGAGGAGATTGGCTACTGCTTTATGTGATACTAATCAAGATACAAGAATTACAATCCGTCTCAACCTCGAGTCCTAAAATCAATTTTCTCATAATCACCCATGTTACATTTGATCATCTCTAGGATACATACTATCGAAATCCATGTTCAATCTCTTGATAATTATCACTAGGCATGTACTTTCACATTCCACAATATTAGCCCTTCATTTGGACTATCCATTACAAACGGGTCCAAATTTTGAAGTCCCACATGAAGTTGGTATATATTAAATTATTGAAAATCAAGTATATTATAAAAATGATAACAATAACACCACACTTTAAGGTTCTCTCGCTCTCACAAAACTATAAAAATAAAATCAAGATAAACATAAAATAAAACAACCATAAATCAAGATTTAAATTTTAAGCCTTAGTTTTAAAATTCAAATATAACACATTGTATTTTGTGGGTGTTTTTCTAATATTTGTTAATTCATTTTGTAACATAAATTTTTGTATTAAATAAAAATATATTTAGAAAATAATAAAGTTGGAATTTGTTTTAACCTATTTTTATGTCAAAGCATAGCAATATGTAAATTGTAATGTACCCTTAAAAAGCATAGTTTATAGATTATACCCTCTCTCTCTTTTGTCCATACATTTTTAGTAGGTACTACTTCTCTTTCTATTTTCAATTCTCTTTTCACATACCCTCTATTTGTTGGCTTCAATTCATTATTACTATTTTTATGGGTTTCCTCCCCTCTCTTCCGGTCGGTTTCTGATTGCTACCCTTTCTCTCTCTTCACCCTTCTCTTTCTCTCTCTCTCTCTCTATATATCTATACATGTATCTATATATGTATATATACACATGTATATCTCCCCTCTATATATAAAACCCATCTCACACCAAACACTTCTAACACTTGTGGCAACATTTACACTTCATATACCCAAACACCCTTTTCTCTCTTAGATATCTCTCTAAAAGCTTGTTTTCACTTCGGGTCGGATTACCCATTTCAAGATTTCTTGATTACCCTTTTCAAGCTTTTCTTGATTACCCGTTTCAAGCTTTTCTTGATTACCCATTTCAAGATTTCTTGATAACCCTTTTCAAGCTTTTCTTGATTACCCATTTCAAGATTTTCTTGATTACCCATTTCAAGATTTCTTGATTACCCTTTTCAAGCTTTTCTTGATTACCCATTTCAAGATTTTCTTGATCACAATGGGGGAGGCTCCCAACTCAGAGACTGCATTCTCGGACCCATTTGCCAAAGGAACCGGGTTAACCGAACCCAACCCGAAAAGAATGAAGAGAAACCCGGATGATGATGGTAATAATAATAGTACTACTAGCAATAATAATAATAATAATAGCAAGCATCCGGTTTATAGAGGTGTTCGGAAACGGGCATGGGGAAAATGGGTATCCGAGATCCGAGAACCCAAGAAAAAATCTCGGATCTGGCTTGGAACCTTCTCTAACCCGGAGATGGCGGCACGTGCACACGACGTCGCTGCACTATCCATCAAAGGGAAGACGGCCATCCTTAATTTCCCCGAACTAGCGGATCTTTTGCCCCGACCCGAATCATGTTCGCCACGCGATATCCAAGCCGCCGCCACAAAAGCCGCTTCGATGGACCAGCTCAACCCGCCGACAACAACCATCGCAACAACGACAACGGCGCCGTCAACACCTTCGACGTCATCATCTTCTTCTTCTTACTCAGTGGGGTCCACGTTGACATCCTCGTCATCAACGGCGTCGCTGGTTACATCGGAAGAGGTGTCCACCGGCACACCGCCGGCAGAGGAACTGAGTGAGATAGTAGAGCTACCGAGTTTGGGAACGAGTTACGACTCGGCCGAGTCAAGGGACGATTTCGTGTTTGTTGACTCAGTTTGGGATTACTACTCATCGCCACCGTGGCCGGAGGATTATGATGACGTGGGATATTTCGCCGGAGGTCCGCCGTCTTCTTCCGGGAGTCTTCTTTCCTCTAGTGGTTTTTTCTTTGATACCTTATTATGGCAAAATTAATAATAATAAAAAAAAATCTGAAATCATGGTTTTGTGTGTGTGTGTGTTTTTTTTTAATCCTTCAATTGGGATTTTGTTTTTAATATAATACTTCCTACTTCTATCTCAAGTCTTTTATCATTTTTTACGATAAAAATACTGAATTTGTTTAGTTTGATTATAAAAAAAATACTAAATTTGTTTGATTTGATGTAATTTTGTTTGTTCAATGACCCCCATCATTTTTGTATAGATAATAATATGCGATTCAAAGCTAAGATTTGATGCTTTTATTTGGATTTTCTTTTATCTTTTAGGAAGGACCCTATTCCTAAATTTATGTAATATCAATCTCCCACCTTTGTATTATTATTCTTTTATATATATATAGAGAGAGAGTTGGGTTCACGTGAGACCAGACTGTTTTCGTAAGACCCGTGAGACCATATTTTTATACTTGAAACTTCACAGCAAATCACTATAAAGATAAAAAAAATCGAACATTCATAGCAAAGCACTATGAATGTTACATTCACAGTGTTTTGTTGTGAAGTTTAAAGTGTAAAGAAGTGGTCAAACGAAAACATCGATTTTTTTTTACCTTCACAGTAATGTGAAGTTTGAAGTGTAAAAGTGTGGTCTCATAGATCTTATGAAAACAGGTTGGTTTCACGTGATCCCAAGTCTATATATATATATATATATATAATGAGACTAGTGTGTCTTTTTTGTTAAACTTGTAACACCATAAAATAATATTGAATCTTTAGAATAAAATGTTGTGAAGATACAAACAAGTATATGGAAATTAAGTGGTTTTACGTGATCTCAAATCTATATATATATATATATATTATTAAAAATAATCATCTTTCCAAAAAAGGATAGCTTTTTTGTTTCCTTTTGAAAAGTGGAAAATCTTGATACTTTTTTGGCACATGGCTAAGAAGCCACGTATTTTCAACTCTCCATGGTTGCTAGTAATTCCAAAAACAAATCATGTTTTTATTTTGTTTTAAAAAATATAAAAGATCATAAATAAATATTAAATATTTATATACCCGAAAAGATAACAAAATTACAAAAATGACTATTAACTATTTTAAATATGAATAATAAGTTTTTCAAAATCAAAATTTAATTTGGGTATTGTATCTTTTTTTCAAAGTCGTTACTATACTTAATTTATTGGTACAAGTCATTTATTTAAGATTTAAAAATTAAATATAATATTATAATAGAATTGACTTATTAAGACGTTTGATAAATATTTTAAAATATACTCAATATATTAGTAATTCAGAATAAGTTATGGTAGCCATTGATGAGTCAACTCAATGAGTTACAATGAATTGTTATAATAGTTGAAAAGTCAAAAAATTATTCTTTTTTATTGGTAGCAAATGGTCAAACTTTATTAATTCTATCACTATATTATAACAAGTGGTTCTAAAGGTAGGTAAATTATTTTATTTGTTACTTTTCACATTTAATTTTTCTTTATAGTTTATAAAGGTGTATAATGACTCAATGTCATATAAAAATATAAAAATCATAAACATCTCATCACATCATAACGAAATACTTCAAATAATATTTTTAGACATGTATATCATTTACATATACCATACATGTATCTCATTGCTTGTACTTCTTATTGGAACTCTTATGTTGCAAATATATGACATGGGTATGCCAAAACATGCCTAAGAACTCACATGACTGTGCCACTCTTCGTCTTTTTGTTGCACTCAAACAGGCTGACTTAGACATCAGATGGTTGTGTCAAAACCCTTTATCAAATCTCACACAACCATTCAGATACCGACATGTATCCGTGCCAAATGCAAGGAAAAACGTTGCACAACCTTGTAGATTGTACATATCCTGATTCAGGGTTCTTGATCCAACTATTTCATCGTTTTGGCACAAACACTTCGTTTCAATCATAAATTACTTTGTTTATTTTGCATAGGCACTAGCAGCTATTGTTAGCATTTGGCATAATTGGAACTGGAATTTATACTAACGTGTTTTAATGTGTTTCTATAGACGTTGATCACAATCCTTTCTGTATGTATTCATCATGTTCTTATTTAATTCATGGTCTTAACATCTCATGTTTGTATCATTTCAATGCTAAACATTTCTATAAGTTACTGATGATGTACTAAACAGATGTTAAGTCGAATTCTTATATCAGTTTTTGTTGAATCTTTCTCACACTTCATTCACTTTCATTACATCTCTTTTTGCCAACACTGCACCTTTTTCGGAATTTCCTTTTGCTGACTACTTGGAAACAACAAAAAGTAACGACATGCAACATCTTTTTTGTTGTTGGAACCGTACTCCCAGAACCATTTTCACCTCATTTCGGTTTCTCTTGCCACTATAATAAACTCAGGTTTATAGAACACAAAAATAAAAAAAATGTTTTAACTGTCATAATAAAACTGCTTCTATAAGGCTTAAATTTATATAACCGAACAATTATATATACTATGTGAAAGTGTTATAATAAGTTTATAAAATGTTTTTTTTGTGTTCTCACAAATATTTGATGACACTTTAATTTGAAATAAAACGTCCTATTAAATTTTTTTATATAACATTATTTGAAAAAATGTCTTAAAAATACAAGTTCATTTTAAAAATATATGTTTGTAGAATATTTCTCCAAATTGTCCTATAAAGTTTAGTACGACATTTTATTTTTAAAAATATTGTAAAAAACTTATGAAGACGTTAAAAACGTTACATTTCATATAAGATACATGATCGTTTAGTCTTATAAATTTAAATTCTACAAAATAATCTATTATGACACTTAAAGACATTTTGACGCTTTATTATTCCCCTTTCCAATTTAACCCAACTCCTTGGTTGTTGGTCAAACAACGTACTCCATCTTCTAGTTTCACACACATTCGGTCCTTGTTCTTTAGATGTTTCTAAATTTAGGGTGTCCAAATCACGCCTATAATTTATAAAATATAACATACAACGATATGAGGTGGAAAGAATACTAATTTATTATATGAGATCGATGGTCATGAATATATATAGCATAATCATACAAAACAGTGTTGATGCTACAAATTTCATAGCAGATCTTTCAATGTTCCTGTGTAATGAAGAAGGTGCTTTATCACTCCAAATTAAATTTTATGACGACGTATTCTCACCTCAAACCTCTTCAACGGGCAATGGTATTTTAGTTTTGTTAATGTTCATAGCATAAACCTTCAAGATAGTATCTTGAAGCTTTTGAACTCAAGAGTATATCATCTTCTTTCCATCTATGTTAAATTACAATTTATAATCACTTTCAACGTAAATATAAAAGAGAAATATATAGATATAATTGATTATCTAACTATATATACGCACAAAAGCCAGACGTTTGTAAAGGAGACATGGTCCTACACTTTTACGATCATTTTCAGAATTCTATATACATTCTTGTCGCGCATACACACGACTATATATGATATACTCATATCATATGGAACATCCTAATTTTAAACATGGAATTATATTTGATGTATTATATATATATATATAGGGTTAGGTTCAAATGTGAACTCATTTTTGGTTGTGAACGTGAGGACGAATCTCAGCCACACATCTTCGGTTATGGTGGACGCGATCACGGAGGATTGACGCGATTCATGGGAGGGTGGAGATTATTAAAGGAGGGGAACCAGGTCAAAGCCGCCTTTATTGACCGGGTAAGTGGTTGAGATTCGTCCTCACGTTCACAACCAAAAATGAGTTCACATTTGAACTTTCCCCTCTCTCTCTATATATATATATATACATATATACACATACATGAGAGAGAGGTTTTGACTTACTGTTTAAAGAAAGAAGGTGGAGATGTTTGATTTGCAAGTATTAAGTTATGATGAGTATAGGGAACCATACAAGTCTTTGTCTATTAGAGGGGCTCTCATTCCTTTCAATAGATACATCATAACAACCCTTTACAAAAAGTCTAATGCTAATTCAACTATTTGTTTTTCAATTATTTTAATAAATTATGTCACCCCATGTCCTACTTTTAGAATTTGAATTTTACCTTTTTATAATAAAATAAAAATGAAGGCATATTCCATTGGAGTGTCAATAAAAAAGAGTTTATTATTCATGCCTCCTATTACACACATCTCACTTATTTCTTACTGTCTACCTTATACACATACTCTTATATTTTATATCCTTATTCACTTATATACATCTTATAGAAGGGGTGTGAATAGAATACCTCTTAATAAACTAATATTTAATACAAATATCAAATTCTCAGATAAAATTTTTCTTTCACAAGAATATATCTTAGGTATATGACATATTACACAATCAATAGGAGAAAATAAATTTGTACAAACATGTGTCAACATAACCATCAAGTCAAAAAGGGTTACGACTAGAGAGACGAGGTAGTCGGCAATCAGATGACACAGATGTGAAACAACGACCTCTCGTCGTCTATATGTTTCATAGACATACACGTCTAAACTATAAATTTGTATATTTTTCTTCATAAAAATCAAACCCTATATACAAATTTAAAAACTATATATCATTTATGTAAGTAAGCAACATAATTTCTCCATTAACATTTAATTTTATATCATACAGATTGATTTCTAGTCTGGAAAGCTTCTAAGTAGGGAGATGTCGAACATGTTTTTTGCCTCATATTTCATGTCGACCTACCATGCTAATCAAGATGAAATATCTCATTTGAATTTGAGTTTGGAAGCTTCCCTAGTTGAAATGGGTAACAAGTTCCGTTGTTTGGACTGGCTCTTGCTTCCTTTGAAAATATGCTTATATTTTTTAGAATGCACTTGATATGCTAACAGGGCTAGACTCGATAGAATTAGACAGGGGAAGTGAAGTTGGTGGATCAAATAATTATAAAAGACCGATTGCCAATAATAACTCGATTGTTTAAATTAAATTATAAGCACAAAATTCACGTTTTTATTGATATAGAGCTCAACCACTAATAATAATAATAATAATCAATGACTATACGTATCATGTACCTTTTTCTGCCAATAATAACTATTCATAAAAATACAAATTGCATCGTTTTTTCTTTAAAACATGTGTGTCAAATGGCCATCATGACAAACAAGATGCAGAATCCTAGATTCCATATCTAGAAGAAATGGGATTGGAAATAGGAAGGATGACGTCTTCCTTGAAAACGTCTTTAATATTAGCTAGAAGTATATTCGTACGATAAATCTTGATCATGAGCCGAGAACTCAGACTCAATTCTAGTTCAGATATCCTTCTGTTTTATGTCTCTCTTAGTTTTATTATATGATTTTGTGTAGTTTTGAGATAGTGAGAAAACCTCAAGTTGGTTGTTAGTTTTTAAGGAGTATCATATCTTGTTATATTAGCAAGGCTCAATATTTTATTTGTATTTTAAACGTGTATGTGAGTTGATTATCAATTAGTTTTATGGAGTTCATACGTAAAACTTTAAAAAATTGTATCTATGCAAAAATAAGTTATAAATTTGAATTTTAAAATATTTAATAAATATGAAATAAATATTTCATAAAATAATATTATTATATTCGTGATTGAAATTTTGAAAACCCAATTATAAAAAGTTAGAAAAAATGTATCTCGATATGGGTATTTAAGGGAATAAAAATACTTGTCTTTTATAATTTAATTATATTTAAGATAATTTTTATATTTTGAATAATAAAGTAAATTTGATGTAAATGGAACAAGTATTTCTTTTTTTAGACCGACGAAGTTAAAATGGAACAAGTATTTCTTTTTTTGGACCGACGGAGTTAAAATGGAACAAGTATTAATTACATGTTTTAAACAGTCTTAAAAGTATCTATTTTTTTTCCAGAAAAATGTCCCAAGCTACATCTAAATAATCCTAACAAATTATCATCGTATGACATCAAACCTGATAAACTCAGTGACCACAATTATTGTGTATACCTGAATTTGAACCATGAACAAATGAAATATTTCATCACATCTTCCAGAACTTCAACCACTACACCACAATTCTTGTGATTTCAAGTTTCTATCATTCTTATTTACAAAAGAGAAAAATTGGAATACTATATAAAAATGAAATATTTTATATGCCTAACTGATTTACATTTTTAAAAACTTTTAACATTTTAAAAGTTTTAAATAACAAAAATCTAAATGTTTTATAAATTATAATATAGTATAGACAAATAACACGTAAAACTCTTGTAAATCAAATTACAATATTATTTCATAGTTAGAGAAATAAATCAAAAAATTCATCCTTACGGTTTAGATTGATTAGCAGGGGCGGAACATGATAATTGTAGTCTTGGAGGTCGAAATATAATATAATAAATATTCAAAGATCCAAATAATACATAGTAGGGTGGACTTAGTACGATACCAAGAAAAAAAAATCTCCAATACCATTGTACCAACCAATTGTTATTGGTATGTAAAATCTTATATTGTGTATCAACCAACTATGTTGTTACCAAAAAAATTCGGTTGGTATTGGTTTTGTACGAACTTCAAGTTACATATATAAGAATTTGTTATTATGTGCAAATTTCTACCAACTGATTGTAATTGGTACAGTTGATTCACATGTTGGTTGACTTAGGTTGATACAAAATCGCAAACCCCCCAAAACATGCGTAAGTTTTATATTTTTTTCTATGATCTACTATAAATTTTTTGGAAAAAGATTGGTTAATATAAGAATAAAACTCATAACTTTCAAACTGTAAACCGGAAAATAGTAATATAAATTTGTTATATTTTTAAACTAATAAAAAGACAACATTTGGATTAGCAACTTAAACATTATTTATTTTTATATAGAATGATATTAATAAATCAACATGTAGTAGAAGGAAAAGAAAAACTAAAAAAATGGGAAAATAAGCTGAGGAATTCGAAAGCATGACTTCAAGGGCATGAGACAAGAATAATAACCAGTTAAGCTAGATTTCATATGTTTTCAAAAAATTCATACTAACTCAAAAAACAGAGTGGCCATGACCTTTAAAGGCCCCTATTATATTCCGCCCCTATCACTTAAGAACAAGATTCTAAACCTTAAAACTCATAAAAACTGAAAAGGGTTTTTGTGGTTCATTTTCGTTAGATAATTTATACCCTTAGACTAAGGGTATAAATTGTTTTTAGAACATAGCTATTACGTTATGATAGTATATCATCATCTAATTTTCATTAATTTTAGAAGTTGCTCAAACAACTTCAAAAAATAATTAAATTTTCAAATACGAATTTAATTTGTTTTTTTAATAGTTATAATTTGTTGTAGCAATTAAATTTTATTTTCTTACATGCTTTTGCATGTAAATTCTTTTTTCTTATGGGGGATTTTACAAATAAAGTTAATTTGTTTGCTTTTAAATCTTCAACTTTAAAATAAACTAATGCTATTATTTACAAGCCTCAAAGGTTTTGTTGTGTCTTTAATGGATAAACTATATTTGATCATTGATGATCATCAATTATCTACAAATTAAACATTATCATTTCAATCAGAAAAATGAGATAAATTCAACATAAAATTAATTATACGTAATCAATTAAGTTACAATTATTAATTGATATTATTTGACAAGTAACCATCTGTTAATTTGCATTTATTTAGATTGCATTATTAGAAAAATTCAATAAAACGTGTAATAGAGGTATTAAGAAAATAAAAATTGTATCACACTTTCAAGAAACTACATCGTTTTAAATATTACTTAGATATTTAAAATGAAGATAAAAATAATACAAAATATTGTATTATTCCTCAAAATAAAAGCAATATGTTTTAGAAGAAAATTAATAAGATTATAAAAGCATTCAATGGAATTTATCTTTCTGAGTTCTGACCATAAGTAATTATTAAATAATATTTAAAACATTTATTTTTATCATGCCCTTTTATTTGACCATATTTAAAGAGTTTTACATATTTAAAGGACAAGTCATACATGCATTTTAAGTCAAAAATAGTATATGTCATTAATATTATTTTATTATTCTTTATGTTCCTTATTATGTAGTAAAAAAATTAGTTTTAAAAATATGTAACTATTATAATTTTTTAATTAAAAAAACAATTTTACTGATAATTGTAGAGAAATAATTTTTCTCAATCTTCATACTCAAAAGTAAAATAAAAAAATAGACATTTGTTTCTGAAAATGAATATTTATTTTCGAATAAACTAAATTAACACTATTGTACACGTATTTTTTGACGGACAATGCTAGAGTAGTAAACTTAAAAAGGGAAACTAAAAATAATTTTAATAAGATATATATATAGCAAAGAAAATGAATTTTTTGTCTCTCTATTTAAAAATCAATCAAAAATATAAATTAATGGTATACAGTTTTAAAATGTCTTAAAAAATACCAATATTTTATTTAGCATAAAACAAGGAGATTTCACACGTGGACATTAATTATGAAGTTGACCTTTTCAAATTTGTTCACAATAAGGAATTAATTGGGAGTCACATAATTAACCATTTTTATTAATATAATTAATTAAAACTGCCATTGTATTATTTGAATAATACTAGTATTATTTTTGTTATTTTCATTTTACTTATTTTTAATCATTGAGATTCTTTACGTTCTATAATTGTCTGTTTATCATGTAATGATACTAGAGTGTTTTGTTGGCTTTTGAGACTTGCATGGATTAATTTTTTGTATAGATTGGAACAATTTTTGTCTGAGAGGGCTTTTCATAGATCGAAAAAGCATATTTTAATTAGGAGGGACAGATCTTGAATTTTTTTTTGGCTTTTTTTTTGTATAAAGGTACTCTTATAAATTTATCGAATAAACACTTTCTATATCAGTAAGCGACTATCAAACAATCGTTATAGCTGACCGAATAAGATGTGAGTTTTATTAATCTTATTAAGCTGCTAGCAAACAAACCATAAAACACAATATAAAAGTAGGGAAATGTTCAAATGATAAGTGGTATATGTTTAAGAAGTAAAGAAGTGATTTTAACCCTTCATCTGATCAACATTTATGGCTTTGATCGTGAATCACCAGATAATTTCTCGCATTGGTATGCGAAAGAGAGAGGTAGTTTCTTAACTTTTACAAATAGATGTTAAACGAGTTCATATATGAACCCATGTGATTCATATATAAACTATGTTCATATGTGAACCCGTTAATTAGTTCATATGTGAACTATTTAACTTATTCATATATGAACTCACCGGTTTATATATGAATCAGTTAATTAGTTCATATGTGAATCAATTAAAATAGTTCATATGTGAATTACATAGGTTCAGATATGAACCTATTTGCCGTTTATTTGTAAAACTTACAAAACTACCCTCTTTATTTTTTCCACAACCGTAATTTTTGACAAGTCAAAGCCGTAATTATTGACTAGTCAAATTCGGTTTTGACCGTATGAATGACTATGATCATTTATTTACTTATCAAATATTATCAATTTTCAAAATAACCTTTGACTATAAAAGTATTTTTCGAAGATAGAAATGAACAAATATGAGATAATAGTATTAATCATTTACATTAAAATACCCAAATACATAAATATAACTATAAAATAATATTCACACATGTGATTTGAGATTTTTATTCTTATTAAAGTATAAAATTTTTGAGACTAAGGGACCTTTACCGTAACGCTTACTTAGTAAGCGCCTACTCAGTAAACAGTTACTGGTAAGAAACAACACTCTTATTTATTTTACCAAATAAGATTCAAGTCCATCAAAATGACATCCTATGTAATAATTTTCTCGATAAACACTAACTAGGTAAGAGCCGTCACCCTAACTTATCAGGTAAGACTCTTAATCCTTGTTCATCTGGTAAAGTAAGAAACCTGATAAACGATTACCAGATAAACATTCGATAAGTACCCCTAATTAAATCATATCGATTGTTTAATAATTATCGAATATTTATGTATACGTCAACAAAGGTTTCAACTTTTTAATTGAGTTTTTTTTTAAATCACACCTTAAAACATTCAAACTAATAAAGTACTTAACAAGACTTTTAAATTTAGTAGATCAAGGCTATGTTTGGCAAACTAGCTGATAAGCTAGCTTATGACTGATAAGCTAGCGTATGATTTATAAGGTAGCTGATGACTTATAAGCTAGCTGGTGAATAAGTTATGTTTGGCAAAAACTAACTTATGAGCATGTGAAATGACCAATAAAGGCATGTTAAAAATAAATAAATAATATTAGTTAGGGGTATAATTGGAAAAAGTGTCAAAAAGCTTCTCATAAGCTACTCCAAGTAGCTTATCGATAAGCTAGCTTATAAGCTGACTTATAAACGAGCTTATGTGCATCCAAACGATTACTCAGAAAATAAGCTAGCTTATAAGCCAACTTATAAGCTAGCTTATTTTTGCCAAACAATGCCCAAGAAGTGTAAGTTTTATAATGTAATACAAAAGGTTGTTAAGACAACGTAGATCACTTGACAAATTATACATATCATTATTTGTTAGGTTGAAGTTGGAAAATCTAATATTACTCGATAGATAAATGGTTCTATTGAATGTTTGTGACATTTCTTGAAAATGTTAAATGCTATATAAATGTCTCATAAAAATATTAACAAAATTAACGATTACTAAACACTTGTGTCGTGACAAACTGCTTAAGACTCATGTGGATGTAACGAAAATTCATCTTTCTAGGATCTGAAAACACAACACTAGCAAATTATTGTAACCATAAAATTTCACCTCGATGGCTCCATTCACTCATAGTCGCCTATGGGATTAGTTAGTATATAAGCGAATTAGATATCCACGATTATATGAAAAATCAACATTTACTTAAGCTAAAAGAAATAAAACTCAAGATTAAAACTAAATACTAATTTAAGGTAGTAATAACATATTTTATTACAATATAAAAAAAAATGAAATTTGAAAATTTAAAAAATTGAGAATCCCCAAAATTAAGGTTTTGACACATCAAGAGAAATCATGTGAATTTGGCATGTATTAAAGTTTTAATTAGTTCCTAAATTATCGCAATTAAATATTTGGATAATAAATAGTCAATTAAATGGATTTTTATTAATATTAAGTCAAACTTGTAGTCAAATAAATCAAATGAATGAGTTTATTTTAAGAGCATCGGATCTCGAGCCAAATGATACCAAACAAAACACAAATAGATTTAATTTAATTTCAGGTTGCTATATTTAATGACAATAACTACCATTAAACAAAAATGAGTATTATAATATTATATTATGTTATATAAAAGTATCTTTAACAAATTTTTTATAATTTTTTTATTATAGAGAATAAAATAGTAAGGTTATTGGAGAGATTTAAAGAACAAAAATCAATTTTTTCTATTTTAACAAAGTTGTTGTAGATGCTCTAACTTTTTTTTAATTATAAATACATATTTTTTATTCTAGTTTAATAAGACATTAGGTATATTAACTATATGTATATGTCTCCAAATATATATACAAATATAAATACACCAATGATTAATACCAACATTAATGTTGATAGATCGATGACGTGAACGAATACCTTTACAACAACCTCAAATTAATATCAGCAACTTGATACGACAACACATATAAGTATCTAGAAGTTAAGTACACAAAAACAGCTAGGGGTATCTAATGCAAAATTTTAAATACCTAAAAATCAACGGTGTACTCGTTGATTACGTCCACAAATACCCTAACTCTGCCCTTGAGATTGAACAAATACTACACATATTAACATATACAGAGTTGGAAACATGTGATAATGAGTGAGTTCGGTGCAAACCATGAGAACATCTTTGAGCATATGGATGGGTTTTCTGTTTGATTTGATGGCTTACAAAAACATAGTGACACTTTTGTATAAACTGAACTTCAGTGGCATAAATGTAAGAGATACCAGACATTGATCCACGTTTACCTTCAATCACCTTCGCTTATTTTCACATACCTTCACCTTTACAAGCATGAATCTAATTAAGATTTAGATTACAACTGATACAAGTAGGTATGCGAAAGTAAATAAAGGTAGGTGAAGCGATGATAGTGGATGCGGATGAAGGATTTATCTCATTTGCGAAAAGGATGAGATTTTCCCTAGTTTACAAAAGGCACGTAGTTAGCTTTGTCGGATCAAAAGTGATCAACGGTTTCGAGGCGTTCTCACCAAAAGACATTTTCACTGAAACACAACTAACTATACATATACATATACTATACGAGGGAGGTTCAAGAAAAAACAATAAAAAAGAGAAAACTGAAGAAACAACCTGGGAGCCATCCATCTAGACAGTATGCACTAATGCCTACAAGCGTTTTTTGTTCCCATGCACCAATGCTTTTATCATTACAT
Organism: Silybum marianum; assembly: GCA_036898165.1. Taxonomy (NCBI): domain Eukaryota; kingdom Viridiplantae; phylum Streptophyta; class Magnoliopsida; order Asterales; family Asteraceae; genus Silybum; species Silybum marianum. The sequence continues at coordinate 2,069,563 of CM072534.1, forward strand.
ATGCATCGACGAATATTCACTAATGCATGTTACAAATTACCGGTATGCATTAATACATACCGTCCAGATGGAAGGCTCACGGCGTGTTCTTCAGTTTTTTTTTTGCGTTTCCCCTTGAACCTGACTTTATACTATATTATAATTAAATCACTTAGGTAAAACTCTTCAATTTCAAACGTACAACATCTATGAAATATTATGCAACTCCCCCAAGCTAGTTGAAAGTTGTAGGTTGGTCAACAACTTCAAGTTCAACTTAAAACAATGGTAAAAGTTGTCGGTAGCCCATAACTTTAAACCTACAATGATCTCATGATTATACCTTTCCATCCAAACGAGACAAATCGGTTAATCATCAAAACAATAGTTTGAGGTGTATAACGGAACATTAGAAAGTTAAGGACTAGTTTGCTCATCATTAATGTTAAAACTTTGATATGAACTCATTACTTTAACATCCTTATTTTTTGTAACACCATATTTGATTTTTCCTACTCTTTTAGTGTCTTATTTTTTTGTTCGAAATATATAACATAATTTAAAATGTTTAATATTATTAACTCATTGAATAATAGTAGAAAACAAACGTTTATATATGTATAATATTATATATGATATATAAATTAATCGCCATAAGACGCGCATTGAAAAACGTCATGAATCTCCATGGCTTCTAAGGCTTAAGGCTCGACATGACGGCCACGTCACGCCTCACTTTATTTCGAACCTTGATATATATATATATATATATATGGGAAAATCAAATAAAAACCACAAAAATGTTAGAAACTCGTATAAACCGACATAAAATTAACTTTTTTCATGATTTATTTTCATCATATGCTAGGATTTAAGATATTATTTCACATATATTTGTTTCATAACATGAAATTTTCACATTTATTTGTTTCACCGTATGAATATTTATTTTAAACATATTTTTGGTTTTACTAGTTGAATCCAAAAAAAAATTCACATGTAATTATTTCATAAGGTGAACCCAAACATATGTGAAACACTAACTTATATTATAAGTTTTGATGAAAAATATATTTTTATATCAGTTCTCACGAGTTTGTAATTATTTTTGTGGTTTTTATTTGATTATTGCCCTATATATATAGGGGAGAGATCATACAAGAACACCCCCTCTTTAAAAAAACAAAAAAACACCTTGCGGACCACATATGATGTGAGTCCCACACATTAAAAAATCATATCTGATTCAATGGGGGAAATTTACAAAGTTCTCATTTGAACCTCCCTATACACACACAACACACACACACATAGAGGGGGGGGGGGAGTTCAAATGCGAACTCAAATTTAGTTGCAAATATGCGGATAAAGGAGAACACAACACGTGTCACATTCAGTCTGAATAACAAAGAGCACTTGATATGAATAACGAATGTGAAGTTCATACATTATTCAGTATGAATAATACGATTCAGTGTGAATAACACAACTTTCAGAGTGAATAACACGACATTTACTAAAACAAAAATGGTTTTATAAGATGCCACCAATAAATAAGCGTCCTAATAGACCAATTTATATATAGGACACAAATTATAGGACCAAAAAATAAAACGTCCTATCTAAAAGCATTGTATTAAGTTTATAAGGCGTTTTTTGGACGTCGGAACAAGTTTATTAGGATAAAATAAATAAAAAGCGTCACATTAGCTGGTTTATAGGACGTTTTTTGATAAAATGTCCTATAAACTCATCTTTCTATAGGACATTTGTATTTATATAACACATTTTCAAATTGTGTTCTATAAAACAGGTTCGACGCTTTTTATTAAAAGTATCCTAATAAACTTGTTATGACGCCCAAAAGTGTCCTATAAATTTATCACAACGCCTTTAAATAGGATGTTTTATTTGTTGGTCCTATAAAGTGGTTTATTAGCACGTTTATTTATTGTTGACGTCCTATAAACAAATTTATTGTAGTGATTCAATCTGAATATAGCCCTTCCTTATTCAGACTGAATGGGACATATGTCGCGTTTTACTTTACCCTCATGTTCGCAATCAAATTTGAGTTCACATTTAAACCCGCCCATATATATATATATATGTGTGTGTGTGTGTGTGTATATTGAGGAAAGTTCAAATGCGAACTTAAATTTGGTTGTGAACGTGAGAACAAATGAGAGCGTGACACGTGTCTGAATATAGATTATTCAGACTGAATAATCAAAGAAATAAGAGTAAATTACATTTTTCATCCCTATGGTTTGTTAAAAATTGCGGATTTCTTCCTTGTGGTTTAGATATTGCGATTTTCATCCCTATACTTTGTAAATTATTGCTATTTTTGTCCTTAGAATTCATACTTTATTGCTATTTTTGTCATGGGGTTTATAATTCTTTACTTTTTTGGTCCCTTGTACTTACAAAAGTAAGAATTGGTTCAGGGACGAAAACAACAACAAATTACAAACCACATGGATGAAAATTGCAATTAATATACCACAGGGATGAAAACGGCAATTTTTAACAAACCATAGGGACAAAAAGTATAATTTACTCTAAATACTATATTTAGTCTGAATATTTATTTGATTATTCAGTCTGAATATGACACGTGTGGCGATCTCATTTGTCTTCACCTTCACAACCAGATTTAAGTTATCATTTGAACCCGCCTTATATATATATATATATATATATATATATATATATATATTAGCCGGGTACTCGTGCGTTGCGGCAGGATTTTAATTGGTAAACTATATCCTCAATTAGTTTCTTTATTTTTATGGTTTTGCATGGTTATCAAGTGTGAATTAGCTGATATTGTTGTTAATATATCGATTACCATGAACGACAAATTCATATTGAAATAGATAAACTATTGTGAATTTTGTACATTTACATTAAAAATTCGCACCTTTTAAAAATTTCAACCATAAGTAGTCTTTTATAGAGAAGTATAGAATAAATTTATATTTAGATAGACAAGAGTTTAAAATGAAAAATGAAAAGATAATTGATATAAAATAAATTACACAAATAACTCTAAAATATAAAATGTAAGTTATAAAATTAATTCATTGCGTATTTATGTTATTTATTGTACTTAATAATATGATTTGATCAAAAAATATTCAATATTGAGCTCATTTTGAAGGTATCAATGAGATGGTTATACTGGTATAATTTGTAAAAATGAATACGTATTTTTTTAAATATATTTTAGTTAATGTACGATTATCTATGTTAATATGATTAAAGTGTAAAATGAAAAATGAAAAAGGAAGGGATATAAAGTAAATTAAATAAGTTATTATAACGGTGCGAAGTGTAATTTAAAAATTAAAAATAGTTTGATTTTTATACTATATATGGAAGTATTCTAGGATAGTGGTTTAGCTTCAAAAGTACCTTATGCACAAAGGATGATACCTCTTAATTTTCAACTCTTAACCGTTTAAAAGCTCTTATATATACTATATATATATATATAAAGAGAGAGAGAGAGAGAGAGAGAGAGAGAGAGAGAGAGAGAGAGAGAGAGAGAGAGGAGGGTTCATACGAAAACACCCTTTCTTTAAATAAACAAAGGAACTTCTCTTAGGACCACATATGATGTGGGTCTTACACAATAAAAAAAATCATATCTGATTCAATGAGGCCTATCATTGAATCATATATGATTTTATATTGTGTGGGACCCACACCATATGTGGTTCTAAGAGTGTTTCTTTTTTTCTTTAAATATGTAAAATTCTCATTTGAACCTCCCTTTATATATATATATATATATAGGTGGAGGTTCAAACGAGAACACCTCCATTTTACGAGAACATAAGAACAACCTTATCATATGTGATGATGTGATAATACACGTGCAGAGACCTGGTGATGTGCAGACGACGTGCCCTACGACTTAGGTCGTGCCAAAAATCGTCTGCGCTGACGGTAATAATGGATTATAATATCACATCATTTGAACCTTCCCCCTCTCTCCCCCTCTCTCTCTCTATATATATATATATATATATATATATATAAAAAGTGGTTAAAATGTTGGATCTCTCTTAGTAAAATAGAAGTAACCACTTTAACCGAACTTTCTTCTCGGGCCAGTAAACAACCGACCATCACATTGATCATTTTACAGCTACCATGCAGCGGAGTTCTGTCACCATCAAACCACTATCCCACATGACCAGAATTCTTACTTTTCACATATCAAAAACAGTAAAAGTTTCTATATATACATATATATATATATATTACTTTTCACATATAAAAAAACAGTAATTAAGTTTATGATCAATTTAATTAGGTCAGTTAATTTGTAGTAAAATTCAAAGCATTTGATCGTCCATAAACATAAACCCATAAATCATGATATATATATATATATATATATAAAGAAAAGTTCAAATGCAAACTCAAATTTGGTTGTGAACGTGAGGACAAATGAGAGTGCGACACGTGTCTGAATATAGATTATTCAGACTGAATATACAAAGAAATATTCAGTCTGAATAAACATTCAAACTGAATATACAAAGAAATATTCAGACTGGATAAATATTATATTCAGTCTGAATATTTCTTTGAATGAGACACGTATTGCATTCCTATTTGTTCTGACGTTCACAACCAAATTTGAGTTCTCATTTGAACCCGTCCATATATATATATATATATAATTATGAACTTATGATAAGTGTGCATGATCCATCAACTTCTTCCCCTTCACACAGTTGTAAGGATATATATGATACGGTGGCAAACGCCGGCAGGTGGCTGACATGCAACCACCCACCACCACCACCACCAGCAGCCACCGGGGGACCAGAAAGTTATGTATGTGCTTATGTGTAACTCTCCTAGTACCGTATCACGTCACTCACATAACATTAAATGTAAATATTACATATAACCACCCCTTCAACAGTATTTTGATATCTATAATTAATTAAATTTATAACACCATCTTCTCAAAATGACATCATTGGGTACCCCTACCCCTACTTAAAAGAGATGGACACCCTTCACAGAATTCAACAATGTGGTCCTAATAATGTTATTTGGACTTTTATTTTTTTGTCGTTACTTTTATCATCATTATGAAATTTTGGGTTTATTATTATGATTTTAGGTTTCTTGAATTTGGAAAAGAAAGAAAGGATGTAAGATTCGAAATATTTAGGGTGCATGCAAATTGCAAAGTATTAAAAAGGTATACCAACTGGTATCGTATCGGTCCCACAATTATTATAGAGAAGATAAGTCGTGTGGATCCAGGACGTACGCAAAGGGTGGAAAGTATTATCACGCTTAAAAGACGGAACAAAGTGTTATTAGTTCAAAAGTAATATGATTTCGACTTAAAAGATTAGGGTTTAGATTTGTTAAGATTCAAGATTAATAATATTTACTATCAACGTCTTCCTGAGTTAATTGGCTAAGCCAACATGATAAATAAACAACTTGTCTATCGACTTACTCATAGGTTACCCAGCCCTATATTCAACAAATCTTGACGTAGTTCAAAATAACCCAAAACATGCTCTAAGTTAAACATCACCGCATATCGAGACGACATGCCCACTACATCTGAAACGGCCCCAACAGCAGAAGTGTCCTCAACGTTCACAAAAATAACGAAATCCACTTTTGTGCACGTACCCAACTTACCCAAGGCACCATCATGGCATCGTTAACTCACATACAACACCACACCAGCTAAAGGAACGATTGAAGAGAAAGGAGCCGTAACAATTATGAGAAAAGTCATTAATTAAGTTAGAAGGTGTTTACTTCAGTAACATGCACAATTTAGATTAGTTTTAACTTTTAATAGTAAGCACTTTAGGTGAATTCCATACGATTTAAATATGATGTATGACTAGTGTTATATTTAACAAGTATTATGTGATATGTGTTTTCGGTAAATGAATGGTGTGTGATGCATGTTGTTATTTATTACAAGTAGTTTTTTTTGTATGGAAGGATATGCAATTTTGTGTTATATAAATAAATTTTTATTTATTTAGGTGGCGTTTGGTTTTAAGAGGTGCTGAAGTCTGAAGTCTGATTCCAATTCTGAAATGGTTACGAAACGTCTAAAATAATCAGATATAAGTGGTGATTAAGAGCTTAAAATGAAAAACCAAACAAGGCCTTAGTGTCAGCATAAGAAACAATTATTTATGACGGTGAACCATAGCATTTGGGTGTCATGAGATCTCAATAGTTATTTAAAAGACTGCATACATGTTAATTTTCAATGCAAGATTCATATGCAAAAAAAAAACCCCAAGAGCAATGTCATCAATATATGCATAAATGTTGCATAAAAAACCATAAACTCACTGAGCTTATTTAACCGATTAGTCATACCGATTAGTCATATACTATACATCTTAGAGCATCTCCAACAACTATTGTAAAATAGAAAAATGAAGGTTTTTTGCAATTTTAGGCTACAACAGCTATGGTATACCATATGCTAAAATAGAGAAATGCTAAAAAGGACGAATTTTTTTTCTAAATTTAGAGAATATCTAAATAGAGAGAGAAATAATTATTTTAATGGTTCCACCAATTATTTGAAAGTTTGTTTAAAAAGTTGTTGGGATATTAAATAAATATAATATTTTAATAACATAATTATGATAAAATTGTTAAAATAGAGTAGCTGTTGGAGTCGGATACAATTTTTTTTTAGATATTTTGATTTTTAGTATACTATTTTAGAAAAAGTTTAGTCTAGCCGTTAGAGATGCTCTTAGAAGCATGAGTACAAAGAGTAGATAAATGCAAGGAAAATGTACATTCCCACTAGACTTCATTTATTTAAGTATTTAATGTTGTTTAATTTGTATGTAATTTATTAGTTCAATACAGGACAAACCAGTAATGATAGACAGTGATTTTAATTGTAAGGACTTTTGTTCTGAGTTTTATTTCAGTTTTGGATTTTTCATGATATTTTATGATGATATTACAAATTTACAATTATATAAAACATGATGAAAATGACAACTTTGGTACCTAAAGTTTTGCATTTTAAACATATATCGTCTCTAAACTTTAAAAACTTGCGTTAATTCCTAGCGACTTTGGTCCCTCTGGGTTGTTAACTTTCTCTCCCAATTAAATGAGGAGTATTTAGTTGTTTTCTCAATTTTTATTATATTAAAATTTTAAAATGTATATTATATATAAAATTTAAAGTGTAAAAAGACAAAAGATATATGGTGGTTATCCTTTTTCTTTTCTTTTTTTGTTTTACAATTTTAAATTAAAAATATAATATGTATTTTCAATTTTAATAAAAAATTAAGAAAATAGTAAAAATGACTAAAAATACACCTTATTTAAATGGATTTAACAGTAATAGTTAATGATCATTAGAAAGGGGGACCAAAACTATTGGAAATTGACAAACACGAAGGATCAAGTCTGAGTTTTGAAGTTTATGAATACATCCGTTATAAATTACAAATGTTTGGAACTGAAATTGAACTTTAATATATATATATATATATATATATATATATATATATAGAGTGAGAGAGAGAGAGAGAGAAAAAAACTACAATTTTGGTCCATGAGGTTTAGTGAAATGTCCGAAATGGGACCAGAACTTTGATAAATCTAGAAAGCATCGTTGGTTATTGACTATGTTCATTTTTTTGTAAGATGGAGCGACATTTATATCTTTTAATAAAAAAAAATTAATTTCCAATTAAAAAATAACATTTCATTTTAAGTTTGTTGTTTCAATAATTAATATATGGACAACCACGATGAGGCTCCCCCACTGGAAACATCTTCCTGTTGTTCATTCGTCTTCTTCCCCATGGTTGGTCATTCTATAAACAGAAACAAAAATAAATCCAAATTCAAGCCACGAAGAACGAAGATAAGACTCGAATATGGTCAAAAATCATCTTCGATGGAGGACTGAAACCCTATTTGGCTCCGGCCAAGTACCATCACCATCCACTCCTCCCCATCGCCCTCTCTACTCCTATGCCAATCTCCACCTATTGCACCTCTTCTTGTGTTCCCCAAAATAACACAAACACCAATATCTTACTCTCTAAAAACCTAACTCCAAGCTCCAGGGACGAGATCCTTGTTCTAAACAAAAAAATATAGGATACAATCATGAAGTCCAAGGATGATAGTTGTCGGTATTTCAAACACACCACCAACTCCACCACAAGTTAACCCCCTCCCCTATCGAACCCCCGTCAATGAACCCTCCCCATGTGAGTTTCATCCCAGTAGTGTTTGAACAAATTCAACAGAAGCATCGATGGTTCATGCCTTTTAATGTGTGTTTATCCAATATGGAAATAATGTTACAAGATATCACTTATAAAGTTTGGATATAATAGTTTCTATAGACTTCTATTCTAATTTTATTAGGACTAGATTAAAGCTCAGGCTTACAAACAACCACCAAGTTTGCTATCTCCAAAAATGTAAGAGCTCTCCCAAAATGTTATCCCCGCTTGTGCCTCTAAATGGAACTCCAAGTTCAAGATCACTGGCTCTTTGTTTTAACGCCATTAAGACCTGTTACACATATAAATAAGAAGTGTTAGTCTTGACGCCTAGTGAGATCAAACGATTGCCTCAAGTTTACAATTAATAAATAAAGGAATAAACACCAAAAGATATTAACCTCTCTTGGGGAAAAAGTTAACTTGTAAGAAATGTATAAAAACCATTTGAAACCATTTAGGCTAGAAAGAATAATAATCAATCACTTTATCTTGTGATAATAGGGGTGACCCGATTCCATCAAGTGGCGGAACACTAAGTAAGCGCGAGATATTGACGAGTAAATCACCTCTATCATACAAGCCTTGGTAATTACTCTTATTAGAGATAAGACAAGAACATCAAAACTCCTTACTTAGTCAATCCTCAACTTACAAGATGAGGACATCAAAACTCCTTACTTATTTACAATCAAAGGTTCAAAGTGAGAACATCAAAACTCCTTATTTATTTACAATCAAAAGTTTAAAGCGAGAACATCAAAACTCTTTACTTATTTACAATCAAAGGTTTAAAGTGAGAACATCAACACTCCTTTCTTCAATTGTGTAATAGCCATGCATATGGATCTAATGCAAAGACATACAATTTATGCCATGAATCATAAATGAACATATAACAATCATCATTTGGGTTTATTAAATACCCAACCACCTGAAACAAGGGACAAATATTATCTCAAGATCAAAATGACACCATAACACTAAACAAGTGTAAATCTAGACTCACAACATATAGGAATCCATATGGTTTAACAATATTTAACTCATATTCTATGAGGTTGGCAAATTTCCCAAAGTGCAAACTTTTATGTAAATCGACCATTAAAACTTCATAATACTTTATGAAGGCAAATAGTTACTTAAACTAGCAACCAAGTAAGTTTATTTCTTCATAAATCTCAAAATCCCATTAATCGGAAATCCCATCTTTTTTCCAAAATCCTTAGAAACTAATCTAGAAAGTTATCCATACAACAAATTATTTGTGAATTTCATAGAAGAGTTGTTTGAACCAAGTAAATATAATAAATAACGTGTATAGAGCTTTAAAAATGAAAAATGAACTTACAAATTGGTTTATAGGAAAACCCCTTGAAACCTAGCCAAAATGGTAAAAGAAGATGAAGATGATGTTGAAGCTTTAACCACAACGCTTGAACTTTAGGAAATCAAAGCTCCTAAATGCTAAGAAACCCAAAAAAACGACGGTCTAAAGATTTAAGAGAAAGTAAGTTAATAGGGAAATGAGTTTGTAGGAGATTCCCTAAATGAATCAAGGGATGCTTGTTTTGCCTTAACATGCACCCGGTGCGACTTATCGCCACGACCTAAGGTTGTGTGGCGCTAGTCGCAGAGCCCACCCCCACGCTTAGCCAATTTTCACCCAAACTCCTCCAACTTTGGTTATTTTCTTCCCCTAGTCCCCCGACAGTGAAAAATACTTTGCGGGCGTGAAGGTTGTTGAAATCTTTTTGTTTTTTTTTTTCCTAACTAGCATACAAACACAAATCAACACAAAGTTCTTTTTAAGGGTTACATCTAAGGATAATAATGAAATTAAAACCTGAAAATCACATACCAATAATACGGGTGTTACATTTATACGGTGAGTTCCCTGTGATCTCCCCCACCCCCTTCGCTTGAAGAAACAAGGTTTACAAGGTTAGTTGTTCCTGTGATTTGGTCATCAATAGGACGACTTGTCCCTGTGGCTAGTTTTGTCCCTGTGAGTTGTTAGGAAAAGGAAAATCGCAAACCATGGTGTATGAGGGATGCACAGTACTTCCAAGACATGGGGGTGGGGCCTATTCACGGGTGAGGCTTCCTGGTATATGCAAGTTACGTATGTATATAGGGGCGGGTTCAAATGAAAACTCATTTTTCATTGTGCACCTGAGGACAAACGAGAGTTCGACACATGTCCCCCTACGCCCAAAGGTTATTCATCCTAAATAAATAATATTCATGTGTTATTCATATTGAATGTCGTGTTATTCATACTGAATTTTGTATCATTATTATGAATAATATATAAACTTTACCTTTATTATTCATACTGAATGAGACACGTATCGCGTTCTCCTTTGTCCTCATGTTAATAATAAAAAATGTGTTTTTATTTATGTATATTATTCACATATATATATATATATCAAATATAATATTATTTAGTATAAATATTATATATTTTTTAAAATTTTGAATTTTGAAAAGAAAACTATAGAAATAGAAGAAAGGACTAAAATGTCCCTCATTTAACAGACATTCATTGACGGTGTTAGTGATGAGAGACCACTTTTAAAGTAAAATAAGAACTACAAAGATACTTTCTAAACATATCAAAGTTCAGGTATTCATTTAAGACATTTCACTAAACCTCAAGGACCAAAATTAGAGTTTAGTCTATCTAATATATCACATCGAAGATTAGGCAATCATGTAAAAGAAAAAGTGGAAATCCATGCAAATTCGCACATTAAAGACATTTAGATTTGGTCCACCTTCTTTTCTTCCACTATATTAAACATAATCCAACAAAAATCTTTTCTATTGCTGTCCAAATAATTATATAGTAATCACGAGCTCACCTTCTAAAATCTTTAATTAATATTATAATAAGTTTTCAATAATTAACAACAAATAATGATTGACTTTAACTATATTTTAGAAAAACTGATATAATATTTGATTTCCTACATAATAAAAATGTTCGATTACTAGTAATTAAATTTTCTAAAATAATTTCTTAATAACTTAACAAATTAAATAGAGAAATGTGGGAGAAGAAACTCTTAGGAGTACTTCATCGGCCATATTTGAACTATATTAGATATTATTTTAAAATCATCTGGAACATAAGAAATTTCATACTGATGATCAATTTTAGAGGCAAAATACTGTCTAAAACTAGAGGAAATACAATAGTTTCTCTATATATCTTGAAACTAAGGATGGTAATTTACCCCGTTCCATCTGGGAACCTGGTTCACTCGCCCCGTTCGGGGCCGGGGATTACCCGCAGTGGCGGATCCAAGATTTTTGCCTAGTGGGGTCACCTTTAAGGTAGAATAGAGGAGTGCAAAGTCACCCAACGTGTTTTTAGTCTAATTACACCGTTTTGAGAGATTTTTAAAAAATTTGGTTCATTTTGAGGGATTTTTTAGTGTTTTTGTCGATTTTTTGGTTTTTTGATTGATTTCAGGAGATTTTTTTGGTTTTTTGATTGATTTCAATAGATTTTTTTGAAGTCGGCTTAGGTTGTGGGGTCTCTTACAAAAAATTACCCCGGGAAGGGGGGGGGTATTAAGTTAGATGTTAAAAGGACTTTTAACCCTTGAAAATTTTCTTTTCTTTCTTTTGATGGGTCCCTTCCCCCCATTCCTTACCATGTATGGCTGCCCCTGATTCCCCGTAAAATCGGGTCCCAGGGTTGGGGATCCCCTAAATGCTGAAAGTCGGGGATAGGTAATGTATTCCCCAAACCTCCCATTTCCCGTATGTATATATTAACCAATTTTTATCTTTTTTTAACAATTTATTGTTTAACCGGGGATTGACCGGAGATAAACACAAAACACCCGAGGATGGGATTGGATTCCCTGTACCCACCGGGGGGCGGGAATGAGATGGTAAAATCGGCGTTGGGGTCGGGGATCCTATTCCCCGCCCAATCCCCACCCTGTTGCCATCCTTACTTGAAACCTTTCTTTTTGTACTGAATGACATTTTTGGATAGTAAACTTGAGTGTTTCACATTTTCTCATACGGTTTCAGAGTCAAGGTTTATCTCTTCAAGAACTCGATACTCTAATAATACGTAGAGTAATATGTGGGTATCACATCCTATCACATGTTATCAGAGTCAACATCTATCAATCTACGCACTCGACATTCTGGAACAAGAGTACTAGTCTAACCCCCTCGACACTTTGGAATGATTGGTGCCCATCTAGTCTCAGTTCGAGAGCGTGTGATCGTGGGTCCACCTCAGTTAAACTTTAACCATTTATTCTCTGTATACGTTGAAATCTCACATAAATCAAAAGAAATAATAATAAATATAATTAAAAAGGTTTAAAAGAAAAAAAAAGGAATATTATACTTCGCTCATGTTTGCCTTTTAACAAAGTGGTCTATTTCCCGAAGTGGATTTCTCTTCTTTCCTTTCAACTATTCTTGTTTTTATATCCCGAAAAAGATAGCCACTTTTTATTCCACTTCTTCATTATTATTGTTATATATTCGAACCCATCTTTTGTCATGTTTTGTGTCCATCTTTTCAATTAATATGTCATAATTTTGTCTAGCTTTTATTTGAACCCTTGTTTCCGTCACGTTTTATATTCGGGGTTTCAATTACAACGGGTCGATTGGGTCTAACGAGTCATCTATGATCTTGACGGTTTTAAAAGTAATCAAAGTGTTTTTTTCTTTCAGTAATCGTAGATTTCTGGGTCAGTTTAGGCACACCGACTAATTCCCTGCCTGACTATGAATGGCATGGAGTCGATGCAGGTGAACCTCCATGGATATAAGCGCTTTGGCATCATATGGATTCGAACTCGAAGTAAATGAGATTTTTCACTACAATCCCTCTTAGGGTTAACCAATATACCACAATGAAAGTGGTTATAATCAAAGTGCCTTATTGTCTTAGTATGCAACCTTTTTCTCGGTGAATAAAATCTTTTTGTTTCAGGAAAAGAAGTAACAAATTTCATGTGTTAAGATTGTTATTTGTTTAGCATTAATTTAAGTAATGAAGCTTTGAGCACTCTAATTTGAGGCCATGAAACTTAAGTTGTCTAATGTAGAGAGATGCATGAGGTCGTGAGCTCACTGCTAGTGAGCTTTTTGAGATGAACCACTACAACAACAGGAAGCCCGTTCCTGGTGCGAACGGTCTGCCTGCGGATCCTCCGATCTACATTTACCCGAAGATGGCTAGAGCGGCGGTAAGTTCAATTTTTGTACTCAATTTAGTTTGTTTTATAGGGAGTTGCCATTGTTGGGTAACAGATATGTTTGAGTACAATCGTTATGCTGCTGAAATGTTTACAAGTTAGTTAACACAATATTGTTTTGGTAGACCGTAGGAGACGTATTCGTGTCTTAGGGAGAAGACATACGTTGGTTTAGATTCCAGAACCATTCCTTCTGATGACCCAGAGTTGTGGAGCGTAGTGTCTGAGGCCGACACAAAGGCCGCCTGTTTGGATTCGTGACCGGTCCGGATTGTTTGCTACAACAAATCTGATATATTGTGACGACAAAAGTCGTTGCTATAGATCTATTACGACGATTGTCGTTGCTGTACATCTTGTTGTTGTTGGCCCATTGCAATCTATAGCGACGACAAAGCTAAAAAAAACATTTTTAGCTATTTGCGACGACATGTCGTTGCTATAGATAAAAATTAAAAAATAAAAGATTTTTACCTATTGCGACAACATGTCCTTGCTATAGGTAAAAAATAAAATTTTAATTATTATTTCTACTGCGACGAGAAGTCGTTGCTAAAGGTAGAATATCAAATTTTTATTATTTATCTACTGCTATGACCGGTAATCTCGGAACCAATATAAGTTGAGGAGCTTGTACGGTAATCGTGGGGAGATGTGTTTCATATTTATATACATCTATATAATTCTTTATTCTTTTATCTCCTAACATTGTTATATGTTTGTCAAACGTTGAATAATTTAAGGTAGATATATATATATATATGCTTAAAGAAAAGTTGGTGAACTATGAGGAGTTGTTAGGGGAGGAACAATCAAGGAGGGTGGCTTTGGAGAATTTGAGCATCAACAAAATAAGACGATAGACGATCTAGCTCAGCAAAAAGCGATGACCGAACAATTCATTACATTCATGAGGCAGGTCCAGGATGGAAACCCTCCCCCTCCTTCGCCATAGAAATGTTTTAATTTTTTATGCTATTTTCGATTATTTAGTAAAAACTGATTCTGCTTTGATTTGGCATGATATTTCCCAATGTAGGTAGGTTTTATTGTACAAGAAATTCATACCTTTAAAAAATTTAAAATAAAAATTCCGACGGATCAGCCCGTCGTATTAATTTGTTAATTTATCTTTTATAAACCGCTGGTGATTCGTCAGTTTACCTCGCCATTGGTGATCTGTCGGTATTTTCATTGCAATCGGTGATGGGGTCTGTCAGCGATTTTTCGATAAAGGCAAACCGTTGGTGATTCGTCATTGATACTCGTCGGTAATGCCTTTTCCCACGACATTTCTCCCAAGGGACTTTCACCGTTGGATCTGGCTTTAGCGACGGATTTTTCCATCAAAAAAGCCAGTTGTTTGGTAGTACGTGAAGGCATGAACTATTTTTTTCATGTGAGAAGAGTTTTGTATGAATTCGGGAACAGGTTAAACAAAATATCAGGTACAATAGTTACATAAAATGTTATTATTTGTTTATCCCCTTTTATTTTATTATTGCAATAGCTTTTTAACATTTTATATAAAAAAATAGATGGCTTCCTTTAAACAGTCGGAATTTATCGAAAACAACTTCAAGATTCAAAGTTCCAAATTTTATGTTTGTAGTGTTTACAAGCACTTATACAAAACTGAATTTATATGACGCCTAATTAAAAAATTTAAATGTCTTAATAGAGTGTTTTATAAAACTTAAATTTATAGTACCAAAAAAGTAAAATTTCATACATCTAAAAGTGTTACAATAAGTTTATAACACTTGGGGCGTCATAATAACTTTTTAGACTTTTTTTTTAAATAAAATATCATATTAACTATTTTATAGGACGTTATTTAAAAAATTAACTTATAAACACAAGGATCTAACAAAAATAAGGGCTTATATGACATTTCTTAAAAATTTCTTATAAAAGAGCTAATATGACAATTTACTTTTAAAAGACCTTAAAAAACTTGTTAAACGCATAAAAACGTCAAATAACTTATTGTAACATTTTTGGATATAACGTTTTACTTTTTTGATCCAATAAATCACTCACTTTAATGACGACATGTCGTTCTTATAAACCGTTTGGGATATTAAATGGACTTTTAGTGACGAAATAAAGATGGTTGTTAAAACTCTTGCTTCTTGTAATGATATAAACACAATTTTACTGTAGTGGAATTTATTTAAATATTATAAATCTATGAACAACAAATTTCATCTATTGAATCTTGTTTCTTAGGTCTTGAAAATTATTTATGACAAGAAAAACAAAATGTTGCTTTGATAATAATCAAAAATATCCTTTATAGAAAATATAAATTTTTTATTCTTCACAAATCACAATTGTGATATTACTTGAAATAGACTCAATATTATTTAAATGAACAACTTAAAATTCTCATAAAAGTTATTCAAATTTCATAGTTTTAAGAGGACAAACTTGGTAAAAGATACCTACTTTCATTTAATAATTATTTTTAGAGAATTTTATTTCAAACTATAATTTTAATGGTGTATAATTTTTAAAAAAATTCTCTCTTAATGTCCATAGTTTAAAGAAAAATATATCTTAAAAACATACTTTTAGAATACACCTTTAATTATGCAAACTCTTAAATATTGTTTCTTACAAATATAAACCCATAAGCATATTTAAAAAATTATATGATTCTCAAAATAATAACTAAAAAAATACTTTACACTTAAAATACAATTATTTAACTTATTAAAATAATCATATCCATTGAATTTGAAGATAAACAGTCAGAGATGATGGTTCAATTACATGAGAGTTGTTTTCAACCATAAATAGTGGGTTGGTAGCATAAATACCATAAATTGATATTTTTGAATTTAACATATGAAATATGTTTCCATATATATCATCAAAAAAATCATAAATATCTCATACGATAAGTTAACATTTAATTGTATAATACGATCAAATTTAACTTATAAAAGATTATTTAAATACCGTTCTTAATTTTTATCACAATGTATTTTGTACATCTAATTATCCTGTAAAATCCCACATTGGTTGGGGAGGAGAACAAAAGTTGCCTTATAAGGGACTTGGATACCTCCTCTATCGGACGCGTTTTAAAACCGTGAGTCCAAGTGTGAATAAAGCGGACAATATCTCGTACAGTTGGCCTAAGATGTTACAGTATCAGAGCCGGGAACCGGACTAGTACATGTGCCAGCGAGGACGAGGACGCTAGGCTTTCCAAGGGGGGTGGATTGTAAGATCCCACATGGGTTGGGGAGGAGAACAAAAGTTGCCTTATAAGGGGTTTGGATACCTCTTCTATCAGACGCGTTTTAAAACCGTGAGTCCAAGTCTAGACAAAGCGGATAATATCTGATACGGTTGACCTGGAATGTTACATATCCACACACACAAAGAAACTTACAAAAGAGTGTTGGTGACATAAATATATGATATTACCGACTAAATACAAATAACATGGATCAATACCGTTATCTAAAGTAATTATTGCATACATCTATTTCAACAAAGATGTGTTTCAATGTGGTGCATGCATCTTTTTGTTACCCAAAGAGACTTGTACCATGCTTTATAATCATTTTATTTACGAACTTTCAAGAAGTTGCATAATTACCACTTAGAAAATAAAACATAGAATTGTTTTTTAAGTGGGTATTTGGGTTCTATTTTTTTAATTAGCAAGTGACAAAAAAATATATTCAAAATCAAGTTGACGTTTATGAAAAATATCATATTCTTTAGACATTTTGAGAACTAATGATTTCGAGTTGAAGTGGAAAATGTGAAATAATTACAATTTAATTAATATTCAATCAAAAGATCGAGTCAAAATTATTAACATGACGAGAATATAAATTAATTAAATCATAAATATTTTAATTAAAATATTTGGGCAAAAAAGTTGATTATTGATAACCCTAACCGGCTCCACATGGAACCTGCCTTCAAAGACACCAATGTGAGGGGGCATTTTAATAATCACTCAACGGCTGAGGCTAGCGGGGGGCCTGGGATCGAATCTATGGCCTGTTATGTATTTAGGCAAAGTCTGGGGGATATTGTTTATTCAGACTGAATAAATACTATATCAATATTATTCGGTCTGAATATTTCCTTGATTATTCAGTCTGAATATGAGATGTGTCGCGCTCTTATTTGTCCTCGCGTTAACAACCAAATTTGAGTTCTCATTTGAACCCACCATTATATATATATATAGATAGATAGATGTTGGTTCATTTAGAAACATTACGAATGGTAGAAACTTAGAAACTTTGGTAAATCAATATAAAAATAATTTTTTTTCATGATTTTTTTCATCAAATGTATGATTTAAGATATTATTGCACATATATATTATTCAGACCAAATATTTCTTTGATTATTCGGTCTGAATATGACACATGTCACGCTCTCATTTGTTCTCACATTCACAACCAAATTTGAGTTATCATTTGAACCCGCCCATATATATATATATATATATATATAGGAGATGGATCAAATGAGAACCACCACTTCTTAAAGGAACAAAGGAACAAATTGTGGACCCACATCATATGTGATCCATAAGTGTCCCTTTGTTCCTTTAAAAGTGCAAAGTTCTCATTTGAATCTTCCTCTCTCTCTCTCTCTTTCTATATATATATATATATATAGGGTCAGGTTCAATGGAAAACGTAAAAAAAAACTAAAGAATACTCTGGTAACCCTCCATCTGGACGGTATGCACTAATGCCTACTGGTAATTTATGCATATGCACTAATGCATATGTAATTATAGAAGCATCGTTTGTATGCATTAGTGTATACCGTCCGGACGGAGGGCTCCCAGAATTTTTTTTAGTGTTTTCTTTTAGCCTCCCTCTCTCTCTCTCTCTCTCTCTATATATATATATATATATATATATTAACGTGTATATTGATTTTACCCTGAGACATGAAGAAGTTTTCACATGAGGTTTGAATTTACGTACAAGAAAGGTCCACATGCAAAATGATGGCAGTACAGATTTATACAGTGGCCGTCTCCTACTCCCCTCCGCCGGAGGCACCGCCACGTTGCTAGCTGCCTTCTTAACTCCTGCAATGCCGCTTCATAGAATCCTCTGCCTGCCAACATTTTATATATATATATATATATATATCAATTTCTTTTGTAATCTTATGACAATTAGAATTGAGAGGTCAAAATAGTCATTTCCTATTCTCAGAAATCAATTTTCTAAATTAGGTTTTGTTTATAAATCGATAGTAGGATTCAAATTCTAAAAGTTTAAGTCGGGTTCGAATATATAAAATTATCTGAAACAAAATGATAACATATATATATATATATATATATATCTGAAGCTTAAACATTGTCTCCTTGATCATCATCATTGGATTTTGAAAGTTACGGATCGTCAATTTTTTTCTTTTTAATATTAAAAAAACAAAAGAAAAACAACTTTTTGTTATTGAAAAATAGGTCCCATTTTTTGACATTTGTACGATTGTTCCTTTTCAAATAATGTTATAATAGATGACACCATCCATGACAATAATGGAAATATAAATAAATAAATAAATAAATAAGTATATATAATTATATATATTGGAGCAGGTTCAAATAGGAACTAAAATTTGATTGTGAACGTGAGAACAAATAAGAGCACAACACGTATCATATTCAGATACGTGTCGCGCTCTCATCCGTCATCACATTTACAAACAAAATTTGAGTTTGATCGCATTTGAACTTTCCTATATATATATATATATATAAGAGTGTGTGCTTCATTAGAAATCCGAAATCGATTAGGAACCCGAAAACCGTGAGTCCCTCTTTAAGATGAGTATTCAATATGAATAATACATCAATGGTGAAGATGGAAGTGTTATTCATTATGAATAACACAATAATGATGAATTAGGATGGGCTATGGATGTGTTATTTATCATGAATCACACAATAATGATGAATTAGGATGGGCTATGGATGTGTTATTTATCATGAATCACACATTCATGATTCATATGTCACAGTCAGATGTTGCATTGTGTACCGTTTGCGGATTCCGAAACAATTTTACGTTCTTAGCAGAACGTGCCCCCATATGTATGTATGTATGTAATCAAATATAAATATATGCACAAATCAATCCAAATCATTCAATGAGTTTGATTTTAATTTTTGATTAATATTGTTTTAGTGTTTTTGTTTTTTTATATATGTGTATGGTATGTATATGTGTGTGTTTCATATATAAACATATTTTCATGTTTTTTCTACATGAAAAACAATCATGAACATTTAATAAATAAATAACATTATATAAACATTTAATGTTTCACATATAACAAAACATATATGAAAACCATTTTGTGACATATATGGAGTATGTATTTGATTTGTCTCGTATGTATAGTGTTCGAAAATTATAAATGAATAGACTCCACTTTGGTCCTTGTGGTTTTATTAAAAACCATGATGTACTTCAATAAGTATAAAAATAGTCCTTATATTTTACATTTTGCTTTGAACGACTTCATAGCCCTAGCACAATTAACGAAGAGGTTGTGGAGGGACAGTTTAGTCATTTTGTTCTCTCTCTCTCTCTCCCTCCCTCCCTCCCTCTCTCTCCCTTACATTGTGAACCATTACGATCCCTTTCTCCTGCATCGACCCTCCCTCTTATCCAAAGCCAAAAGTTCAATCTTCAATCGATAACTAATTTTTTGATTAACAAACATGATACCAATGGTCGGTAAATCATAATCCTTCGGTTAACTACCTCTTCACCATCAATAGGGTTTAGCGTACTACAAGAAGATGGAACAACAACCAGCTGACCAAGGGGGGCTTGTTAGTGCATCTCCTACCACAGGGAGCAACTCAATAACTGAAGACCAAATTGAAGTACTAGATTGGAATAGATAATGGAACCAACATTGTTTTCTCGAAACCCTAGGGTATATAGTGGAACATCTCATTTGCTTAGGTGTAAATCTAAGAAGGTTTACCTTCGAAACCAGAAGCTGTCAAAACCTTTGTTGCCAAGAAGGTTTACCTTCGATGACTCCAGACTATTCTTGCTGGCCCAGGGTATTAGTCGGTGCATGTAAGTTGGCTTGAAAACCCACGGTTACCAAAAAAAACCTTATTATGAAGGAAAGGAAAGAGAGCCAAATGGAGGAAAGGAAAAACTCTTGTCTTCGAAACTTTTTGAGGAGATAAATAAAAGGAAACGAAAGGAAAATAATGATAAGTTTTCTCCTAAAAACGTTTCCTCCCAAATGTGAGAGAAAAAGGTGGAAAGAAAATAAAAGAAATTTAAAACTCTCTAAAAAGATTATTAAAATTACAAAACTATTTTACCTTTCATTTTAAAACTCACATCCTTCATTTTCTTATTTATTATTCAAAAACATGAAAAGTTATTTTTTTTCTCTTTTCTTTATCTTTTTTTCCTTCCTCCTTGAGAACATAAATTAAAAAAATAGTTTTTCTTTTTCTTCTATTTATTTTCTTTTCTCAGCGAATTCGAGAACACAATGTAGGTGTTGTAGCCAGAGACGACAGTGGTGGTGGGGTAGTGGTGATGAACCTTAGGACAGATCGTAGTAGATAATATGTATTTGCTTTTGGTATCATTTGGTTATGGCTTTTGTGAATGGGGATGGAGATGGGGAAGGGGAAGGGGAAGGGGAAAGGGAAGGGGTAGGGTTGCTGGAGGGAAGGTCGGAGTCTCGACCATAAAATCTAGGCGACGTTTATTTTCTAAGAGGTGTTGAAGTCAGATTTCACTTCTGATTTATAAAAGGTGGTGCTGAAGTCTGAATATGAATCAATAAAACTGTTTGTTTTTACGTCTGAAATTTAAATCAATATGACTGTTTCTTTTCATATTGGGATCAAAAATGTATTGTTAATATCGTTAGCTAGGAGTCTATCAACTACTCAACATTTGCGAGAAGATGGTTTGAAATGTCAAAGACTTATAAAATAGAAGCAAATTGAAAGAACCGGAGGTGTAGTAAGATAATAAAAAGGATTTAAGAAGTTAGGTCACCACTTATTTATTCAGACTATATTAAGTGATAAGAGACTCTGAAAATGATTAATAAAAAACAAATAATCTGAATTATGAAACGTCTAAACGAATCATACATATGTGGTGATTAAGAGCTTAAACTGAAAAAACAAACAAGATCTTATACACTCAATACCGAAATGCTTCAATTAAAAAACTCTCAATCAATGGTGTTAGGCCAACAGACTCGTTTCACAACCAATGCAAAATACAATGACAAATGATACTTACATAAACGATTTTCAGATTTTTGGGGTAAAAACCACAAGAACCAAAAGCGGAGTTTACTCTTATAAAAATTGAAAACATAAAGAATATGTTAAGTCTCATCCCAGCTCTACCGCTACTTAAACGACAAACTTTATTCCAAACCTGTAAATTTATTTTAGTGACGATGGTTTTCAGTGTTTTTCTACCTATATAAAAATCCAAAAAACACGAAGAATTTTTTTTTGTTAAAATGACAAAGTTAATCCTCCTTTATATATTTATGGAAAAGGTAATACCCTTTTATGAAGCTTCATATTGGTCATCCTTCTGATCCATTCCTTTACAACCGCTCCCACGTTCAACAATCACCACCATCGAAAAACGGTGTTTAAAGTCTTTAATATAAAATCATAATTCTTGTTTTTTCCGAAAAGAAAAATAAAATGAAATCAATTTATAATTACGTCCATCCACAGATATTCTATCACACGTATTGTCATCGTTGAAATCGCAACACTTTCTTTGCACTATTTCTTTAATTGATAACCATACATACTTTGTTCTTTTGCCGTACAAAAAAAAATTCCAAAATAATTTTATTATTTAATGAGTTTGAAGAAATAATTAAAATTTAGTGGGCAAGAAGACTATTAGAAATACTTTTGGCACGTTCATATCGAAGCAAAAGGTTGAATGAATAATGGTTGGAGATGATAAAATAGGAGACAAGTAATTGACCAATACCCAAAAGTCAAACCATCTTTTATATATATTTGAGTAAATTTCATTTTTAGTCCCTGTGGTTAGGTGGTTTTAACGGTCTTTGTTTCTTATTTTGGAAATTCAATGGATCAAGTCCTTGTGGTTGTTTTTTCATAACGAATTGAGTCCTTCTCATTAACTTCTGTTAGAAATTTTGTTTGGATGAAGGGTATTTTAGTGTTTTTTATGTTTTTGTCTTATTTTGTTTTATATTTTATATTATATTGTGTGTGTATGTATATATATATATATATATATATATAAATGTGTGTGTGTACACACCATCATTATTACTCATCACCACGCCGTGATTCATACCCCTAACACCATCGATTTCAGGTCGCTGCAAGCTGCAAACACCACCATCACCACACACCGATAAACACTACCTCATCCCTGTCCGTTCCTGGCCTCCACTTCGACAATAAAAACCACCTTCATATTTCCATGGTTGGTCACGATAGTGGTGTGGTCATCATGGTTGTGTACATGGGAGTTGGAGGGAGAACAATGAATGAGGAGAGGTCGCCGGAGAAATGAGATCGGAGTTGTTAGGGGTGTACGCGGGTTGGGTTGGGCGGTCTTTGACATTTTACAACCCAACCCAATTATGACGGTTTGGAAAATCTCAACGCAACCCAACTCATTCAAAAGTACAACCCAACCCACTCCTTGCGGTTTGTAGCGAGTTGGGCGGGTTAAGCGGGTTAGCGGTTTGGTAGTATACATAAAATTAAGGAATGAAATACGATAAATACTACTAAAAATATACAAAGAGTTTCGTTAGAGAGCTTCTATGTTTTTGTCGTATATTGTTGTCGGATCTCTTCACATTTTTTAAAAAGAAAGTTATAAATAACCCTTGCGGAAAACTAGATAAAACCATTTACTTATTGCTAAAATCTTTATATGCATGTGTGTGTGTATATATATATATATACACGTGCGATTTTGTTATATTGTAATGCCATTAAATAAATTTTCTTTAATATATTGACATTGATTTATGATGTTATGTGACTAAATTTAGATGATATTGTCATGTCGATAGAAGTTGTATTTATATAAATGAATGAAACACATATATAAACCTTTTATTTCATATTCGCATCCATTGATCCGATCAATTGACTTCAAATTTAAATATATTTATTGTGTTCATTTGTAAATGTTGATAGAAGCTGTAACTTAAAACTAACCTTACTTAAAGCTCAATTGTTAAACTAATCTACAATCATAAATTAACGTTTATTGAGAACACATTCTCACTTACTTAGATTAAGTTTTGGCTTTGGTCTCTAAATTGAACTAATAATATATGTATTTATTTTTGGGGATGTAAATTGGAATAAAATATATACATATTTTTTGGTTGTAAATTATAATGTTCTAAATAATATATATATATATATATATAACTTTATCGAAATAATATATATATCTTAGTGGCGGGTTGGCAGTTTGGGTTGGGTAGAGTTTTGCTAACCCATCCTCCTAATTAGTAGGTTGGCGGTTTCACGGGTTGGCGGGTTGGGTTTAATCGGGTTGTTAGCAAGTTGGGTTGGGCGGGTTGTAAGTTTTTTGTACACCCCTAGGAGTTGTAGGTTTATTTGTTTTATAATCTTTGTTTATTGTATTCATCTTTCTTCCAAAATTTGAAATCACATTCTTCCTCCTAAAACTCTTTCTATGTTATGTTATCAGAGCAATCAAAAGCTCTAGCTGCTCACTTTCTTCTCTGAGCACCTGGGTTTACTCCGTCGATCATCTGGTTCTTTTCTGATCAACTTTTTTTTTTATTCTAATTAGTTGATTTTCTTTATCAAAACTTCAATATTTGTTGGAGGATGGTGGAATTTGTATATGAATGCATGGTGGAGGATGGTCGAAGAGCAGGTCGGTGGTGGTGGTAGGGAGAAGAGAAGAGGGGGTTGGAGGTGGGTTTCACGGGTTTTTTGGGGTTCACCACCTCACCAGAGTTGAAACATGAAGGGGTGATGGAGGGATGAATGAATAGTGGAGAATAGGTTCGACTTGTGTGTTTGTGGTATACATTAACACACACACACACATATATATATATATATATATATCGAATTAACTGTTTTGTAATAGATATCTCCCCTATATATATATATATATATGTGTGCGTGTGTGTGTGTGTGTGCATAAATGAAAGTTCAAATGTGAACCCAAACTTGATTGTGAACATGAGGACAAAGGAGAGCGTGACACGTGTCACATTCAGTCGAAATAATGAAGGACATTCAATATGAATAACGAATGTGAAGTTCATTGATTATTCAGTACGAAATAACAAACATTCAGATTGAATAACACAACATTCGGTGTATATTTAGATCGAAAGGGACACGTGTCATGTTCTCCTTTGTTTTCACATTCACCACCAAATCTGAGTTGCATTTGAACCTTCCCCTATATGCATATACACACACATATAATAATAGTAGTATAAAATATAATAGAAGTTTGTCAAAGTGATACGAAGGAAGTTAATATAAAATAAGACAAAAACATAAAAAGACTAAAATACCCTTCATCCAAACGAAATTGCTAACAGAAGTTAGTGATAGGAACTCAATGCGTTGTGAAAAAACAACCACAGGGACCTGATCCGTTAAATTTCTAAAATGGACGTAGACTGTTAAACCATTCTCTCTAAAACTTATTATGATTCACATACATTTTTTATTTTTCATTGAAAAATATCTTACATATAAAATCACAAATTAAATTTCTTAAATTAATATATATATATTTATTAAATAATAAAAAATTATAAATCATATGAAATTAAAACTATTAAATTGACAAAATGACATTTGCATTAGAAAATCCTAAATAGAGAGGGGGAGACAAAGGATCCAATGAGATTATGAGTTAAAGTGAGAAACGTTAGAAAGGATCTGGACCATCACTTGTAATATCATCTCACTCCATAAATTGTGTTTAATACAAGAATTGATCTGGTATATATTAATGTATTTTATTACTATTGATATTCAATTAGAATTAAGTTAAAGATGGATATTTTACTTATTTTTTCGTCATAACTTTAATTTGGACTATAAGTCATATGTAAATATAGAGTAAACTACGATTTTCGTCCTTGTGGTTTATCATTTATAACAATTTTAGTCTATGTGGAAATAAATCAAATTGTTATAAAATGCATACACATCTTTTTCACAAATTGACATAAGTAGGAAATAAAATAATTAAAAGTGACGTAGATACGCTTTGATTTATTGACGTAGACTTTTCACAAGAAAATATGAGATAGACACTTCTACCACTATTTTGCCGACTATTTTCTTTCATTTTTAAATCGAGTTTTTGAAGGAAAAGGGGCTTAAAAAACTCGTATTAATATTTATATATACTTTTTAAAGTAAACTATAATTTTTGTTCATGTGGTTTACTATTTATAACGATTTTGTTTTCATCGTTTTTATTTGGTTTCTGTGGTTTTTATTTTATTATCATTTTCGTCCTTACGTTTAACAAAGTTAAAAGTATTGTTAAAAAGTTTTAAAAAACTACATTGTTTAATTCTTGTCTTACATAAAATTTAAATATTTAATTTTAAATTTAATTACTCTTAATTTGGCACATATTATATATATATATATATATATATATATATTATTTTTGTTTTTCTTTCTTTATTATATTTTAATACTATATATATACATATCATTTTAATACTATTTTCTTTATGTATATTTTAATACTTTTTTTTATATATTTTTAATCATTTTGAAAATATACGATATAATTAATAAAAATAAATAAATCGCGTTTGATATTTTAATTAATAATTTTTTTATTATTTAATCGAAGTTTTATTTATTTATTTGAAACCGTTGGTATTTCTATTAAAAAAAATTAAAACATATTGGTTTAAAATTGAAAAAGTTATGAATCATTAAAATTATTGATAAATAAGTGATATCTTCTTTTTTTCAAAGTTTTATATTTATTTTAAAATATCATCTGAAAAGGTTTAATAGAATTCGAGAAAAAAATAGTTTTATTTATACCAAATCGGTTGTTTAATAGTTTTATTTATACCAAATCGGTTGTTTTTATTAAATGTATTTTACTCTCACTATTTTTTTTAAAAGTAGTTATTTTCATATTTTTCCTCTATTTTTTAGAAATAGAGGGAGTAAAGTACATTTAATAAAAACAACCGGTTGAGTATAAATAAAACTATTTTTTTCTCGAATTCTATCAAACTTTTTATATTATAAAATAAATATAAAACTTTGAAAAAAAATATCACTTATTTATCAATAATTTTAATGATTCGTAATTTTTCTCATTTTAAACCAGCCTGTTTTTAAAAGAAATGAAATTTCGGATTAAATATTTAAATTTTATGTAACACAAGGACTAAATATGTAATTGTTTAAAACGTTTTAACAGTATTTTTAACTTTGTTAGATGTAAGGATGAAAATGATAACAAAATGAAAACCACAGAGACCAAAAACGCAGTTTTTAAACCACAAGAACGAAAATCTTTATAAACAGTAAACCACATAAACGAAAATTGTAGTTTACTCAACTTTTTAAGTATTATTCAAATAAAAAGATTTTAGTTTTGATCATAGAATAAGGGGGGAAATTGACAGGAAGATTTGCAGATGTGATAACGAAAAGAGTTCTAACGAGATAGTATTATACAAAAGAAAATTTGTTCACAGAATAGGAGGGAAAATTAACAGAAGATTTGCAGATGATAAACATGGACACAGTTCAGACTAAATAATGAATAAGATATTCAGATTGAATAATACTATATTAAGTCTGAATTTACTATTATTCAGTCTGAATATTTCCTTTATTATTCAGTCTGAATTAGGGATGCTCAAAAACCCGATCAAACCAACTCAACCCCGCATAAAATAACTTAACCCGATGCCTAATCGAGTTGTAAAATCTTCAAAACGTAGGTATTTAGTTGATATCGGGTTACTTTTATTTGAACCCAATCCAACCTGATGAACCCGACATCCTTCTATATTTTGGATTTAACATGATTATTGAATTGTATTAATATTTAGTTAAACAATTACAACCATTACACACTCACTTCATATACATATATTTTCAATCTATATATAATTCCATTGTATATATTAGTAACTGTGAATATATATATATATATATGAGCAAACGTGTATTTCCCGGACACGTAAAGCGGCCCACACAGGCTACCAATTTCCAATGTGAGGGGCATACCTGACTCACTCAGCGGCAAGGCGATTGCGAGGGGGCTTGGGATCGAACCCAAGACCAACAACCTATTGGAGCAAACATCTCATCGCCCTTTAACCAACTAAGCTACACGCCATTGTATACACACACACATCTATACTATATTGTAAAGCATTTGGCAAAAAACTCTTAAAAACCATTTTTTATGTATGTAGTACTATTTATTGATGCATATTACTTAAAATTCAAGATTACAAGTAAATTGTGCGTAAGTACAACTTATTAAAGCTTCATTTCCGAATTCGTGTAACTAACTGCAGATAAACATAATCAAAATACAGGATAAACATCTCATTTTAAATATAAAAAATCTAAAATATAATTAGGATAACGATTGATTTCTAACAGAATTCTTAATTATTATCTTTATAACCAAAAATAAATTAATTCGTAATTAAACCTAAATTAAATTATTATAAAAAAACTAAACTAAAGAAATTACATAAGAAAAATAATTTATAAATGAAAAATTAAAACCGCTTTCTTAAAACCACATAAAACCATTATAACATCGATAGAGACAAAAAAAACATTAAATTCAAGATGTATCTCGCTGCATTGTGCGAGTACATTTCTAGTATATATATATATATATATTAAATGTGATATACTTAAAATTTAAGAAGTATAGATAATTTGTACTAAATGACTGATGACGAAAACGAATTACGAGTAGATAAGAAAAAACAGCATATTCAAGATTAAGAGAATATTTTGTAGTACCAAAATATCAACCCGACCAACCCGCACGGGTTGGGTTGGGTTGAGATTTTTCAAACCGCAAGCATTGGGTTAGGTTGTTGAAATGCCTTCAACCCGTGAGCACCTCTAGTCTGAATAATACAAATTCAGACACGTGTCGTGCTCTCATTTGTTCTCACGTTTATAACCAAATTTGAGTTCGCATTTGAATTTTACTCTCTCTCTCTCTATATATATATATATTATTTTATGTTAAGATGAGAGAAAGTATAAAAAGACATTTATTTCTAAGTTAATGAATTTTTCTAGGAATGTTAGTTAGAAGAACCAAAAATGTAACAAAATGATAATTATAGTGATTGAAACTCTAATTATCCAAAATATAATTTGATTTTTCTTAAGCATCTCTAATTACTTTTTCTTTGTTTTTTTATTATTATTTAATATCTAAAAAAGAAAGAGAAAACTAAAAACCATTTTGGGAGCTCTCCCTCCGGATGGTATGCACAAATGCATACAAACGGATTGAAACTGTTTTTTTCCTTATGCATCAGTGCATATATATGCATTAGTGCATATAAACAAATGCATGTTACAAATTACCAGTATGCATTTGTGTATACCGTCCAGATGAAAGGCTCCTAAAGTGTTCTTCTGTTTTCTTTTTTTTGTCGTTTTTCCCTGAACCTGCCCAATAATAAAAAACTAGGAAAAATAACCATTTTTTATATATTAGTTGAATTATGTACTTCTATTCTTATAATAATACTATTATCTAATATTTGTTTAGTTTTAATCCAGTTTACTTAAACATAAATAGGTCAATAGCGTTCTTTTTTGCTTTTTAGAGAATATAGTTATAAATGATTTTCATTTGTTATATCCTAAACCAATCTTACTTTATTTTAACTTTTTTCTTAGTCTGTGTGTTTCCGATAGAGATGATCATTTACGGGTTTGAAAGGTCATAAATCGAGCCTAATATATTTTCCTTTTCTAACGGATTTGATATAGAAAACTCAAACCCGTTTTACAGATTTGAAAACTTGCTCATACCCGTCTTATAAACATGTCGGGCATGCCAACAGACCAAAAAAAATCATCTAAATTTTTTTATATGAAATAGTAAGTTATGTAAAACTATTCAAAAAGAACATAAAATATACTACTGTACACAACATAGAAATAAAATTCATAAAACATGGACTTGGAATTTTCCAGTTTTCTTCAGAAACAATTATCACGCTTTGAAATTTGGATTTTTATTTAACCACTTAATACTTCAAGATCAAGATTCGATACATACTATATAACATATTGTGATATGTTATAAGGGCATGTTCTGGGTTGCGGGATTGTGGTATTGTGGATCCCTAAGACTAAGAAAGCGGTATTGTGGGATCGTATTATGACTCTCTCATTCTTCTGGGTTACAAATAGCAGTAGTAAGTCTAACATTAGTTGGGTGGGTTGTTACAAAACCCCCTTCTTGCTATTTCTTACATGTAATATGTTTTTCTAGCATCTTGCTAGTTCTTTATAAAATCTTCGTCGTTCAAAAAAAAACATATAAGGGCATGTTCATAGGAGAACGCTAGCTATTTACGAGAATACGAGAAATTTTTTTTCATGTACAAAATTATATATGATTCACGTACAAAATCATATATGATTAGCCGCGATTTTCCCTGCAACTAATTAGTTTGCGGCAAAAGTCGTCCTTGTTCATTTTTCGATTTTAATACAAAATCACATGTGATTTTTTAGAGCATCTCCAACATCTCTAAATTTCTCCAAAATAGAGACATAAAAAGTCAAAATCTCTAAAAATATTTGCACTTATCTCCAGCATCTCCATTTTGGAGAAATCAACATTAATTATATTATTAAAATATTCACATTAACTAACTTTTAAAAATATTTTATATTATTTTCAACAAATTTTCTATAAAATGATAACTTTTAAACATATTTTTTACAAATTATACAGTAATTTTCAAAGATTTTTTCATGAAATAATAAGGTTCACGAGACTGTATATAAAATTGTCATTTTTAATAAATTTTTATAAAATGATAAATTTCAATAAAGTTCTATAGAGTGATAATTTTTATAAATTTTTTATAAAATGACAATTTTCAATAAAGTTTTTTATAGAGTCGTTTTGTTAAAAAAAATATGAACTTCCAACAACTTGTAATAAATAAAAAATGTGGGAAAATGAGATCATGAATAAAATATTAATTTATTTCTCTTAGCAATCATTTTTGGGTAATCTCCAAATATGGAGAAAAAAACATCAATTTTCATGTTTTCTCCATTTTGGAAAAACTTTTGGAGATGCTGTTGGAGCATAATTATCATCCAAAATCTCCATATTTCTCATTTTCTCCATTTTGGAGATGATGTTGGAGATGCTCTTACATGAAAAGAGTTTCTCATATTCTCGTGAGAAGTTAACATTCTCGTTTGAATCTTTCTCATCACATATAATATATATTTGGGAGTTGCACATAGGGAGTCCAAATTTCTTTTTTCATTGCCCCGGCCCGCCCATTAATTTGAACGGTCCTGCCTAAACCCGCCAATATTTTTCCAAATGGTTGTCTAAGCCCATTTTTCTAACGGGCCAGGTCTAGCGGGTCGTGCCGTCCATGAACAACTCTAGTTTCTGGGTCAGTTTATGTTTACAGGTTGATCCATGGGCGACCACGAATGCCCTGAAGTCATCACAACTGAATCTTTATGACCACAATATATTTGACAACGCCTAGATACCACCCTGTTCTACCATCTATAGGCGGTCATTCATTCTACATCCGTCTGATATCGCTTATGTGCGTAGAGTCTCGAATTCGAACCTTTGATAGATGTGAATTTCCACTTCATCCCTCCTAAAGCTTAACCGATACACCACAATCTAAGATGTTTTTAACTTTATGGTTAAATAGAAAAGAATGACAACCAATTTTATTTTAATATCTAATTTGATAGAATCTAAAAATCACCATAAAAAGCTTGTACTTTGCAACAAATAAAGGATAATAAGAACCAATAAAAACAATCAATTTGGTTCATACAGAGGGTTGTGGCGTATTGGTTGAGATCCTGAGGGATGTGATGGAATATTTCATCTGCCTAGGGTTCGAATCCAGACATACACAACAATTGTGGGCACTGAGTTTATCAGGGATGATGTATTGCAACCATAAATTGTCGGGATTAGTCCAGGCATAGCCTGGGACACCCTTCCAAAAAAAAATTGGTTCATGTTCTCCTACATGAAACTCCCAATTATTAATGAACGAGTCGTTGTGTATCCGACGTACCTTTTTTAGATAATACATTTGCAACATGGCAGTACTGTATGCTATCTCGGAGGTGGTTGTTGTATTAAACTTTTTGAAAACCTCAAACTTTTTATCTGTGTTTTTCTAATTTCGTTGATCAAATTAGCTATTAAGCAAAAGTCTGTTGTTATTCCTTTAATCTAACATCTAACTATAATATAGAACTACATTATTACATTTGTTGAATTTTTTATCGTGTTTTTGAAAACGACAAATACTTTGATTGATAGATGAAAAAAGAAAGATGAAAAAAGAAAGATGAATTGAGGGACATGATTGGACGAGCAATAAAGAAAACGTGTATGCATCTTGTTCATGATTTGAAGTGACTAACTTATTTCTTTTTAAAAGTAAGTATATGTGATTTTAGCATATTGTCGTTAAAAAGATAAATGATATGTTTATCATATGTTATTTTGAGTATATAGGAAAATTAAAGAACAACCACAAAAAGGGGGTAGACCTACATGATAGAAGATGGTGGTCCATACCACCGCCTCATGGTTTTCGAAGTGGAAAAATTTATGTTTCTTAAGGGTATCAGTGTAATGTTTCGTATATACCCCTACATTTCTTAAGCCTAAACTTATAATAGAAGGTTGTGATGGTCAAATTGGCCTAGGATGTTGGAATCTGGATTAAATTTCTTTTATGAAATGGTATGGGTGGGAATCCGGCTTATGGCTTTTTGGCAAAATTCTTGTTTTATGGCTTTTAATTTTGAGCTTCTAAAGTTTTTGTGAAAAAAACTTGAGGAAAGCAACATTACAAGAGATCAAACCATGATCCTCTCTTGCGACAGTTTTATGGCTTATAATTTTGTCAAAATTTTCTATAGGTTTTTATCATTGTGATACAATGGCGTCATTGCTTGAAAGAAAAATGTGGGTTCTTTTCTGCACAAAAACGTTGAAAATCATGAGAACTGATTCCAACCATGCAATACTTTTTTAATTTCCGAAGTTTTAGCTCTGATTAGCAAAGGGTCAGAGAAACTTTAAGTTTATTCGTGAAAATGCATGTATAGCCAAATATGAAGAAAAAAAAAGTCGTCTTATTTTTGGCTAAGATTCAGTTTGATATTTTTGTTTATAGCATATACATGTTTTGTTTCATATATGAAACAATCCTCTGTTTATGTCACATAAGAATGTCTTTTATATCTGAAACTGGTTTTCAGCATTTTTGTTCTCATTTAATTATTTGTTAAACTTATACAATGCAATAGATAAATGGTGACATTTAATACATTAATAGAAAGAACATGAAAGGGTTTCGCGAAAGGGGTACTTTGGAGTCATTTACCACACGTTTTTCCAATAAGTGATTATCAGGTCACATATCATACCGAATTAACATAATATAAATTGAAAATCTTACGCAGTAAGAACGATGACAAAGATTGAGAGTCTTAGGCTGTAAATGAGGGTGACGACTCTTATCAAAATTAACACTTATCGAGTATTTGTTGCATATTGATTGTTTTAATGGACTAGAATCTTACCCAGTAAAACAAGTGACAATATTAAAAGTTATCAGTAAATATTTACCAGATACGATTTCGGGGAAACGATCGTTTAGATACACATTTTAAAATACCTTAATATGATACCGAATAATTACAGTTAGATAATCAACTTTAATAAATAAATAAAAATTTGGAAATAGTGTGTGGTATTATGCTCTTAAAGCTTTATAACAATCAAATATTTATTTGAGTATTTGCAATTCTAATTATTTGATAAACTAATACATAAATTTACAAAAAAAAAGGAAAAAGAACACTTTTCTTAAAAAATAAAGTTTAACAAAATAAGAGTAGAAGTTTATGAAAAATATGTTAAAATAAGGGGTAAATATGCAAAGTTATTATACTGTTATCGGATAAAAGGTTGATTAATGGTAATTTCAATTTGAAGAAAAATATGTTAGAAAATATTTTTATCCATTAAAATATGAATAATAAAATTATAGGTTTCAAACAAAACTGATTTAGTGGTCGTTTACTAACCAGTACGCCTCAAACCTTGTGGTTACACTATTACTTACTTACCGGGTAAAATTTTAGTTTACTAAAATGATATTGTATATAACAATTTATCCGGTAAGCGCTAACAATGGTAAAAGCCATTGTTCTCACTTACCCGGTAAGACTCTCGGTTATTATCGTTGCCCTTACTGCTCTTAGCATGTAAGATTCTTAGTCCTTATCATATTCATCCAGTAACGTAATATGACTTGATAAGCTGTTACCCAGATAAACGTTTCGTTAACGACCCCCTTAATTGAAACTTATTTGTTTACGCTAATTTCCATAAAATCCCTTTTTTTGTGGATGAGGAAATGAGGATGGATAATAATTGATCGGAAACAATGTTGACCAAATAGGAGGGGTGGTGGTTGCAGACGGCAGGTGTCGGTGGGGAGCAACGTTGGGGTCCGCCACCACTTTGGATTTTTCCGGCGGTCCTTCCTTGAATTGATTGCACCACTCCACCACTAATCCACCATACACTTATGTTCCAATTTTCAAAGGACAACCTGCACATGCAGCCGGAATTCGTCTTTTTCTCGACAACGACCCCCAAGAAATTATGTATCCGGGAGACAACTTGTCGCCCGACTTACCGGAATTTCATCTCCGGCGGTGTTTTTCTGACGTCATTATAAGAGAGAGAGAAAGAGATGGGGATAGTTAATTTACTGTAATATTTTGGACCAATAAAAATGAAATTTGAAACAAAAGCTTTCTGATGCACTGGTTAAGGCTTGTGGGTAGGGATGAGTATCAGAACCGGGTATCCGTTTTTGGAACCGGAACCGATGTGATTGGTTCCGGTTCCGGTTCACATTTTTTTGGAACCGTTACCCGCTACTTTTAAATAAAAAATATTTTGTGTATTTATAAATAATAAATAAAAACTCAAACTTTTTATTTATTTATGTAATAATTAATTTTTATCGGATTAGTTTTGACCATTTGTTGTATTTATTAATTTAAGTCGGTATTTTGTCGTTTATAATTACGTTTTTTTCGTATGCAATATAAAAAAAATTTGAAACCGGGTACGGTCAAAACTAATCCGATAAAAATTAATTATGAAATTGGCCGGGTACCCGGTTATGCTCACCCCTACTTGTGGGGTATGAGGCTAGATAACTCATCTACCCTAGGTTCGAATCCAGGCGTGAACAACTTGTGGCCATTGGGGAATTATGTCATGGCTGCATGCTTTAGCAGTCTTAAAATTGTCAGTAGGCAAATGCCTAGGATATCTTTTCCAAAAAAAATTGTAGAAATTGTCAATCTTCCAAACGCTTTTTACTTACTAGACGGGTACTCGTGTAATGCAACAGATACATCTTGATTTTAATGTTATTATTTGTTTTTTTTTGTCTATAAGGATGTCATAATGGTTTTATGTGGTTTTGAGAAAACGATTCTTAATATTTCATTTAAAAATTCTTTTTTTATATAATTACTTTAGTTCAGTTTTTTATTATATTTTGATTTAGGTTTAATAACGAAATAATTTATTTTTTGTTTAATACTCTCGCAATACAGCAAGATACATTTCGATTTTAATGTTTTATTTTATTTTTTGTCCATATCGATGTTATAATACGATTTTATGTGGTTTTATTTTTTTAATGAAATATAAATTTGAAGATTTAATGAAAATTGAAAAGTATATATCGGTATTAGTATCAAATTAACTATTTAAAAGTTTTTTTAATTAAATTTTTTATTATAGTTTAATTTAAGTTTAATAACGATGTATTTTAATTTTGGTTTAATAATATATTTTTTTAATAAAGATATTAATTAAGTACTTTGTTATAATTCAATGATTATCCTAACTATTTTTTAGATTTTTTATATTTAAAATGAGATTTTTTTTTGGAAAAGGTATTATAGGCATTTGCCTAGACTAATCCCTGACAATTTTAAGACTGCTAAAACATGCAGCCCTGAGATAATTCCCCAGTGGCCACAAGTTGTTTGCGTCTGGATTCGAACCTGGGGTAGATGGGTTATCTAGTCTCATCCCCCACAAGCCTTAACCAGTACGTCACAAGCCTTGTGGTTTTTAAAATGAAATGTTTATCTAATTATCTTGTATTTAGTAATATTCATTTGCAGTTAGTTACAAAAATTCAAACATTGGACTTTAATAAGTTGTATTTACGCATAATCTACTTGTAATCTTGAATTTTAAGTAATATGCATTAATAAACAGTACATAAAAAGTGATTTTTAAGAGTTTTTGCCAAATGATTTATAATATAGTATAGATAGTCATTTGCAAATCTCAATTTAGTTTTTAGTCAATTTTTGTGTGTATATGCGTAACGATCTGTTTTCAACAACAAAACAAGTGTCCTTACGTATAAGCGTAAAGATTCTACGTTTTAGTCATTTTTCAAATCTCATTTGAATTCCAAATGGAACTTTTAGGCACAAACTGTTATTTATATGTATAAGATTTTTTTTGTTGAACACCAATCCTTACACATATGCTTAAGTTTTCTGTGTAAGTATTGGTTACAAATTAAATAAAGTTTAAAAATGGTTAAAAGATCAAGCCTCTTTTATAAATTAGTTATTTCTGTAAATTTTCTCCCACTGAAATTATTGGTACCAACTTCTTCAATTTTTTGTTTTTTTTCCTCAAATCAAAATAGTCAAGATTTCATATACATTGGTTTTACAACTTACGAAATGTAATCCTTCTGATTAAAATATATAATTCTGGTAGCCAAATGAATATTTCTCAAGCCAAAGCGTCCGTTTCGTAGTCCAACACCATCAGAATGATGTTTAATTCAGAAAAACTATGTCATGAAATGAGCATTTATTTAAAAGATCTTGGTTATTTTGATAAAACAGGAAGGAAAATAAACTAGAAAGTAAGATAGTTTGGACAAAAATGGCTAGTTAGTTACCTTTTGGGTGAGTCAAATGCAACCCTACATAGTAATTTCTTATTTCTTTTCAAAATTTGAGAACTTAGCGCGTCTCCAACAACTATATTATAGTTTTTTTTTAAATAGAGTATAAGATCTTAAAGTTTTTTAAAAAGTTATATCCAACTCTAACAATCATTTTATTTTAACAATTCTTTCTTCAACTGTATTACTATAATATTCAATATATTTAATAAGTATTGTTTTTTCTTCTAAAATCAATCAGTATGTGTAATATACCAGTCTTTGCGATGTGCTCTTTTAAATAGATCACATGTCTTCCTGCTTAGATGCACTGCTCTCTAAGCTCTTTTGTCCACTATCGCTTCCTCTAGTACTAGCTCTGATCTCTCTTCAGCAGTTGCAGTACAATTCTTTAATTCATCTCCTGATGTGACTTATTGTTGAAAAAGAATTAAATATTAATATTACTTGTCTCTTTTAAACATAGAATTTTTGAGATTTCTTTAAATTTGGTTTCGTTCTTTTCTTTCTATTTTAACATTTATTTTCTTTTTTTCACTTTACTTGTTTCCTTTGCTCTCAAAAATACAAATACAAAGTTCTTTTCTTTTTTCTTAAATTCAATAACACAACATAGCATATTCTATATTTCAGAGACCACAAAATTAATTATATTGTTATAAAAATTTTACATATAATAAAATATTATTCCTCTCTTGTAATTATTAACCTCGATGTATTTCTACTAATAAGAATATAATAAAATATTCTAGGGTAATCACCTTTTGTGAGTTCTCCAAATTTGAAAATTGACACAATCTGTCTTTTCATTTTGGAGAATTTTAAATTTTGTCTATTTTGAAATATTTGTTAGAGATAATTTTTTTTTTAAGAAAATAGTAAATTGTGATTTTTGTTCGTATGGTTTATCAAATATTTCTATTTTTATCATGTGATTTATGTACGAAGGAGGAGGATCAAAATAACTAAATCACAAGGAAGAACATGTTTTTACGATGCTTTATTCATGTCGTCACACACAGGATGAAAAGAGAGATAAAATGCAAAGCATAATCGCAAGAAGTGTAATTTCAAAACTGTAAGGACAAAAATAGAAATTTTGACAACCACATGGACGAAAAATCATAGTTTATTTTTAAGATAAATATAGGTCAAAAACGAAAGTGATGTATTCGAGTGAAAGGATTATAAACTGTTTTTAGAGTTCCAAAATTTTAACTTATGAATCTTGTTTCATCTCCCTCGTTTATGTTCCACCTATTTTGGTGGACAGAAAAATGCATTTTATATCCCACTTGAGTCCTATCATGCCTCAGTCTAATATTGTGTCAAGGGTCCAACAACAATTTTTTATGTCACATCCTGTTCCGAGTACCAAATGTACCTTAAACAAACAATTCAAACATGTTGAATAACTAATACACAAGATTTGAAAGAAAACTCTCACGACAAAATTAAATGAAAACAAGTTGTCATGATACAGTCGACGACCACACTCGTTCAAGAATGAATGTGAACTCATTTATTGATCTTTAATCTGATCAATGAAGCCTTTGATATCAGTAGTTTGGCCAACTGGTAAATTATTGTTCATCATCTATTTTGAGTATTTCCACCCACTGCTTTAGATACCGTCGACTTTCATATAGAATTCCTAACTTCTGCCGGAAAAAATATAATTAATATTGATTAAACCATTATTTGTTAGGGTTAAATTCCGGTTAGAATGAAGGTTATAGTGAGAAGGGTAAGAGATGATCTTCACCCTCGGATCAATCTTAATTGAAGAGAGCTATTAAATCAAATCCCTTATAAAGTACAATTCATGGGTTGCTTTAAAATTAAAAGTGATCAAATATCCAAATCCCTTCTTACATTTTCTCACATTAATTCTCATTCTCACACCATCACTCGTCTGTTTGTATTAGAGATGGCAAAATGGGTCCGATCCGCCCCAAAACCGGGACCGGTAAATCCTGATTTATGCCCGGGGGTCGTAACTGATTATGGATTTTAGACATTTCTTCGGCCCGGCCAGGCTCAAGATCGGTTTTCGGCCCGACTCGGTTTCAATTATAAAAAATAGCCCTTAGTTACCGTGTTTTGAGATTTTGATCTTTTTTCGGTTTTTTACCCTCCAAAATACTATAAGTAAGTCTTGTGTTGTATGAGTTCAAACACCAAACTCACAAAGCAAAAAATATTCACAAATCTCTCTATAATTCATGTTTTCGACACGTTTTTCAATTTCGGTTTATAACATCTTCTAGTTCTCATCTCTTTATCTCTTTCTTTGTGTCATTACTTACTTATTAAACGTAATTTTGAATAGTTACTAAATATAAATTATAACAAAACGTATTTTTAAAGTGTATTTGAGTGATGCAATGAAATATCTTCAAAATTGTAAAAAGAAAATATTTTACAAAGGATCGGTTTTGGGTCCGGTTATTAGTCAAGCATAATCGGGCCACCATTTTACTCTGCGGAATGCCATCGTAAACAGTGTTTCCTACCCCTTGATTGATTTGGTAGGGCCCAGTGATTCTGTCACCATCTTGAGGGCCGGCCCAAACCCATGGTAGTAAAGCCCAGAGAAGCATCACCGGCCCAAGTGATCGCTTCTTTTTGGGCTTAAATTACTTCTCTTCTTATTCAGTCATCTCTCACCATCTGCATTCAGCAGTCAGCACTCGACTCTCAATTGCAGCCCTAAATTCACAACTGATTGCTGATTTATGATTTGCAATTCGACTGCTCCTAAATCGATCTTTTCTTACTAATCACTAATCAGGTATTCGTTCTCAAATTCTCAGTTTCTTGCTTAAAGAAGTGGAAATATGAAATATGTTTCAATCTTTGGTTCTTTATTGCTTTAGATAGTTAGATAACTTGAATTTGTGATAGAAAAAAATAGAAAATTGTGATTTCATGATTTGTGAAATGTTAGAAATAAGAAAAAGATGTGATTAGATGATGTTTATATTAGTATTTAGGATTTTTCGGCTTATATCATTAATCATTATCTTTGTAAATTTAGGAATTAGGAGGAAAATTTTGATATTTGGTTTAGTGTTCTTCAATTTCGATTTTTGGTTGAGTTTAGTGTGTATGATTACTTGATTTTTAACATCTATTATGGTCATTGGATATCATCCTTCTATTAAATCTAATCAAGATGGTTCTATAGTTTCAATGGCACAATTAGGACTATGCTTCTAGTGAGGACCGAAATAGGAAAAAAAATACTTTCTTTTTATGTCAAGTTCTAATTATAAGTTCTGTACTTCCTTCCATTTGCAACTTGCAAGTACTACTTGCCTTGATATATATATATATATATATATATATATATATATATATATAGAGAGAGAGAGAGAGAGAGAGGGAAGTTCAAATGCGAACTCAAATTTGGTTGCGAACATGAGGACAAAGGAGAGCACGACACACGTCCTATTAAGTCTGAATAACGAAGAACATGCGGTATGAATAATGAAGGTGAAGTTCATACATTATTCAGTATGAATAACACGCATTCAGAGTGAATGACACAGCATTCGGTCTGAATGGGACACATGTCACGCTCTCTTTTGTGCTCACGTTCACAACCAAATTTGAGTTCGCATTTGAACCCGCCCCTATATATATATATATAGGCATAGGATCGTGTGAGAAGAAGAGGTAAGGTGAGAAGCGTAAGAAGAGATCTTAACCCTTGATCACTTTTAATCTCAAACCCAACCATGAATTGTGCTTAATACGGGAATTGATCCGGTGCATCACGGTGCACCTCATCTCGGTGCATCCAAGGGTGGAGATCCCTTCTTACGCTTATCACCTTAACTCTCCTTCTCATC
The DNA here is from genome assembly GCA_036898165.1 of Silybum marianum. Taxonomy (NCBI): domain Eukaryota; kingdom Viridiplantae; phylum Streptophyta; class Magnoliopsida; order Asterales; family Asteraceae; genus Silybum; species Silybum marianum. The sequence goes on from CM072534.1 coordinate 2,110,300, forward strand.
GGAACCCAACCCTATATATATATATATAGGCGTAGGATCGTGTGAGAAGAAGAGTTAAGGTGAGAAGCGTAAGAAGGGATCTGAACTGTTGATCACTTTTAATCTCATGTCCACCCATGAATTGCGTTTTAGAAGGGAATTGATCCGGTGCATCTCGGTGCACTTCATTAGTGTGGACATTCAATTAGGATTGATCCAAGAGTGGAGATCTCTTCTTACACTTCTCACCATAACTTCCCTTCTCACCGGAACCCAACCCTATATATATATATATATATATAGTTTCAATTGTTTAAGCTATGATCCTTGAATTGCCCACATACTAACATACTCCATGTTCTACATAGTGTACGTGACATTGGCAAAATTTTTTAGCAGATTGTAAGTAACATTGGCTCAATCTTTAAACACTTAATTGTTGTTTGTACGAGATGCATATATTGCTACTATAATTAGAGAAGAAGATAGAATTTAGAAGTTTCAAACTCACATAAGAGAAGTGATATAAAGCAAAACATTACAATGATGAAGACCAACATGATTCTGCACTACAATAATAGTATTTGTAGAGAAGTGTTGCCATAAACTTTGGCTGTTAGATAACACCATCTCCAATGAACCCTCTATTTTACTCTCTAAATCCTCTTCAACGAAACTCTCTGTTTTACTTTCTATAATAGAGAAATTAATAGTAACTCTCCAAATATAGAGAGTTACTATATCTATTTTTTCTAAACTTTTGATAATTACAAAATGGCCCTTCAATTCTTTATATTGTTGTATTTTTATTTTATTTGTTGTCTAATACCAATTTTAATAAACTAGAGTTATATATTTGACAAAGAAACTTATCTTTCTCATAATAAATATAAGGTTATTGTAAAAATAAAGAATATAAGCATATAATTTGTAAAGTTAATAAATATAAGGGTATTATTGAAAATCTATGTAATCAAAATAGAAGAGAATATACTTGGAATATTCTCTTTTAGAGAGTAAAATAGAGAAATACATTGGAGAAGACATGTCACATTTTCTATTTTACTCTCAATAGTAGAGAGTAAAATAGAGAAATACATTGGAGATGTCCTAAGTGTGTGTTAGGATTCCCAATAGTATTTTTGACATTTTTTTTGGCATCATTGCATTATGACACCATAAAAGAAAATCACAATACTAGTCGATTTTCTTTTGGGTAAACGTGGGTATCTAGCAAAGTTGTTAAAGGCTCGAGGCGCATCTTATAAGAAAGTGTACATATATATATACACACACACACACACACAGAGACTCATTCATTTAGAAACTTTTTAAAGAGTAGAAACTCATGCAAACCAATATAAAATAATTTTTTTCATAATCTTTTCTCATCAAATGTTATGATTTAAGATATTGTTTCACATATGTTTGTGTTCATGTGAAAAAAAAATATATTAATAAACGTTGGTTCACTTGCACATATGAAAACAAAATGAATTTGTCTTGTATTACATGTGTCAACCAGTTTAATTCGTGTCAGGTCAGCGTGTCGTGCCAGTTTTTGCTAGTTCTAGTTGCTGACGTATATAATGTACTATTTTCTTAAAACTTATTCTACTTAATGGTATATATAGGGTGACAAATGCAAGACTCTTATATGGCCTTTTGATTTTATTAGGTAGTTGCAACCATCATGGCTGATGAGGAACCGAAGCCTTTAAATTATGTGTCGGAAATTGTATTGAAGAAAAGAAAAAACAATGAGGATTGGGCAAATAGAAGGAAAGAGCAGTTGGAGCAAAGGGTTAAGAAATCTAAGCGTGATAATTTCGTCATCAAGAAGCCAGAACAATTTATCAGAGAATACCGTGATAAAGTAAATATTCGCATAACAAATCACTACTTAGTACTTGTACTGTTGTACATATGTTTCAAGTATTGCTTTTGTCTTATATATATATATATATATAGGGTCAGGTTCAAGGGAAAACCTAAAAAAAAAACTGTAGAACACCCTGGGAGCCCTTCATCTGGACGGTATGCACAAATGCATACCGGTAATTTGTAACATACAATTGTGCATAGAAAAAAACCAACTTCAATCACTTGTATGCATTTGTGCATACTGTCCGGATGGAGGGCTCTCAGGGTGTTCTTTAGTTTATAAAAATAAAAATGAAGAACACTGTGGGAGTCCTACATCCGGACGGTATGCACTAATGCATACAAGCGTTTTTTTTTCTATGCACCAATCCTTCTATAATTATATATGCATTAGTGCATATGCACAAATGCATGTTACAAATTACCAGTATGCATTAGTGCATACCGTCCAGATGGAGGGCGTCCAGGTGTTCTTATGTTTTCTCTTCTTTTGGCGTTTTCCCTTTGAACCTAACCCTATATATATATAGCCATAAGCTGGCCTTTTGAAAAACTACTTCGAGTAGCATTTCATTAAGCTCCGATGGCCTTTTCCCACTTCTTTTTTCCAATTATACCCCTTATGCCTTTTCTTTTATGTCATTTTACATTGTCATATAGCTTCTTCTTTTAAACGGAAACACTGTCATATAGCTTATTAGCTAGTTTTTAACAAACGTGACTAGTTTATGAGCTAGCTTATCAGCTAACAACAGCCAACTTTTCAGCTAGTTTGCAAAAAAGGTCTTAATGGATAAGCTAACTAATATTTATTCGATGAACACTTTTTTTTCTCGGTTTTATTTAGAACTAACAAAGGTTTTTATTCAGGAATCTGATCTCATCAAAATGAAACACCGAGGAAAACGACCAATAAAAGCATCCATGTTCCCACAATCAAAGCTTCTTTTTGTCATCCGTATACAAGGGTCCGTAAATATTTGTCCTTTTGGCAACTCTTCATATGAAATTATAGTTCTTATATTTTTTAACTTTTCGTGTTCTTTTTTTACAGTAAAAGCGACATGCATCCACAAACAAGGAAACTCTTATACTCTCTGAGACTTAGAAGAATGTTTAGTGGTGTTTTTGTTAAAGCAAACGATAGAATATTCGAAATTCTACAGAAAGTAGAGCCGTATGTTACTTACGGGTAAGTGTCATATATCCAACTTTTAATTTCAGATTTATTAAGTTTCTAAAAATATTTGCAATAAAAGACTTGAACACACGACTTAATATATGAAAAGCAAAGAACTAACAAATAGACCAATGATTATTTTGTGGTAAAAATATCCATATTTTTGTTTCTTATAGTCAAATGGTGCCCATCAGTTGAAAAAATTTCTAGGTCCGTCTCTACTAAATATAACCTAGGTTATCTAGAGGTTGGTTCAAATACAAACCAGTTGAAGAGTACAAACTATACAAACTGGTTTAAATCAATTTTTTTAATGATTTTTTTTCATCAAATGCTATGATTTAAGATATTATTGCACATATGTTTGTTTTACCTTGTGAAAAAATTACATGTGAAACTTCTACATTATGAAACAAATACATGTGAAACTTTTTCATAAAAAAATATACGAGAAACTTTCAACTTATGAAAACAAATACATGTGAAACTTTTACATTATGAAACAAGCATATGTGTAATAATCTCTTAAAATCATAGCATTTGATAAAAAAAATAATGAAAACAATTATTTTTATATTGATTTAAACCCGTTTGTACCCTTCAACTGGTTTGTATTTGAACTTCCCTCAGGTTATCTATTTATGCTATTTATTTAGTATGGTAAGTAATAGAGGGAGGTTCAAGGGAAAACACTAAAAAAAAAGAAAACTGAAGAACACCCTAGGAGCCCTCCATCCGGAAGGTATATACAAGCGATTGAAGCTGGATTTTTTTTCTATGCACAAATGCATGTTACAAATTACCAGTATGCATTTGTGCATACCGTCCAGATGTTCAGTTTTTTTTTTTGGCGTTTTCCATTGAACCTGACCCTATGGTAATAATATTCTAAATCTTAGCTTTTTTCAACTTTCTAAAGGTATCCAAACCTGAAGAGCGTGAATGAGCTTATATACAAGAAGGGGTTGGCGAAAGTTAACAAACAAATATTTCCTTTGACGGATAATAACATAATCGAACAGGTATATAATGTTTTTAACTTTTTATTTATGGTTTTTGTGTTTTTTAAGATTTTAGATATTCATTAATTCGAGTTGATGATTTCGGTAGGCAATGAGTGAGCATGGAATTATATGCATAGAAGATATCGTTAAAGAGATTGCGAACGTGGGCCCACGTTTCAAGGAGGTTTGTAATTTTTTGTGTCCGTTCAGTCTGAATAAGCCAGAGAAAGCGTTGCAGGGTAAGAAAAGGCCGTTCAGAGATGGCGGTGATTCTGGGAACCGTGAGGATGAAATTAACGAGTTGATCGGTAAAATGAATTAGAATTCGAAATATGAGATAGATGAAATCTTTCTTTACTTCCTTCTGTTTAGGTGAATTTTGAACTCAATGGTAAAATCAGCTTCTTTGGTAAAAAGGGTTGCTATTTTTTATCATCTTTTGAATGCTTTTATGATATATAATTATGGTTTTAAATAACTTGTTATGGCATGTTATGGCGTCAAGGCTTGGGTTTACTGCCACGTTAACCCCTACTGCTCTACTCTAAGGCTTGACTTGCATTTTGACGAACGACACGCTATTTTGTAAGATGTGGGGTTACTTTAATTATAACTTAAAGGGTAAATGATAATTACGTACAAGACCTGTTATTTAAATGAACATACAATGGAAACTTAAAAACTAAAACCTTAAATAGGTAAATACTTATTCACATTCCTAAACATGAAAAGTCGAAGATGAATTCTTAGAAAATTGAAGAACCTAGTAAGTAGAGATTTAATCCTGATTTTCCATTCAATTTTTACAAGTTCTATATATTTGGTATCAATGACTCTTCTTTCCTTTTTACTTTTATTACCTTATTTGAATTTAATTTGTTCTATAGTATTATTCAAACACTAACAACGCAAGTGTGTGTATATGTATGTGTGTATATATATATAGGGGGGGATCAAATGAGAATCACCCCTCCTTAAAGGAACAAATTGTGGACCACGTAATATTAAATTATATTAAATCATAAATGATTTAATATTATGTGGGACTCAAATCATATGTGATCCATAAGTGTCCATTTGTTCCTTTAAAAATGCAAAGTTCTCATTTGAACCTTCCTCTCTCTCTCTCTCTCTATATATATATATATATATAATGGGACGGGTTCAAATGAGAACTCAAATTTGGTTGTGAACATGAGGACAAATGAGAGTGCAACACATGTCCCATTCAAAGAAATATTCAGACTGAATATAGTATATATTCAGTCGGAATAATGCCTATTCAGTCTGAATATTTCTTTATGTATTCACTCTGAATAATCTATATTCAGACACGTGTCGCGCTCTCCTTTGTCCTCACGTTCACAACCAAATTTGAGTTCACATTTGAACTTTCCTCTATAACATATATATATATATATATATATATATATATATATATATATATAGATGGTGGTTCATTTACAAACTAGACCAATCCTACAAACTCGTACAAACCAAGTTAAAAATAATCTTTTCATGATTTTTTTTTCATCAAATGCTATGATTTAAAACGTTATTAAATATATGTTTTTTTCATCTTGTGAAAAAAATTACATGTAAAAAAAATACATCATGAAACAAATGCATGTGAAACTTTGAACTTATGAAAACAAATACATGTGAAACTTTTACATTACGAAACAAACATATATGTAATAACATCTTAAATCATAGCATTTGATAAAAAAAAATCATGAATTTTTTTTAACTTGGTTTGTACGAGTTTGTAGAATTGGTCTAGTTTGTAAATGAACCAACCCTTATATATATCGCTTTAGGGCATGCCTTGAAAAACATTATGGTTTTGCCGTAACTTGTAATGCTTGAGGCTTGACCTCGCCGTTCCGCCACGTCTCACGTGATTTAGAACCTTTGGATTTAATGTTTTGCTTTATTCTTCATTTATTCACATATGAATATGATTAACAAGTATTAGATGTAACTCGTCAAACATCTTTCGTTTAGTGGACCATTTTGCCGAGGATGGAGAATGGAAACAATCGGTTAAGCCTGTGACAAGCTCCAACACTTCATTCTTTGTTTCTCTATCAGTCTTTTTCTCCTTTCTTACACCTCATACATGATACTTTGTCCTAAGTCACTGCAACATCTCAGTATGTTGCATCCTTCCTCCTCTTGGACACCGCAAAAGGTCATAAATGAGGTCAATTTCTTCAAACCGGCGGGCGCTTTTGTCAGAGATGCGGTTGCTTTGGTGTCGCTCAGAAAACGGATTATGTTTATTTAGCTAACAAGGTGGAGGCGAGCCGTTAGAGTACTTTTTATTAGGGATGTGTAAAAACAACCAATAAATCAATCCAACCCAAGCCAAAATAAAAAACTGATAAACTCATCCAACCTAAACACCCCAAAAAAAAGTTAAATGTGATAGTGAGATAACCCGAAACTTAATTGATAATATTAATTAATTATTTTTTATTTTTCAATATGCCTTTTTTGGTCATTTTACATTCTTATACGCTAGTTTTGCCGAACATGATTTTTTCATCAGCTAGCTTATCAGCCTCACTAGCTTATCAACTAGTTTGCCAAACATAACCTTAGTTAAAATGCATCTATTTGATTGGAGTTGGGCCACTGAAACCCAACCCGATAAACAACATCATGCATGTTTACCCCATTCGCAGGCCTTATATTGTTGCCCTAATTCAAACCAGAGACAGATTCCTAATTTGTGCTCTATTTATTGATTCCTCAACATCTTCAAATCAAGTAAACAAATTATATTTCCAAGCTTTGATGCATTTTGTGTTTCTAGTTTTGAAGTATTCATTTGTATTATTATTACTAGGTTTCAAGTCACCATGTGGTCAAGTCATGTAACTAGAAAAAGATAAGTTTATATTTGATATAAGTTTATTAAAAAAAAAATACTTTATCAAGTAGCTAGTTTTGAAGTAACAATTATCATTTCGAAGAGCTCAACAATCGTATCGCCATCAACTAGCTTCTAAACCATAGTGTAAACATAGTTTATGAAGAAATCTGATCAATGTTAGCCATAAAAAACGACCTTTTTTTCTCAATTTCGATTGGGTTGAAGACTTGAAGCTCGATTCTTTTTGACCTGCAATGCAATAATAATAATAATAATAATAATAGTACTGCTAAATGTATGGATTAATTAAAATCTAGTCGTTTCTTTTTAGTGTGGTTCAAAAAGTTAATCATATCCTCTCTCTTTCTCCACTTTTAACAATTCGCTACAAAATCTTTTGATTCATCAATCAAGCAATGCAACACAGCCATTTCTATAAATAAAACTGCCAGCATAGCATATATCTCATTTCATACCCATTTCTAATTAATTAGCTTTTTCTTCTAGTGCCATGGATTTTTCTTTGTTGTTCCACTTGTCGGAGTGGCCGCCGAGCTACTTTTCTGCAAACCAAATACATCAAAGATGTTAAATCCCTCTCGAAAGAGTAGTTTGATTGTTTCCGTGAAGAAAAAAGAGTTGGTAAAAAAGAACCGAACCAAACTGATCCAGTAAATCCCACTTGAAAGTAGGGTCTAGGGATGGGATGTATGCAGATTTGATCTCTACTCCAAAGAGTAGTTTGGAAGCCAAATAGTCGACCCGCATAGCAGGTTGGATATTCAGGTTAATCAAATATATATATATATAGAGAGAGAGAGAGAGAGAATATAGTATTTATTCAGTCTGAAACTCTGAATAATGCTTCTTCAGTTTGAATTTGAATAAGCATTATTCAGACCGTAAAAATACTATATTCAAACTGAATATTTCTTTGATCATTCAGTCTGAATATGACAAGTGTCGCGCTCTCATTTGTCCTCATGTTCACAACCAAATTTGAGTTCTCATTTGAACCCGCCCCTATATATATATATATATATGAAATGAGATGAAAATTTTGGTGGTATTGTACCGATTTGGATTTCTTTGTCTTCCCTCGGATCCTGTTCTTTTGAGGTTTGAGTTTATAGATCCGGACCATCCAATGATGAGTTGTGAAAACCTACATATAATGAGAATTAGCCACACGAAAAAAACATAGGGACTTTTTTGTTTCGATAAATCCAAGATGGGTCCCACAAGAAGGTGATTGAGAAATGTTGTCAAATTTGAGGCTTACCTCCTCAAAATGAGTTAACTTGAAGTACTTCTTTCCAATTTCGGTCCTCCTTACTCTATCGTATCCTTTACCACCATCAGTCTCCACAAACCTAGATTACAAAATGCAACTCAGTTAAGAAACAAGAATGGTTTAGATTAATGATCCTACAGTGGAACTAATGCGCTTATCTATACTATATTATAAAGCATTTGGCTAAAAACACTTAAAAACAACTTTTTAAGCCTTAGGTACTGCTATTTAATGCTAATTACTTAATTTTCAAGATTACAAATAAATTATGCGTAAGTACAACTTATTAAAGCTTAATTCTTGAATTCATGTAACTAACTACGGATAAACATTATCAAATACAGGATAAACATTTCATTTTAAATACAAAAAATATATAATATAATTAGGATAATCATTAAGTTTAAACAGAATACTTAATTATTTATTATTTTTATAAAAAGCTATATTATTAAACTAAAAATATAATTAAAAAATTATATAAAAAAAGAGCTTTTAAATGAAACATTAAAAATCTCTTTTTCAAAACCATTATAACATCGTTAGAGACAAAAAATAAAATGAAACATTAAAAGCGATATGTATCTCGCTGCATTGCGCGAGTACCTTTCTTATATATATATAGAGGAAATTGTTCCTTTGTTCCTTTAAGAAGGGGTGGTTCTCGTATGATCCCTCCCCTATATATATATATATATGTATGTATGTATAGTCGAGATCATTTGAGAAATATTCCTCACACTATATTATATGTATATCAGTATATGTATATGCATGTGTAAGATGTTTTGACACATGCAAGTTTGAGGGGGCAGAGGTGTTGCAAAAGACAAGACTTAATAATCCACAAATTTGTGACAAACATAGGATTATCAGCCAAATCCACTCGTAGCCAATTGCTTTGAGTTTGAACCCAAGCAATCTAATAAAAAGTAAAAACATACAACTAAAAGTAATTCACGACCCCAAAGTTCTGTATTGAAATTACCATACCTGAAATAGGATAGTTTGTACATGAGACTGTTTAGCATAGTTGGAGTAGCCTGAGAGTCAATTCGGTATTGACCATCTCTCTGTAAAAAATAACAAAATCTCAAAATTACCATGGCTTTCAATAAACTGAAGTGAAATCTAGCAGCATTCTCAATGTTAAAATTTGTATAGAAATCCAAATAGTTCTGACTTTTATTAATTAGATACTTAAATTTTTTATCTTATACTAGAAAGCTAGCAATAATGTGCTTACCAAATAATCAGGTTCCTTGATATGTGGGAACACGCCTCCTCCAATACGCACCATCCATAGAAATTTATTTATATCATCGCTAGGGTAGCCCACAAGACCTGAAATATTTACAATTTTAGTCCCTAAACATTTTTTTTATTTGATTTCTGCCACACACAAAAAAAGAACGAACCTCCAAACACAACAAGAACATATTTCACATCCAAGGAGTTGAAAATTTCCCAAGCAGCCTTTTCAGGAGATGACATGGCAGTACCAACAGTAGCAATATGTGTGTTGTTCCACGTGTTGTTGTCAACAATAACAGTTCGGTTAGCCATTGCAGTTGTTTGGTAACCGTAATCCCACCAAGATGCAACCTGAAGTATTTAATTTAATATCCATATTAATATTAATAAAAAGATTATGATGCTTTTATGTGAGTTCAATGTATCAGTTTTTTGTTGATCATTTTTAAAGGAAGAAAAAAAAAATAGTTTTTAGCAGACTAGCAAGCAAAAAAGAGAGAATACAAGTTGTACCAACTTACCTTATCATCTACTTCAGTGTTATGGCTTAACCATGCATAGGCCTCTCTGAAATCATCGAAAACATGAAGTCCGTCATGGGAATGGGAAGTAAGCACAATTGAAGGAGCTGAATAAGCCTCTGCAGCAGCCCAGACACTATGGACCTATGAACGCAAATATAAACACATTTTCAGTTCTAAGAGTTAACAATTCTGACAAAAAAAGAGGTATTTGGATTCAAGTGATTGAATGCAATCTAACTTCAACCCAAACCAAAACAAACCATACGGGTTAGTTGGATTGGTCGGGTTGATACTTTGGTACACCAAAATATTCTCCTAACGATGAATATGTTGTTTTCTCTACTCATAATCTTTTTTCATCATCAATCATTTTGGTATAAGTTATCCATACTCCTTAAATCTTAAGTATATCTCGTTCAACTACTTTTCTCAATTTGCATAGATATATGTTCACATTTAGTGAGTATATATATATATATGATGGAGTTATATAGAGATGGATAAGAGATTGAAAATATATGTATATGAAGAGGGCATGTGATGGTGTAATTGTCTAATGTACATATTAAATTATTAATATTAACAATCATATTAAAGGGGTTGCTAAAATTCTAACAGAAGCACCAAACATAGATATCAAAATTTGCAGGTTTGCTTGGTCGGCTCTAAGTTGTACATCCATACTGCTCACAGACTTCCAAAAACGAATGTGAGTCTATAATATAGAAACTAATATCCAGTAAAGTTAAATGGACATGTTGCTTGAAGTATATGGACCAGAGTCTCCTATATTTAGGTAGCTGCCCCTTATTCAGTAGTTAGTTCCAGTGTGTTGCAATTAAGGGCTCACTCATCTAATATTCATATTTATCAATGAACTTTGTATACCATGAATAAAGAATAGTCTCTCATGAGTTAGCATGTGAACTTGTGCCTATAAAAAATGAATCCAATCTTAAGATGGAGCAAGATGGAAGTATTTCTTAGTAATGTTTGATGAAGTATAACAAGAGTAACAAAACAGCATCATGAACGCAAGATATAGAGTGCAAGCAGTACTTTACTGTGAAAAAAAGAACCAAATTCATTGAATATATAGATGGAAAGAAGAAAGTATGCTTACAACATAGAAGGCGCCCAACAACACAGTCAAGAAAAGAGCAAAGAAAGATGCCTCAACAGGCAAAACCAAGGGCCTCTTTTCAATCTTGGATTTGACGGAAGGCTTTTCAACGACCTCCTTATCTTTTTTCTTATTTTTCCTAGAAGGTCTTTCCTTCAATGAGTCTTCTCTTTTGTCAGTTTTGATCGCATCATTTTGTGGGGAAGCATTATTACCAGATACAATATCCCCTGCCTTGGTGGTCAAGATCAAGATCAAGAAAGAGAGATCTTAGTCCAACAACTTCCCAATGTCATGAATATGTGCAATTGTGTAATCTCGTTAAGTACTTACATCAGTCTGGAGAGTCTCGGATAGGTTAGATATGTAGAACTTAATGGATCTTGTAAAAACATCAAAAGCTTCAGAAAGAGCAATTCCAGACATTATGCATGCAGCTGGAGCAAGCACAAGCATTAGCCGTACCTGTCATGACATTATATAAAAGTTACGGTTATGGATGATAAGAGCATAAAGGAGATGATGATGATGAACGTTTTTGTATGGTAATTGGTAAATACTTACCATGACACCAGAAAAATATACTGACATTACTAGGTAAAGGATTACAAAGGCGCTGGCATCGGATAGCGGTGAAAAGCATGCCTGAAAGATCGCAATAAATAACAAGAGTGTGAAGTAGTAAAGTTAGAGAAAAGAACATATCAAAAGTCAAAACAAACAGAATTCAAGAATCTAAAATTCAGATGAACTTACAATAATTCCAGCAGGAACCAAAAATGCTAAAACATTAATATCCATAAAGTAAGAAGGCCATGTAGGTGGTTGATGTTCGCTAACACTTGCAATAATTGGTATGTACTTGCTTGCATAAGTTCTGAAAAGATAAATTAAAGAACCATCAGAAAGCCATTAAGCAAAACAAAAGAATATATCCCAAGGTATTCAAATTCATGAAATCTTTTTAAACGGATTGGTTGAGAATAAAATGTAATTACTTGTAAAAGAACACATACTAATTGTAGATTATTGTGATAGTAGCATGACGAGACAATAAACTTACGGATCAAGAAGACTTAAACTTCGTCCACTCCATCCCTTTGTAGGACTAGATGCAACTACTGCTACAAGAACTGCTACTACACCGCAGCATACCACCCTGAATGATGGAAATATATATATTTATATTATATATATATATATGTATGTAAAAATGTATTGTGGAGGTTTTCAACTAATGGAACCAAAGGATCAGCTCTATCAAGTGGGATAACCAAACTATGTGAAAAATCAATGTTCGTATTTCAATTTCTTTTTAGACAATAAATGCAACAATGAACTTTAACTTTAACTTTCTTGTGCTAAAATAAGGGTTGTAATTGCAGGTTTTATTGGGAAAAAACAGAAATTGCTGAATCTTTTTAACTGTGCTGGAATTTGCTACTGGTGTGGCTATAATTAAGTGCAGCAACAAATGAGTAAAGCTTACAGGCCAACAGATACGACAAGGGTAGCAGCTACTTTAAACATCTTTGGAGAGAGAATTCCTTTGATATAATATGCAAGAGCCACCACGTGAATGACAATGAAAACCTGTAATAAAATCATTAGAATTAAAAAAAAATAGTATATGTAATTACTTGAATTTAGTAAAGATAACATGACCATAGACGATAAGATATACAGCCAAATAATCCATAATACTCCAGCAAGCACATTTCATTCATATGCAGAACAATTTGAATGCAAGCATAGCATGAACCTCACATGGCACAATATATCAGTATTTATCATCAAACAGTCAAATCTCAAATTTATTTCAATTTTTAGCAACATATATTAGGTACTACTGAATGAGCAATTCATCATTGATGCCTCCCCAAATCATAAAATATGTAACCTATGTAAGCTGTAATTTCATAAAACGGAATCCTTCAAAAAGAGTATATGACAGCTAAGCTACAACTAAATAACAAACCATAAGCACCCACATCCAAATAGAAAGAAAACAGAAAAAAGGCTACTCATACTACGAGGTGTAGAATACATCATACATATTCAAATTTAGCCAGCGGATAGTTTGATGCCATCTTAAGATCTTTTATCATATTTTTTGAAATCTAGTGTATGCTTCTTTTGCTGTGAGGGGAGAGGACGAATCCTATGTAAATTCCAAATCAATAAAAAATCGTTATTGATTGGACAAACATATTTGGATCTTCCAATTTAAAAAGTACAAATGTGTATGATGCATTAATAAAGATAGACCTCTAATTTGTCATTACATGGAGTATTTTTCCCCTTATATTGATAAAAGTATGGATTTATTTTAATAATTTTCTTGGTTATTTCATACTGGATTCATGTTACATGGCCTAGAAATGCATCAAAACTCTTTAACTAGGAAAAAGTAGTAGCATAAAGTTTAGTCATAGATAGATGTTTTTATGCAAGAAATGCCATAGACATGCCCTAAGTGGCACCATTCACCTGCGGAACTCACCAAGAATGATGCAAAATGTTCTGATGTCATGACTGCATTAAAACCAACAACAGGCACCAATGCTGCCAACAATGTTCCCAAGACAACCTGCATAACAAGAACAAAAATGTTCATGAAATAAAATCAACTTGGATAACAAAAGAGCAACAAGAGATGAACTGTTACCCAGTAAAAACTACTACTGCTAAACCAAGTAAGCCGTAGATAGATATTTTTATGCAAGAGGAAAATGTCAAATGCACATTCCTTTCCTAATATGCAGGTCAAATATATATATATATATATATATATTTATACTTACGAGTGGAGCATATGCAATGTAGAGCCGGGACGAATAGCGACCAGTCACAATGCAAAGAAGCACATGCATTGGTATAAGATTGATGATAAAGGTGTACCCTCCCCAAGAGCAGACCTGGTTAAGAGTTAAAAGTCTAATATGAGAATTCACAAAAGAAACAATAGAAAAGAATGAGAAGCATAACAATTTAAGAAGAAAATCTGAACAATTCTATGCTTACCATGTAGAAGTATGAAATGGAATTTAATGTGGCGTAGAAGAGGGATCCTGTGTTCAAAGTCTGCAAATAAAGTTATCATCGTCAATAAATAGTATTATGACATGCAAATCACTGTTCACTTCATGTATTCCAGCAACAAGCACGATATGAGGGTGTTAAAAACGCTCATTTTTTTCTAAAGGGACATGATATGGTCGAAGGCACTTTGTATCCGTATCAAACCTTGATGTATAGATAGAAGGTGAAGATCAAAGCAAAGATAGCCACTGCTTCATTGTCATAGCTCCCAGCCACCGATCGAGATATGTAAGATGGCACCTGTAAGATATAAAACAATCAGCAGTCAAAGAGACAATAGATCATCATATGGGAAGTAGGGAAGGTGAAAAATCAAGCACTATAATAATGATGAACAGTAGATATAGCATAAAAGTGTACACGTAACACGTGATGCATAAATAACAGAAACCCACACACACCGCCCCCACACTGCCCATATCCTTTGATTATAAGAAAAGATTCATGTTTATCTACTGAGAAAGAAATTAGACCACAAATATGTGCTTTTTCACAAAAAGTCCTCTAAATCTGGAGGATATTTTAGATATGTATGCGAAGGTGAAAAATAATAGTCTATCAAATCAAATAATTAGTTTGATCAGTCCACCAAAGGCCTTAAGTTTCCGGTACACTCAATATACATCAAAAAAATGTGGTTTTATCACTTATGAGACACAGAGATCCACCTTGATGAACTCAAGGAAAAGAATATCAGGCAGTGCAACTTAGGGCTTAGTTTACACTGCAATTGAGCTAAATAAATTAATCCATTCCTGAATGCCGATTAATGCACTATTGTCATTGGGGGCAAAAGGGTATCCAAAAGGACAACTAAGTATCTAGACTCCATGATCCATAAGGAGGGAGAGGTTGATGATGACATAACAAATGAACACATTGCATAAAGTAAGGTTGGCTAAAGCGGAGAGTTGCCACGAGGGTGTTGTGTGACAACATGGCCTCGCCATGACTCCCCCCTCCCTAAGGTATGAGGCTTGGCTTCATCGCCGCTCCGCCATTTACAACCTTGTGTATGAATGGGATATGTTGGACTAGTTTTGTTTGGTTTTTTACACGTATGTTAGGTTGGTCACTACCTAAAACCTTTTATTAACTAACAAAAAAAAGGAAAAAGAACAGGAAATATCAACAAATTCCTTTATGCCAAAGAAGATGAGGGAAACAAAAAAGACTATCATTCACAAAACAAACAAAACGATATGATATTAAGTTCTGGGAATTTTAGCTTGAACTTCTATGCAAATCATTAAGATGTAGCTCACTGCATACAGCAATACGCACTGAAATTCATATAAAAGAACAAACTGAATTATCACAAGTACCCGTTATGTGATTACCATGGCCAGAAGAACTGCAGCAGTCAGTCCAGCACCTGTTCCCTTAACTTCCTATACATGAACAAGTGAAGAGGATTGAAGGATCTCCATTTTAACACATTGATGAATCTAAAACTATTTTTTACAATACATAAACAAAATTAGCACTCGGAAGGAAAAGAAACCTTAGTCAGCAGATATGTCGCCCATGCAGCAAAGGCAGAGAATACGGGAGCAGTAAATACACACACGGTTTCCACAGACAGAGGAATATTCAAGGATTGAAGCACCCTGAAATCAAGAATTGTTACTATATTTACAGAAACTAGTGTCATGAATGGATGGATTCTACTACAGATGACTAGCAAAAAGAGATTAAATAAAAGGGACTGATATAAGCTACAGGATTGAAAGCATATGTTCATAAAAAACACAAATCGTTCTCCAATACGTACTTCCATATAGTTCCAGCTGTCAAAGTCAATCCAGGGTAAACGGTTCCACCAATGACTCGTCCAAGAGGATACCTTAGGACAAGTAAAAAAATGTGTCAGGTTCGCTTCATTGCCTGACATACATAATGATATAAAGAAAAAATAATTTTATCAAAGTACCAGGTACGATCATCAAACCAATTCCAAAAGTCATATATCCCATTTTTTGTGAGGAACTGCAATGAAAAAGATGAACATAAAATACATAGAAACATACTTCATATTCAGAAACTCTAAAGGGTATGAAAGAAAACTTTGCAGCTCCTGAAGTCTAAAACTAGTGACAAATTTTTGGGAGGAGCAAGAGTTCTAAATACTAGACCATTCTGTCCATCTACTTCTTCTCTGTTCTTGTTACCTTTTTTATTCTTTCGAAAGGTATTTGCTTGTATTGAGTATTACACGGTATAAATTAACATCAAAATGCTCTACAATTTGGAGTTTCTAAGTTTCAAACTTTAATGTTACCAGATCATAGACAGAGTATACATTCTCTGATGGTCCATTATAGAGAAAAGGACATGTGAAGGATTACATCTTTGCTAAGCCAGATTCAAATCAATGAACTTAAAAATCAACACAAGAAAATAGATATGCTTCCATAGGTAGAAAACAGGTCCTGCAGTGGGAATTTTCCCTTATTGTTAGATGCAGGACTGTGATCATACTGTTTCTAGATTTATATAAATATAATTGTGAACTTCATAAACTGCACATAAGAAAGCATTTAACCGTGGAAAGGGCTCACTTCCGGATAAAAAAGTAGCATGTCAACTCACTTGTCATCCTCCCATCTGTGTTTTTAGGCCCAATACAAGTATTATGAAAATCAAGTCACTAAAAAGAAATGACATTCAGCATGACTTCCAGGATCAAAGAGATTGAAACATCAGAACCTTGGATTCACCAGAAATCACAGAATGGTCACATTTGTGGCTCTCTACACACCAAATGAAGAAGCTTTATACACAGCAAAATCTCCATATTTGTGCTTAAATCCAATAAAACCTTGATGACAAACTAGTTGAGGTGGCTACAAGAGGAATTGGTCGAGAAACAGGAATAAATACAACCACCAAAACTAAGTGGAACTCGTCTACATGAATACCACCATTTACTCCCATATGCCTTGTGATATACATGTCAGGGATAGAATACGGTTTTAATCTTGAAAAGTCAACTAGTGCTGTAATGAAACATAAAGGATCTGTTATCCCAAGGAGAAAGGAACTTGTCATCAGCTTCTCCAGGGATTTCCTAACCAAATCTATCCATTCTTATTTTACAATCACTCTGCAAACTATCCAAAAGTGATATAACGAGTCAAATTCTCGTGTAACAAGCAAATTAACAACAACACTGATATGCAACAATCCAAAGATATGAAACTACTTCCCCTAAAACGAACAAAATTCTTCCCAAACATCCTGCATGCTAAAAACGCACATCTTAATGCGTAAAAACCGTCAATTGAATCAAACTAACAACACGTAAAGATCAAAACTTAAAGTAAAATAAATCAATTTACAAGAATAAAAACGAAACCTGAGTGACTCTGTAATTGAAATAAGGATCGAATTCATGAATAACACTTTCATACTTGATAACCTGCAACAGAAACATATCAAAAAAACAGATCAGTTCAAGAAAACAACATATTAATGATGATATACGTATCAATCGATGTTTAGATCCAGTTGAATATACCGAGAAAAGACGGATCGAGAATGCAAGGACTCCAATTAACAGGAGAATGAAGAAGGCGAGGACATTTCCAAAAGCGAAGCGTAGAGTCGAAGGAGAAGACGCCGGCGGTGGCTTCGTTATGGTATCTACGGGGACTGCCATTAACGGCGGCCGGAAAACCTCCAATGTGTGTGGTTTTTGTGAGTTTGCGAGAGATTTCGAGTCAATTGAGCTTTACAAAGAGAAGACTTTTGGGAGTGCAGAGAGGGAGAGAGAGAGAGAGTGTGAGCTGAAGGTAAAAAATTACTGATTTACCCTTGATGTACACCTTGATGTCTTTGATTGGAGGAGAAAGAGTTTTGTACACGTGGAATGGTCTTATTGGTCATGCTACGTGAACTTCCCCCAGAAAAATAAATCCCCTTCTTTAATCTTGATTATTTTTACTTAAACCATTTTATTTATTTTTTATTTTAGCTAAATACATCATTGTATATATATATACAATGTAGAGTTTTAAACGATATCATCTTTATTTTACGATAATGTAAAAACACATTTATTTTGTGCGATAATAAATGTAAGGGGATCAGGTGGTGTTTGGACGTCTTGTCATGCGACTTAGGTCATGCCAAAGGTCGTCTACGTATATGATTTAGTATCACGTGTGATGGTATTGACTGATTATAGTATCACACCAATAACACGTCTATCACATGTGATAATACATGTGAGGGGGCTTAGTGGTGTAAATGTGACTTGGCCTGCAACCTAGATTGCGCCAATAGTCGTCCACTTCTGTAATTTATTATTACATATGTATCATATGGGATGAAATAATAGTATCACACGTGATTGTCTATAGTGAAGTGGTGTTTCCATGTTCTCGTAAAATGAAGGTGTTCTCGTTTGAACTCTTCCCTCCTTGTATAGGCGTGGGATCATGTGAGAATAAGAGTTAAGGTGAGAAAGGTAAGAAGAGATTCGTACCTTTGATCATGTTACCTTATCAGGTGAGTATGGTAAGTACCAATATCTTACCCGATAAGAATGAGACAAGGAGCAAGAGTCTTACCCGGTAAGTGGGGGCAACGACTCTTACTACAGTTAGCGCTTACCAATACGATGTTGTTTTTTATCACTAAAATCTTACCTTGTAAGTAAGTGATGGTGTTAAATTTTACCGATAAACGCTTACTAAGTAAGTGATTTGTAAACGACCACTTTTTACATTTTCAATGCATGATTTTAAGAATACAATTATAATCTAGAAAAATGATGCATATAGCATCACTATTTCAAAAATATACAATATACAAGTTGACATATAATTTGGTAAAATGTTACATTGGTTTCAAGTTCCAACAACTACTATCTACATCAATAAAAATAATCAATTTTTAGAAGATCTGCATTCAACTAAAAATAAAAAGTTGATTACATGCAATATGTCTCTAAGTTTAAGTAACTATGAAAACTGGTTCCAATGGTTTACGTTGTACAACGTATTGGGTCTATCTTTCTAGTATATATATTTTGACGAAGTTCATAGTGTGCATATTTACCAACGAATACACGTCATAAAATCAGTTCCGTGGTTCTCAAACTGTTCACGGTTCTCAAGTAAACCGGCCCGACATCACACAAAAAGGTGGGACGTTGTCTCCGACTTCTCACACCATCTTAGAAATGACGATCATCTACGACTGTCATTCTCACCCTTGTTTTTTATAGGATTCGATGGAATGAGACAGTACATCAGATTTCGGGAAAAACAAGAACCGTCGCCACTTGCTTTGTCCATGTTTATATGCAGAACGGAAATCACCTAATCACTACCGGAGAAATCATCCTCCACCCCCATCGTTGTCTAATAAGCAAACCCACAACAATATATCTTCCCTCCATCACGAGTCCATCTCCAAACCTTGACCATATGGATTATAAAAACATAAATTCTCTCTTATTTATGTCATGTATGTTCAATCTGTATAGAAATGTTGTCTTAAAAGATTGATGTAGTGCATCAAAAGCATCATTTTTATGTATGCTCTCTCATTATTTTTTAATTGGAAATTATAAGCACTAGAAGCACACGATCCCAAACCCTATGTGTCTCCTTCCTCATTATTTTAGTCATTTGAAATCATAAGCTACATAAATATTGATTTAGGATTTTTATTGTTTGATTTTGATTTAGGATATTTAGATTAGCTTTAGAGTTTTCATTTTCAATATACTTGATTTAGGCTATTGATTTTTGTATTTCGTATAACAACTTTATTGAATGGTTTTGTACAAATTTATTGTTCATCTTAATTTGTTCTTGATGTTATTGAGATATTGTGTTTTTGTTTGGTTTTCATGAGTAAAATAGGTTGAATATTTTGGTTGATGTTTATATTATTGAATAATCGTATGTTTTATATTTGGTTTTAACAAAAAAAACAATTAATTAACTAATTCAAAAGTCGCATGAATTTAGAGAAAACTACAAAGTTGGTCCAAATGGGTTGTCTAAAATAACATTTTTTGTCGACTTGAAATTACAAAAAAGTCATTGTGGTCTATAAGAACATCTAGATTCGGTCTATTCCTTTAAGAGTTGTTAACATTATGTTAAATGATGGACATTTTTTCATTTTATATAAAAAAAAATTCTGTCTTTTATCTAATCAAAATAAATTTTACGATGATCTATGTGTTTTTTTTACTGTGGGTGATAGTTGTAATGGTGATGAGTGGTGGTTGAACAATGGTTGATGGTTGCTTGTGATAGCCTCATAGGTATTTTGGTTTTTACTTTTTGTGTTTGGTTATTTGTTTTTTATTCTGAGTTTACTTTTGTGTTTATATGTTATGTGTCCGGTGGCCGAAGATAGGTGATGGCTGAAGATGGATTTGACCGGAGAAGATGGCCAAATTATTTATTTATTTAAATGAGCAAAGGACTAAAAATGAAAAGAACCACAATACCCCTCATTTAACAAATGACAATTAACGATTGTTAGTGGTAGGGACCAAACACTATGAACATGCAAACTCTTTTGGCATGGCAACGAGGCGAGGAACAGATGATGAATGCAATCCTTGCCCTCGGTTCCACTATCTCATCTCCGACCTTAGTCCCCAATGGGTACGAGGAACCGAATCCCCCTGGTTTATGTTGGACCTATCCCCGTTCAACCCCCGGTTCAAGAACAAGTGGTTCAGAAAATGGTCAAAATTGGTTGAAAAACATAATACATTATATAACACATCTTAAATGTAAGTTTAATTAAAATATATACATCGAGACAAGTTGAGAAATACATCACCCAACCTCAATCCCTGTTTTCAACATGTTAGGGATCCCTAGCTCCAAACCCGATACCCGTTTTATAGGAAGCTTCGATCCTGAATGGGTCGGGTCAACCGAATTCCCTAACGGGAAAAGGGCAAATCACCATGCCTAAACTCTCTAGTCCTATTTTGGGGAAAAAAACTTTAGATACTAAATCCAAGACAAACTAAAACCATAGGGACTAAATCTGTAATTTACTTTAAGTTTTTTTTTTCCTTCTCCAAATAGTAAAATGAGTAAATTATGTTTTTAGTTCCTATGATTTGTTAAAAATTATTCTTTTTGTGCTTGTGGTTTAGATATTATGATTTTCATGCCAATAGTTTATAAATTATTGTTATTTTTGCTATAATTTATAATTTATTGACATTTTTGTCCATGTGGTTTATAACTCTTTACTATTTTGGTCTCTTATACGTAAAAAGATAAGAATTAATTCAGGAACGAAAATAGCAATAAACTAAAAAAACCACAAGGACGAAAAATAGAAATATTTAAACAACAGAGATGAAAACCACACTTTTGAAGAAACCATAGGGACGAATTATGTAACTTACTCTAGGGAAAAAGAAAACAAAATAGACTAAACTTGAAAGTGATAAATAGTCTAGGGATGAAAATTGTAGTTTATTCAAAACACCGACTTATGGCAAATGGTTATTAGGCTTCCGTATTGGACAGGGTCGTTCCTGTCATTTTGGAGGCCCTGTGCATAGAGCTGAACATGGTTCTATATTTTTTTTTCAATTATGTTATTTATTTTAATCTTTTATTATTAAATTCAAAAATAAATTCTCTTATATTAGAATATATGTGAAAATATAAAATAATCATAAACAAGATTTAAATAAAAATTAAGCTAATGTTTATATCGTTAAACTAATAATCATAAGGCTTATATGATTAATATGTTTATAATAATGAAAAGCTAATTAGTAAGGAAATTAAGGGGCTGTTTGGTTCACGGAATCCGATGGAATTGGAAGGAATTGGAATGGCCAAATCCATTGACCGAATTCCTTAATGTTGTTTGGTTCGCGGAATGAATAGACCGGATTCCATCGGATTCCACCGAATTCCATGGTTGATGGATTTGATCATTCCTTAACATATGTGAAGGATTTTGAATTCCATTTCGTATCAAATGCAACATAATTTATAAATTTCTTTTAGAAAGACAACAATAATTTTAACCACCACCCTCTCCCCGCCCCACCCTCATCGACAACATATCCGCCACCACCGCCGACACCGCCACCGCCACTACCACCACCACCATCAATTAATATTATCATTCCACCACCGCTACCGTCACCCCCACCCACCACGTCACTATTTTTTGCCGGCATACTCATAGTCGCCACCCACCCCTACACCCTACCCCACCCACCTACCCACCACCACCACCACCCACCACTAATGTCCTCATCACAATTGTCACCCCCACTCCCGATAGATGCATATTTCTATTCTTTTACGAGATTCCATTCCAATTCCTATCAACCAAACGAATGGTCAAATTCCATCAAATTTCATTCCAATTCCTTCAAAGTCAAATTCTTTGATGGATTCCAATTCCATCGAATTCCATTCCGCGAACCAAACGCCTCCTAAAGGTAATCACATAATAAGTATAATGTACAATATAAAACTTATTAATTCTTCATTAATAAATTGACACTACTATATACATTTTTTAAAAAAGAAAACAAACAACTAAACATTTAATAGAATGAAAATGTATACCTTGAAAAATGGAAGAACTTAAGAACAAGTGTAACGAGTTAACGGTGACAACAACAAAAGAATTTTTTTAGGGATTTTGGTCTTTTAAAAGATAATTTAGATGATGAAAATTTAATATGGTTATAAGGTTTTAATCCATTCATAACTTTTTAATAAAAAATCCTACTAACAATAAAGAAGACAAATAATAAACATTATATTAAAAAAAAATAGAAAAGATATGATTAAAAGGGTCTCTAAACATTGAATAAAAACAAATAAGACAACTTAATATTTTTGATATCACTACATAAAAGAATAAGTAGAAAAAAATAGCTGATTTAAAAAACTATAAAATTTATCTCAAAAATACGATTTTTTTTTCTTTTCTTGAATTTATAAGGAAGTTAAGTAAAGAAATCACACAAAAAAAAGGATAATTGAAAACTCAGAAATCACAAAAATAAATAAAAGATAATTAAAAACTCCTTTAAAATAAATAATGGTTTAGTTGGTCGTTTTTTCCTTTATAATACCAGTTATTATACATATATAAACTAAAAAAAATTGGAGGCCCTGTGCGATGGACCTGATCGGAGGCCCAATTTCCTTTATATAGCAATATAAACCAGAAGGAACCCTAGAAATTGGGCAAAAAGCAATCGCGATCCCCAATTTCATCCAACCAAAGGAAGAACGTTCTACGTCTTAAATCAGATATTCATCTACTCTATTATCATCGATTAGCGTTTTATTTAAGCTTGATTCTTGATCTTTCGTCGATTTCGTCGATCCAGACTGTATAAATCTCAGGTTTTTATGATTCTCTCTCGATCTAATTGTTAGTTTTTGCTATATGTAATCGATTGAATCTTTCATGATCGTTTAATTGCATATATTTGTTCTGTATTACCTACGTTAGTTGTTGATGATGATGTTTGCCGACACAGTTTCGATTGTTTTTCTCCGTTCGTATGCGATTCAGTAATTTGCTGCGTAGATTAGAGTAAATCTTAGCTCTGTTGTTCAGTCCTGTCATCTCCTTCTCTATCGCTTCCGTAATCTGTTCTTGCTTAGCTGCAAACCTTTAGATGGTGGTATTTCCAATTGATTTATATGTTAAAGTGGTAGTATATTAGTTAAATTTAGGAGAACAGTAAAACTATGGGTATTTGTTCGTATGAAGTGTTGTCTAGTTTGTTTGATAGGCGGTGTTAATAAAAACTGTAGGTTTGTTGTTTTTCTTTATTGGTGCAATAAGACCTAATTCCTTGGCTGTTGATATAATCACATAAATCATGATGAATTTGACGTGTATGTGGTTTTGACCAATTGTGCAATAGAAACATCTAGGTTGTATCTTCAGTTATGGGATTGTGATTTTGTGAGTACATGAGTATGATGCTTGTTTTTTGTATTTACTTGTTAAGCTGGGGGGACTGATGAACTTGTTGGTATTAAGATTTTAGGTGGCTGTTTGATTTGTTTCAATATTTTTCTTCGTAGGTATAAGGGAGTGAGTTGGCTTCTTGTTAGATTTTCGTCTCAATGGCAGCTTTGAAGGAGCTTTTGCCACCTGCAAAATCATCTTCTGCTACTTTCTATGATCACTCAAGTGATCCATGGTTTAAACAAAGATACAGTGCCCCAATAGAGCAAGAAAGCACCGAGGTTATTAAAAACGACCTTATCCCACTGTATAACACACCAGAACGGTTGAAGTATCGACCATCAAAAGCACAAGACTTTGGTGACGGTGGAGCTTTCCCTGAAATTCACTATGCACAATATCCTCTTGATATGGGTAGAAAGAAAGAAGCTTCTGGCCCAAAGACATTGCCTGTTACCGTTGATAACCATGGTAATTTAACATTCGATGCTATTGTAAAGCAGAACGAAAATGCCTTAAAGATCGTTCATTCACAACACAGAGATCTTGTTCCAAAGATTCTTAGAGACGATGAAGACGAAGAAGAAGAAGAAGATGATGAGAAACAGAAAGAGATCGATGAGGTCACACAGCAAACAAAATCAGCTCTCGAGAAGATTGTGAACGTGAGATTAAGCGCAGCACAGCCAAAAAACGTTCAAACTCAATCTCAAGATTCGAAATTCATCAAATACAAACCTTCACAACAATCAGCTGCATTTAATTCAGGTGCAAAGGAAAGGATCATTAGAATGGTGGAAATGCCCGTGGATCCATTAGAGCCGCCAAAGTTTAAACACAAGCGGGTCCCGAAAGCCAACGGTTCGCCACCTGTCCCAGTTATGCACTCACCTCCACGACCCGTGACTGTTAAAGATCAACAAGATTGGAAAATCCCACCATGTATATCTAACTGGAAGAACCCTAAAGGATACACTATTCCACTAGATAAACGTTTAGCAGCCGATGGTAGAGGACTTCAAGAAGTTCAAATTAACGATAATTTCGCAAAGCTTTCCGAAGCCTTATACGTAGCTGAACAAAAAGCTAGAGAAGCCGTTGCTATGCGATCCAAAGTCCAAAAAGAAATGATGATGAAAGAAAAAGAACGAAAAGAACAAGAATTACGCGCTTTAGCTCAAAAGGCAAGATCCGAAAGAACCGGCGGTGCCGCTTCTTCTTTTCCACCACCACCACCACCTTCCGACAACAACATGGATATCGACGAACCCATAAGAGGGACCCACATGAAAAAAGAGCGGGACCCACCTAGAGAAACGAAAGAGGAGAGAGAAGAACGTCTCCAGAGAGAGAAAATCCGCGAAGAGCGTCGTAGAGAGAGAGAACGAGAGAGACGTTTAGAAGCCAAAGACGCAGCGATGGGTAAGAAAAGCAAGATCACCAGAGACCGTGACCGTGACATCAGCGAGAAAGTGGCACTCGGCATGGCGTCCGCCGGAGGAGCGGCGGGCCGCGGCGGTGAAGTCATGTACGACCAGCGGCTATTCAATCAAGAAAAAGGAATGGATTCCGGTTTTGCAACCGACGACCAATATAACGTTTACGATAAAGGCCTTTTCACCGCCCAACCGACTCTTTCCACTTTATACCGACCAAAGAAAGATACCGATGACGAAATGTATGGTGGGGCCGAAGAACAGATGGAGAAGATCCGGAAGACCGACCGGTTCAAACCGGATAAAGGGTTCAGTGGTGCGGGTGAAAAGAGTGGACCAAGGGACCGACCGGTTGAGTTTGAGAAGGAAGTGGCTGAAGAAGCTGACCCATTTGGTTTGGACCAGTTTTTAACGGAGGTTAAAGGAGGTAAAAAGGCGTTGGATAAAGTTGGAAGTGGTGGAACCATGAAGGCGAGCGGTGGGTCTTCGACTCGAGAAGGTTATGAAGGTTCCGGAAGGAGTCGGATTGGGTTCGAAAGGGGGCGATGAATGAAAAAAGGAGAGTTGTTTGTTTTATGCATTAAAAAGTTGTACTTTTGGTTGTTTGTTTTGTACCGATGAATGACTATGGATTTGGGTTCTTTTTTTTTTGTTGTATTGGTACTTTTGGCAGAAATTTGGTTGAAAATAATTATCAAAGACTGTTATGTTTGTATGAATGTGGATGTGGAGTAGAGATGGTCAAATTGGGTCGAACCTGGCTAGGACCGGTTATGGTTCGATGGTTCGTTATCGGTTATATTTATCAAATTTTAGTGTCGAACCCGGAATTGGTTATATCTAGAACCAAATTTTCATTTTTTTAAAGTCTTTTTTTATTACATTATATAAAAACATACACCAATATCTGATTAAAAAAAACGTCTAAATTTGAAAAACATTAATAACATGTGTAAAAAATATTATTTTTATAGAAGTTGAGTCGGGGACTGGCTAACCAGCCTGGAATCAGTCTCTGAATGAGGACTAGTGGGTCAGATATGAAACCGATTTTTGATCATGTTTGATGTGACATTTGAGGTAATATTTTCGACCATCAAAATGAATTAATGATAAACGTTTATGACCCAATAAATGCTTATCGAGTAAGAGTCATTACCATCGGTTACCCTACCGGGTAAGGCTCTTGATTCTTGTCTCCCTCTTATTGGTTAAGATTTGTCGTTATTTGTTATATTTACCCTGTAAGACTGTAACGTAATTGAACTGGTAGGTATAAGTGTTTAGTGAATAACCCCTAAATCTACACCATATTTATGTTTTAGATGAGATTTTAAGAGCTATTTTTACCAACTATTTTAAAACAGAGATATTGGAGATTATTTTGCTCCAATAACTATTAAATAGAGAAAACAAAGAAACTCTAAATTTTCATATTTAGAGGAATCTTTAAAAGCCAACCAGGTTAAATTATTTTATGATGAATTTATAAAATATTTTAATAATATATTTAATATTGAAATATTTAAAATAGAATATCTGTTTGAGTTGAATATAATTTTTTAGAGATTTTGATTTTTAAGAAATAGCGAAGGAAAAGAAAGTAAGAGACGATCCACTTTGATGACCAAAAATACTATCCAAATGTAAGTGAAGGTGATTACTCTCGCCAGTAAGCGCTTACCCAATAAACATCTGGTTAACACTGACATATATTTTGCTTTTACATTTTGAAATTCTATTCAAAGTTGTTTATCCTCATGAACATTGTTTTCATTAAACATAGGGGGTTATTTACTAAACCTTACCAGGTAGGTACTTATCAGGTCATTTATCTTACCGGAAACAAGGACCGAGAATCTTACCTGATAAAAGTGATGATAAAAATGGAAAATCTTACCCAGTAAGTGAAGGTGACGACTCTTATTCTATAAGCGTATACCAGTTAAATTGTTGCATACAATACTGATTTGATAGATTACAATCTTTCCCGATAAAGTAAGCCACAATGTTAGACTCTTACCAGTAAGCACTTACCAGATAAACATTTAGGTAAACAACCATTGCACAAGAATTAAGTGCTAATTGCAACAAAAAAACTAAATCGGATTCGATGAATCTGGAAATCAAATTGGTTTTTTATAAAAAAGATGACATCAATGTACTTGTAGTTGTATGAATGATTTCACATAAAAATTATACAACCAATCCACCACAATTTTTTGTATCAAATCCATATTAAAACATATATTTTGTATCAGCCAAAATACATATAACTTGCAAAATATGACCCAATTTTTAATGAAGACTTACAGCAATCATCCACAAATTGTGTGCCTCAACTGGAAAACCAACCAAACCCAAATTCTACCTTCTAATTTAAGCAAAAACTTCCGAATCGATTTGCTCAATATTTGGGAAGATTTGTCGTAGACTAGACAAATACTCCTTTGACTTTGCCTGCAAAATAATGTCAACCGTATTTATATATATATATATATATACAAATAATACACGGGTTTATATGACTACAAAAAAATAACTTTTTTATAAGCCCAAAGGGTCTTTACAGAAATAACTGCTCTACTCCCACCTAGACCCTACTCCTAAGTGGGATATATTATTGGGTTAGTTTAGTATTTTAGTTAATATTTATTTACACAACTTCATTCAACTACTACTCCATGTTTCTATTTTAGTTTGTCCCAGAATAAGTGTCCACTTTCAAAAAAAAATGTCTATTTTCCCATTCTACCCTTGATTGTGCGATGGAGGAAACTTATCTTTCTATTATTAAAGGGCAAAAGTGTCATTTAGTCGATTAAAAAAGTACTCACTCCCTCCGTCCCAAATTAAGTGTCCGCATTTCTATTTATATTTGTCCCAAAATAAGTGTCCACTTTCGAAAATAGATAACCAGATTCTCAAATTTACCCTTAATTAATGCACAAATATTTAAGAGTTGTGAAGAAAGAGAAATTAAGTAAGGGTAAAAATATCATTTGGTTAATCAAAAAGTGCAATGATTATGCATGTTCAAAACTGTGTGTCATTTCAATTGTGGACACTTATTTTGGGACTGAGGAAATATAATAACTACACATTCCTAAAACTGTGTGTCATTTTCATTGCGGACATTTATTTTGGGACAGAGGGAGTAGTATTTGGTCCATGATATCATCAATGGATGAAATAGTTTTTAGCCACTCTACCACCAATTTCTTTATTTTAGTTTTCTCCAAAGGTTAGGGTTTCAAACTTCACCAAAGAAAGAGAAGGGTTTGTGGGGTTCAAGCCATTGGCTAACAATCTCACCACTCGATAAAAAAAATTAAAACCACAAAGAGTTAAATATGGTTTTTGCCTATTCAAAATTCAACCTAGTAGTTGGATCTAGTTATCTATACATAAATAAATGTGTCAAGTTTTAAATATTGAGGAGCATTGCAACATATGCTTAAATGGCCGAATTTTTTAAAGGTAAGTTTATAAAAACTTTGATGCGTTTCAAAACCAATGATGGATGACATAAATTTTATCCCAATCTAGTTGGCTAAAAAAGGCAATCTATTAGAAACTTTATGAGGTGAACCCCACTTGGGGATCGCCTCTAATTAATGCATTTAACGAATACTATATATATATTTAATATATATATAGTCATAGTTTCGTGTGAGAAGAAGAGTTAAGGTGAGAAGCATAAGAAGAGATCTGGACCCTTGATCACTTTTAATCTCATACCCAACCATGAATTGCGCTTTGGAAAGGAGATGATCCGGTGCATCTCAGTGCACCTCATCCTAATGTGCATCCAAGGATGGAGATCCCTTCTTACACTTCTCACCATAACTTCACTTCTCACCGGAACCCAACCCTATATATATATAGAGAGAGAGAGAGAGAGAGAGAGAGAGAGGAAACTTCAAATGCAAACTCAAATTTAGTTGTGAAAGTGAGGACAAATGAGAGCGTGACACGTGTCTGAATGTAGATTATTCAGACTGAATAATCAAAAGAAATATTCAGACTAAACATAGTATTTATTCAGTCTGAATAAGCATTATTCAGTCTGAATATGACACGTGTTGCGCTCTCATTTGTCCTCACGTTCACAACCAAATTTGAGTTGGCATTTGAACCCGCCCCTATATAAATCACATATATATATATATATATAATATAAAGCAAGAAGCCATAACCATAAAAGCTCTAAAACTTGAAGTAAAAACTTACACATGGATTGTGCTCAAGGTAAATGGTGGTTAGCTTTTCTCTCGAACCAGAAACTGCCTCAGCAATGCCATCTAATGATTCGAGTTGGTTGTCATTAAACCATAAATCTTCTAAGCTGCAATGAGAAAATAAACCAACAAAAAACAATAAATTATACTACAATGGATATAATGAGAATGAATTCAAATAAGAGGCTGTTTGGTTGGTTTTCCATTAAGCCCTGCTTGAATAAAGTTGTCTGTATAGATTGGGAAAATTTTTGTTTGGAGGGTTTTTTCGTAGATGGAAGGAGCATGCTCTTTAATTGGGAGGGCAGGTTTGGAATTTTTTTTGGCGTTCTGCATAAAGCTTCCCTCTATAAGCTTAACTAGAAAGACACTCGCGTAATGCAGGGAGATACATCTCAATTTTAATATTTCATTTTATTATTTGTATCTATCGATATCATACGGTTTTATGTGGTTTTGAGAAAACAATAATATTTTTATTTTGAATAAAATATAAACTTGAAGATATCATACTTTTTTTAAAAAAATATATAGATTTTTAGTATCAAATTAACTATTTAAAATTCTCTTTTTTATGTCATTTCTTTAATTCGATTTTTTTATTGTAATTTAATTTAGATTTAATAATGAATTAATTTATTTTTGTTTAATAATATAACTTTTTATAAATATAATAATTAAGTATTCGGTTAGAACTCAATGATTATCCTAATTATATTTTAGATTTTTATATTTAAAATGAGATATTTATCCTGTACTTGATTATGTTTTCTGCTGTTAGCTACACGAATTCAAACATGGAGCTTTAATAAATTGTACTTACACACAATTTACTTGTAATCTTGAATTTTAAGTAATATGCGTCAATAAACAATACTTAATGTATAAAAAGTGATTTTTAAGAGTTTTTGCCAAATGCTTTATATTATAGTACAGATAAATAAGCCACTTTCTATATCATTAAGCCACTACCAAACAGTCATATATAGCTGACTGAATAAGCTGCGAGTCCCAAACAGCCCCTAATTCATGTATGCATACCATGTTGAGAGGTTTTTGTTTGGAGGGTTTTTTCATAGATGGAAGAAGCGTGGTCTTTAATTATGAGGGGTAGGTTTGGAAATTTTTTGGCGTTCTGCATAAAGCTCCCCACTAGAAGCTTAATGAATAAGCCACTTTCTATATCATTAAGCCACTACCAAACAATCATATATGGCTGACTCCTAATTCATATATGCATACCAGGTGAGCTTTTCAATGTCCTCAATTGCAGCAAGTTTATTTGAAGAAACATCCAAGACCCGAAGATTTGCTAAAGTTGACAGGCCTTCCATTTTGGCAATACCGTTATGGCTCAAGTATAGTTCTTCTAATGCAGTACATTCCTGGATATGATATGATTATAAATAGTTGTATTAATCATTCAGGTAGAGAATCTATATATATAAAGGGTTTTACTTCTATAAATAAAAGGAGGTTACCTCTAATCCTTTCATGGAAGTTAGTCGATTGCTTTGCAAACTGAGCTTCTTAATGCATTTTAATCCACATAAGTTGATGGATTTTATCCGATTGCGACCTAACCATAGCTCCTGTAAGTTTGTCAAGTTCTGCAGATTCTCGATCACCTAAATGACCAAATAAATTAACGCAATGAATGATTATTTAAAAGTGGGTAAGCAATAAGCATCCATACCAAAGTAAATTCATTCCCCTTGGTTTGATGGAATGATTTTGAGGGATTTGGATTTCGTGTAAGGATTTGGAATCTTTGGTGTGTTTGGTTTGTAGAATTTGGAATGGAATTGGTTCCACTATTTATAAATAATCTACATGATTAAATTACCTTTTTATTAATTGATTATTACAAAAAAAATGTTTTAAACATATTTTAAACCATTATCACATACAAATCCTACGAAATCTCAACCAATCCCATGGGATTTCAAAATCCTATGTTTGAGGGATTTCAACGAAATCCAATGAAAACATGGGATTGGAATGGAATTCAATTCCAAATCCCTCCAAATCCAATCCTGCAAACCAAAAGTGACCTTAGTCTTTATATTAACAAAAGATTTTATAGAGTCAAAAATCACTTCAAAACCGTTGCCATTGATAAATTAGCCAAATCAAACACCTAAATCTGAGGATCTAATCATAACGTGTCAGAAACAAACTTGCATGGATTTCCTGTTAAGAACAAAAATCCTCACCCGTAACCTGTTGGATCCAAGTTCAAGAATTTGAAGTTGATGAAAGTGTTCAATCTCCTCAATCTTGGTGACTTCATTTTTAGAGACATAAAGTTCCTTGAGTGTGCTGGATACCTTGGACAATCCAGTCATTTCTGAAATTTCATTGAAAGAAACATCAAATACCAGAAGGGTTTTAAATATGCCAACATCTGGAATCTTCTTCAGCTGGTTATCCCTCAGAACCAACTCCTGCACAAATTAATTTATTAATTATTAATGCCAAACAAAGTACTACATTATGGACAACAAAATGGTTAAACTGGAAGAAACTGCATACGCATATTAACATAGGGGCGGGTTCAAATGAGAACTCAAATTTGGTTGTGAACGTGAGAACAAATGAGAGCGCGACACGTGTCATATTCAGACTGAATAATCAAAGAAATATTCAGACTGAATACAGTATTTATTCAGTCTGAATAATGCTTATTTCAGTCTGAATATTTCTTTGATTATTCAGTCTTAATAATCTACATTCAGACACGTGTTGCGCTCTCATTTGTCCTCACGTTCACAACCAAATTTGAGTTCGCATTTGAACTTTACTCTACTAACATATAATCATGAAGAAACACGAAAGATAATTATTCAACACATAATGGATATCTTGATTATTTTGATGAGAATGTTCTGTTCTACACTTGGAGTGAATAGAAGTAGCATGAAAATGTTATAGGCGAATTCCCGGAGTTAAGGGGCTGTTTGGCAGTTGCTGAATGGTTTGGTGCAGAATCATTAAGTGGTTAGAATGATTAAGAGGCTCTTATGATATAGTGCAACATGAAATATAAATGTCTGGTATTTGTTCAGGATGTAATTAGGGCTCTTAATGGTTAAAGGAGGTCCATGATACAAAACAATTGAGATGGTTTTGGAACCATTAAGAGGCAAATTTATTTTTTTGCCAAATAGGATTCACCTCTTAACGATTCAGAGGTTGCCTCTTTATGGAACTGTTAAGAGGTAAATAAACAGCCCCTTATTGTTCATAACAATCTTAATCAAGTTTGCATAATTCAAACTTAAATCTTGAACTTAGGGCCTGTTTGTTAGTAGCTTGATGAGCTTAATGGAACTAAGCTTATTCGGTCACCAATACATGACTGTCTGGTAGTGACTTAAGTGGCTTATTCAGTAAGCTTTTAGGGGGAGCTTTACGCAGACAGCCAAGTTTTTCCAAACCTTCCTCTCGATATTAAAAAAAAGTACGCTCCAGTCATTCCTCCAATCTATGAAAAAACCCTCTCAAACAAAAACCTTTCCGATCTATACAGACAAATTAACCCACAGTGACAACTTTATCAATAGAGAACTTAATGGAAAATCAACCAAACAGCCCTTAATATTGGATAGACAACGTATCATTTCCTCACCTTAATACCTTATCTAATATCTTGGAACACCCCAGGTTCACGAGCCAACAGCTCAAGAGTATTAACAATTATTTCATTGTAGCGCATATAATATCTAAATATCACCACAGACGATTTATTTCAAAACTTAAAATGGATTCATATTAATCCTAGATCTTGTTATCTATATACATATATTCCATTAGATCAGTGAATATATATACACACGCATTCACATAATCTTCTAATAGAAAATGATACAGATTTAGTTGATCTTTTTCTTACATCAACCGCATCAATACTCAACGATATAAAAAACTACTATCCATGTCCATGTGTGCACATTATTTCTAGAGCTAAATCCATATATATATATATCGATCTTCATTATTGTTTGATATTAATAATTGTTTCGTTAAAGTCCCAAATGTATCTCTATCTAAGCAAGCGAAGGAGAAGTATCACGAGGCCGAAGATGGAGATCCACTAAAAAGTTGAATAGCCTGATAAGCAAAGATATAACTTCATATTACTACATCCATGCAAAATATGGGGCGTGCTTCTGTTGTCGTAACATTCAAAAACCACATGATTCTTTCTGATCGTACTAAGTTCCAAGTATAACCACAGTAAACCATATTAGAACCACCAATTGCCATACAAACACGCATATACGCACTTATATATAGCAAGGGAGGTTCACGGGAAAACCCCCAATAAAATGAAAAATTAAGTAACACCCTGGAAAGTGGAAACCATTCATCTGTACTCTACACGGTATGCACATGTGCATACAGGTAATTGAAGTTGTTTATTGGTTTTTATGCACACGCGCATACCGGACAAATTGCTTAGAAATTACTAGTATGCACATGTGCATACCTACCAAGGTGTTCCTCATTTTTCATTTTTTTTACCGCTTTCCCCCAAACCTTACCCTATATATAATTATACCAATATGCATACAGTTTTCAGAACATAGCGTACAAGTTTTTATAAAAAAATTCAAGATTTTGAAGATTATCTAGTACAAGATTACATGTATATCTAATTCTAGAACATCAATCTCAGCAATAACAACTTCAGAACTACAACATTATATTAAAAATGCAAATTTTATTCAAGTTGAATCTCAAGTTACTACAAGTAATTAGCACAGAGATCCATGATGTCAGTATGTAATATGTATAGACATTATTCTCACAAGCTAAATGAACTTGCATTGCTCTTATTCTTAATCTTAACATCCAATAAAATAGAATCGAAACGTAAAAATTGAAGAACAGATTGCATGAAAGTAAAGAAATAAAACATACCTCGAGGCCGGAAATGGTGTCCCACTGCGAAATAGGCTCAACACCAGCATCATTGAAGAGGTTTTGTCGAAGAGAAAGCTTTTTGAGATTTGATAAATGAGATATACGAGAATCCAACTTAGTTAATCGATTGGCCGTCAAATCAATCTCGATTAGGGTCGGCGGGAGGTCAATTGAATCGAGATCATGAAGCTGATAGCTGCTGGCATCGAGGATAGTTAACGGCGAAGATTCATCATCGTCGATCATCGGATCGTTGCTGGCTGTTGTTGTTGGTTCCATTGATACAGAATTAAGAAACCCTAGAAAAAATAGTCGAAGAAGGAATGATCGTTTTTCCGTCGTTAGAACAAGTTTGCTTCTCGATTTCCATTTTCTTCTCTTTGAAAAAAGTAAAAAGAAAAAAGGGAAAAAATTTATTAAAAAAACAAAAAAAAAACTTAAAACTTTATAAAATAATTATTTTATACGTAGTTTTGTCTTTTTTTCAAAATATATAATTAATTTGTAATATAATACCAACAAATATCGTAAGAATTAAGCGGTTACCAAAACGGATAGAGATTCATTTAAGAACGATAACAATTTAAGAAAATACGAAGACAATCCTCAGTCAATCATTTGTACATTTTTTTTCATGTACAAAATCAAAAATGATCCGGACGACTTTTTTCATGCGACTTAAGTGGCCCCAAAAATCGTCCGCTCCAATTGGTACAAAATCACATATGATTTTATATATGAAAAATGTTTCTAATAATCTCGTAAATACTTAGCGTTCTTGTACGAATCCGGCATCTACCGAAAAGGTTCATATGTTAAAAGATGCATTTATAAAATTATAATGAATGTGAATTAATATGAATAATGTATAATGTCATATGCATCTTTAAATAAAAAAATCGATTTTTTTGAATTAGTCATGTATAAATATTTTCATTACATATTTAGGGATTGGTTGGTTGTTTGATTATTAAATATTGTATGAATAAAGATATATGTATGAATTAATATGTTTAAATAGATTGAAAGTTTTTCTTTGGAGAATTTTTTTAATAGACAAAAGCAGTGGTGGATCCAGGATTTTTGTCTATTAGGGTTCCATTAAGGTAGACTAAATGTGCGGAAAGTCACCCGACGCGTTTCAGGAACTTTTTTAAGCCTTTTAGTTGATTTCAAGGGATTTCTTAGTGTTTTTGTGGATTTTGAAGCATTTTCTTAGTGTTTTTGTGGACTTCGAATGATTTTTTATTGATTTCAAGAGACTTTTTTAGTGTTTTTGTCAATTGCCGGCAATATGAGGTCCCTTGGAAAATTTTACTGGGGGATCTAAGGCTAAATTTAGTATTTTTGATAATTTTTACCCTATATGATTTTTTTTTACAATTCAGTGGGATCCCTCGACCCCCTTTTTCTATACTGCATCCGCCACTGGACAAGAGAAGCTTGTTTTTAATTGAGATGATGGGTTTGAAAAAACTTGTCTTTCTACATAAAACTCCTCCTACAAGCTTAGTGAACAGGTCATTTTCTATATTATTAAGTCACCATTAAACAATCATGTATAACTGAATGACTAAGCTGCGAGTTCGATTAAGCTAGTTAAGCGGCTAACAGACTTTTAGTTTTTATTTATTTATTATTTAAACAGACTCCTATCAACGTAGTCATTAAAAAGTAATCATCCATACACAGAGGTTAAATAAAGAATAAAAAACTATGAAATCTCTATTAATTGTTTAGATTTAAATAATAGATGGTTCAGATTCAAATGTACTTGTCTTTATAATTCTAGATTTAGTTTTAACTAAATATAACCATTCATATTATTTACAACCATTTGAATTACAATAAAATTGATGGTTGATCTACGAAATTTCATTATATTCCTTTTTTCATGTACAATAGATTGAAGAACTTTCTTTTATATGATGTTTATAGTTTGTCTTAGCAAAGAGTGTATGATATTTAAATTCTCACATTACAACTATTTCAGTAGGTGGTAGACATAAATCCACTAACGGAAGGCTACAGAGGTCTATAGAGGTCATGGCCTCCCCGCTTTTTGTCTTAAGGCTATGTTTGGCAAAAGTAACTTATAAGGTATCTTATGACTTATAAGGTAGTTTATCAAAACCTTACTTTTATTAACTTCTCAATAAGGTACCTTATAAGTTAACTTATGGTCATCCAAACAACTACACTAAAAATAAAGTACCTTATAAGATAATTTATAAGTCACCTTATTTTTGCCAAACAATGCCTAAATACCATATATAAAGTATGCAGGACACAAAGATTAGGCAACTCAGTTGGTAATTACTTTGTATTTTTTTTTTAAACTCAAATCCCTCTACTCTCACTTTTTTTCTTGTACTTTTTTCTTCCCATATAACTACATATTAAAGTATCAATATGGTTTCAAATCCCTTCCTTCTCATTTTTCTCTCTTGTTATTTCTCCTTCTCATAACTACATATTAAATTATTAATATCAATTATATATAAAATAGTTTTTGAATAATGTAAAAAAATTTATTTAAGTTGGTATATAGTATTATTTTACTAATCTAAGGTTATTTTCTATTAAGTCATGATAGTACATAAACATAACAAATTTGTATTACTATTTTTCGGTTAATAGTTTAAGGTTTTGAGTTTTAGGGGTCATTTATCCAAACGCTTATGGAGCTAAAAACACTTACCCGGTAAGCACTTATCTAACACTATTACCGTCGGGTAAGATTTTTACTCTATCAAAATGGAATGATATGCAACAATTTACCCGATAAGACCGTAAGGGGGTGTTTGGTTCGCAGAATGAAATTGGATGGAATGGAATCTGTCAAAGAAATTTGACTTTGAAGGAATTGGAATTGGAATGTTGTCAGGTTTGACCAGCTGTTTGGTTGACAGAATTGGAATAGAATCTGTTGAAAGAATTGGAATCTGTCTGTTTGGTTCACAGAATTCCATTGAATTGAAATGAAATTCCAGTAAATGACTAAAATACCCTTTTTATTAAATTTAATTTTTTAAACTAAAATTAGTTTAATAAAATAATTATTAATTACTTCAATTTTTTTTAACACTAAAAATAATTTGAGCTTTTTTACAGCTAAAAACTGCATAAAACAGCCAAAAACTACAGAAACTGCTAAAACAGCAAAAATCATATTTTTTTTACAGCAAAAACAGCTAAAAACTACATAAAAAAACAAAAAACTACATCAAGAGAACATCTGTTAGGGCAAGACATATTTTAGTTGTTGCAGGAGACGATGGAGAACCTAACTGCTAGGGGTGAGGAAAAACCGAACCGAAACTGAAAAAAACCGAGAAACCGAAAAGCCGAAAACTAAAACCCCCCCGAAATACAGAACCGAAATCGAAAACCCGAAAATTGAAAAAAAAAAAACCTCGAAAAAATCGAAAAACCGAAAACTGAAAAAACCCCCGAAAAAGCCGAACCGAAAATCCAAGTGAATGGGTGTCGGCTTCAATTTTAAGAGATTAGGGTTTAGTTATTTTTTTAGGATGAGGGTATTTTAGGTATTAGGAATATATCAAATTCAATTCCATAGAAATCCCATGGATAACCCAAGGAATCTCAAATGCCCCTTTTTTGGAATTCTTTGGAATTTAACAAATTCCAATTCTTGAAAATAGTGAACCAAACAAAGGAATTGGAATCTGGTCAATGGAATCAGATTCCAATTCCACCAGATTCTATTCTATTCCGGCGAACCAAACGCCCCCTAAGAGTCATTACATTTACTTACTATGTAAGACTCGTGGTCCTTACCATCGTTCTTAGCAGGTAAGATTTTTAATTCGTGTCATGTTCATCCGCTAAAGTAATATGACTTGGTAAACGCTAATTACCAGTTAAATGTTAGGTAAACGGCCTTTTAGTCTTACGTTAACCAATTTTATCTTAAGTTTAATATTAGATCATAGAATGAAAAACAAATTATGTGCGTATCATTTGAATGTCTAATTTTTCATAATATTATATTTCGGCCCCCCGGACTATAATGGTCGTGTTCCGTCCCTGCATAAATCCCAAAAACTACAATACGGGGTGGTTTTCTTACAGTTTGAGATATATACAATCTGATTTAAAACAATCAAATCGTATCATGTTACGATAAGGCTTTATAGTTTCATTACAACATCTCCAACAACTATGTTATTTTAGAAAATTCGAAGATCTGGGAAATGTTTATGCCAACAGCGATACTAAACTTTCATCTAATATATACATATATATATATAGAGGAAAGTTCAAATGTGAACTCATTTTTGGTTGTGAACGTGAGGACGAATCTCAGCCACTTATCCGGTCAATAAAGGCGGCTTTGACCTGGTTCCTCTCCTTTAATAATCTCCACCCTCCCATGAATCGCGTCAATCCTCCGTGATCGCGTCCACCATAACCGAAGATGTGTGGCTGAGATTCGTCCTCACGTTCACAACCAAAAATGAGTTCACATTTGAACCTAACCTTATATATATATACATATATATATATATATATAGAGAGAGAGAGAGAGAGGAAAGTTCAAATGCGAACTCAAATTTGGTTGTGAACGTGAGGACAAATGACAACGCAACACGTGTCCGAATATAGATTATTCAGACGGAATATACAAAGAAATATTCGGTCTGAATATTTCTTTTTCTTTGTATATTCAGACTGAATAAATACTATATTCAGTTTGAATATTTCTTTGAATGGGACACGTGTCGCACTTTCATTTGTTCTTACGTTCATAACCAAATTTGAGTTCTCATTTGAACCCCCTATATATAATATAGATATTAAAAGATATAGAAAATATAGCATAATTGTCGTTCTAACAATCCAAACATCTGACCCTATGTACATC
This sequence comes from Silybum marianum, assembly GCA_036898165.1. Taxonomy (NCBI): domain Eukaryota; kingdom Viridiplantae; phylum Streptophyta; class Magnoliopsida; order Asterales; family Asteraceae; genus Silybum; species Silybum marianum. The sequence continues at coordinate 2,149,976 of CM072534.1, forward strand.
TAAACTTATATTTATATGATTTAAGGTAATCTGCAAATTCTAAATCTTGATCATATTTCGATATAAATCGAGCTCTCGATAGACTTTATTTTTATTGCGATCCATATAAAAACGATAAAATGCGATATCTATACTTTTTACCTGTGCAAAAAGTGCTAAAATCCGTAACCAAATTTCACGAAAATTACGCTCAGCCATCCTTACTCGTTATCCTAGTTTATGTAGTAATCACACTTTGGATTCTGACACGGGTTTCATTACCTGACTGAGTTGACTCGTTCTGACTGAGTCGACTCGTTCCAGACAAACTTATTAGGAGCAAGCTCCGGAATTCCATTTTCGTCAGAAAAGCTGTGCGTATTAAGCTCGGGCTTATTTGACTTTATCTTAGTCAACATAGTTGTCGATACTGATTCTTGTTCTTTAACACCATCAAAGGTTACTTCTTTCTCATCATTGATAATATCGAAATCGACTTCATTGAGTTCACTAGGATTCATTAAGTGATCTAGAATCATGTTTGAGTCAACTCGGTGAGTTGAATCCATTGGTTTGACTTTGACTCGCCCTTTTCGTCCAAAAATGCTGGAAAGCTGCTCTTGGTTGAGATGGATCTGAAAGGTGTCGTTAATGACGTTTTTCTTTGAATATGATGATTGTGCAATCTCGTAGAGTAACCAAAGGGTGAAAACCGCAAATAAAGCGTAATGAAATGTGTGCTTAGTTGTTGATGATTTCGGACGAGGGGTAAATCGGTAATTCATCATAATCAACAACTTCTTGGATGGGTTTCCTAAGAAAAGATAAATCAAATGATTAGAACTCCTGGATTCATGGAAAATATGCAAATTAAACACATCGTCAAGAACTTCAAGACATAACCCATGTTGTATATACGAGTTTCACATGATATAAGAATGTTACATGTACAAACAAACCAAATGAACACGGTATATATATATAGGGTTGGCATCCGGTGAGAAGAAGAGTTATGATGAGAAGCGTAAGAAGGGATATCCACCCTTGGATGCAAGTTAGGATGGCATGCACCGAGATGCACCGGATCAACTCTCTTTTAAGGTGCAATTATGAGTGGGTATGAGATTAAAAGTGATCAATGGCTCAGATCTTTTCTTACGCTTCTCACACGATCCTATGCCTATATATATATATATATATATCCCATTTGAGGTGGTGTCTGTGGAGGGTAGGTAAAATGTATGCAGATTTGACCTCTATCCCAAAGAGTAGAGCTGACAAAGAGAGAGAGAGTCTTATATGATAAAGATTTGAAAAGTCTGTTAACATAAAGCAATAACATAAAAATAAAAGTATGTACAAGAATGGTACATGTATGACCTTCATAAAATAAAACCAACTTTTCATTAATGTTAGAGTTCGACATCAGCTATACTTTGACATTTATTCTCAACAAATATTGGAACCTCCTTTCTCTCTTAAGAGCATCAAATTCTCCAAAAAAAATTGTAAAATGGAGAATCAAAAATCAAAATCTACAAAAGAAATTATATTCAATTCCATTAGTTTCTCCATTTTCGAGATTACAACATTAATTATATTACTAAAATAATCAATACATTTAATAAAAATATTATTTCTCTTTCCCACGCAATTAATTTCAAAGATTCTTATTGGTGAAAAATGAAAATAAAAAAAAAAACTTTCTTTTGAGCAATCATTTTTGGGAATTCTCCAAAGTTGGAGAAGTTTACTTCTCTTTGGAAGAAATTTTTGGAAGAAATTTTTGGAGAATCTGTTAGAGACTTAGAGCAAATAAATCCTCAAAATCTCCAGTTTCTCCATGTTGGAAAATCTTTTGGATTTGTACCGCAAATTTGAGAATACCGCATAAGAGGCTCTTTTGGACGATAATCTAATGGGTTCCACATATGACAATTACTATTTCGGTATTAAGAATGACAATTAAACCTGTGCAATAGTAGTATATAATATATTGCAAGAAACAAAATATGGCTTTTTGGTAGTTTGACAACTTGCCTAACATCAACGATTTTTGCTATGATTTTTTTATCTCCTCATGGATATCACAGAAGAAGGAATTGTCATCCTGGCTCTATTTTAACAATTTCCTTGCAAGAATTCAGCCCAAAGTCAAAACTAAGCTTTTTCTTTAACAAAATTGTTCCAATCTAACTACGCATGAAATCAGGAAATGTATGAAAAAAAAAACCTAAAATGATTCTTATAATTTTGAAGTTAAAGTACAACTGTAGCTATTTAACACTCAAGAGTCAAAATTCTGCAACTAATTAAGAAGCAGGAACAACACCGATTCAACCAAATCTGGATGACAGAAATCGGATGCTAATTGTACCAAAAAAAATCAATAAATCAATAACAAACTTTTGAGAATCCAGGAATCATAGACGAAATTCAAATTCTCAAGGAGATAACAGCATAATCTTATACTGTTATACATATCACACATAAAAATGAAGATTAAAGTCGAAGAAAATGAGAACATATCATCATTAAACTGTTTTCGCTTACTTAATCAATTTCTGCAAACTGAAATCAAACTATCATACATCGTTCCTATTCCGCAATCGGCAATCAATTTGCAAGTAATCAATTGAAAATGCTCCTACACCTCAATTGCTCACAAACAGAAACCCTAACATATGCATGTATACTATATAGCAAACAAAACAGTCTCATATTGATAAAATTCAAAAGCAATCATCGATAATCTCCAGATTACACCAAAAATTGCTTAAAATGACGATGAAAAAGGTGAAAATCAAACGAAATTTTACCTCTGGTATACGAATCGAACAGAATCTGATTGCAGAATGAGCTCCTAAACCCTAAATCTGTAGCTGAATATGTATTCTTGTGAACATTTTGGCAAAGATATGTTGGGAGAATTCTGGTTTTTGCTGTTTTCCCCTCTGAACAAATGAGGAAATGTTTGAATTTTGAAGTCAAAATAAATTGAAAATAAACGGTCATGAATGAAGTGTTTTTTCTCATGTGTTTTCTGTTGAAAGGAATATTCCTTTTTACTCTTAAAAATAAGAGTAAATTACAATTTTGGTCCCTGTAATTTATTCAATTTTTTAAAACTGGTCTATAAAATGGATTTTTTTTACATGAATGGTTATTATAACTTGTATGTTGTTCCAAAAGCGATCCCTGATACTAATTCCGTCAGTTAAAATGACGTTGGTTGAGGTAAAGAAAACAAAATTACCTCTTAATAGTAGGGGTAAATTTGTTAAATTTGAATCAACTAAAGGAGCGTTTACCAAAAGCTTACCCGATAAGCACTTATCTTGTCCCTCACTTTACTGGATAAACATGATATGGCTTGAGAAATCTTACTCGGTGAGTGCGATGGCAAAAACCAAGTGTTTTATCCGATAGGTGAGGATGACCACTCTTACCTGGTTAGTGTTTACTGGGGTAAATTGTTGCTCACGATACCGTTTTAATGAACTATAATCTTACATGGTAAGATAACTGATATTGCTGAATCTTATCAATAAGTGCTTACTGAGTAAGTATTTGGGTAAACGGTCCCTAGGTATGATTACAGCAAAATGTACTTGTGATAATAGACTAGATTGAGCATATAGGTATCCCTCTGATACATGTATTGTGTTTGTACATATTTGCAGTATTGCACCTGATACTACTAACGTCTTGACACTTGACCACTCACACGTACAAAATGTCTTTTTTGGAAGGGTGTCCTGGAGTATTCCCATCATAATCTTGGTAAATTACGATTATTGTGGACGCATGCATGATTTAACAGTTTTCAACTTTTAGCATGTTTTAAAGCTTTTAAAACACAACATGGACATAACATATCTATAAAAAAAACTAAATCATATGAAGTAACCTTTGATCAATGTAGGTATAACTGAATTTATTGAAACATCACATATGGAGTCTATAACATGTGTTTGAGTATTTGTAATGGTTATATCATATTGTTTTAATGTCAACTATATATGTGAATAATTTCGCATCTCATAAGGATTTAGGACTTACCAAGTACTTTCGCATCTCATAAGGTTGTTTGTTTTTTATCCATTAACTTATGAATTCATTAAGTTGCTTCTGAGCATTAATTTCTCTGAGTAAATTAAGATAAATTCTTGATTGATTTTTGTTCTGAATGAACATCTGAATAACAAAAATTACCATTTTAACCTTATGTCTATGTATCTAATTTTCATTTCCTTCTACATTATATGACTTTCTAGATCTCCCGATAAATGATATGTGCAGTACAAAGTTGATGTTGCAGACTTTAATAAAATAAATGGTTTGATAAATATTAAATACTTAAAATGACAAAACTTAAAACAATATCAATTATTTAAATAAAATAAATTATATGAATTCAACAAGTTCATAAAACAATATTTAATGACTTAAAATATATTTAAAATAATAATGTATTATTGTTTGATTATAATATTTAATTTATACATGTTGGTAAATTATTTATTTTTTTGTGAGACGTGTGATTAAAAATTGTAGAACAAGGGTAATTTTGGAAAAATGTTAACTTAACGTATTAAGATAGGATAAGCTAACTTAACCTGTTAACCCAATCTCTTAATATTAAGTTAAAATCAAACACCTTGATATAACTTAATCAATTAAGCTAACCACCATTAAGCTTATTAAGTTAAAAACAAACACCCTCTTAGTCGATGTCCAAACGAGTTGGAAATCACGTTACTTGACCTACATGACTTCCTAGGACACAGCTAAATTAAATCCCCTGTCCACACTTTATATTCGCAACTTTGTTTAGGCAACTTGTCAATTCGTGGCACCATACCAAGAGTTGACTAGTGTACCTCAATGGTCTTTCTAGGCCATTCTAACTCGATTTTTAAATGTTGTTATTCATTATTATTCCGTTACAATGCTACCCACGAGTTTACTACGCAACAAAATAAGTTAAATAATTGTAACATATTTATAAAACCAATGTATACATTTTTGCAAGTTTATGAGGATGAACCCTCGATTACTCTCCAAAATGGTTATTCTACAGAGTAAATATGAGATTCTACATATTTTTACATTATTTCTAAAGACAAGGTCCACCATCCTAGGAACTTGATATTTTGTAGCAATTTGTACTAGGGGTGAACATGGTACAGTACCATATTTTTTTTATCAATATCGTGTACCAACCAATTATAATTAATATTAAAAAATTTATACGTGTACCAACCAACTATAATTGATACAAACTTTTTTCGGTTAGTACATGTTGGTACGGTATTTGTACCAACAACTCAAAATGTGACAAAGTTTAATACAAACCTGTTGTGTAAACTGTAAAGTTTTAAAAGTTTAATAAATAAGTTTACAGATCATAAATGTTGGAAAAAACATAATCTTAACAAGAAACTTAAGAAATTAAGTCCACTTTCAAAAAGTTAACTATCATAAAACTAAACTAAATCCACTACCAAACATAAATATAAACTAAATCGGTATTTTAAAATGAACAAAATTAAACTACATCTACTTTCAAAAAACATCACTAATAGGGTATAGGATTTCCAACAAGAACGTAAGAGTGTATGTAAGACAGTAAGAATGTAAGTGACACAAGTCTAAAGTCACCAAGAAGTAAGGTGTATAAAAGACTAAAAGTGTAAAATTCAAAACTTTTAAAACTAAAAATACAAACCATTAAATATCAAATAATACATTAATAATCAACTATAATTCATTTATTGATTTCTTATATGATAAATAATTAAAAAATATGTATAAATATAAAAGTCGGTACGGTACGGTATTACGTGGTATAGGTTTTCAATACCACGGGTCCACGTATCAACCAAGTTTATGAAGTTGGTACGATAGTACCAACCAATTTAATTGGTACCGACTTAGTTGGTACCAATTGAATTGGTACGGTTGGTATTGTAGTTGGTTGATTTATCATGGTACAATTTTGACGCCCCTAATTTGTACCCATCTAACACTTCATACCTGTTGGCTGTTTAGCCCTTTCTTGACACTTTGGGACAATCTGCGTGTCCATCTAGCCTCAGTTGAAAGTGGTGTGTTAAAGTCTCATGTCAACCAAATTTGGATATTTAAAACCTCCAATTTTTTCCCCTTAATGGCTCTTTGCCTCTTTTAAAGAGCAATTCACATGTTCCAAGTATTTTTACAACAGCCATACAAACAACTCAAAAACATTTCAAAAATAATTACAAAAGTTTGTTAAGTTATTGGCAAAAATGTGGAGAAAGTATTTTGCATGAATTATTATGGACTAGAGAGATTAAATGGAAATAATGTAAGTTTTAGTAATGGATCGTTACGGCCCAGCCCAACTAGAAGCTTTCCAAGACCCAACCCATTGGGTATTTGGGCCTACTTTATTTTTTATAATTGGATTGATATATGCTTCATTTGATTTTAGATTTTGCTTATATTTTATGATTTTAGGGTCCGTTTGGTATGCAAGAGTGTTCTTGATTTATTTGAATTTTATGAAATGAAATTGAAGCAATGTTTTAAAACCCGGGTTTTTAATTGACCTGGTGTGGTGACTGGGTCACGGGTTAACCGGTTTCAATAATTCCCTTAATTTCTTGGATTTTTTTCCTTTTCCTGCGTGTATATATATATATATAAAGTAATAGTTTGATGTCCACAAGTTCCAACATTAAAAATGCACAAAAACAACAAGTTTTTATATCAATCCAAATACATTAAAAATTACACATAACACACATTTTTTTAAATTTTAATATAAAAATGGGTTAATCAAGTTTGAGAAACGGGTTTATCACCGGTTTAACCGGGATTTTGAGAAACCCAGTCAGGTTGAAACGGGCCGGTCATATGTATTAACCCGCCGTTAGTTAACCCGGTCACTACCCGGGTCCCGGTCCAACGAGTTCGACCGATCGGGTTAACCCGGGTTTTAAAACATTGAATTGAAGAGATCTGGAATTTTGTTTGTGTTTGGTTTGTAGGATATGAATTGGAACTATATTTCATTCTTTATACATAATTTATAAAAATAAATTTCAAAATAGTTATCGATCTTTTATTAATTGATTATTACTAAACGAATGTTTTTAACATGCTTTAAAACTTTATTACGAACAAATCTATGAAATTCAGTGAAATGTCAACTACTCTCATGAGAATTCTAAATATAATGTTTGTGGTATTTCATTGAAATCACAGGATCTCAATTTCGGACTTTTTTTTTAAAAGCAAACGTGGGATTGAAATGAAATTTAGTTCCAAATCTTCCCAAACCCTATAAAACAAACGGGGCCTGGCCTAACTATTTTTTATGTATTTTTTTACACTTAAAAGGAATGTCCTTTTTCTTTTTATATTTTTTAAAGCTATGAAGTCTCAAGTTTGTATTAAATTCATAGTTCAGTTTAAGATATATTTCTAACCAGTTTGGTTATTGGTCCTATTAATTACGGGTCGATCAACATCATTAATTAATACAGTCACTTTCATATTCTAAGATAGGTCGCAACAAAACACTTGACTTCTAAGTATGTGTCTATTTTTTTACTTAAACTAAAAATATGTTTGGTTTTCCGTATATCGAAGAAAATGTTAATGCTTTTAAATCAATTAATGCTTTTAAAACAATTATATTGAGGTGTTGCACTTATATTTATAAAAACCAGCATAAATCACGATATGTCGTACTTATATTCATACATGTATTATGTGTATTAATTTCTACATAATTAATCCCAAAAGAAAATTATGAACCAACTTGTTCACCTCATTTGGTTATCAATCTTTATGAATCTCGTTTTAAGTCGTTTTTTAAAATTATATCTTAAAATCAAGTATTCGTCATTTAAAACTCGTTAGCTGTCTGATTGATGTCATCTTTTTGTCTCTTTTATTTGTTCCCTTATCAAAATCAATAGCATCGGTTCAAACTTGAATTCAAGTCGCAGTCTTATGATTCAAGCTCGATGTAAAGATTTTTTTCACACATTCTCGTGGTTCAAAGCAGATGACGATTTAAAAAATATATAAAAAAGCATGATTTCTGTCGTTTAAAGAATATATAAATCTTGTAAGCAATTCACCAAGCCTAAAAAAATACAGTTGGTGTTTGATATATGACAATCAGATAAGCTTTTTACTTTTTTTATTTGTACATCATTATAATGTAATACGCGTTAATAAATTTGAATTATTTTAAGAAAATTTAAAAATGATAATTAAAGTTAAAAAGTAAGAATTAAACAAAACAAAATACAACTTTGATGATTAAATAATTACTTAAATAAAGGAGAAAAGGGACTTCCCATCTAATTATTAATAGAGGATTGATGTACCCTAATGATGTTCATCAATTGCTTTTACTTTCATGATCAATTCTTTTCTATTTTAATCTTTCTAATGCATGCATACATACATATACCATAGTTGTTTAATTAAAGCATTGTAATAAAAGTTATAAAACTATTTCTATTTTAATCCGAAAATAAAATACTAATGCAATTATTCAATAAAAGAAAATTTGAAGTTTTGAGAAGTATTCCGTCGTATTAAAAGTAGTCGGCATTTATTTTGTTTGAACTTGTTTATAGACATGAAGATTTTAAAATCTTCCAACATTTATTAATCGTAAGGGTTTATATATAAGGGGATCATGCGACATGCGAGAAATCAATCTAACTTGAGAGAAGTATCAGAAGGATAAAATTATATGTGATTTTGTAGTTATATCATATGTGATAATGTACAATACGTCAAAAAGGACGCAGACTACTAGTCAATGCGAACAAGGTCGTGTGAAAACTCAGTTGCACGATAGATGATCAAAGCCATATGCTTGTATCACATGTGATTTAGCGTTTCTTGCAAATTGACCATCTTCTAGTTACTTATCTCTCTCTCTCTCTCTCTCTCTCTCTCGCGCGCGCACACACACACACTCTCTCTATATATATACACACCCACACACGCACTCTCTCTCTCTCTCTATATATATATATATACACACACACACAAAGACCGAAGGGGCGGGGGGTTCCATTATGAACACATATTTAGTTAGAAACCCAAAAACCAACTACAACTAGCATGTGTCCATCTTCATGGTGATTATTCATTATGAATAACACATTCATGATGAATATGAAAGTGTTGTTCATCATTAGTCATTCATTCATAATGAATACATATCTATATTCCTGATAAATATGTCATTTGTCATGCTGTGAACGGTTCCCATACTACTAATCAATTTTAAATTTCTAAAGGAGCTTGCTCCTATGTATATAAACCCAACAAAATTGTTGTATTTTTATTGTTAAGTATATGAATTCCAACAAAAATGAAATGTTGTAATCAAAATTCTTATGAATTAAAAAGAAAGTATTGCTTATCAACGGGAAAATGGTTTATTTTTCTTCTTGAAATCTGTTGAAGTTTAATTTTAAATCGTGTTAATTAATCAAGTAGCAAGTATTTAATAATTTGTGAGTTTAAACAAGTTGTTGATTTTAATAAATAAAATAAATAAATGATTTAAAAGGTTGTTTTCCTACAAGTATTTTAGAATACATGTCTCATTTTTCAATCATCACCTTCGACTTTTATTCCCACAACAATAAAACAAACACATGACTACTTTCAGGAATATGTTAAATCTTTCCATTTCAACTCAAGATTGCCATCGGTATATAATTATATATACAATACATATACGGGTTGGGTTCCGGTAAGAAGGAGAGTTAAGGTGAGAAACGTAGGAAGAGATCTCCACCATTGGATGTACGTTAGAATAAGATGTATGAAGATGAGGTGCACCAGATCAACTCACATTCACAACCAAATTTGAGTTCGCATTTGAACTTTCCTCTCTCTCTCTCTCTCTCTCTCTGTATATATATATATAAAATAAAAAAAGGTTCATATGAAAATTACACTTATTTAAGAAAATAAGATAATGGTCCAATTACGTACAAATTACATGTGATTTTACATTAATGGCCAAAAAAGTGGGCGAGTGACCCTGTGGCCACGTGTCAAGGTCGCATGTGATTTTGTACGTGATGTTAGTGTAAAATCACTTATGATTCGGCCAATCTCTTATTTTATTAAATATGTATCATTCATGTATGAACCCGACTCTCTTTCTCTTTCTCTCTCTCTCTCTCTCTCTATATATATATGTATGTGTGTGTGTGTGTGTGGAGAGAGAGAAAGGGAAGGAGGGAGACTTGGGATTACGTAAGATTTTTTTGTGAGAAGCATGAGAAATAGTGAAGATACTCTTATATTATATAAACGTTACGTTCTATTTTATAAAAGTGATGAAGATTACATGATCTAAATGTGTATCTTCACCTATTTTATACCTTCAGTTCACATAAAAGTGCACATCGATCGTCATCATGTGTATCTCACGAACCATTTTCGAGAACATGAACATTGTGATGACTTAAACTGTATATGACAAAACTATTTAACAACCGATCGAAATTGACTAAAGTAGAACTTTCAATACTAAACTAAACATTATAAAACAAAACCAAAATTAACCAAGCCAAGCAAATTTAGGTTTTTTTTTCCTTGCATTTATTTACTATTGATTTTTTTGTCCATAAATATATGTCACCAACTATTGATCTCACTGAATTTATAGTTTTCATACGCAACAAACAAATGTTGAAATCATTATTCCACAAAACTTTATAATCGTACAATGTTATATCAATGAAACATGCTTTTAAGTAGAGAACAAAATGTTACTTAAAAACCGTCTTTCAAAAAGAAAGATTTTCATAATAAATTGTCGATCGTCAAGATTTGACGTTCCTCTTAATTATTTAATAACCACTTATCTAAATTCCCACTACATGGCAATATCTAATCAATATTCGGACCCTCCATATATATATATATATATATATATAAAAAGAGATTCATGTGAGAACGGTAACAATTTACGAGAATGCAAGGACAATTCTCAACCAATCATTTTGTACATGAATTTTTTCATGTACAAAATCACATATGATTCATGTACAAAATCACATATGATTCACATACAAAATCATATATGATTAGCGAGACTTTTCCCGCGGTAAAAATTGCGCGTGTCATTTTTGATGCTAGTACAAAATCACATATGATTTTGTACATGAAAAAAATTTCATGTACAAAATGATTGGTTGAGGATTGTCCTCGCATTCTCGTAAATTGTTACCATTTTCGCATGAACCCGCCTCTCTCTCTCTATATATATATATATACATACATACATACATACATACATACATATATATACACGTCAAGATCCTTTATCAGCTAGCATTTAAATGGAATTTGTGACTTTGATGCATTTAAAGTCGAGTATATATTTTTCCTTTTCGTATGTGGTCCTATTAATCTTTAACTCTGCTAGTTGGTTCATTGCCAAAATTATACTCGATCAGTAAGAAGTGGCAGACTTGAACACTACAAGCAAGTCATCCGATCCTCATATATATAATCATTAATGAGAAAGAGCTAAGAATGTACGTAAGAGCTCAAAACTCAAGCTCACTTGGAGATCTAATAAAATATTCAAATTATTCTTCAATAAAAAATTCGAAAAGATATTCAGCCAACTATACAAATCAATTTAATAGGTGAAATCAGATATTGTTGAATGAATATTCAACAACAATTATCGATTTGTTTTACTGCAATAGCTCAAATATTGAGTTATAATACCAAAAATTCATGCGATTATTGTTGGTGAAGTACATATTCTTACTACTAAAAATGATGATAATTCTTTTTGTTAACTGCAAGTACCTGAGTCATGTTGTATGCAGATCGACTGCTTCAATGAGGCCCAAAAGAAAAGTAGGAAAAATTTATAGGTCTTGCAAAACTCGAACTAACAAGCTGTTAGAAAAAGCTTTAAAACCATAAATTTTATTGTCAGATAAGTTAATCCATTTTTTTATATAACAAGGTTTTTGTATCATGAACTTAATCAATCATAAAAATAATAATAAAATGATAAGAGTCTCAATTATTTGTGTGGCTATTAAACTTGACAATCACCACAATTTATTTACGAAACCGACATTTTGCATTTAATCTTAAACTTTGACGCATTGCTTCTTTTCAATGATTGTTTTCTTTATATCATTATTTCAATTTTTAATTATAATAAATAACAATACACTTTTATTTTATTTATATTTTGGTTGTTGAATTTTAAAAATCATTTTGTCTCACATCCTAATTTGTGGGAGATTTGAGGTTCAATAGTCATTTGTCAATCGGGAGAACCTTATTTGAAAAGTGGTAAGTATTTAAGAAATATAGAAGTAATCATACTTCTTTATCAGATCATCATTTGTGGCTTTAACTGTAAAATGTCAGATAATTTCTTGCATAGGTATACGAAAGATAAATTTATAGTTTCATAACTTTTACAAATATACGGCAAAACAAGTTTATATGTAAACTTGTAATTCACATATGAAGTATATGTTGATATGTGAACCCATTAATTAGTTCGCATATGAACTATTTAATTGATTCACATATGAATCCACAAAGTTAATTAGTTCATATATGAATCAATTAATTAGTTAATATATAAATCAGTTAATTAGTATATATGTGAATCAGTTAATTAGTACATATGTTAATCGCATGAGTTCATATATAAATCAGTTAAACTACTTCATATGTAAATTACACAGGTTCATATATGAACATATAGTTCATATGTGAATCACACGAATTCACATATGAACCCGTTTACCGCATATTTGTAAATGTTACAAAAATATCCCTCTATTTTTGGCATACCTGCAAATTTTGACTAGTGAAAGTAACAATTCTTGATCAGTCAAATTCTATCATTTCTTTAATTCTCAAATATTTATCATTTCTCAAAATAACTTATGGTTGTATAAGTGAAGAATTGTGTGAGAAGTAAAATAAGATGAGAAGCATAAGAAGAGATCTAGACCCTTGATCACCTTTAATCTCAAACTCATCCTTGAATCGCGCTTGGTACGGGGATTGATCCGGTGCATCTCGATGCATCTCATCCTAATATGCATCAAGTGTGAATATTCTTTCTTACGCTTCTCACTTTAACTCTCCTTCTCATCGGACCCTAACACTGGCTATATATATATGTGTGTGTGTGTGTAGAGAAAAGTTCAAATGTGAACTCATTTTTGGTTGTGAACGTGAGGACGAATCTCAGCCACTTATCCGGTCAATAAAGGCGGCTTTGACCTGGTTCCCCTCCTTTAATAATCTCCACCCTCCCATGAATCGCGTCAATCCTCCGTGATCGCGTCCACCATAACCGAAGATATGTGGCTGAGATTCGTCCTCACGTTCACAACCAATGCATCATTTGCTATTTCATATGATTTTTTTTATTTATGGCTCATATTTAATTTAATGATTAATATATATTTGTTTTAAAAATGTCTTTATTTCACATGTAGTTGGTTCATAATGTGAACTTTTTTGGTATGTTCGTGAAGCCAAAACACCAATACACGCAAAAAGTTCCCACGTTGTGAACTGAATACATATGAAACAAATACATGTCAATCAATGCATGTTATACTTAGATGAAAAAAATCATGTTAGTATTTTCTCCTTCCATCCATCGAAAGGTTTCATGTTATAATTGCAAATTTCTAAGTAATATACATACTTGTTTTCTGTAAACTTTTTTTGAAAAGGAATAAATACGAGTCATGAGTTGGATCCACAAGAGAGCTCAATTATGTACGAGCCTATTGACGTAATTCTTTTATACATGTCGAAATTTAATTGAAGGAACAAAGAAGAAAACAAGAATGAGTACTTAGGGCTATTGACACAATACTTTTATACATTATACACAAAATTCAAGTTTTGTAAGCTCATTCATGGATTCAAACTCGAGATCAATTAGATCGTTTTTATTGACTCAAACTCGATAATTTATATATTATAATTATATGATTCGTGAACATATAAACATGCTTGGCTCGAAAAAAAGTGTATGTTTGAATGACTCGGATCGATTTGACTCAACAAATTTAATCAGATTTTTGAACAAGCAGAGTCCGACATTGGTATTATGAATTCGACCTGTTATACTTAACGAGTTTTGTTTTGTGTTCAACATTAACTTGTGCTCAACTCTTTATAATGTCAGAATCATTAAACATCCATAGGTCAGATAATTGAGATTGATTTTCTCGCTTTAAAAATATTATAATAACATGTCATCCACATCATGACTCCCTTATTTACTCCTATACTTTGTTTGTTTGTTTTTTTTCATTTTAAGCTCTTAATCACCACTTATGTCTGCTTCGTTTAGACGTTTCATAACTATTTTAGAATTGAAATGAGACTTCAGACTTTAATACCTCTTATAAAACAAACGTGACCTTACACTTATAGTGTTAACAAAAAAAAGTTTCAAATTTAAGAAATGAATATGGAATCATTCATAATAATTCCATGGAAAAGAATGAGTGGGTTCTATAACAAAGCAATGCATCTTCTAGTTTTGCTTATGAAGGAGGCAAAGGGAAGTTTCTCACCCTTTTCAAATGAATAATTGATAAAAATTTAAAATAATGTGTCAACTTCATGGTATGATTAAATACATATTACCAAAAAACTATTGTATAATTAATTAATTATTTTATATTAATTATTTTGCTTCATAAATGACATAAATTCTTGAATTCGTCACCAAGCATACAAAAAAAATTGCTAATAATAAGATGTAATGATATCCTTTTAGTTATGGGTATTTAGGTTAGTTTATGTTTACCATAGCTAATTTTATGGAATTCTTAAAATAACTATCAGTAAAATTTTCAGTGGTACCAAAGATACTCAAACTAACGATATGAAAAGGTGTTCCAGCCCGAACATTGGACTATCTGGGATGGTTCTTGCATAATTTATTGCTTGACTATTTTTATCAATCGAGTATAAAAAATAACTATAAAAGGAAGGAGAGTTGTTTCAGTCTTTCAGAACAGCTTTTGGACTTGATAATCTTAGAGCATCTCCAAAAGCTACGTTAAAATGGAGAATAGTGAGATTTTAATAATTTTTTGTTCAACAACTATGTTATCTTTTGTGTTCAAATAGAAAAAAAAACAGATCATAAAAAGCTCCAAATTTGAAGAAAATCTCTAAAACCCAGTTTTTGAGAAACAAAAATAGTATTTTAATCATTCCACAACAAGAGACATTGAAATAAAATGTTTAGTAGAGATACATAATATTTTATTAATGTATTGATTATTTTGATAATATAATGAATACTACAATCTATAAAATAGAATGATTATTGGACTTAGAAGTAATTTTGTTAGAGATTTTGACTTTTCTTACTATATTTAAGAAAAAATATATGATAGCTTTTGAACATGTCCTTATATTTACTCTTGTTTATTCAAAATCATGTCAAATCATACATTAATAATGTAAAAAAATAAGTTTATTTTGATGTATATGTATATGGAAAAAAAATAATGGATATGTATACATTCATACTTATATAGAGATAAAGGAAAGTTCAAATGCGAACTCAAATTTGGTTGTGAACGTGAGGACAAATGAGAGCGCGACACGTGTCTGAATATAGATTATTCAGACCGAATATACAAAGAAATATTCAGATTGAATAACATAGATTATTCAGACACGTGTCGCGCTCTCATTTGTCCTCAAGTTCACAACCAAATTTGAGTTCTCATCTGAACCCACCCCTATAGAGATATAATTAACCAATAGTTTTTACATAGTTTGGGTGAGAGATGAAGGATTGTGTGAGAAAAATAGTTAATGTAAGAAACATAAAAAAATATCTGAACCCTTGAACATTTTACTCTCATTTTTATCCATGATTTACTTTTTTAAAAAAAATTAATTTGTGTATCTCGATATACCTCATCAATGTTGACATTTATTTAAAAGTGATCTAAAAATAAAGATTTCTTTTTACATTTCTCACCGTAATATATGGGTTGGGTTCCGATGAAAAGTAAGAGTTATGGTAAAAAGCGTAGGAAGAGATCTCCACCCTTGGATACACATTATGATGAGATGCACCAAGATGAGGTGCACCGAGGTGCACCAGATCAACTCCCTTCTAATACATAGTTCATGGATAAATATGAGATTAAAAGTGATCAATGACTCAGATTTCTTCTTATATTTCTCAATTTAACTTTTCTTCTTACACGATTATACGTCCGTAATGTATAGTCCAAAAAAGGGTCTACGGGCCGTACGTTACACCGTACAACACAGGATTGCCACGTGTTCGTTGTTTATGGTGCACCAATTAAATTACAGAATAATAATTGATGATTAAATCGAGAGCAGTTGTTGCCTACCCACTTGTACGTTTTGCATTAAAATCCGACAATTATACCTCTCACTATGATATTTGGTGCTCCGATAAATAACATAATAAAATACACAATGTACATCAGAAATTAAATGAATTAAAAAAGTTAGATTATTAATTTAATAAACAAACAATTTCTTTATAAAAAATAATAAAAAAACAGTGATATTACTATAAATAAATAAATGAATTTTTTTTTGCATAAAAATAGGATCAATTTCGCTTTTATTCCAATTTCTAAGAACTAATTTCCAAAAGCGAAATTGGAATTTTGAGAAGCCAGTTTTGTTTTGGGTAACTGCGAGTTTCAGGTTAGCTTACACGTACGGACTGATCATTTGAGCGACCATGAATAGTCTGAAGTCATCGTAGGTGAATCTTCATAGTCAAAAGCGCTTTGACTTCTTCTGGACCAGTTTTTTAAATGAGAAGTTTATAAGTTTTCTTTTGTTAATCGCAGGTCTCAGAAGTTAGAATCAGTTTTCTTGTACCTTGAGTAATCTTATGGGGTCTTTGAGAACATTTAAGAAAATTCCAGATGACTTTTGAGGGTCTTGTTGGTGATCTTTAGAAAGAGGTACCACAAGGGTTTAATTCTTATTATCAATATAAGTTTTGAAAGTTGGTTTCATGAAAATCTAAAAAGAGAGTTCCCTAAAGTTGTAACAAATACAAAATTGATCTCAATGTGATATTTGAAAATGAGCCAATTTCTCAAATCTTAAGGTTTAAGGGTTGTTTGGTTTTTAACAGTTCTATTAAGAGACGATATCTGAATCATTAAGAAATGAATATTGTTTGGTAAAAAATAAGTCTGTTTCGTAATGATTCTAAAACTCTTTTAATCATTTTGTATCTTGCACATCTTTTAACCATTCAAAGCCCTGATTTCATTTTATATAATTACCAAAAAATTATATTTCATTTTGCATTATATCAAAAGAACTTTTTTAATTATTCTGATCACTTAATCATTTAGTGTAACAGTCAAACAACCCTGAATAAAGTCGTTTTAGTAAAGATTTTAAAAATTAGCTCTTCAAAACTGTAACAAATACAAATTTAATTTCGTTTTCAATTTGTTAAATATTTGATGTATAATTACTCATTTTTATTTTTTAATAATATCAAGAAAACCTCCAAATATAAAGGGTGAGTTTTTTTTTTAATTAATATATTTTAAGTTTGGTGGAATAGACCTTCCTCCTATCTCCACAAATGCATTTCCTGGAAGTAGCTGGAGTATTTTTGGAGTAACTACCAATAAACCATTAATAAATTCATATATTTAAAGAATTATATCAGTTTTCATACACCGACTAATTCATCAAACGATCAGTGGTTTAGAGTCTGCTACGTTTGAAGTTATAACAGATGAACTTTCACGATAACAAAGAATTTGACAGCATTAGGTAAACTTGTATTTTAGGACTTTAATTTTGATTTTATACACATTTGGATTCTAATTGTGATATCTTAGATCGAATAACCAAATTTTTAAGACCGTGGAATTAATTTTTACAATAAAATTTATCGGTAAGCTATATACAAAATTATATGGTTAGGGGTGAGTTCAGATAAAAACCGAGTTTTGCTTGTGAACATGACGGTAAATGATAGCGCGACACGTGTCATTGGCGTCCACGGGTTATACATGCTGAATTAATCATGATTGTCTGTTATTCATACTGAATTTTGTGTTATTCATATTGAATGTTATATCTAGGGGTGAGCATCGGAACCGGGTACCCGTCTTTGGAGCCGGAACCGCTTCGAAACTGCCGGTTCCGGAACCGAAACCAATGTGATTGGTTTCGGTTCCGGTTCCTAAAATATGGAACCGATCAGGACCGGTTCCTGTTCTCATTTTTTTGGAATCGTTACCCGCTAGGTACCTGCTATCCGCCAGTTTTAAATAAAAAATATTTTATATATTTATAAATAATAAATAAAAACTCAAACTTTCTAATTTGTTTATGTAATAATTGATTTTTATCGTATTAGTTTTGACCATTTGTTGTATTTATTACTTTAAGTCGGTATTTTGTAGTTTATAATTACATTTTTATCGTATGCAATGTAAAAAAAAAATTAAAAAAAGTTGAAGTCGGGTACCCGGTACCGGAACCGGTTTCCATCGGTTCCGGTTCCAAAATATAAGAAACCGGTGTTAGCGGTTCCGGTTCCATGGAAAATGACCGGGTACCCAACTATTCTCACCCCTAGTTGTATCGTATGAACATCATCTTCGTTATTTATACTGAATATGGACGTCGAGAATGCTTGTCGTTTTTCTTTGTTCTCATGTTTACAATGAAAAATGAGTTTGCATTTGGACTTTAATTTCCTAGGTTATATCTAATTTTAAGTAGCTAATTTAATCATCTAATTATGATTATTAGATACGATAATAATCGTTAATACCCATTTAAATGAAATATATTTTGTTGATGATGTGATTAGGGATAAAAAAAGATGGGTTAAAAAAATATATTTTTTAATTAACAATTAATTACTTTATCAACAGTAACGGACGCCATTAATGAAAGGGGTTTCAAATGCACCATCAATAAACGTACCAAATGCTTTGAAATTAATCAAACACCAAACCACCATATATTTTGGTGGGTGTTGGTAATATAATTAAATTAAATAATTATAGTTAGGGTATGTTTGACAAACTAGCTGACAATTTAACGGATAACTGATAAACTAGTGAATGACTGATAACCTAGCTGATAAAAAAATTATGTTTGACAAAACTAGCGTATAAGAATGTAAAATGACCAAAATAGCATATTGAAAAATAAAAATAATTAATATTTATAAAGATTATAATTGGAAAAAATGACAATAAGCTTCCAAGACGCTACTCCAAGTAGTGTTTCAATAAGCTAGCTTATGGTTTGTCAAACGTGTACACCGAAAATAAGCTTGCTTATTTTTATCGAACATAGCCTTAGATAGTAAACAGTATGGTTATTTATTTGAGAACACATACACCATTAGATGAGAAAAAAATCATTTGAAAACAATATCTTATGATAATAGTTTACTACAAGAAAAAAATGATTTTATATGATGCCTAAAATGAAAAAGTGTCCTAAATGAATACTTTATAGAACACAAGTTAAGTTTATAAGACTAACCCAAAAAGTGTCATATCTAAAAACGTTACAATAGGTTTATAGGCCGATTTTAGAAGTTTTAACAAGTTTTTTTTACAATTATTTTAAAATAAAGTGTCATTTTAGCTATTTTATAGGACATTTTTTAAAAGTGTTATATAAAAATATGGGTTTATAGGATACTTTTCAAAAGCGTTCTATAAAACAACTAATAGAACACTTTATTTTAAAAGCGTCATAAAAACTTGTTGATATGTCTAAAAACGTCCTATAAACCTATTGTAGTGCTTTTAGATAGAACGTTTTATGATTTAGTTCTATAAACTTGTGTCCTATAAAGTATTATTTTAAGACGCTTTTTAATTTTAAGCGTCCTATAGAATCATTTTTGTTGTAGTGGTTGTTACAAGTATCATAATATATGGGGTTCTTAAATGATTAAGCTCTGAAATTATAAATATGGGTGTTATCATTTACACCATACTCTATATTTTAAAACATAATCTAGATATATGTCCCCCAATTAAAATAGATAAATAAACATATATGTTAGTGTATCACCAATCAAAATAAATAAATACAATAGAGTATGGTGCAAAAAAGAAATAAAGTAGGGTGTAAAAGGAAAAACCCTATAAATATACCATAAATAGTTTATATTTTTTTTAGGGAAAAGTCTAAAAAAACCCAACGAACTATCTGATTTTGAATGATTAAGTCCTTAAACTATTTTTTTGAATGAAAAAACCCTTAAACTTTATGAAACCGGTTAAATACATTCTTGTAACCTGTAATAACAGGTTAATGTGATAACAATTTGGAAAAAGTCTAAAAAAACCCAAAGAACTATCTGATTTTGAATGATTAAGTTCTTGACTTTTTTAATGAATAAATTCCAAAAAAAATTCTAAATCTTTTTACCAAATTAATTTTTTAACTTTCTTTAAACAAATAAATTTCAAACTTTTTTTTTGAAGAAATAAAATCATGAACTTAATTTTGAACAAATTAATCCGAAACATTTTTTGAACAAAATGATAAACAAAATATATATAATTTCTCTTACCGACAATAAAGTACAATGAATCAATTAAATGAAGAAAAATTATACCATTTCCATTACTAATTATGAAACATATAAAAGTCATACTTAAACATAAATAGATACATATAAAATATTTATACATAAACTTTTTTTGAACGACAATAACACGCACACGTTCCCGGGATATCCGGGGTCCATTCGGGCACCCGAGTAATCCCCGGCGACCAGGATCTACCACAGAGTGGTAAGCCAAAGTCTGGATATCGCCACATGCAGCCGCGGGAATTCAAACCCGGGTAGTCAGGGATGCCATCCAGACATCCACTACTTATACCATTTCCATTACTAGTTATGAAACATATAAAAGTCATGTATAGAACATAAATAGATACATATAAAATACTTATACATAAAAAAATTAAGTTAATGAATTTGATTTATGCTTTGTAATTAGTATTGAAAATAATATAATTCATCTATATTTAATTGATTTATTGTAATTTGTTTGTCGGCGAGAAAAATTATATATATATATATATATATATTTGTGATTTTGTTCAAAAAAAAAATTCCGCATTTATTTGTTCAAAATTAAGTTCATGATTTTAGTTTTCAAAAAAAGTTTGGGATTATTTGTTAAAAAAAAGTTCAAAAATTAATTTGGTAAAAAGATTTAGGATAAAAATTCGGGATTTATTCGATAAAAAAATCAAGGACTTAATCATTCAAAATCATATAGTTTGTTAGATTTTTTTAGACTTTTTCCAATTTTTTATAACATTAACCTGTTTTTACAGGTTACAGGGATGTATTTAACCGGTTTCAGAAAGTTTAAGGGTTCTTTCATTCAAAAAATAGTTTAAGGACTTAATCATTCAAAATCACATAGTTCGTTGGGTTTTTTCAGACTTTTTTTTTTTAAAGTTAAATAATTAGATTGTTATGAGAAAGATTACTAAATACATTAAGACATTGTTTAGTGTATTTGTTTGGATGACCATAAGTTAACTTATAAGGTACCTTATTGATAAGTTAATAAAAATAAAGTTTTGATAAACTACTTTATAAGTAATAAAATACTTTATCAGCTACTTTTGTTAAACATAGCCTAAAAATTTATTATTTGGACTCCATGAATAATTTTCAGAAGGCAATCGAAAAATATTTTTATGCTCGTTTTGTTTCTGCTTGGTGAATAATAACTAAAAAAACCACACGTTCTTATTTTTTCTGGATTTTTAAATATGAGTTTCTTACGTTTTAACTTCTCATGCATTAATAAATATTTAATTAAGAGAGATAGCTTTGATTTTGATCGATATATGTAATTATTAATCAAATATTTAATTTAAATTAAACTATATATCTAATCAAATATCCAAATTTATTTAAAATTGGTTGAAATAATGTCTTAAAGAGTAAATTACAATTTTGGTCCCTGCAGTTACTATAAAGTATGAACAACATTTCTAAATTTCAGAAAGTATGGTAATAGTCATTATTGTTTGTATTTGTAATGGAATTGGTCTCTTAGTCTAACTTCATTACTCAAATGATCGTTAGATGAAGGACATATTCGTCCTTTTACTGTCTATACTCGTTTTTTCTTCAAAGATATATTTCATATATTTACAAATATTAATATATTATACATTATTTATAATATAATCTCTCTCTCTCTCTCTCTCTCTCTCTCTGCCCTTAACGACACATGTTTCATACTTCCTCCTCTGGATCTTGCAACAGATCTACAAGGCTAGTAAGCTATAGCATGAACGAAAGATGTAAGATAAACAGTGTAAGGTGTGGGAGGCTTGGTGGGGGGAAGATGAACGGTGAAACACTGGATAATGGAAGAAGCTTCTAGAATTGAGTATCGATGGTCGTTCGAATACAAAAGAATAAGCTTCTAACTAAGGTAAAACTGTTAGAATATTGACTACTAAAGTTTGGTAAACGACACGTAAATCTTCTTGCTCCTCTGTTATTGATCCTACTTCTCCTCTTGATGCTACTAGGTAATCAAATTTAAGTTTCTCATTTAATTTATTGGCTATCTTATCTTACTCATAATCAAGAGGGTTCTCAATCTAATTTGAATCATAATCACCTTAAGTTTTTCAAAAGTCAGTGATGCCTTAACGTATGTCACTTTTACAGCTATTAGACATCACCACTTGAAAAAGGGAACTCTCACTTTCTCTTAATCTCTTGCAAATCAACCAACAAGTCAACTTTATTTAACAGTTTAACAAACAATTTTTAATAAAGCTACACCAAAAAAACCCTTTTCCATAGCAAGAAGCAAACCACATTAACAATCACATATTACTATACGAATTAAAGTTAAGGTAAACCACAAGGGTGGTGCCCAATTGGTTTGAGCTTAGGGCTCCAAAGGTCAAAAAGAGAAAATAAAAATCCTCTTACAGCCACGAAGGTTCAAATACAGTGACTTTGAACGACCCGCTAAGCGGATGGTCGTCCTGGAATTAGTGGCCCTGCATAGTAGGTTGAATATCCAGATTAATAAAAAAAAAGTTAAGGGACATAGTTCATACCTTTATGTAAACCACAAGGACCAAAATTGTAATTTTACTCATATTTCAATTTTCTTCGTAAATAACATTAATATTTATGATTCAATTCATATTTTAATTCATTAATTATTCTTTTCCTTTTATACAACCTATATATACACCCCTCCTATATCTATTTCCATACCCAACCTCATCATCATCTTCTTCTTCTTCTTCTTCTTCTTCTTCTTTATCTCTCTCTCTCTCTCTAAAAACCTGCAAAAAATGAAGATGGAACAAAGGACGCCATTGATGGCCAAGAACTTATGGCGCATAATAAGAGCAATACTCTACATGGTGAAAAGAAACTTATCAAAAACCATACCATGGCTTGAACTTCACATGATGATAAAAAGATCCGGCAAGATCGCCGGAAAAGCCATCGGAAACCTCCTTCTTGACCACCACCAAACACTCTCCTGCCGCCCTAACGACATCCATACCACATTCATATCTCCTCGTGAATACGAATTCAGTTGCAGTAACACCCCACTTTTTTACCCCAAACGGAAAACCAACCGCCACCACCACCACCTCGCCGGAAACCACCACTACCACCACCACCACGGTGGTTCATATCGCCGGTCACATAAAGACCATGAACTAACGGTCAATAATGTGAAAAGGGTGTTTGATATTTTAAACAATTATGAGACGGCGGCGGCGATGGTGGTGGAGCCGGAAAAATCGCCGTTGACGACGCTGCTAGGGTTTGGAGGGAGTACGGAAGTCCGGCAGCTGCGGGTGACGGATTCTCCTTTTCCGGTGAACGACACGGCGGAGGATGGTGGTATTCAGGTGGATAAGGCGGCGGATGAGTTTATTAAGAATTTTTATAATGAGTTAAAACAACAAAAGAAAAGAGCCGCCGTGGAACTGCCGTCGCCGTCGTTGTCGCCGTCGCCGTATCGGAGTTGGGATAAAATCCGATGAGTTGTTGGTTCTCCATTCTGTCACACTTTTTTATTTGTTTTTATGTTATAAATGATTAAAGTTTTGTTTTGTTTTTGTGTGTAAATTAATTAATTTATAAGATTATTATAAACTTTTATTAATTTCAAATCATGTTTAAAAATATGCATATTTTAATTTGTAAGGTTTGGTCTATCTAGTTTTAAAGAGTAAGGGGGTGTTTGTTTTAACTTATAAAAACAACTTATGGACTTATTCTGGTGTGACACCGGTAATAAGACATTGTTTGACAAAAATAAGGTGACTTATAAATCATCTTATAAGGTACCTTATTTTTAGTGTAGTTGTTTGGATGACCATAAGTAACTTGAGTAGAAGGTACAAGTTAATAAAAGGAAAGTTTTGATAAGGTACCTTATAAGTCATAAGGTACCTTATTAGCTACTTTTGCCAAACATACCCTGAGTCATTTTGAATGTTTGGAAAAATAACTTATCTGATGCCAAACAACAGATAGTAAGTCATTTTTAGGAAGATTTTTAACTTATCAACTTTTTATAAGTACTTTTTCAGAAAGTCAATAAGTTATAAGTTATAAGTTAATAACCTCATCCAAACACCCCTTAAATATCAATCAAAATTGATGAAAAATAAATTAGTTTGTTTGAATTATTTGAAATGAAAAATAATTACACTATATATTACGTATGATATGGTTAAAAAAAATGCCCGATTATTTACTTTAGAGTGGTAGATTAATTAGATAATCTCAAACCAACCTAATGTATTTGGTTTAGGTTAATCGTACACGTCTTTAAATCAAGTTACAATTAATGCAGTTGTTGATATATTTTTGTGACCATGAAAGTTTACCTGCTATGATTTCAGGTAATTTATGATCGTATAAAGAGTTTATCAATGCACGTAAACTGGTTTAGATATCCATAGTTAAAAAGTAAATAATAAATTAGTTTTAAAACACTCCATAAATGATTAAATATAAGTTGGTAATTTAGTTTGAGGTTTGGACATTATGATATTTTTTTCATGGTAGTTATGGTTGTCAAAGTAGTTGGCAAGCCATATTGCTTTACATTAGGAAAGTTGATGGCTAGTTTAAGCCAACTTTTTTTGGTTTTTTGATAAAAATAATACTTCATTTTGTTAAAAAAGATTAACTATGTCATTTAAGTGAAAAAAAAGGTTAAAAAAGACCTAACTTTTTTGGGTTTCTCGGGTTGGAAATTTTGAAAATTATGTATGATATAAGTGGATAGACCATCATTAATGTGGTCTGAGATGAATCCAATAATTTATGTCATTGATAGTACAAATTAATTCGACAATATAAAATGAAAAAAAATAGAAATTATAATATAAGATAGAGCTACAATTGATGTCATTTACATATTGTAATTTATGTATCATATTTGTGACTGATAATTGCCGTCCTTGGCTGGTTGGTCAGGTAATCCTTCCTGACGACACCTCGCACCAAACCATAACCCATGTTGCGATTCTTGTACTGTAGCCTCTGAATTGTGTTAGGAAACCCATTTCTGACATAAAAACAAAGTTCAGTCCTAAAACAAACTGGCAGAAGTTCGAGGGTTTGTATAGTCCTATGTAAGAGCTTCGTTTTGACATATCACATTCCTAAAACAAAGTGTGAGGGGACGAGAATTGATCTTTGCAGCGTTGCAATTGAATTGAATTGTGTAGGTGTACAAAATCATGGTCCCGCATAGATGGGAAATGAAACAAATAGTTGGTTTAATTACACATGGTTAAGAATCAAGATGATTAAATTATTATGATTAAGAATGCTCTCTTTACTTAGTCTATGTTTGGCAAACTAGTTGATAAGCTAGCTTATTACTGATAAGGTAGCTGATGACTTATAAGCTAGCTGATGAATAAGTTATGTTTGACAAAAACTAGCTTATGAGCATGTGAAATGACCAAAAAGGGCATGTTGAAAATATTGGAAAAAGTGTCAAAAAACTCCTCATAAGCTACTCCAAGTAGCTTATCAATAAGTTAGCTTATGTGCATTCAAACGATTACTCAGAAATAAGCTAGCTTATTTTTGCCAAACAATGCCTTAGAGTATCTTCAATAGCATTTCCATAATTTTCTCCAAAATAGCGAATCAAAATTATAAATCTCTAAAAAATATTGCATTCATCTTCAACATCATCTCCATTTTCGAGATTACGAAATTCATTATCTTATTAAAATATTCTATATTTATAATAAAATATTATTTATTTTATCTAAACATTTAATTTTAATTTTCCTTATTGGTGGAACATAATAAAAATAGTTTATCTTTCATGATAATCATTTTTGAGATGTCTCCAACTTTGGAGATTTTTGTAACCTCTTTCATACTTTCTTCATTTCCGAGAAAGTTTTAAAGATATTGTTGAATTAAAAAATTGTTTAAAATCTCTATTTTCTTTAATATAGAGATGTTGTTAGAGATACTCTTAATTAATACTGAGAATAAAACCACAGTTTGACAACAAAAATTAAAAGAGCAAAACCTCAATTTTATTTTTGTTATTTTATTTAGGACTTTTAGGTCACTCTTTAATCTTGTGGTTTTCAGTTTAGTTAATTAAATATCCAATTAGATCCAAATAAACTAAATTACCCAAACTTGTCCACTTGTACACCTACATCTCAAATGACTCTTTTATACTTATATAAATACGTTTTTTTTTATTTAGATGTTTTTTAAAGATAAAAAATGTGACCGATAATATTTTTAATTTAACTTGTATTTAATCGAATCATCAATCTTAACAGTCATCAAATATCATTCTTAGTTGATTATTTCAAATTTCAACATGAAGGATGATGCCTGGGCTTTTATCTTGCACAACGATGGTTTGGCTTCGTTTGTTAGAAGCAATAGCACGATCATTATGTCCGAATTTGCAGCGATTATGGTATGACGATGTCTTAAATTCATTAATTAGATATCGATCATGATCTTGTCGGGCTGGCCAGCTCACGGTTCCAAAAAAATTCAATCACTTGTTTTAAGAGCAATTAGTTTCACATATGATACATCTAAATTTTTTTAATTACAAAATAAATAGTTATCGTAATCATAGTATGTAATTAATATCAAATATTCTCTACATTCATCAAATCACATCATTTAATCATTAAAACTCTATCATATTATATGATATATATATATACATATATATATTTCTACTTCTACAAATGGCAAACAAATGTACTTTTCCTTGATGTTTCTCGACAATAATTCATTTATGTTGTTATTATATGATTGAAGCATGGGGAGATGGGTATGTAGAAACTCAAGTGGACCTATAGAATCGAGAAGCCGACTGATATTATAACTGGTTCTAGATCTTTTCCTGTAAACGAATTATATTTGGTTTAGTTCTCAATCTTTGATATATTTTTAGCGGAATGATGAATTTGTGTGAAAAGCGTTTTTTTGTTCAATAGCAAGAGTAAACTAACATATTTTTGTCTTTAAACTTGAAACGTGGTATTTTAGGCTCATATTTTTTAAACTAAAATGACACATGTTAGTATTTGATGATTCAGTTTGCGACTAAAATGGCTCATGTCAATCAGGTTTTCAATTATGCTATTTAGTCATTATCTAGTAAGAATTTGATTTTGATCATTCATTTCAGTTCAATCACGATTGAGGTTGTCCATAGCTTAGAAAAGGAGATTATATTTTTGAAACTTTTCAAAAGAAAAATCTCCAATCATTTCAATAATTAAAATGCTCTTCAAACTTCCATCTAGTAATTACTTTTACTTACAAATAGAGCTGAGTCATTTTATTTCTTAATTTTGAAGTTCATTATGTGTCACCGTCAGGAGTGGTAATACGGTTAATAAAGAGTGAATTACCCTGGTGGTCCCTATTGTTTGCTCAAATTTTGGATTTGGTCCTTAAAATAAAATATCTACATTGGTAGTCCCTAACTTTTCAGTTTCATGACATTCAAGGTCTCTGAAGTTAACACCGTCAGTTAGTAACCATTAAGAAAAACATATTCGTCTTCGGGATAACTATAGGGACCAAAAATATAATGCACTTTAAATTAATTTTAAGTATGGTTAAAAAAATATTCTAATTATTATATCAATTTAATTGTTGTAGCTTATTTACAATTGTTTGATAATTCAATTTAATAAAGTCTTATAATATTTTAATTTTTAAAATGTAATTATTTTTTTCATAACAAAAATTTTATTAATTCTAACGAACAAATTTTAACATGTAATTATCCCACACTAACCGTACTTCAAATATTTTTAATAAAGAAATTTAAAAAAAAATGTGAGTCACGATTGATTTTAAATAGAATTACATTTTTGGTCCATGCAGTTTGTCCAAAAGATTGATATGTCTTCCTAACGGTTGTTAACTGACGTTGTTAACTTCAGGGACCTTGAGTATTATAAAATTGAAAAGTCAAAGACGATTAATGTAGATAGTTTATTTAAGGGACCAAATTCAAATTTTAAGCATACCACATGGCTCACCAATGTAATTAACTCATTAATTAATTAACAAGAAGTTGAGTCGTACCTAGCTATTTAATCATTAGAAAATGACATATTTATATTTTACATATAGGAGGAGTTTTATAATGCATTTCGTGTTACATCTGATAAAATATTTGACAAAAAGATAATTATTGAACACGGGAAAATTAAATATGAATACTTATTTTAGCAAATTTATAATTATATTGACATACACGTACCTCACATGCAACACGCGTACGTTGTATTGTGAAAGCTGTATGAAACTCGTGTTTTCACAAGAAAGTTAAATAAATGAATAGTTAAATCAATCAATGAAAGATCCAAAATAATATTATATAAAAAAAACTTGATATGTGAATATTTTGTCGTGAAATCTATATGTAA
Source organism: Silybum marianum (assembly GCA_036898165.1). Classification (NCBI taxonomy): domain Eukaryota; kingdom Viridiplantae; phylum Streptophyta; class Magnoliopsida; order Asterales; family Asteraceae; genus Silybum; species Silybum marianum. The sequence continues at coordinate 2,179,022 of CM072534.1, forward strand.
ATGAGTGCATACAATGGTCTAAATGCTTTATTTCATGATGTCGTATTAGACATGTTTTTCTTCAAATATTATAGAAAACAACAAATTGATCGAGATGAATGTGTTGTGTTTTACTTTGTTGATCAAGAATAGATGGTGATACAAAAAATTAGGGATGCGGAGTGGGAAATCTAGTCCATTTCTCGTTAACAGAAGATTGATACTAAAGTAGGATTTTCTAGAAATCCGCCAGTCTATGTTGATTCTAAATAATTTGATCTTTTTTTTTATCGAATAGAGGTTCATTTATGAACGACATTTGATTAAGTGGGTTTCCACAAAATATATTAATAGAAAACCAATAAACTTCAAAAAAGTTATAGACGGAAATATTTTTTGTTGATAGAAGTTTTTTGAACAAGCCGATCGAACTATCTTAATCACATAATTAAGATTTAATTAGAATAACTATAACATCTTGGCATCAAATTTTAACGTTTGTCTATATTTATTAATGTTGGAAATATACTTGCTATATGGCATTGACTAGTTTTTGTGTTAATTTATATCTGAGTTCACTAATATTGTATTTATAACTTGTTACTTATAGTTAACTACCAAATGGTTGTGGTAGAATCTTTGAGGGGCAAATCTACCCCCATTATAATTGGTCATGTAATGATGGTTATATTCATATTTCGTCATGCCATATGATCTACAAGACAAAATTATCTACTCCAACATTACAACAACATAACTAAAATTGTTGAATCCTCCTGATCGATATTAATTAGTATTTTATGAAGTTCATTGAAACAAGTCTCCCATTGGCTACAAGTAAATTTTATTTGTTGTATTGCATTATTGCATATCAATCTCGTTTTTTATATTTATGTTGAAATGAATAACATATGCATGTTTCAAATACTTAAATCAAGTTTCTTCTAAGCAATCCATATAACACAGTAAGAATTGCACAAGAGTTGGAAACTGAGCCTAAAATACATAAGGGTTTGGGGGTGTACGACATAAGTCAAAATCTATAATCCATAAATAAAGAAACCAATCTCTAAAAATATAAGCTGATATTTTATCGTTTATCATGAACGACCCAAAGGATATTGATTTTAACCGTCACCTCATGCCACTTTGAATAGTTGAAAGCGAGATATACTAAGGTTTTTTAGGATGAAAAATTCAATGAAAGTGGTAATTCATGAATCGTGAATCTAGAACAAATAACAATAACCGATACATGACCAATTCAAATTAGTCACAAAAGATAACGATCAATTATGACGAATGATCGTGTGAGAATAAGAGTTAAAGTGAGAAGAGTAAGAAGAGATATGGACCCTTGATCGCTTTTAATCTCGTCCCACACCATGAATTGTGTTTATCACGAAAATTGATTTGAGTCATCTTGGTGCACTATATTAGTGTTGATATTTAATTATAATTGATCCAATGATGGAGATATATTCTTACCTTTCTCATAGTAACCTACATTCTCACCAAAATCCAACCCGATCAATTATAATAGACCATCTTGAACTAGTTCAATAGTCGAATTTTTCATTTTAACTATTTTACCTTCTAATGTTTATTCTTATACTAATTACTTTATCAAAGTTTTAGGCTATGTTTTGCAAAAGTAGTTTATACGGTACCTTATGACTTATAAGGTAGTTTATCAAAACCTTACTTTTATTAACTTCTCAATAAGGTATCTTATAAGGTACCTTTTAAGTTAACTTATGGTCATCCAAACAACTATACTAAAAATAAGGTACCTTATAAGGTGACTTATAAGTCATCTTATTTTTGTCAAACAATGTCTTAGTAACATTTTTTGGATTTCTTTTAAGTTAATAGTTTATTTTAATGAGGTTGCATTAGTGGTTGATTTATTTTGGGCCGACAAATGCTATTTATGGGCCAAATCATTCTAGCCCGTCAAAATAAGCCCAAATTGGTTCTAATTAGAGGTGGCCAAAAGGCTAGGCCATGCCAAATCAATTTCGGTCTCAAAAAGTGATCCAGTAACCGGTTCCGATCGTAACCCAAATACGAAAGCCTGGTTAAGGTGCATGAGACCCGTTTATTGGGATCGGTCTTGGGTCGGACCCAAACCGGTCATTCTTAATTTTTTTTAAATTTATTTTTAACATATACATATTTTTTAAGAATTTAGTCAATCAAATACACTAACAAATACGATTTTATTATAACAAGGTTAATCAAATACAACTAAAAATACATTTTGGTCTTCAGTCAAATACATTTAAAGATAAACTTAAATATGAAATTTAAATAAAAAATTGGGCCGGTCCCGGGCCGAGCCCATTCTTCGTTTTTTTCAGTGGAATATCGTAACTGGTTAAGGACCGTTGAACGGTTCAGGTCCCAATCAGTCTCTTGATGGGTTCATTTGGCCATCTCTAGTTCTGATTGATGAATGAGAAGGCCCAAGTTCGTTCTAACTAGTCTTCGTAATTAGAGTGTTAACAAGTCAAGTCTAGTCGGGTCGAGTTTTAGATTATTTTAACTCTTTGTTGAAATAAATACTACCAAAGACAAGTTCGAATAATTCTTTCACAGTATTGCTCAAACTTGAGTTTGATACTCGTTTATGGACTGGAAGTTGAGACTGGTTAGCTCACTTTTTGGCTCGACCTCAATAATGTTTATACTTTTATTATATTATTTATGAACATATAAGCATGTTTGACTTGACATATATATAGATATATATAGAGGCGGGTTCATGCGAGAACGATACCAATTTACGAGAATGCGAGGACAGTCCTCAACCAATCGTTTTTCACAGAATTTTTTTTCATGTACAAAATCATATGTGATTTTGTACTAGCATAAAAAATGACACGCGTGACTTTTGCTGCGGGAAAAGTCTCAGCTAATCATATATGATTTTGTATGTGAATCATATATGATTTTATACATGAATCATATGTGATTTTGTACATGAAAAATTTCATGTACAAAATGATTGGCTGAGGAGTGTCCTCGCATTCTCGTAAATTGTTACCGTCCTCACATGAACCTCTTTCTATATATATATGTGTGTGTGTGTGTGTGTGTGTGTGTGATTAATCAAATGAGAACTATGTAGTTTGTGATAACCATGACATCCAATATGAACCACTAATTTAAGATATATATGGATTTTACTTAAATAAGGTAAAAAAAAGGTAATTTGGTCGTTTTATTTATAACAATTCATTAAATAGTTTAATTATTTTTTACAGGAAATATTAATTAATTTTAATTAACTAATATATTGTTTCTTTTAAATATATTTATGGATCAAAGTGCATCACAAATAAAGTTCACATTGCACCACAACGTACATCATAATGTACTTTCGTTGTTTTATGAAGTGTATCACAGTGTACATTTTCGTTGCTCTATAAAGTATCACAATGTGTATTTTTGTTATCTTAGTTGTTTTACAAATATATCACAATGTGCATCTTGTATGTATATCTAAGTATCACAATGAATATCATTTATATGTATATTTTTTAATAGTGATTTTTAGGTATCACAATATGTATAGTGTGTTTATATAAAGTTCGTCAGAATAAAGTTCACCGAAATAAGGTTGGTCGGAAAGAGGAAAGAGGATAGATAAAAGAGGAGAGAGGAGATTTTTAAATTCCCTAAAATGCTCTTAGTTAATGTTTTAACTTAAAATTACCAAAATTATTAATTTGCTAATTTAACCATTGATTTGTGGTTGAGATTGGGTCTCACGGTTATCATAAATTACCAAGGGCCCGTTTTGTTGGAGGGATTTGAAAAGATTTGGAGGGATTGGGATTTCAATCCAATCCATTGTATCGGGGATAGTTCTTAGATTACTGACATGACGACTTATTTGACTGCAGTGTTTGGCATAAATATTAAGATATAGTACAGTATAATTTCAAGAAAATCACCAGAGTTCGCACTGGGAATGACTCATTTGAAATCCCAATCCCTCCAAATCACTTCAAATCCCTCCAACCAAACGGGCCCTAAGTTCTCCCTTGAATAACCCCATATATATATATATATATATATATATAGAGAGAGAGAGAGAGAGAGAGAGAGAGAAAAAAAAGTTCAAACACGAACTCAAATTTGGTTGCGAACATGAGGACAAATGAGAGTGCGTCATATGTCATATTTTGACCGAATAATGAAGGAAAATATTCAGACTGAATAATACTACATTCAGATTGAATAACATTACATTCAGTCTAAATAACACTATATTCAGTCTGAATATGACACGTGTCACGCTTTACTTTGTCCTCATGTTCACAACCAAAATTGAGTTCTCTTTTGAACCCGCCACCATTATATTATGAAACAATTGATATATTTATGGATATTTATCATAATTCATTATATTGTTTCCTAATTCAAAGTCATTATCACAATTAATGAACCTATCATTTTCCATATATAGGTCGACCATATTTAATGAATTATTGTTAGTCCCCAAGGAGAGATGACTAACTAAGAGAGGGTTTTGTAGAATGGGGGGTTGAATATAAAACACACAGAATATACTCTTTTTAAATTTTTTAATATAAATATTAAAAATTTACACACAGGTAGTTTGATGCGGAAAAGAACAGGCACACTATTCTATCAAACTAAAAACACACAGATAACAGTAATTAACTTATACACTAAGGAAGTTAAAACAATACTGTTATAGCACACAGCTTTGCCACAGTCACACAAATAATCACTTTGAAGATTTGTTGAAAGCGTGAGATTTCTGGGAAGGACTTCATCTCCTTTTATAGTGCCCATGCATGGGATGCAAGTGAACAGCTGTCAAGGTTTCATTAGCCGGAAGATTATCTGCTGGACAAAGGAAGAGACCACTTCCTTTGTACTAGAATAATGGATGAACCATTCTTTGTAGCACGTAATGTCAAATAACTTTATCTTCTTTTCTTCATGCTCTGTGAAGTCCCATCAAACCTTTTAGCTAAAAAACAAATATTCCTTTTATAAGAATAAAAGAGAATGTCTTTATTTAAGGCTTGATGCCCAAGTTCTTGCTGGCTCACGTGTCTTGCAATTGATGTGAGTCAAGAACTTATCTCTTTGAAATTGCTAAGTGATACATCACACTATGTATCACATCGGTGGATACCTTGTAAGGCTGGAATTGATAAGTATACACTTTGCTTGACAGACTTCATCTTTCACTAAATGCCAAAAGTGTACACCCTTGAACTTGTGACTTGATATCACAGCCTTAGAAAATATACCTGCAATTTCGGTGACCAAGATTATAGTGTCGGTGACCATGACATCAAACTTGATGACCTCATCTTATTTGATGTCCTTAGTACTTTTGATGACTTTTGAGTGTACCATCGGTGACCCATTATATTGGTGACCCAATCTTGACTTGGCAAAATGATCTGAATATTGAAGTTGGTTGATACATCCAAAATTCCACTTTTTGATGTACAACCCTTGATTGAATAGCCTTTGACTCTTCAATACTTGAAGCATATTTCAGACCTTCAAAAGAACCTGTAAAAGTTCATTCATACAAAGGAAGGTGGTTCATCACCAAATCATCGGTGACCCAACAATCTCCCCCTATTTGATGATGATACCTGTAAGTTAGAAAAGAATTCTTTTTGACCATTTCTATTTTTCTTTTGGGTTCTTTTGACTCAAAGATTTCTTTTTTTTTTGATTTTTTTTTACTGAGTATGTACAGTATAAGTATAAGAATAAATGTAAGTATAAATATGTGCAAAAAAAATAAAAATATTAACAAGAATTTTTAAGAAAGAAGAGTAAGAACTTTTATTAATCAACACACAACTTTGAAAAATAAAGTTCACACTATATGAAAACTATTCAAGGAGTGAGTTCTCTTCTTTTTAGCTCATCCAAGATAAGCCTAGTGATCCCATGGTCTTCAACTGGAGGTACTCCTAGAATAGCAGAGAGGAAGGAGCTGTGAGCCCTTGGGATGTCAGAAGCTCTGAAGAAACCGATGTTTCCAAAGATGTCTTCAAAGAAAACCCCAAGCTCAGGAGTAGTCAGCATGGTTTGCTCCGGGTAAGCAATAGGAGTAGGAATGGAAAGATCTATACCCGAAGCATTTATCTGGATGCTTCTTTCATGAAGCATAACAAAGTGTCCCTTCTTCTTGTTTTTAGGAGCTGTGATGACCTCTCCTTTAAGACCCTGTTGTATGAAGTACATTTGTTGTGCTTCAAGATATGTTACAAGAATATCATTCTCCTTTTGGATGTTGAGCATCTTGATGAAGAGTTTTCTGAGAATATTTAGTACCAGCTCCTTGTACTTGCTTTTGCTCTTGGAGATACATTTGCCAACTTCCATCCATTCAGTCATCCCAAGAACTTCCAACCATTCAGCTTCATATACCTTTGAGAAAGTATCAGCTCTCTTAAGGGTGACAAGTAACTTGGGAGAATTCTTGGTTGGAGGTTGGATGGTGGCACTGATAATCTTGGAATCATCCTTCCTGTTCTTCAATCTCCTTTTGAACCACTCTACTTCCTTTGCCTTCTTGGCCTCATCAACCAATTTTGCAAATTTTCCGTGATTTCTTCTTTATATTTTCAAGCTCATCTTTTTGAGCTTGAATTGCATCGGTGACTTTGGCATGAACAGCTTCATCATGAGCTAGCTTGAGTACATTAGTCTGATCAAATTCAAGCTGAGCCCTGATTGCTTCTTCTTTTTCAGCTTCAGTTAGAATTACCCCAAGAGGATCGGTGGGTAATGAAGCAGGCTGAAGTCTAAGAGTGTCTGCTTGAGAATCTCTCATCCTTTTCCTTCTTTTCTTCTCTTCCTGTTGATCTTCAAAGGAAACAGGCTTCTTTCCTTTGGCCTTCTCTTTTCTCTTCTTTTCTTCTTCAGTTTCAAGGGGTTGAGCACTGATACTCTCCCCCTCAACAGCTGCTTCGGGTACCAAAGGAACAGAGACCACCTCTGTGACCACACCACCATTGGTGGCTGTAAGAGCCACGTCGGTGGCTGTCACATCATCGGTGGCTGCACGAGCTGGAGAAGCCACATTGGTGGCTGGCATGCTAACGTCGGCGGCTGTGACGTCGGCGGCTGGTGAGGTGGTATTGGTGGTCTTCTTATTTTTCTCCCCCTCAGTGGTTGAACACTTGAAACCCACTGAAGAAAGAAAAGTCTTGATCTTTTCAATATCAGAAGCCATGGAATTTATTTTTCTTTCAATTCTTTGAAGAACAAATCTGTCTTGTTCCTGAAAGAAGGATCCATCCACATCAAGCTCAATAGTTGGAGGAGAGATTGGAATCTTGTCAATTTTGGTGAGAATAGTGGCAAGAGACTCCATAATGTTCCCTTGAGTAGTAGAAAGAGTAGCCAGTCTTTCCAAGTCCTTGGCTGCTTGGTCTTCCAAAGTTTCCACCCGACGTATAGTGTCACGGGTAAAGCTGGTGAAAGCTTGGAGAAGATCATCTCCTTGTTTGGAAGACATGGGAGCAGAAGGTTGAGGCTGTGGTGGTTGATCAGCATCATCATCACTGGAGGAAGAGTAATCCACCAAACCTGTAGGTTTTCTTGGGGGGGATTTAGGAGATGTGGGGGAGACACATTTAGGAGAGTGTCTGTGAGGGGATTCCTCAGTAATGGGTTCTTTCACAACCTTGGTACGTACGGGAGACGTATGTGTCCAAGGTGTAGTGTCAGAAAATAGAAAATCAGTAAATTGGGAAGCTCCATCAAATGCATCTGGTTGTGATGCACTCTCATGTGGAGTAAGGAAAGGGAGCTGTGAGAGCTCACGGGGTGGAGAAGAGGCAGCTTGGATGGGAGAGTCCAAGTCTTCTTCATCAACTAAAGAGAAAGTTGATGAAGGAATAATAGGGATGTCCCTTTTTACAACCATGTCCTTTTGGGAGGGCTAGGTTGGGTTAACTGGTCCTTGGGTCGGGAAGGAATCTTTTCAACACTTACTAACTTTTTTGAGTTAGTAGGTGGCTTGTGAGGTGAGACCCTTTGGGTACCCTTAGACTTCTTTGAGGAAGTCTTTGGGGGGCTTTTAGAGTGTCTCCGCTTTTGGGACTTAGATGCTTGGGTAGAAGCCAAAGATTCTTTTGACTTCGTAGCATCGGTGGGTGCGGAGGTAGATGTGCCCGACGCTTTGGATCTCTTACGAGATTTGGGCACATCAGTTACTCTAGATGCAGAAGGAGTAGAAGACATACCTGAGGTCCTTTGCAGACGGGGCTCATTTTCTCCCCAAGATAGAGTTGCATTCTTTGCAAACTCAACCATAGATGGTCGGAGAGGGTTGTCTGATGCTAAGACAGCCTTTTTCATAATCTGATTTCCCACTTGATGAAGAGGGAGATCATATATGATGTCATCTCTTTTCTCTAATGTATCTGCCAACTTTACATGAATAATAAGATATAAAAGTCGCTGAAATGGTACCTGAGGACGTCAGATGGTAGAGAAGGAGGAGATCATTTCATTAAAGAAATAGCTTGCAAAGTCTATCCTCCTTTGAAAAATTAAAGCATGTGCCAATTCTGTCACTTGGGAAGGTGACTGATCCGGCCAATGTCTTCTTGCTCGTGCACAGAATCGTATGAGCAAAAAGGAAGTTCCATATGTTTCCCATATTCTTGCGCAAAGAAAGTACCTGGACCCTTTGACTTTGAACCCTTTTTCTCTTCCAAATAGTTCAACACATCAACCACCATTTGATGTTCATTACCAAGAGGAAAAGGTTCATAGGTATCATAAACAGGAAGCTTAAGAATGCTTCTAACATCTTCCACATTGAAGATCACATCATGTTCATCATTACTTAGAACAGATGCAAGAATTTGATCCGATGAGGCATCAAATGTGCAAGTTAACCAAAAGTTTCCAAGAAGAAACTTACTCATTTTGGGTTTTGCTGTGATTGCATATTGTAGAGGGCATCTCTGAAGAAACCAGCAAACATCATTGTACTCTGGATGAGCATTGTCAACTCCTATTCTTCCAAAGTAATTGCATGCAGGAAAGGATAGGGATCCAAAAGTCATTGTTTGTTCTTCTGAAGTTCTTGAAGGAGAAGCCATTGAAGAGGAAAGGAGTTGCAGGTTTTTGCTTTTGAAGGTGAAGGAGAGTGGGTGCGAGAAAGGTGGTGAAGTAGTGGGGGAAGAGGTTATATATGAGAAGGAAATTTCAATTTTCAAAAATAATGATTACTTTTGGTGATTGAAAGGTCAGAATTCTAAGGGTTTTAGGGTTGAATTCGGCGCATGTACTGACATTGATGATGTCATTAGGGATAAGAACAAAGAATCTTGCTTATCAAGAGTGGTAAGTCAAGAGTTATCTTTAAGGGGTTAAGAATGTGAAGGGACTGTAACGGTTACCTCGGTGAGAGTACAACGTCGGTGGCTAGGATGCAAGAGTAACCGACGTCGGTGGCTTCGAAAGTGACAAACGTCGGTGGGTTGATTTTGAAGGGAGCGACGTCGGTGGATGGTACGATGGTATCGGTGGCTCGATACGTCGGAAAGTAACGTGCTAGGTGACGTCAGCGTCGGAAAGATGACGTCGGTGGGTGCGTTCGATGGGAATAGGGGTTTGTCGGAAAGAGGTAACACACACGGTGGAATGGATGTCGGCGTCGGTGACTGGGTTGATCTTGGTGGCTGGTATTGGTGGTCGATATCGGTGGGTTCGGTGGGTGGATCGATGGTGGTGGACCGTCGGTGGTTGACCGTCGGAGGACGGTGGTTTGATGGTGGTTGGTGGTGTCGCCGTCGGTGGCTTGTGGTGGTGGTTTATGGTTGTTTTTTCGGTGGGTCTCGGTGGCCGGAGAGAGAAGCGGCGGTGGATAGGGTTAGGGTTTAGGTTAGAATAAGGAGAAGAGAGAGAGAACACGTCGGTGACTGAGTCACCGACTTTATACGTATATATATTTTTATTTTCTTTTTCTTTTTATATTATTTTCTTATATATATAAATATAATATAATTTATAAATATATATAATATATATATATATAAAACATATAACATATATAAGTTATAAATATATAAATGTATATAGTATACATATATATGGAATATATATATATAAAAAACATACATTATATATAAATATAAAATATATTAGTCTATGTTTACCATACCTAATTCACCAATGAGGAACTTGAACCTTGTTTCATCAAGGGGCTTTGTGAACAGATCAGCTAATTGATAATCAGTGGGAATGAAGTGAAGCTCCACATCACCTTTAGAGACATGATCTCTTATAAAGTGATACCTGATATCAATGTGCTTGGATCTTGAATGAAGCACAGGGTTGTTGGCAATGGCTATTGCACTTGAGTTGTCACACATTATTGGGATTTTTGAGAAAATCTGATTATAATCACACAACTGATTTTTCATCCACAATATCTGTGCACAACAAGTTCCACCAGCCACGTACTCTGCTTCAGCAGTAGATGTAGACACCGAATGTTGTTTCTTACTTGACCAGCTCACAAGCTTTCCACCAAGTAACTGGCAACTTCCGGTTGTACTTTTTCTGTCTATTTTTGAACCTGCAAAATCAGAATCAGAGTACCCGATGAGATCGAAACCTGAGTCTTTGGGATACCAAAGACCCAGATTTATGGTACCTTTCAGATACCTAAAAATCCTTTTCACAGCAGCCAGATTTGATTCTTTAGGATTTGCTTGGTATCGGGCACACAGACAAGTAGCAAACATAATGTCAGGTCTACTTGCAGTAAGATAAAGAAGGGATCCTATCATGGCTCTATAATTTGTAATATTAACAGAAATGCCACCAGGATAAGAAAAGAGTCTAAGAGGAGGAGCCATAGGAGTTTTCATGGTAGAGCAAGTATCAACTTGAAACTTTTTCAGAAGATCTTTAATGTATTTACTTTGATTTATGAGAATACCTTCTGGAGACTGTTTTACTTGCAAACCAAGAAAGAAAGTTAACTCCCCCATCATGCTCATTTCATACTCTTTTTGCATGAGGGAGCTAAACTCATCACACAAGGATTTATCGGTGGCTCCAAAAATAATATCATCAACATAGATTTGAACAAGAATGATATTACCTTGTGATTTCTTGAAGAAGAGAGTGTTGTCAACCTTGCCTCGTATATACTTATTTCTAAGTAGATATTCTGAGAGAGTGTCATACCAGGCACGAGGAGCTTGCTTCAGTCCGTACAGAGCTTTATCCAGCCTATACACATGATATGGATGGACTGGATCTTCAAACCCAGGAGGTTGCTTCACATACACTTCTTCAGCTAATTCACCATTTAGGAAGGCACTTTTGACATCCATTTGGAATACTCGAAAATTCTTGTAAGCTGCATGGGCAAGAAATATTCGGATAGCTTCCAATCTGGCAACAGGAGCAAAAGTTTCATCATAATCAATTCCTTCCTCTTGCCGATATCCTTGAGCAACCAGCCTTGCTTTGTTCCTTATGACAGTTCCTTCTTCGTCCATCTTGTTTCGAAACACCCATTTTGTTCCAATAATAGTTTTGTTGGATGGACGAGGAACTAACTTCCAGACTTTGTTTCTCTCAAATTGTGAGAGTTCTTCTTGCATGGCAATTACCCAGCTAGGATCAGCTAGGGCTTCATTTATCAGCTTAGGCTCAACAATGGAAACAAAGTTGACATATAAGCATAGATTGCTTATGCCTCTTCTGGTTTTACACCAACTTGTGGATCACCTATGAGTTGATCTATTGGATGATCCATGGTCCACTTTAGTGCAGGAGGTAAGGAGGGAGGTAGAGAAGAGGATGAGGTGGGAATTTGAGATGGTGAAGGTAGGTTAGTGGGAGATATGGTGTTTTGGTGGGTAAGGTCTTCTGTAGAGTTAGTTTCAGGAGGTGGAGAAGAAAGTGAAGGTTCTGAAGGTAAGGTGGTGTTTATGGGAGGCTGAGAGGAGTTGCTATCTGGAGGATTGGGTTGAGAGGAGGATGGAATTTCACCAACACATGAATTTATCCATAGGTTTAATTCTTCTTCATCACAAGATAATGAAGAAGTTTCAAACTCATCAAACTTTACATGCATGGATTCATCTATGCATTGTCTTCTTAGGTTGAAGATTCTAAAGGCTCTTGAGGAGAGAGAATAGCCCATGAAGATTCCATCATCAGACTTCGGATCAAACTTTCCAAGTTTTTCCCTGTCATTTAGCATGTGACATGCACAACCAAACACATGGAAGAAGTCAACTGCAGGTTTTCTACCATGGAAAACTTCATAAGGAGTCTTGTCATGCCTTTTGACTATGAAAGACCTATTTTGAGTAAAGCGTGCAGTGTTAACTGCTTCTGCCCAAAAATAGGTTGGCAACTTGGATTCACTCAGCATAGACCTTGCAGCTTCACATAGTGTTCTATTCTCTCTCTCAACAACACCATTTTGCTGAGGAGTGCGTACGGCAGAGAAATTCTGAGAAATTCCTTTTAGGTCAAAGAAATCTTCCAGAGCAGCATTCTTGAATTCTGTACTATTATCACTTCTGAAGGACTTCACCAGTTTACCATTCAAATTTTCAATCTTTCTTGTAAACCTGATGATTTCTTCAGCAGCATCACTCTTGTGTTTCGTAAAGAACACCCAAGTATATCTAGAGAATTCATCGATGATTACTAGCATATACTTTTTACCACCCAGCATCGGGTGTGCTTATCGGACCGCACAGATCCATGTGAAGCATTTGAAGAGGTTGAGAGATAGAAGAGCATTGTTTTGTTTTAAAGGAAGTTCTGGTGAGTTTTCCTTTTTCACATGCTCCACACAACTTTTCTTTTTCAAAAACTATTTTTGGCATTCCAACAACCAGCTCCTTGTTGGAGAGTTTGTTCAAGGTTTTAAAGTTTAGATGAGAGAACCTTTTATGCCACAGCCAACTTTGTTTGGCTAGTTCTTGAGAGAGGAGACACACAGCTTCTCCTATTGCACTTTCCTTCATGTTGATTATGTACACGTCATTTAGTCGGGTTCCTGCTAGTACAATCTTGTTACGTACATCAAAGACCAAGCACACACATAGCTGGAACATGACCTTATAGCCCAAATCACATGTTTGGCTGATGCTTAGAAGATTGTACATTAGCCCTTCAACATGAGCTACTCTGGAGAAAGTGATGGTTCCATTTGAAATGGTACCATATCCTTTGGTGACCCCTTTTCCATTTCCTCCAAAGGAAACAGTGGGTCCCTTTTCTTTTGAGAAGTTAGAGAGAAGAAGTTTGTTTCCGGTCATGTGTCTTGAACACCCACTGTCCATGTACCATATGTGATCTTTATTTGGTACCTGCACCCAGAAACAAATTTAGACTTTTGGTACCCATTTTGAGGTGGGTCCTTTGGGATTAGAAGGCATTTTAGTTTTGCAAAGATCCAAATCTTTTGGGCAATTTTTAGCAAGATGAAGAGTGTTGCCACAATTATAGCACTTCTTTAAAGAAAACGCCTTTTTAAAATCCCTATCATCAAAACTTCGGACAGAGGTTGACGACTGAGAAGAAGAGGGGTGTCCAACACCTGGTCTTGGTCCAAGGATACCTTTACCAGGATTTCTTGATTTCTTCAAGTTCACTGACCGAGGAATGAAATCAGTAACTATTTGAGATTTCCTTTTAGATGAAAAATTTGATTTAGCAAAATTTTTCTTTTGAGGAGAAAATCTTTTTGGAGAAGGATACTCAGCAACACCAGATGGCTGCTCCTGGAAGTATCTTGACTCATGCAGACTTAAGGAGTTTAAAAGTCTTTGGATAGGTTTGGGAAAAGAAGAAGAGCTTGGAAGAGTTGAAACTTTTGAAGACTCAGAAGAGATTTCTTTAGCTTTAACAAAGACTCCAAACTTCTTAGAACCAGATTCTACTTTGAGCATGTCAAGTAGATCTATAGAATGAACGGAGGTAGAATCCTCAGATGAGTAACCGAAGCTCATCGGAAAGGAAACCAGCAGGAAAACCTTGACATTCAGAAGAAGGAAGTGGAAGGTCAAAAGGTTGAGGAACATCTTTTCCATAACCAAGGCTAGACTTATCCTTGCTGGTGATTTGATCTTGAAGGATCCTTTCAAGATTCTTAGAGGATTTAGTCCATTTAGACAGAACCTCTTGTTCCTTTTCAAGAGTGGAAGATATTTTTGATTTTTCCTCAGAAAGACTGTCGTTTAAGTACCGTAGGTTTTTCAGACCAGCTTTCATTTTATCAAAATCTTTTAGTTTTGAAAAGCAAGAGAGAAGTTGATCATTTAGACATTTTATGTGCATATCAGCCTTTTTCTTTTGAATCTTTAAGTCACAGAAGTCAACAGTTAAAGAATCAAAGGCATCAGCCTTTTGATCATCAGAGAGAAAGGTAAAAGGATGTACCTGAGGTTTTGTTCCTGAAGTGGATCCCTCAGCAGATACAAGGGTAGTGTAGAGTTACTTCTCCATGTCTTCTAGCTCATCGATTTTGGCCATGAGGCATTTAGTGACATACTCACTCTCACTCTCAGAGGTTTGCTCATCCTCCCAGCAATGAGCCTCAACAACCAAAGTTTTATTTTTACTTTGGTTTCTCTCTTTTTCTCTCTTGTATTTGGCTTTGTACTTCTTATACCTGGAGGTTTCTTTTGATTCAGAATTTTCTTTAGAGGATTGGCTATTTCTCTCTTCACGCTTCCTAGAAGCTGATTTTGAGAAGTCATGGCCATAAGAAAAAAGAAGGTTTGACAGAAGAGGAAGCTTTTGATCTGCATTCAGAAGCAAAATGACCTTTCTTTCCACAATTGAAGCATTCTTCATTTGCTTTATCAGAAGAGGATTTTTGAGAAAAAGGTTTTCTATTAAATTTAGAGCGGTTTGAAGAAAATCTTTTATTCTTAAGGTTTCCAGCAAGCATTGCCATACTATCAGAAAGTATGTCAATGGCTGATTCTTCTCCTTCATCATCAGCAGTACTATAGTATGCATCTGACAGATGAGAAGAGTCTTCCTTAATATCTTTTTCAGAATCAGAAGAAGGATAGGTGATTCTACGAATACAAGAAGAAGATTTTGAATCACCTATCAAAGCAATAGAAGAGGATTTGATATCCTTTATAAGAGATTTTCTCTGGTTCTTAGTTTGTTCATAGTGAAGAAGAGTTCCATAGGGAGCAGTTAAAGGCATTATTTCTAAGTCCTTGCTTTGCTTGATGCAAGTACAGATAGTTTCCCAGAAATCTGGAAGACAATCCATGAACTTGCAGAGAACTTCTTCATTATCATAAACTCGTCCAAGAACTTTGAGATCATTGAGAAGACAGTTAAAGCGATTAAAGTAGGTAGAAAGAGATTCTCCTTTTTCATGGGAGAAGAGTTCATACTTTCTAACAAGACAGATCCTGTTAGATTTCTTTACTTCTTTGGTGCCTTCATATAAGACACTCAAAGTATCCCACATTTCTTTAGCAGTGGGAAGGTTAAGAA
Source organism: Silybum marianum (assembly GCA_036898165.1). Lineage (NCBI taxonomy): Eukaryota > Viridiplantae > Streptophyta > Magnoliopsida > Asterales > Asteraceae > Silybum > Silybum marianum. The sequence continues at coordinate 2,194,535 of CM072534.1, forward strand.
GAGAGTGATACACTTCATCGTAGGGATACAAGAAGAGCGCATTTGACTTTAGTGTCTAAAGCAACTAGGCGTTTATCATCTTCACTAAATTTGTTAGAAGGTTTGATGATATATCTACCGGCTTTTCTCACTTCTTTCGTCATCTGACTCTATGTCCTTTCCTTCAGCGTCCTTTTGAGGGCCAAAGCGAGCCCATATTTTAGGAACAATAGGTCCCTCACTGAGAATGTTGGGATACCTGCAATCGATCCCTTCCAAGAATAATAACATGCGATTTTTCCATAACCCAAAGTTATTTGGGTTGAACCTTGGAGGTTTAGCCAAAGATCCTAAATCATATGTATTACTGGAAGAGGTCTGCAAGGTACCATCAACATTTGAGGTAGTAGCCATCACAGATATGGTTTATTGAATTAAACCAACTGCTCTGATACCACTTGTTAGTCCCCAAGGAGAGATGGCTAACTAAGAGAGGGTTTTGTAGAAGGGGGGGTTGAATATAAAACACACAGAATATACTTTTTTTAAAATTTTTAATATAAATATTAAAAATTTACACACAGGTAGTTTGATGCGGAAAAGAACAGACACACTATTCTATCAAACTAAACACACAGATAACAGTAATTAACTTATACACTAAGGAAGTTAAAATAATACTGTTATAGCACACAGCTTTGCCACAGTCACACAAATAATCACTTTGAAGATTTGTTGAAAGCGTGAGATTTCTGGGAAGGACTTCATCTCCTTTTATAGTGCCCATGCATGGGATGCAAGTGAACAGCTGTCAAGGTTTCATTAGCTGGAAGATTATCTGCTGGACAAAGGAAGAGAGCACTTTCTTTGTACTAGAATAATGGATGAACCATTCCTTGTAGCACGTAATGTCAAATAACTTTATCTTCTTTTCTTCATGCTCTGTGAAGTCCCATCAAACCTTTTAGCTAAAAAACAAATATTCCTTTTATAAGAATAAAAGAGAATGTCTTTATTTAAGGCTTGATGCCCAAGTTCTTGCTGGCTCACGTGTCTTGCAATTGATGTGAGTCAAGAACTTATCTCTTTGAAATTGCTAAGTGATATATCACACTATGTATCACATCGGTGGATACCTTGTAAGGCTGGAATTGATAAGTATACACTTTGCTTGATAGACTTCATCTTTCACTAAATGCCAAAAGTGTACACCCTTGAACTTGTGACTTGATATCACAGCCTTAGAAAATATACCTGCAATTTCGGTGACCAAGATTATAGTGTCGGTGACCATGACATCAAACTTGATGACCTCATCTTATTTGATTTCCTTAGTACTTTTGATGACTTTTGAGTGTACCATCGGTGACCCACTATATTGGTGACCCAATCTTAACTTGGCAAAATGATCTGAATATTGAAGTTGGTTGATACATCCAAAATTCCACTTTTTGATGTACAACCCTTGATTGAATAGCTTTTGACTCTTCAATACTTGAAGCATATTTCAGACCTTCAAAAGAACCTGTAAAAGTTCATTCATACAAAGGAAGATGGTTCATCACCAAATCGTCGGTGACCCAACAATTATGATAACTATCCATAAATATATAAATTATTTCCTAATATAATGGTTTGCAAAGTTTGCACAAATATATGAGTTTGCTATTGAAACGTGTCCTATATATATATATATGTATATATATATATATAATCAAACCTCTGAACAAGTCGAGTCGAACATCGTGTTATGAAGTTCGACTCGTTTACTTAAACTAGTTTTAGTATGTGTTTGAGATCGACTCGAACTCAATAGTTATTAAGCTCGAGCTCAAGTGCCTCATTAAAAGCTCGACTCGTTAACACTTGTAGTCGTAATTATCGAACGATCAAAACCTCACCTGGTGTTTAATGTTACAGTAAGAAGAATAGGTCGATTGTATGATAAGATTTTATTTGTAGATTTCTAAATAAAGACCGCTTTATCGTGGGATTTTTATAAAATGAGGAGACCACAAACCCATTTTCTCACTACAACAAAATTGGTTTTATAAGACGTCTATAATGTCTAAACATCCTAATAGAATACTTATAGAACTTAAGTTTATAACACCAAACTATAAAACGTCATATCTAAAAGTGTTATTATAGGTTTATAGAAGCTTTTGAGCGTTTTAACAATTTTTTTAGAATGTTTTAAAAAGAAAGTGTTGTGTTAGCTATCTTACATTTAGAGGATATTTAAACTATCTATTTATAGAACTTTTGTATCTATAGAACATTTTTCCAAATAGTTAATACGCCAAAATTATTATTTTAGATGCGCCCTAAAAACTTTTTATAACGACTAAAGATGCCATAACTCTATTGTAACACTCATATATATATATATATGACTTTTTTAGTTTGGTCCCATAAACTTATAATATCTATATATATAATAAAGCAACAACCGGAAAACCTTACGTGACATCCTCTCAAGACTATAATCGGATTTATCTATTTTCTCCTTCATTCTCCTTTTAATCTTTTTTTTTTAATTTTCAATGTTAATTACTCATGAACATTCATTATTCATTTATGTTTGTATTTAAGATCATCCTTTTCGTTTTCCCTAACCCCTCTATATACAAATTGTTTCATTCTTTTTTTCTTATAAATTCTTCATTGTTCAATCTATTTTTCTTCATCTCTATCTCCATCTCCATTTCCATCATTTGATATAGGACATTTTCTGTGATATGAACGTTGATTTTATATGTACTTGTGCATTGTAATAACCCCCCTGTTAGATATAATATAAAACCGATAAAAAATAATATACGAATCTGATCAGTGTGATATGAACGTTAACATATAAATCTAAATTAGTGTGATATGAACGTTAAAAAAATAGGGAATTTTACTCAAATAGTCATTTCAGATAATTGTTTTTTGCCTCCTAACCCATTCCTCTAAAAAATTACCGAAATAGCCATTTGGATCGCCAAAAATGAAGTCACAATTGCGACATCACACCAGACCAGACACGAACCAGACATGAGGTCACAATTCCCCTTATATACCAATTTTTTGAATAGGCTATTTCACCAATTGCGACCTTATATACCAATTGTTTGCGACCTTATATACCAATTATTTCACCAAAATAGGCTATTTCAAAAATGAATATGAAATGACTTTGGCAACCTTATATACCGATTTTTTTTGATGACCTCATTTTTTGTGAAATAACTTTATGTTTTGTCTAGTAGTGAGGTCACAATTGCGACCTAATTTTTGGCGACCCAAATGACTATTTTGACAATTTTGTGAAGAAATGAGTTAGAAGGCATAAAATATTTTTCTGAAACAACCATTTGAATAAATTTCCGTAAAAAAATAACACATAAAGTTTACCATAATGACCGGCCATTCAAATGAAAATTATAGTAGCAATGATTTGTTATTTTAAACGTTAAAAAATAACATACAAATCTAAATTAATTGATTTGTGTTGTTTTGCTATCTTCTAATGAGATTTAAAATTGAAAAATCGTTTATATAATAAGAGTGATGATAAAAATTGTGTTGTTATGTTGTTCAAAATTGGCTTTATAATAAGATTTATGAAGAAAAAGACGAAAAAAGGCATTGGAAAGGAACAAGATGTTGGAAAGGGCAAAAACAAAAAGTAACATTGGCCTGTGGGTCCCATACGCACCCTGCACCGCCGTCTGCCGGTGAGTATGGGAAGACCTCCGTCGGAGAGAATCCGGCCGTGTTGTAAAATCATCAATTTTTTATATTTTTTTTGCTATTTAGTCCCTATACACACCTACTATAAAATCATGTTTGTTTTTTCATTTTAATCTTTTAATAACCATTTATGTCTGATTTGTTTAGAGATTTTATAACTATTTTAGAACTAAAATAAGACTTCAGATTTCAACACATTTTGAAAAAACAAACGCCACCTAAAGTGATGCGAATCTGATGGTTATTTTATGAAAAACGTAAACATTAGAGTTATTTTTATAATTTCTTTTTTCAAAAATGCTTATTTTATGGGGGAGGCTAGGGGTGAGCATAATCGAGTACCCGACCATTTTCCATGGAACCGAACCCGGACCCGGGGGTTCCTAGAAATCAGGAGCCAATGGGAACCGGTTCCAGATACCCGACTTCAACTTTTTTAATTTTTTTTACATTACATACGACAAAAATGTAATTATAAACTACAAAAATACCGATTTAAAGTAATAAATACAATAAATGGTCAAAACCAATTCGATAAAAACTAATTATTACATAAACAAACTAGAAAATTTGAGTTTTTATTTATTATTTATAAATATATAAAATATTTTTTAATTAAAAGTGACGGGAATGCAGATCCAAATGCTGAATCTGGTTCCAAAAAAATGAGAACCGGAACCAGAACCAATCATATCGGTTCCGGTTCCGAAACCAGCAGTTTCGAGGCTAATGACATCCCTAGATATTGCTAATGACACCCTTAAAAAGTGTATTTTCTTTCTCACACATATATACATCCAAACTCTTTATAGTACAAAAAATTCCATACACACCTCTATTAAAAAGGTGTCATTAGCATTCCCATATTTTATTTGATAACCATACAATCGACCATAAGATACTTTTACTGTACCATCTTTCATATAAAAATATTGTGTTATTCCTGAGCCGTCCGATCAATTTGTTGCAATAGTACGGTGCTATTCCCACCCGTGGATTACAATAGTTCCTCGTGTCCCATCATCCTTTATTTTTTGTTCAATTATTTATGGCTCTTTTACTATTTAATTTCTTAACAACCAAGTTTTCTATTTATGTTATTTACCTTCTTTAATCTCCAAAACAGCGTCTCTATAACTTTCTCTAAAATAGAGATTCAAAATTAAAATTTTTAAAAAAATATTACATTCAACTCCAATAGCATCTCCATTTTGAAAATTACAATTTATTATATTATTAAAATATTATATATTTCTAATAAAATATTATTTATCTTATCTAAATATTTAATTTTATTTTTCTTATTGGTGGAACATAATAAAAAATAATTTATCTTTCATTGTAATCATTTTTAGAGATGTCTCCAAATTCTTCAAATTTAAAGATTTTTGTAATCTCTTTCATGCTTTATTCATTTTGGAGAAAGTTTTAAAGATGCTGTTGGAGCAAAAATAATGCTCAAAATCTCCAAAATCCCTATTTTCTCCATTTTGGAGATGCTCTAAGAGCATCTTCAAAAGAATCCCTAAAATATCTTTAAAATGAAGAATCAAAATCTAAAATCTTTAAAAATATTTACATTAATTTACAACAAATTTTTCTATTTTAAAGAACCTATCATTGATTATAATATTAAAATATTATAATTATCTATTAATTTTTTTCTCTAAATATTTATTTTCAAGAATTTTTATTGGTTGTTTCACATTGTAATCATATTTGGAGTGATCTCCCATATTTAGAGGAAAAACTCACACTCTCTCCTACTTTTTCAATTTTGGAGATAGTTTTGGGGAATATTTTGAAGCAAATTTTTAACTTAAAATCTCTATTTTCTTCATTTTTCCTATTTTGGAAAAGCTCTAAGATTAACGAGTCGTTTATTAAATGTTAACGGGATATTTTTTTTGAACCGGCAAGTTAATAGTTAGGGATAAAATGTTTGTTGTTAAGATACTTTTTTTTTTGAACGGCAGCTTTAGTGTTAGTGGTGTTAGTGGTTATGTTAATAACGAGTTAAACTCCAACCCCTGGGGCGCACGGGATCGAACCCTCGCACCTCCACAGAGCCACATCACCTATGAGGAATAATACCTCCACCATTTTAGGGGAAACCACCACTCCCAAGACTCGAACCCGAGACCTTAAGGATGTTGTAAAACCTCAATACCGCTAGGCCAGAGGCCCTTTGGTGAATGCAAAACATAAAAATGATTTATCTTTACTTACTTTCACGGAGTTAATGACTACTAACTAAAGAAAATTATTAGAACAAAATGCAAAACATAAAAATGATTTATAAACTTATTAAAGTTCAGGTTACATTTTAAGACTTTTCACTAAACTTTAAAGACCAAAATTAGAGTTCACTCCAGGTGTTATATATATAAAATTTCATCTAGTCTTTATTTGCATGTATGAAAATGTCTATTTATAGGTGAATGTTTCGTATATGAAATTTTTTTATTCAAAATTACAACAAATTATTCTTATACTATATTTAAACCAATAGTCAATAAACAAACATCATATTCAACAAATTTAATTCAATGGTTTATATATGAACTAACAGTCATATTCAGGGGCGGAATACGAGCCTTCTAATTAAGGGGGCCGAATCCAACAAAACATCTTCATTGATAAGCTCAATTCATTATAAAAAAAAATTGTGTGACAGAATAATAGAACTTATGACCACATATACAGGGGCCATATACACATAACTACTCAAGCTAAGCGCAATTCATTGATAATATTTCTAATATCTGGTATTTAAGTGATAAAACGCAGGGGCCATGGCCCCCTAGGCCCCTATTGTGTTCCGCCTCTGGTCATATTTCGTTTCACATGAAAGCAATTTACCATAATTCACACATAAAATTACACTTTAATGTTATTGTCGATTTTGGTTTCAAAGAAATGAGATTTATAAGAAAGAAAAGTAAATATAATAATAATAATCAAAAATCAAATATTTAAAGAAGATAATTAAAATGACAAAGATACCATTGTCTATAAAAACTTATAACAATTTGTGTGTATTTCAAACCACATTTGCAGTTTTTTAAGGCAAGTTAAGACATACTTTTGCGGGGTATCGGGCTATCACTTAAGAGTGCCACCCGATTAATTCCCGTCGACCACGACCCAATCCAAATTAAGGGTATCACTAAGTGACAGACCCATGATCAAGATATATTGATATACGTACCACGGGGTTTGAACCCGGATAGTCAGAGATACCATCCACTGACCTAGTGGCGGATCCAGATTTTTGTCCATCGGGGTCCCATTAAGATAAACTAAATACAGTATTTTTGATATTTTTTAGCCTATATAATTTTTTTTTGACATTTCACTGGGGAAGGGACTCCCTTTTTTTGCAGCTGCATCCGTCCCTGTACTGACCCTTTAAAATGTTATCTGACCATTGAGTTAGACATGTTTTGATTCAAACCATATTTGCAATATTCTCACACACATATATATATATATATATTTAATATTTCATTAATAAAGAATTAAAAGAAACAAAATTCAAATATGATCACATTTTAGAATGTGAATATATAAAGAAGGGCTTGATATTGATAACAATGCAGGACATTATAAATAGACTGTAAATTGATTTTTGAATTTTTTTTTTCCTGCTTGCTACCAGCTTCGCGAAACCCTCCCCCTCACCGTCGGGAACTTTTGCCGGCGATCAAGTATTCCGACGACGATAAAATACATAAGCTAAGCAGGATAGATTATTGTTACATTTTTCTCTATTTATTGGAATGGAAGATTCTTCATCTGAAGTTGCTCTGCAACCTTCAGTGGAGGATTTGATAAAAAGGATATGTATACAGAAATGTATAGCGGCACCGGATGTTTATGCTCGCCGGTTGCTTGCGACGATCACCGAAGCATCGGCCATTGAAATTTTGAATAAAATTGCTGCTTCGAGTAAAATCCGTACGTTTTCTGGCTTCATTGTTCACATGGTAAAGGAGAATTCTATGGCGGCTTCTTCTTCTTCTTCTTCTAATCAAGTTTTTCGTTCACCACAGAGGCGATCGCCTCCTTCTTCTTTTACCACTGGAGGTCCTCAAAGTAACTACTCTTTCTCATGGAAGCATTTGGAAGTTATTTTATCTTTTGTTGCATTTTTTTTTGGTTTTAGATCGTAATGATCCATCATATTATGTGCGTTTCACTTGTTTTTTTTTGTGTTATTGTGGTTTAGGGTTTATCCTAAAATGTACAGTCTGTTGTCTGAAAGTAAATCTGGCTATTTTCATCTAATATAAGTATTTTATTTAATTATTTGAAACATTTTTTCCTTTTCTTCTGGTTTAGTTAATTCCAGCCATCATATTCTTTCTCGAATTAGATACATTCATGTGAACAACAGTGTTTTCGAAAGGGGTCTCTCAAAAGTATTTGGAATTATTGCAGGATGGTTACTATTTTTAGTGTATTTTAATTCTTTAAGCACAATTCGAATATGGATAGTTGTTGTAGAATGGATGATGATAGAAATACAATGCTTAAAGTTTGGTGTTCAAAATGTGAAGAAATTAATGTCACCGTTTGAGTTTGGATTAACTTTCTTGTATCAAGTGGAAGAAAATTTTGAATTTGTTGTAACCTTGGTGTCAATATCTCGTATGTTTACATAGATAATAGTTCCTTTAATCAAAGATGTTCCATTTTGATGCAAATTTGTATTCGATTCCTTAGGTTAACTTTTACTTTCAATTACTTTTGTTAAATGGAACGTTAAAATAAAGAAGAAGAAGGATATAATGTTGAATAATATTCTGGAAATCTTGTATATATATAGGATTGCTAAGTTGTGTTCTTGTTTTGGGTGCAGAAAGTGCATGCTATTTTTCTCCGAATGTACACTCACCTGGTTCTAATTACAAATCTAGAACCATTCCTGAGTACTTCCTTAAATCTCCAAATGACGGTTATGGTTCTTTGGTTACCAAGCAAATTATATCATTTCCATCTTCTTCAGGTTCCAAGGATGCCAATCCTAAAACGGCTACTTGCCACTTGACTGAATCTTCGACCTTCACTCAACATGTTTCTTCGGTTAAAAAACAACTTACATTCTCACCTTGCTCTAGTTTGAAGGATGCAAATCTTCGAAACATTTCACAACAATGTTCCGACCCTCCAAATGCCAACAATCATGTTTCTCCGGTACAAAGACAACTTATATTCTCACCTGACCGTAGTTTGGATGTTGCAAATGTGAGTAAAGAAAAACAACACTTTTTTGACTCTCCAAATGCTACCCATCCTTTTTCTGCGGTCCAGAAGCAACCTACTCTATCATGGTGTTCTAGTTCAAAGGGTGCAAGTCCTAGAAACATAGCTAATTTTTCAAGTGCCACCCACCATAGTTCTTTAATTCCAGATAAACATATTTCATCACCTTCTGAGAGTTTTGGAGCGGCCACTCTTGGCAATCTTGCACTGAACCATTCAGACGGTACAAACAATTTTGCTATTAGTCAACAGTCACTGCTCCTTGCTGAACTCGAATATAGGAAGATGTTCATTGTATATAGTTATGTTGGGAGGTTAGTAAGCTTTCGGGTTTTTGATGGTTATGCCACTTTTATATTTGATCACTTAAAAATTTAGCTAAATTGTGCACAGGAAAAGGGTTGAAGATGTTGTCTCTGTTCATGATGCTATTGAAATAAAGTCAATGAAAAACATGTCAATGATTGATTTTGAGGCTAAAATCTGGGCCAAGTACGGTTGGCAATTTTGTGAACTCTCTGATAGGGTAATGGTACGTAATGCATTTTCTTGATTTATTCGTTATTATTATTATTAGTTAATAATGGAGGCATTTATGAAGGTTCATTTTATCAAAACTTTCCATAAAGATAAATTGTATTGGACTATTAGTAACATAGAGGAAAGTTCAAATGCGAACTCAAATTTGGTTGTGAACGTGAGGACAAATGAGAGCGCGGCACGTGTCTGAATGTGGATTATTCAGACCGAATAATCAAAGAAATATTAAGACTGAATATAGTGAATAATCAAAGAAATATAGTATTTATTCGGTCTGAATATTTCTTTGATTGTATGATAAGCCACAAACAGTCAAGGTGTATTCTAGAAGGAAAGAGAAAAATAAGGGGTGAAAATATGGAAGTTTGCTCTATTGGAGGAAAGGGTGTTCTTTCTCTTTTTTATTTGATTTGATTAGTAGTCTCTCTATAATATGGGATGTAATAGGAGGGATGGGTATGCCAATTTTGCTGTGAGATTCCCTCATTTTGGAGAGAACCTGGCTCTCGAAATCCAGGCTGCTTACTTTTGTAATTGTCATTTCATTTTTCAATTCAATAAAACCCTTTGGCACCTATCAATTGGTATCAGAGCCCAAAATCCTGGTAACCATGGCACCTAAAAATCAAGGAGAACGGATCGATTCCTTGGAAGAAACTGTTCAGGCGATGGACGAGAAACTGGAGTCGGTAGAGTCCGGTCTCAAATCGGTGAAGAACAGCATCCAAATGATTTGCAATCAGGATGCTGTGAATGCAAAAAGGATGGAAGGGCTTGACCGAGGAATACAGATGGTGATGGAGAAGTTAGAATCCATGAATCGGCAAGGAACGTCAAGCCCATCGGGCCCAAAATCATCCACGTCAGGCCCAGGGCTGTCAACGACAATTGATCAGGCGATTGGCTCTAGATCGAATGAAAAAAATCAAGAGGATCGTGGTTCTCCACCATTTGGAAATGGTGGGCAGAGAAACTCGACCTACGCCGCTGATTGGAGGCTTAGGAGAATTGAATTGCCGATATTCAACGGAGATGACCCCGATGGATGGATTTTTAGGGCCGAGAGGTATTTTGCACTCCAGCGATTTGAGGAGACCGAGAAAGTAGCAACGGCAGGGATATGCATGGAGGGAGAGGCCCTCGCTTGGTTCCAATGGACTGAAAGTCGTCGTCCGATTGCACTATGGGCGGAACTGAAGGTTTTGCTAATTGGTCGATTTCGATCCACTTTACGGGGCTCGGCTTGGGAACAATTATTGGCCCTCCGTCAGGAAGGAACTATAAGGGAGTATCGTCATTTTTTTGAAATCCTTTCATCCTCACTTGGAGATCTCACAGAGAATGTATTGGAGGGGAATTTTATCAATGGCTTAAAACCACAAATCCAAGCTGAAGTTCGTCTGATGCGACCCCAAGGACTGATGAAGGTGATGGAAACAGCCCAGCTTGTGGAAGACAAAAATAGCCAACTAATAGGAGGGTACAAGTCGATGAGCGTGGGGTACAAGCCGCTAATTGGAATCTCAGGTAATAATTCAAAAACTACCAACCCTATTATACCCGCGTTTACAACTAATAAGGGACCTAGTACGGTATCGACCAACCCAATAAAATCAATGATGGAAACTGCTAGACGATTGACAGAGGAGGAACTTCGGGATAAACGCGCCCGAGGCCTCTGTTTCCGCTGTGATGAAAAGTATAAGGTTGGTCACAAATGCAAAAGAAAAGAACTATCAGTTTTGTTGCTACAGGATGACCCCACAGAGGAAGAAGAGACGGAGATCGATCCCGAAGATGACAGAATCAAGGGTGACACGGTGCTACAGGCTTCCGAGTTGTCGCTAAATTCGGTTGTCGGCTTATCGTCTCCTAAAACCATGAGACTTAGGGGTTACATCAACAACACGGAGGTGATTGTATTGATCGATTGTGGGGCGTCCCACAATTTTGTCTCAAGGGGTAAATTGGAGCAGCTCCAACTTGCCACAGACGATACAACTATCTTCGGGGTTAAGGTGGGAACCGGCCAGGTTGTACGAGGAAAAGGTGTGTGCAGGGACGTGGAATTGTTCCTACCAGAAATTAAGGTGCAAACAGATTTTCTTCCCCTCGAATTGGGGAGCACCGATGTGATCCTTGGAATGCAGTGGCTGGAAACACTTGGCGACATGAAAGTTAACTGGAAGTTGCAAAGAATGGAATTGTTGGTGCATGGGAAGAAGATTACTGTACAAGGAGAACCGGACCTGAACAAGTCGGCGATAGCTTTACGATCATTGATGAAATGTTGGAGTGGGGGAGAAGAGTTAATGTTACTTGACTTGTATAACATGCAGGAAGATAGCCAACAAGTGGAGGTTGAAGCCATCGATTAATTGGAGGATGTCTTAGCAAAGTTCGTAGACGTTTTCCAACCATTACACTCACTTCCCCCTGCACGCAAGCAGGACCATGCAATACCACTACAACCGAATACAACCCCGGTATGTGTTCGACCATATCGATACTCGTACGAACAGAAAAATGAGATAGAAGGGTTAGTTCGAGAAATGTTGGATGCTCAAATAATCCGACCGAGTGACAGCCTGTATGCGAGTCCAGTCCTGCTAGTGCGAAAGAAAGATGGGAGTTGGAGGTTTTGCGTGGATTACCGAGCCCTTAATCGTGTCACCGTAGCCAACAAGTTTCCTATTCCTTTAGTCGATGAATTAATCGATGAACTATACGGGGCTCGCATTTTTTCCAAGTTGGACCTCAAGTCCGGATACCACCAAATCAGGATGAAGGAGAAAGATATTGAAAAAACGGCATTTCGAACCCTTTGGCACCTATCATTGTACAATCTGAATATGACACGTGTCGCGCTCTCATTTGTCTTCACGTTCACAACCAAATTTGAGTTCTCATTTGAACCCGCCCCTAGTAACGTATAGCTGTCCTTTTATTTAAGCTTCTATAGTCAGACGACCTTTTACAATTTTAAGACAACTTACATGAATTGTTGTTTGGTTATGCAAACATTCAAAGTTTATTTCAAGTATATTGATTTTGGAGTTGAAAAAAGATCGGGCTGAGAAGTATACTCATAGCAGGGCATATTATATGCTTACATTGTTCATCAATGGGATCTCTAATTATCTTTTTCATATTGCAGAATTTTGATTGGGATTCTGGAAAGACGTATCTTTATCATTGTTATGTGTGCGCTGATGGAAATTACCAATTCAAGGTTTGTATTTCGTTCTTCCTGGGTAAACAATAGAAAATTTGAAACTTTGTTACATGAGGATTGAGAAAAAAAATATCATTTGTTACATTAAATAGATGTAGGAACTAAGAGAAACTTCGTTGCATTTTGCCCAATTTACGGATGATATCTATATCTACTTAGCTAAAATACTAAAAAATACTCTTCATTTCATTCACCATCAAATGTCCTCACAGATATTAGGAAATCTTAAATTTGTGGTCATTTTCAAACTTGTTTTATATTTTTATTTTATTTTAGCGGTGGGGCTTAGAGTATATATTTGCTGTTTTTGGTTTTAACCTTCTGAATGCTTTACTAACATATTATAATCCCCTTGAAAAAAAGTGGCAATGAAATAATTTACTTCAGACAGAACATATAATATGGGGTAGTATGTGTGTGTGTGTGAGAGAGAGAGAGAAATGAACACATTTAGGATCAAAGAAATACTAATATTGGCTTATGTCTATATAATATGTTTATCAATTTAATGCAGTGCATGGTTTTCTGACAACTGTAACAAAATTTACATTAATTTGTTGTTTATTTAATATCTTTTTGCTATTGTTATGAAAAATTCAGGGACCGCATCTTAATACAAGAAGAACTCACCTACAAAGGGAACTAGGAGATGATAACGTATTAATTGTCCAATTTATGGATGGTCCGGATACACCTGACATGCCATCCAATTATTGTTCCTGGATTGCTGCTTATCAGAGGATTTCTGGGGGGATTTCAATTGGTTTGCGTCATTATCGTCTTTTTGGTGAACAATTTACCTTCCTTCTGTTGATTTTTTTCTAGCATTCTTTTTGCAACATTGTTGTCAAGCTTAGCTTAAGGTTTCAATCCTAGTTAGAACAAAAAAAGGTTTCAATCCTGGAAGCAAGTGACCAAACCGGTCAAACCGGACCACAAAAAGGTGGTCTGGTCTGACCGGTTTAGGCGGTTTGACCTTCTTATGGGCTTTAAACTAAAAATGACATCTATATATCTAAAATGAAATTTCTACAATATCGCACTATTAGAAAAGCGTTTAAGGAATTATAAAACAAACGTCTATCTCTAAAATTATAAAAGAACTTTGAACAAATGAAAAAAAAAAGTTAAACAAATCCACCAACAATAGTTGAAATTTTGGACATACATTGAGCAAGACAAACTATGGTTTGAAATTTGATTTTTGAAGGATATAAGAATTTTGCCAATTTAGAAATGAAAACTAAAAAAAACGTATATTTGACGAATTCTTTATAACTGGACCATAAAAATAAACCTACAACATGAAAAATAAATAAATTTAATATATTCTTTTGGCGGTTGGTTCGGTCCAGACCGCTCAAAAAAGTGTTCAAACCGCAGACCAGACCGGACCGAGCGGCTTGGCTATTTTCAGACCAGACCGTCAGACCGCTCAAACCGCCAAAAACGGTCTGGTTTGACTTGGTTCGACCGGTTTGAACGGTCCACCGGTGTTTTTGAACACCCCTACTGTCAAGTATGGCATATTGGCATGTAGTATGGTGTTTTATTGTAAATTACATTTAAGTTTAATTATAAATCTGAATGCGATATGGGAGGTAAATTCTGAAAGCATCCATGCTATCCTTCTCAGCATTTAAGGATACTAGAGGAGATAACAAGAATCAATCGTACACATTGAAGAAACAGCGGTCTTCATGGGCTGTCAAATGCTATTTCGTTAGAAAAGAATCTCATGCACCTTGGGTTGAGAGAGACCCTTACATTTTGTTCAATAAGACAAACCATGAGGCAAGGTGTCTATTCATGCATGTGCATACGGTTTCTAGCATGGCTAAGTACATCTCTAGGTCAGTTTAACAAAACTATTCCGTTTGCGGGTGTTTTTCCTCCGTGCAATTTATTGGACCCTTGACTTATTTTTTTTTTGGCTGCAGATGTTCACTTGCCCTATCAAATACAATAAAACTTCGCGTTGATCTTGCATCCGTGCGTGTTGAAAGAATTAAAGATATTCCTTGTCGCGTATGTCTTTTTATATCTTAATTTGTCTTATATTTCTCTAGAGGAAAGTTCAAATGCGAACTCAAATTTGGTTGTGAACGTGAGGACAAATGAGAGCGAGACACATGTCTGAATGTAGATTATTTAGACCGAATAATCAAAGAAATATTCAGACTGAATATAGTATTTATTCAGTCTGAATAAGCATTATTCAGACCTAATAAATACTATATTCTGAATATTTCTTTGATTATTCAGTCTGAATATGACACGTGTTGCACTCTCATTTGTCCTCACGTTCAAAACCAAATTTGAGTTCTCATTTGAGCCCACCCCTATTTCTCTATTGTCTATATAATTTATTTTACCCCATGCATAGGGCACATAAACAAACTCCTTCAGCTTGCTGTTAATCCAACTGACTGAATTTGTATGGATTAAAAATTACAGGATGAAAATGGCTTTGTTGTTTGTGATGAAGATGGTGAAACACTAATACATACAGATGGAACAGGGTTTATTTCTGAAGATTTGGCGATTTTATGTAAAAAAGATTTCATTGAAGGGAAGGGCAAAAAAGATGACAATTATGAGGTGAAACATTTGACATTTACATAACTTCCATTGATAGCCTTAAATGTAGACAATAAAATTTTGGCAATTTTATGTGCAAAAGATTTCACTGTAATCAATTAATCAATAATTCGTGCCTTGTGGCTTTCATCACTAATATATTTGTTCAACTAATAGCCTTGTCTAACCCTGTGATTGTTTCTCAAATTATTACAAGTTAATCGATCTTCTCAAGCTTGAGGAAGTATCATTGGGACAGAAAGGCAAAGAAGCTTGCAATATACAAGCGGTAAATGTTACTAATGCTTCATTGTTCTGTGGAATCTTCCGGAAGTTCATAACTTTTGTTTTCTACCCTTTATACTAGCCTTTGCTTGTCCAATGCCGTTTGTTCAAAGAAGGTTATGCTGTCAAAGGAACACTTCTTTTAAATAAAAAGGTAAATTCTCTTGCTTATGGTTCTTATGGAATGTGAATCATGAAATTCTCCATGTTGGTATGAGAGTAGACATTAATTTAGTGCAGAATGATTAAGTGGCTCTTATGAATATAGTGCAAAATGAAATATAATTGTTTGGTAATTGTTTAGGATGTAATTAGGGATCTTAATGGTTAAGGGATGTCCAGGATTCAAAATGATTCAGAGGGTTTTGGAACCATTAAGAGACAGACTTATTTTTTTGCCAAACATGATTCACCTCTTAACGATTCAGAGACTGCCTCTTAATGGAACTGGTAAGAGGTAAACAAACAACCCCTAAAGGTTATGGTTGTTGGCTTGTTGCTAATATAAGCACCATTCTTGACAAAGAATGATGTCATCATAGGCATGTAGGATGGGGTAAATGCTCTGACCAAGTAAGCCTTTATATCTATAGAATTATAAGGACACAAATGACAGATCTGTTGTAGTTTAATTACGAAAATACCCTTTATTTTGTGCTTCCAGTATACATCAACACACAAATCTAATCTTATAAGGGAATATTTTCTTTTTCATGTAATCTGAATAGGAAAATAGATGCAGTCTAATTGTATGTTCAACAGGATTCTAGAATGTTCTTGAGACTTGCTAGATTTATAAGGTTATTAAGGTTATTACAATTAACAATTAAGCTCCTGTTAGTTTTCTAGATTTTATAAAAAACAATTATGTGCCTTTTCCTACTGTCTTAATGGATCAGCTGCCTTTTTGCTGGTACTCACATGGTTTTTTTTCTTGTATATTTCTATAAGCTCAAAGACCGAACAATTCAAATTAGACCCTCAATGATCAAGGTTGAAAAAGATGCAAGACTTTCAGATTCAAATTCTTTCAGTTCATTGGAGATAAATTCCATAAGGTATTTTGACTATTAATCTTCTTTCCTTTTGTCCCTTTATCAGATGGTGAATTTAAGGTGCATCGTAAATAGTTAGCCTATTTTTGCAAGAAAAAGGTATTGAAATAAAATCATTGCAATAATGCCAATAATATTATTGATTGTTATTTTCTTCCTTTAGGTCCTATTTCCATACCACTGTAATATCAAATGTTAGTAAATTTGTGTTCTCTTTAATTTTCTTTAACTTCTGCTGTAAAACATATAAAAAGAGGACATCATAGTTGCATACATAGGAAATGGCTAAAGAATGACAATGTTCTATAAGATAGCTGAGCATTAATATTATAAAACAATGAACTTTTTGTAACACCTTTGCATACATACACCCTTAAGTGGGTAGAATTACATTATCATTAATAAAATTCTATGTACATTTTGATTGTAGATGTCTCAGAAGATACCTAGATTCATTAGATTTACACTTTAAACCCTTTAGTTTAACTATGTACAACTATCATACTTAATGTCTAATAGGCATGATACGATCCTTAAATGCTTTTCTTCTTCTTTTTTTGGAGGTAAACATAAAACTAGCACATCGTTCAATTATTGGTTACATCTTTTAGATCTCCAATTTTGGATTGTACAATCAAATTCTGGATTACACTTGTACACGGATGCTTTAGCGGAGAACTCATAGGCAACATGACCTCCCTCTATTCTTCAATTTTCAGTCGTAGACCAAGGAAAGCCAATCTATCAAAGAACTTGATCGCACTTCTAAGCGTAGGGGGTGTTCCTAATAACTACTTTCTGGGTTTGCTACAAAGTACATTGCAAGAAGCTCAGAAAGTATCCACGAGTATGCGTGCAGCAGTTAGAGGTACTTTCAGGGTCCAACTATTGCTATTTTTCTAATATTAGCACTTCGTTTTTTGAGATCAATTCTGTGTCAACTCCCCCCCCCACCCCACCCACCCACCCACCCACCCACCCACATAGGGGTGAGCATCGGAACCGGGTACCCGCCTTTGGAATCGGAACCGCTCTAGAACTGCCGGTTCCAGAACCGGAACCGATGTGATTGGTTCCGGTTCCTAAGATACAAGACCAGTTCCGGTTCTTATTTTTTTGGAATCGTTGCCCGTTGGGTACCCGCCGGGACCGGGTACCCAAAACCGGAACCGACGGGTACCCGTTAATTTTAAATAAAAAATATTTTATATATATATATTAATAAAACTATATTTCTTTTTAGGTTAGACTTTTATGTTATTTGTTAGGTGTTCACGACTTGACGTGAAGTATTATGGAAATCGTTTTGTTGCTATTTAGATTCAAACTTTCTAGTTTATTTATGTAATAGTTAGTGTTTATCGGATTAGTTTTGGCTATTTGTTGTATTCATTACTTTAAGTCGGTAAATTTTTATCGGATTAGTTTTGTAGTTTAAAATTACATTTTTTATCGTATGCAATGTATAAAAAAATTAAAAGAAATTGAAACCGGGTACCCGGTACCAAAATTAACGACTATTGTGTGTGGGTTCCGGTTCCAAAATAAAAGGAACCGGTGTTAGCGGTTCCGGTTCCATGAAAATTGGCCGGGTACCCGGTTATGCTCACCCCTACACCCACACACAATATTCGTTTATAAGTAATACTTGTTGGGAAATTCCTCTCAAGTAGAACTGACCTAGTGTTTCTCTTTCTGCAGTCGGCCTTACCTATGGACAAATGGATGATTCAGCAACTTCTGTAGCAATGATAGGGTGTGGAATTCCACTTGATGAACCATATCTTCAATATCGTTTATCTATCTTAGCAAAGGAAGTGCGAAAAGGGCTTCGTAGTGGAAAGCTTCCGGTTAATGAAAGCTTCTATCTAATCGGAACAGCTGATCCTACGGGAAGCTTAAACAGCGATGAAGTTTGCATTATTCTGTATGCATTTGTTTCTTACTTCATTTCAATTAGTTATGTTTGCAATATGTTATATATGCAATTAGGTATATGTATGGAATCTGATACTGGGTGGATTTGGTACTTACGATTCATTTCCTTTTTTTTTATGCAGTGAAAATGGCCAGATATCAGGAAAGGTTCTAGTGTACAGGAATCCAGGTGTTCATTTTGGGGACATACACATTTTAAATGCAAAATATGTAGAGGAACTAGAAGGGTATGTTGGAAATGCGAAATATGGCATTTTTTTCTCCACCAAGGGGAGGAGATCAGTGGGAAGCGAAATTGCAAATGGTGATTTCGATGGAGATCTGTATTGGGTATCTAGAAGCCCAGAGGTGGGCATTTTATGTTTCTTGTTAGATTTATGTTTGTTTACCTCTTAATAGTTCCATTAAGAGGCAACCTCTGAATCGTTAAGATGTGAATCCTGTTTGGCGAAAGAATAAGTCTGCCTCTTAATGGTTCCAAAACCCTCTGAATTATGTTGTATCCTGGACCTCCCTTAACCATTCAGATCCCTGGTTTCATTTTGAACAGTTATCAAACAATTATATTTCATTTTGCACTATATCATAAAAGCCTCTTAATCATTCTGACAACTTAATCATTCAGCACCAAACCATTCAGCAACTGCCAAACAGCTTACTCTGTTACAAAGATGCTGCTCATATTCAGGGCACTTCCTATCTTATCTTTGAGCGTTGTTTTACTTTTATTTACTTGGTCATTTGTCTCACTTTGCATCAATTTATGCTTTTTTCATATCTTTATGGCGAACAATTTAGGATTTA
Source organism: Silybum marianum (assembly GCA_036898165.1). Taxonomy (NCBI): domain Eukaryota; kingdom Viridiplantae; phylum Streptophyta; class Magnoliopsida; order Asterales; family Asteraceae; genus Silybum; species Silybum marianum. Next base: position 2,213,957 of record CM072534.1, read on the forward strand.
TACCCTAAAATGATTAAACAAATAAAAATGAAGGGTATTGAACTTCTTGCATTATAATGTTTTTAAAGCTCTCATGTACATTTCCAGCTATTGCATCACTTCAAAGTAAGTGAGCCGTGGGAAAGGATTCACTCAACACCAAGTGCGCCTAACAAGAAACCTAGTGAGCTCTCGTATGAGGAGTTGGAGAATGAGCTTTTTGCTCTACTTTTTTCTACACAAAAACAAAGGTATCTTCCCTCACTTTCTACTTATTATAATTCAGCCATAACAAGCTAAGACGAAGAGGATCGTGTGAGAATAGGAGTTAAGGTGAGAACCATAAGAAGGGATATGAACCCTTGATCACTTTTAATCTCACCCCCATCCCATGAATTGCGCTCCTCACGGGAATTGATCCGATGCATCCGGTGCGTCTCATTAATGTTAATCTTTTCAATCAGGATTGATCCAAGGGTGGAGATCCCTTCTTAACCTTCTGAGTTCTGACCATAACTTCCATTCTCACCGGAACCCAACCCTAACAAGCTAAATACCTAATTTTATTATGTAATAACTATTGGGACAACCAGCTTGGCCCTAATAAAATGATGGGAAGATGCTATTTGTGCAATTTCTGGTGAATTCTGATCATTTCTGTTAACATAAAATTGGTATTCGAGTTGGGAGAACTGCTTTTGCTACTAGGGGCTGTTTGTTTACCTCTTAACGGTTCCATTAAGAGTCAGCCTCTGAATCGTTAAGAGATGAATCCTGTTTGGCAAAAAGTAAGTCTGCCTCTTAATGGTTCCAAAACCCTGTGAATCATTTTGTATCTTGGACCTCCCTTAACCATTAAGATCCCTAATTACATCCTAAACTATTACCAAACAATTATATTTCATTTTGCACTATATCATAAGAGCCTCTTAATCATTCTGCACCAAACCATTCAGCAACTGCCAAACAGCCAAGCTGGTCTTGAATGTTGAACAAACTACCATTTTGTTTTTTTGGGGTAAAGTTACTGCATTGTTATTAGCGTTTTACTATTTCAGTACGGTAGCTGGTAAAGCAGCTGATAGCTGGCTAACATTTATGGATCGTTATCTGATCTTGGGAGAAAATGATGCTGATGAGAAGCATCGGATTAAAGAAAAACTGTTGAAGTTGGTTGACTTATATTACGATGCTCTTGATGCACCCAAGAGTGGGAAAAAGGTTAGGTGCCATCTTGGATTTCTTTTCTAAATTTTACGATATCATGAATATTTTTTTGTTTGTTCTTCTGTGAACCAACAATACTGTGCTGATAATTCCCGTAATACATAATGTATAACAAAGCTGTAAGAATATAAGATTGGGATCAAGGAAGCCGTATGTATATTGATTCAAGAACACTGTTACAATATGTATAAATGTAATCGGAAAAGTCTTCTGTAAACGAACTAACTGACTAGCTATATATATATATACAGTTATAGAAATGCTAAAACAACATGTTTGTGCATAACAGACCAATAGCATCTATACACGTGTTAAGTTGTCTTCAGACTTGTCTTTTCAGAGTTCCTTCAGAACAATGAACAGTTGGTTATCATGTTCAATTTTACCAGAATAGAAGACGGTTTTTCTTTTCTCAAATACTGGAAACAAAATTTCATGATACTCCACTAACTCATGTCTTTTTTTTTCTTGCATTTCTGAAACAGGTTGAAATTCCTAATTGGTTATTGCCACAAGAATATCCCCATTTTCTGGAAAAGAACCCAAAGTCATCATATAAATCATCTTCTGTTCTAGGAGAAATCTATGATGCAGCAACACAGGAATCTGATAAATCATTAAACGAGGATGACAAAAAAGGTAATGTTTGTTTACTTCTTAACAGTTCCGTTAAGAGGCAGCCTCTGAATCGCTAAGAGGTGAATCTTGTTTGGCAAAAAAACAAGTCTGTCTCTTTAATGGTTCCAAAACCCTCTTAATCATTTTGTATCCTGGACCTCCCTTAACCATTAAGAGCCCTAATTACATCCTGAACAATTACCAAACAATTATATTTCATTTTGCACTATATCATAAGAGCATCTTAATCATTCTGACCACTTAATCATTCTGCACCAAATAAGCCCGTGTCAGTTCTGCATCTATATTTGGCTAAGGAGGAAGGGGCAGGTTTAAATGTAAAAAATTTGGATTCGGGCCAAAACACTGTTCAAGAAAACCGGATTTACCCAAACCGGATTCGGATTCGGGCCGGGCCTCAGGGGTAAAACCCCAGCCTGTTTAACCTATATTAAGAACCAGATTTGGAAACTGGGCCCAAATCCTGGCCCAATCGGATTTGCTCTATTTTGAAAAAAATTAATTTTCTTTTACAATTTTATATTTTAAAGATACCTCATTGGGTCACTCAAATACACTTCAAAAATACTTTTTTATTATAATTGATATTTAGTAACAAACTAACATTTTTACAAAATTACATTTAATTATTAAAAAAATGCAAGTTATCACTCAATACTCATTCAACATATATGGTATTTATAGTGTTTTGGGGTGAAAAAAAAGACAAAAAAGGGTCATAAAACGGCTACCTCCAACGACTATATTTTTTAAAATTTTGAACAAAATCGGATCGGGCCCAAAACCGGATCGGATCGGGCCGAAGAGAACACCAAATATACAAACCGTATCGGGCTTTGACCGGATTCGGATTCGGGCTTTGACCAAATTCGGATCGGATGGGGCCAGGATTTACATCTCTATGTTGAAAACAGTGGCTTTCTTCTATTTGTAATATTGGCTTTCAAATTTCCCATAGTTATTGTTCTTGAACATTTTACCACTAGTATCACAGAAGTTAAAACATATTCCATTTGGCCACAAAAGTCGAATATTATCTCACTTATCTGTATATTTGAGCCAAATTTTGACTTACTTTCTATGAGTACTTTTGTGATATGTAGAAATATGGAAACTGCCCTGCTTCAATGTCGAGATACCAGAGGCCTCCTTAAATTTGTGGAACAACAGATACATGTCGTACAAGCAAGAAATGCACGATGCCATGAATGCTGGAGATGAATCAAAAAACAACTCTGCAAACTTTGTGATTAAAAAGTATAAACAGGTCTAACTTTTATAAATTTTTTGTTTATTTAACTTGATAGTTAGCCTAATTACATATATCTAAAGAGGGGCGGGTTCAAATGAGAACTCAAATTTGGTTGTGAACGTGAGGACAAATGAGAGCGCGACACGTGTCATATTCAGACCGGATGATCAAAGAAATATTCAGACTGAATATAGTATTTATTCAGTCTGAATATAGCATTATTCAGACTGAATAAATACTATATTCAGACTGAATAAATACTATATTCAGTCTGAATATTTCTTTGATTATCTGGTCTGAATATGACACGTGTCGCACTCTCATTTGTCCTCACGTTCACAACCAAATTTGAGTTCTCATTTGAACTTTCCTCTATCTAAAGAACCCCAAAAATTGAATTTGAAATTGAGTCATATCTGAACCTTGCATCTGTATCTGTTGTCTGATTCATTCAGATGTTTTATGAGGCTGAGGATTTTTCAACGAGTACTAGGAAGATTGAGGATCTTTATAATGAAGCCCTTGCAATTTATCATGTAACTTACGACTATGCTCGAAGTAGTTATGATGTTAAAAAGTGCGGGTTTGCATGGAAGGTAGCTGGTGAGGCCCTTTGCTCATTTCATGAAATGAAGACCCCTGGAAGGTCAATTCCTTTCAAACTAGCTGTTTTATCAATGTTCATTTAGAAGGATATGTATATATATATATATAGCTATGTAGGCATTTGAGTCCTTGTGTAAATAGCCAATATCTTTGTATTTATAGGAGTAATGCCGAGTGTAATATATATATATACGGAGTTCTTCGGTCCACTCATTCCCTTTCTGTCATAGATGAAGCAGGATGAGATTTTAGTTATAATTAATTAATTATATAGTCATCATAGATTCATAGTTATTTGTGGGATTAATCCCACATGGAAGAAATTATTGAGTTTATATATCTTTATCCTCATCTTTAATCAAAATGTGCTAAGGCCCATAGGATGAGTTTGGTGGGTTGGTCCAATTGGATTTTGGCTTGAATTAGCATATGATTACATATACATTTAGTGGTCAAAGATTGGGCTTTAGATCTCGGAACTCTTGGTCTCTATGAATCCGGATTTAATTTCTATTATTTTTGGATTCACAATGTTAAATTTTAAATATATGTTTCTTTGTATAACCACCAAAAATTATCAAAAGACAGATTTGATGTATATAAAACCCCTTAAATTTGGTGTTTTTGATATATTGGGTTTGGTTAACTCTCCCTCCAAATTTTCCGTCATGAACTTGATTTAGTTCAAGTGGGGGCGATTTTCGTCTAGGTGGCACCCAGAACCATAGCACAAATGGGGGCGAATTTCGTCTTAGAACACTGCATTTATGGTTCTCTATCCAATTGAGGTTCTACAACAAGTTTTTGTTTTTCGTCAAACAGGTTAGTATTCTAATTTACATGTTTATATATATATATATATATTGTAGTTTGTGTTGAAATTCTCTGTTGATAAATAGTGTTATATTATATATAGTCTTGAATCTTGATAGATTGTTGCATATTAAGTAAGCTTATAGGGGGGAGCTTTATGCAGAAAGCCAAGTCTTTTTCTTCCAAACATGCCCTTCCTGATTAAAAAAATCCTCTAAAACAAAAACCCTTTTCAATTTATACAGACAGATTAATCCACACAGACAGCTTTATCTGGACACGACTTATTGGAAAACCAACCAAACAGCCCTCCAGTCAATGTTGTTTGGTCAACAAATGGGTAGAGCGGAAGGAAGATCAATTGATTAGCCGTTAGCCTCATTCCATATCTAGTGTCTTTAAAAGTGTAGTCTCCATGGAAGTTGGCTGGTGAATGGGTGATGCTTTTTTATTAATTTCTTCATATAAAAACGTTCTCAAAGTCCAATCGGTTTAGCCCTGGTGCAATCAGCTCGAAACCGCTCTGTTTTTCAGGGTTGGTTAGCCATGGTGCAGTCTGGGTGAACAATGAAACACTTTTAGCAGGATGTAAAGTACAATTGTAACGTTTAGGATATGTGTTTAATGACCACAAGATTTCAATAAAAAACGTTAACAAATTGCCGAAATCCTTACAGGTTGGTGGCAGGCTTCTGTTGTATCAGGTCTAGTAAGGTATGCTGAAAGCTTTTGCTTATACACAACTGGAGTTACCAAGCTGTGGGCTGGCGGTTAGTTTCTATATTTTCTATTTTTCTTTTAGCGTCTTAAGGGTGTGTTTGGTATACTGGTAGTAGTAGTATAATGTCAATTTTCATATATATATATATATATATATATGAAAAAGGTCAATTTCATACATACACACACACATACATATATATATATATGTAATTATATATAAAGGGTTGGATTCCAGTGAGAAGGGTAAGAAGGGATCTCCACCCTTGGATGCACATTAGGATGAGATGTGCGGAGATGAGATACATCGAGATGTACCGGATCAATCCCCATACCAAGCGCAATTCATGGGTAGGTTTGAGATTAAAAGTGATCAAGGGTCAAGATCCCTTCTTACGCTTCTCACGTTAACTTCCCTTCTCACACGATCCCATGCCTATATTCGTGTGAGGAGTGAAGTTAAGGGAGAAGCGTAAGAAGGGATTTGAACCCTTGATCACTTTTAATCTCACACCCACCGATGAATTGCGCTCCTTACGAGAATTGATTCGGTGCATCTTGGTGTATCTCATCTCGGTGCATCTCATCCTAACGTGCATCCAACGGTGTAGATCCCTTCTTACGCTTCTCACCATAACTTCTCTTCTCACCGGAACCCAACCCTGTATATATAGGGGAAGCTACAAAAAATTTAGAAAACTGAGGAACACCCTAATAACCAAATGAATGACTATGGTTATTACTTATTAGGGTGTTCCTCAGTTTTCCTTTTTGTGTTTTCTACTGAAAACTCAACCCTATGTATACCCTAATAACCTTATTTTTATCACCTTCATCGATCTTCATATACCTCCATCAATTTTCATCTTCACTTTTCACATGCATGAATTTGTTGTAGTTTCGGTCATGATGATAGAAATTGGTGAACGGAGGTTTGTGAATGCAGGTGGATGAAGGCGAATCCATCTCTTTCTCTCACTGTTCTCACCAAAAAATTAATTTTCACGTGAATCCATCTCTATATAGACGAGGGATCGTGTGAGAATAAGAGTTATAATAAGAACGGTGAGAACATTTTGGTAGCGTTTGTTTTTTAAGAGGTGCTTAAGTCTGAAGTCTGATTTCACTTCTGAATTATAAGAGGTGGTGCTGAAGTCTGAAATCTGAATCAGTTAGACGGTTTGTTTTGATGTCTGAAATCTGAATCAATAATTGATTTATAAATCCCTAACAATGTGGGTGTACGCAAATAAGAGGAATTAAGTGGTGAGGTTACCACTTTATTTTCAGATGATTTTCAGACTTGAGAGGCTCTGAGAAAAACAAAAAAACAAACAGTCTGAATTTAAAAACGTCTGAATGAATAAGTGATAAGTGGTCATTAAGAGGTAAAATTGAACAAACAAACAGGGCCTTTGAGTCTTTGGATGAGTTGATTTTCTAATCTAACTTGATTTTTTAAAACTATTTTGAGTACCTTCAACTACATCCATCTACCTTCAATTAGATTCAACTGCTATCTATTAAGTCACTTTTACACGCATTACATGCATGAATTTATTACACTTTTGGTCTTGAAGATAAAAATGGTAAATAAAGGTAGTTGAATTTGTAGCAAATACCCACACACACTCCTCACTTCTGGGAAGGTAGGAACCCTTGAACTTCTATTGAACTTCACATACGTAACTTCGCTATATGTGGCTTTACTATGAAGACGAATCTAAACGTGCACTATAGACTGTAATCACAATACTTGAAACTTTGTCGATGATATGTACTTTTATCTGTTCCGTCGCAACCTTTTTGGAGGCCCTGCTATACTTATATTAAAACTGTTTATTAATCATCTTAAATTATTAATAAACAAAATAAAATATAAAAGTTAATATCATATTAAAAATCTTATAAATTAAAGAGTAAATTACATGATTGGTCCCTGTGGTTTACACTAAATAACACTGTGCGTTCCTGTTTCAAAGTAATTATGGATTTGGTCCCTGTGGTTTACACTTTCTCACGTCCTTGGTCCTTGAACTTTAACGATGTTAAATAATTTCGTTAAATTACCTAGAGGGACTAAAAATGTAATGTTTTAAAACTTTGGTTCCGTCTTTTTCAATTTTGAATCTTTCTCCTTTACACACATGAATTTATATTGATTATTAATTTCAATTTATTAGTTAATTTTAAATTATTAAATAATATTATTTTCAAATTATTAACTAATTAATATAATTATTGATTATTTAAAATTAAATTTTATCAATTATGTTTATATTATTATTAGTCAGTATATTTAAAATAATATTTTAGTTATCTTTCATAAATAATAAAACTTTGATAAATATTTAAAAAAAAATTAACTTTTTTTTTGAGAAATTACTAATTAACTATGATGTGAAATAACATCTCCAACAACTTATTTAAAATGGAGAAAATAGAAAAAAATATGAATTTTGAGCCAAAGTGTGCTCCAACAGCTTCATCAAAATCATAAAATGAAAAAAGTAGAAGAGAAAACACATTTGCAGTAATCTCCAATAGAAAAATGTGTTTTCTCTTTTACTTTTTTCATTTTACGATTTTGATTTCGTTGGAAAGACATTTTGGCTCAAAATTCATATTTTTCTCTATTTTCTCTATTTTGAAGAAGTTGTTGGAGATGTTATTTCACATCTTAGTTAATTAGTAATTTCTCAAAAAAAAGTTAAATTTTTTTAAAAAATATTTATCAAAGTTTTATTATTTATGAAAGATAACTAATATATCATTTTAAATATACTGAATAATAATAATATAAACATAATTGATAAAATTTAATTTTAAATAATCAGTAATTAATATTAATTAGTTAATAATTTGAAAATAATATTATTTAATAATTTAAAATTAACTAATAAATTGAAATTAATAATCAATATAAATTCATGTTTGTGTGTAAAGGAGAAAGATTCAAAATTGAAAACGGTGGAACCAAAGTTTTAAAACATTATATTTTTGGTCCCTCTAGGTAATTTAACGGAATTATTTAACATCGTTAAAGTTCAAGGACGTGAGAAAGTGTAAACCACAGGGACCAAATCCGTAATTACTTTGAAACAGGGACGCACAGTGTTATTTAGTGTAAACCACAGGGACCAATCATGTAATTTACTCTAAATTAAAACAACAAATATGTTTAATATAACAAAGTGAGAAGAATATTAAAGAGTCGTTTTTGTTTTTTTATCGGCAAATTCTGAAATTAAATAACCGTTTTTGAATTTTAAAGAAATTATACGCCGTTAGGCTATATAAATCCGGGCCCTGGTTGCAAGTAAAATTGGGCTCCAAAGTTTTGGGAGACCTGTTCAAAACTAATATTTAACATGCTAATCGACGGCTCTAATCTTTATAAAATGTTGATTAAAGAAGCTTAACGTGTGAAGTTGTATATAAATTTGTTACAAAGTTGGTGAATAGTGATGAATAAAGTGCACCTTATTCAACACATTACTTCAAAATTATGGGGAATATTTGCAGCTAGATGTGTGAGCCTCCATTGTATTCACATGTGAAGATCACTTGACAATGCTAGTGAAACAACATTTTATGCAGATAAAAAGAGAAGATTAAAGATGATGTCCTAAGATTTCACAAGGATGTAAAAGGTATGCAAATCAAAATATCATCATTGACACTTGTGTAGGTAAAGAACATCCATCAAAGGAGAAGGCAAAGCTAGGTAGATGATAGATGCAAAAATGGGCCCGGTCTGACCCAAGACTAGTTACGTTTTTTTTGAAAATTCAAGGTCGGGCCCGAGACAGGGACCAGAATCGGTTATACATAGGCTCAATTTATATATTTATATATATATATATATATATAGGTGGAGGTTCAAACGAGAACACCTCCATTTTACGAGAACGCGAGAACACCCTTATCACATGTGGTAATACACGAGAGGGGCCTTGGTGGTGTGCGGATGATGTGCATCGCTATTTAGGTCGCACCAAAGATCGTGTGTATATATATATATATATAGGTGGAGGTTCAAACGAGAACACCTCCATTTTACGAGAACGCGAGAACACCCTTATCACATGTGATAAAACACGAGAAGGGACTTGATGGTGTGCGGATGACGTGCCTTGGTTATTTAGGTCGCACCAAAGATCGTTTGCGTCTATGATTTAATATCACATATGATGGTTTTGATTGATAATAGTATCACATCAAAGACACCCTTGAGACACCCTTATCACATGTGATAATATATGTGATGGAGCTTAGTGGTGTAATAACGACTTGGTCGGTAACCTAGATCACGCCAAAAGTCATCCGCATCTCTGATTTAGTATCACATGTGTATTATATGTGATGGAATAATAGTATCACATGTGATTTTCTATAGTAAAAGGGTGTTCTCGCGTTCTCGCAAAATGAAGGTGTTCTCGTTTGAACCCTTCCCCATCCTCTCATACCTATATATGTGGGGGTGTGTGTGTGTGTGTGCGCGCGCACGTTTGTATGTGTTTATGACAATTTTTTAAACAATAGTGATTAAGTATTTGACTCGTAAAAACTATAAACTTATATTTACGTTTACCCCTATTCCAGTTTTACAAATCACAAATTTCCTCTCATGCCTTATAACGCCATATCACTTGTAAAACCATAAACTTAAAAAAAAAACTTGGAACGGCATAACGTGCCATGGCGGGCCATAACGAGCTTGACACCAAGGGGGTTAACGTGACGGCAAGAATGCGCATTTTTTTTAGAACATTGACCATATGTCTACACCTTTATACATGATATTTATCCATATAAAAAATTTATTTGTACTTTATTTTAAAGAAAAGCAACACTATATCTTCATAAATAATATTTTTTATTTGTTAAGTATTTATAGTAGAAGCATATGCAATGGTCAATATAGTTTTACTGATTTCGACTATTACTATTGATGTAATTGTTTAAGGCTTATTTTATTCATTTATTTTTTATAATCCTATTTACTTTAATTTGGATGGTTGATATATTTTATTTGATCAATAAAATTAAAGCTAAATTTAGATAATATATTGTAAATTATGAAAATTAAACAACCCTAACTTATATATTGTGTTTGGATTTTGGTTCAATAAAATGGATTTTCTTTAATTAATTTAACCATGATTTAGGGCAATATTTGCTCTTCTTGTTAATTAAAAAAAATAATAGTAACCGATAATAGTTATTCTTTCTACGAGTATAATTTTGGATGATTAAAGTGATATAGATAAATATGTTCATATTAATTAAAATTTTAATTATAATCTTATCAGTATCTATGAATGTATGTATCTATATATCGCATGTTCCACAACAACAACTTCATGTATATATTGATTATGTATTAAAACGAGTATAATTATTTGATTTACCTATTAAATTTAGACTAGTTTATTTAATTGTATCGGATTTGTTAATATTATTATTTATTTAATCTGGGTCTTGTTGGTTGCATTTAAATTATATGAGTACTTCAATTATTTTACTTAAATGTTTATTAATATTATTAAAGTTGATTTATCTTTCAACTTTATATATAGTTATTGGTGCGAGAAATGATAATCAATTTTTATTTAAATGTGCAATAAATTTATTTAATTGTCGGGTCAATTACTGTTTATTAATTTAATTATGGATGCATTTTTGATTGATTTTACCATATAATATTTAAATGTTTATCTTATATAAATGTTTTATCTTATTCAAATGTGTTTATCCTAATTGTGAGTTTCTACTCATAATTTCAACTTTATAGTTAATTTTTGGATGTTACATTTTCAACCTCCATATATTTTGGTCTCCTACCAAAAGCTCCAAAAATATTATTAACATATAAAAACCTTGAATTTGACATTGTGCCAAAACCAAATTTTATTTGGCCTAATGGAAAAATCTCTCAAAATTAATACTAATGTACTAAAACACTGAAGTTGGTTTCATATGTTAAACTCATATTTTTTTTGGTCTCTTGCCAAAAACTCCAAAAAATGTCATTATCGTATTAAATTATCCGAATTTGATCTCATCCCTTGGTCTCATGCCACAATCATTAATATTATTTATGTATCATATAAATGATTAATCACAAGATACCGAAAAGATTTTGTCAAACAAGTGTAAATAGCCCCACGGTTTGTAAGCACTTAAGTAATCCAATAGACTGAGTGATTTCTTTTTACAAATTGAAATATTGATTAAGTATTACCAACAAAATTTAAACATACAAAATCCAATATTATTATGATAATGAAATTTCATTCATAATATAATGATTATAGACCATGATTTTTAGAAAATCATATATTCTCCATTATTTACGACATCCTGGAGTCGGAAGAACTTGAGTATCATAAGATAGGTTCATAAAAACACATGCAAATATGTAAAAACCATCAAAACTTATTGACCCTAAAAATCACCTGTTAAATTACAAGTAAATACCTTGAGATTTTTGAGACGATACAAAAGTCACAACCTTCATAGGGAATATTTTTAACTAGAATCCCCTAAGAACCGTGGGACGCCCTGAAAAGGAAAATCATGAGTATTCATTACCATGTACTCCCCAAACTAATCATATAGTGGAATGAAACCCACTCGATTGCAAGAAGGTGATTGATTTCAACAAATAAATGTTGTGTCTCAAAATGCATCTCAATCTTCGTGGTAAGGAACTCATAGAAGATTTCCACCTTTCATATATCAGTAGTCATATTAATGAAACAATATAAGTCGAAATGTAACCTTTATACAAATTCATCAACCTATTGCAATATAACAAAGTTATTTCAGATAACAATACTAAACATGTTGGGACAAAGAAAATTCTCGTGGTCAATAATGAAGGTGTTAGGGGTGGAAACGACTTCAAAGGACAATGAGTTAAAGATAATTTCACACATGTGGTATTTATGCATCCCATGGACAAGACCATGGAAAAGGTCAGGGTCATAACAAGTGTCGAAAAAGATTTTCCAATCTTTGGAGTAGATATGCAACTACTACCCCCAGTTATAATGGACAATAAAAGAAGAAACACTCTAATAACAACGTCTATTAAAATAGGAACAAGTTGAAAATGAACTATATCATGTTTTAGATTTTTGAGTGTATCTTTACTTGAAAATTAGGTTAAGCATTGAATTAATTTCATTTGCATATATACATCCGAATCTAAATCATTACGAATGTAAGTAAATACATCAAAATCAAATATGAAACTCTCAATATTCTCCGTTCCATGTAGGAATGTATAGATGGGAACTTGAGTGTTTTTGTTCGAACTCCTACACAATCTAAAAAGATAGACTAATACTAAATTACTAATTGAATTAATAGTCTATAAATCCTCCAACCAAATTCATAGACGATGAACTGTCACTTCCTTGTTGCCTAATGGCATAGGATTAATAGTCAATAAAACATTATATTAATCAGAACCTTGTTAAGACATTCGTATAAATTGGAAATCATAATATAAGAATGGAAATGGGTATATATGTACATCAACTCTAATGATATGAAAGGAACATATATTAGAGAAATTAATGTGTCATCCTTGTAGATTATCTAGGTCATTAAATCATATTTTGTCACCAATAAAGAACTTTGGACACCTGCACATATATATTTCGACATGACCTCGTGGGACACCATGGTCATGACATAATGATCTGTGTATTGAAAAATACATATAGACACATTCTCTTTCGAGTGAAAGACAAAATGAGGCAATTAACCAAATTGCAACTATTGACTTCAACATCACAAGAAGTAACACCACCATTATATGCCCTCTCGAATACCTAGAAGTTTAGTAAGCCCTCATCCTTAGCCAAGACAGGAATGAGACCATCTTAAAGCTAATGATATAATACAAAAATGTTCCATTCTTACAAACGAATACAAAGTAATATTTATGGATATAAACATCCAGAATGCGGGCCATTAAAGTACTTTATGGTTCTAGTTTCGACAAGATAAACGCATGTCGTATTATTGTCCACATGAAATGTTGCACTCCTAGCATTCATTACGCGTTTAAGGGCTCACCACCTTGATTATCACATCATGTCTACATGACTTGAAATGCTGGAGAATTTACATCAAAAGGATTTGATAATTATTGCATATGTATTGGGATCAATGTAGAGTTTCCTAACCCCATGTGTATAAAATGGTCTTATATAAGTTGTCATCAAAAGAATATAGATGATATGTAAGGCATTGGTTATGCGCACCAATTTACCCGTATTTGCATGGAGTTATGCAAATATTACATGCAACCTTATTTATTCGTTTTTAGACCCACTACTAGCCAACCAGTCTCATGCGTACCAGTTGGTAATTGGATATACGCATGATATTATATATTTACACATGTTTGATTGTGTAGTATATGTGCCAATTGCACGCCGTTGCAACTTCACATGAGAATAAGACATGATCAACAGTTGCGATCCTCTCCTTTACTGGATTTTGACCCCGAATTGCCTTCCAACAAAAAAAATATATTGATTTTTGACGGGACAAGTTTGTTCCGTCTCGTTGAAAAATTATCATTTCTCGAACATGATTTGTTCTATTCACTACTAGAAAATTGAGTATCTTCAACGGAAATTAATTTTCAACGGAAAATGTCGTTGAAAATTTTCTACGAATTTTAGAGGATTATTGACAGAACATAAATTTTCTACGAATTTTCAACGAATTTCCGTTGAAAATCTCTCACAAACATATATGCATTTTCAACCAAATTTTTTTCAACGGAATGTCTCGTCAAAAGGTTTTTGGTTGAAAATGCATTTTACGAGAGATTTTCTACGAAAATTAATTTTCAACAGAAAATATAGTTGAAAATTTTCTACGAATTTTAGAGGATTATTGACAGAACATAAATTTTCTACGAATTTTCAACGAATTTCCTTTGAAAATCTCTCACAAACATATATGCATTTTCAACCAAATTTTTTTCAACGGAATGTCTCGTCAAAAAGTTTTTGGTTGAAAATGCATTTTATGAGAGATTTTCAACGGAAATTCGTTGAAAATTCGTAGAATATTTATGTTTTGTCAATAATCCTTTTAAAATTCGTAAAAAAATTTCAACGACATTTTCCGTTGAAAATACTCAATTTTCTAGTAGTGATTTTTCCTCTATTACTTTTGACGGAGAACTCACTGTCACTCAAAAGTTTCCATTTCCATCTCAGCCGTAAGATTAAAAATAAATTTCTCAAACTCCTACCAGAGATACCAGGTCTTCGGCTTCTCTTCCATCTTGAATAGCTTTACACCATGGCTAATTAAAATCTATGTTTCCAATTCTATCGGCCACCCTCACCGTCTTAGTTTAATCTAGCACAAAAATTCTAGGATGACTCTTTTAATTTGTCGTCTTCGGTCCAATTCTTGTTCCAAAAGGAGGTATTTTTACCATCTCTAACCTATTTATACAAAAGATCATTCAGTTGTATCCCTTTGATAACTCCACCATTTTATCGCCTTTAAAACACTTGACCAAAGTTATTTGTTCACCTTTCTATGTGGGATTTACTGAGTTTGTTTAAATTGATTACGTATCGTCAACCATAAAACCAGAGGCGGAACACAATAGGGGCCTAGGGAGGCCACGGCCCCTGCGTTTTATTCATATTAGAAATATTATCAATGAATTGCACTTAGCTCAGGTGGTTATGTGTATATGACCCCTGTATATGTGGTCATAGGTTCTATTCTCCTGTCACACAATTTTTTTACAATGAATTGAGCTTATCAATGAAGATGTTTTATTGGGTTCGGCCCCCTTAATTAGAAAGCTTGTGTTCCGCCCCTGATAAAACTATATACCTAGGTGTATGCTAATTTTTCTCCACAATAATTTATATGTATTTTCATTTTATTGTTCATACGGATCACAAAAGGATCCATTAACATTTGAAGGAAATGTTAATTTTATTTAATGAAAATCTAACATGCAATTTCGAATTTTATTTATGAAAATCTGACGCTCAATTTCAAACAAATAACTCAAAATCATATATTAAAGAAAGAAAAATCATACTTTATCCTATGTTACACCTTAAAATAGAACTTTGTTGAACAAAAAAATTGTACTAAAGTTAATGTTTTATTAACCATTATATCTATTAGTGTAATGGTATTTGTGAGAGTGTAGATTCGCATCTTAACCGAACATTTTTACTCACGGTCAGGATTCATAGGTGATTTCTGACAGATAACCTAAAACAATCAAACTACACAAATTTTTTTCGATAATACGTTGATAAATTAAAATATTTCCAACAAATCACGAGGGATTATAAATTTTTATTTTTCATTTTCTTTAAATTATTTATATGGGAGGTTGAGGTTGTCACTAATCTATATATCACGAAGGTTTTAAATTTGTTAGTTTAAAATTTGTATTTAAATAATGAAAATTAAGAAATAAAACACCTCCAGTGATCTGTTGGTGATAAGTATCTTTCAAATCGAAAAACATAATTAAAAGCAATAAAACATATTCAAACTAATTTAAAAAAAATAGGGGTGAACATTTGGCTCGAACCGGTCCAAACCATTTTGGAATCGGAACCGGAAATGCAAGATTCTTAAGGTCGATAACCGGACCGTATAGACAATACCAGTGCCGGTCCCGGTCCTGGTCCGGTCCCGGTTTTTCGGTCAAAAACCCGGTTGGAACCAATTATTAATCCATTTGCTTTAATACCAAATCAACTAACAAAAATCATACTCTAATTTTTCAAAATATTCATAGTTTATTATTTATAGCAATCTCACAATATTCATAGTTTAATACCAAATCAAGTGTAAAGTAATACCAAAATATTCATAGTTTAATACCAAATCAAGAGTAAAGTAATCCCAAAATATTCATAGTTTAATACAAAATCAAGTGTAAAGTAATCCCAAAATATTTAAAGTTTAATATCAAATCAACCAACAAAAATCATACTCTAACTTTCGATTACCCTCTTCCCCGTTGCTTTGTCATCTACTTTGTTTAAAGCTTGTGCAATCTCTATATAAATATAAAACTAAAAAGATTGTTATTATTTAATAAAAAGTAATACTCGTTTCAAAATAGAACAAAAAGTCAAAAAACAATAATATCCAAAGCTATATCATCGTCCCTCAAGATGTCGTCGATTTCGTCTATTATCGGTTTTTTTTGTTACGAAAGATATACTTGTTAAACTTTGAAAGGTTATTTGAGATATTAGAAAACATAATAAATTGATTAAATTAAGATTAGATTGTCACTTAAAATTCCGGGCCGGTCCAGGTTAATTACCCGAAAAATTGGCACCGAACCCGGTTTTTTAACCGGAACCGAAAATGGAGGATTTGAAGGACCGAAAACCAGACCGGTTGGACCATACCGGTGCGCTGCCGGTGCCGGTTCCGGTTCAGTCCCGATCCAGGCCTGTTCTTACGGGTCAAATGCTCACCCCTAAAAAAAACATTTAAATATAGAAATGGTAACAATTTCACAAAATTTATAGTGGACACTATCGATCATAAGTTTCAGGGGTTTTGATATTCTCATTTTAAAATTTTAAACAGTAAACACTAATTAAGGTCGTTGGTTACCATGAGGTAACACTCGACAACATTGATACATGACTTACTTTGTATTCCGTCACTTTCAATAAAAACAGATCCAAACGTCATCAAAAAATGTTATTTGGTACTTTGAAAATGACGCATTTTGAAAATATGTTGTTTTAAAATGTAAACTTTCTTTCACTTAGGAAAATTATCATGTTAAAACATCTGCAGTTTTACCATTTTCTTACCGACAACATAGAATGTTAGAACTCGTTAGCCTTTAAGCCTAACTTGTGCATCAGGTCCTTGCATTACAACAAAAATGACTTTATAGGACGCCTAAAATAAAAAAACGTCCTAAAAAAAATACTTTATATCACACAAGTTTATAGGACCAAACCATAAAGCGTCCTATCTAAAAGCGTTACAGTAGCTTTTTAGGACACTTATTTAAACTTGTGTCCTATAGAACACTTTTGAAAAGCGTTTAGATAGAAAAAGTTGTTGTAACGCTTTTAGATAAGACGTTTTATAGTTTGGTCCTGTAAACTTGTGTCCTATAAAATATTCTTTTAGGACGTTTTTTTATTTTAGACGTCCTATAAAATCATTTTTGTTGTAGTATTGTGGGCGATACTAGGAACACTTAAGTTTGAAGTCTACCTTCTATGATGTTAGCAACTTATTGTTCATTTTTGTAAGTTGTGTAGGAGGAGCGATAGATAAGAAGTTGAACTTCTGTTTTTTTTATGTGTTGGAACAATTAAAATGTTTATAAAATCATTTATTATAGTTTATGAAGCTACAATAAATTAAGACGTTCTTTAATTATCAACACCAAATTTTCAACCTTGAGAAGGCAAGGGTAAATAAAGGGTGTTAGAGTTCTACAACGGTTAGACTTGGACCATTTTTTCTCTATATATGTTGGAATCTCCTTTTTCTCCTCAAGGGCTTCATTTATACCGTGAATTCATTAGATAGATGCCGATTCCTGTCTCGAAAAAGTGTTTTCTCCTCTTTGTCTATGATTTATGTGAATGACCTTTCAACCTATAGGGAGCTCTCTCATCCGAGTGGAGTTAGGCCCATTAAAAAATACAGGCATTTGTGGGTTCAATGCGAAAATTGTTATGGATTAAATTATTCTTTATTGGCCCATAAATTGACCACCCAGATAAATCGTTGAATTCAATTTGATTAACCCAATCCGTCATATGAACCGTAAAAGAAAACGCCTACTAAACCGATCATAAGAAATACCAACTACAATACCTATTATCCAAAGATGCTTAAATGGAATTCTTTTAGTTCTAATAAATCAGGAGGAATTTAATGACAGGACATGAATTCACAAGGAGATTTTACCCGTTGGTGTCAATTAGGCAGTCTGTGGATTTTGTTGCTCTCCACGGTGCTTTCGGACTAATAGGTTTCATGTTACGTCAATTCTCTTTTAAAAATTCATCTAGAGGTTCCACATATCATAATAAAGAGAATACGTATACACTTGGTATTAATTGTTATATTGATAATCATTTATCGATAGCTCTTACTTAAGCTATAAGCTAGGGTTATTATTTTATCACGTTTAGATAGATCATTTCATCACTAATTAATCGGACTTTAAAAAGTCTACTGACATTCATTGTTTTCACTTATCATGTTTAAAAAGTCGAACTTCTCTCATTTTCTTTTAACATAAAAGTATACTTTCCCTACAACAAAAATGATTTTATAGGACGTCTAAAATTAAAAAACGTCCTAAAAGTATACTTTATAGGACCAAACCAAAAAATGTCTTATCTAAAAGCGTTACAATAGGTTTATATGACGCTTTTAGGCGTGTTAACAAGTTATTACCACGCTTTTAAAATAAAGTGTCGTATTATCTATTTTATAGAACACTTTTGAAAAGTGTCCTATAAAAATATGGGTTTATAGGACATTTTTCAAAAGTATCCTATAAAATAGCTAATATGACACTTTATTTAAAAACATCGTAAAAACTTGTTGAAACGCCTAAAAGCGTCCTATAAACCTATTGTAACTTTTAGATATGACGCTTTATGATTTGGTCCTATAATGTATTCTTTTATAACGCTTTTTCATTTTATACGTCCCATAAAATCACTTTTATTTAGTGTCTCTTTAATTGGTGAAAAATACATGCAATACCTCACATATGCATGTCGGTTCATTTGAACATAATGAATCACAAGTAGTTGATTAAAATGCAACAATCAAATCCTATTATATATTCTTCTTACATATATGTTCTTGTATGTGTGTAGAGACGGGATTAAACATGGTTATAACTTATAAAAGTCACAAATAATATACTCAAATGAAACTTGATGTTGTTAATTAAGCCATGAATGAATTAAAAATTGAGGTGCAAATGTAGTCGTATGTACTTTTTCTTGTAGTTTTTTTACGTATGATAAGCCTAAAACAAACAATAACAAATATACGATGGATCCTATACTTTTCTTCATAATCTCGCTATGATACAGTAAATCATGCTCTTTTTGTATCTAGAAATTCAGACAACTTTTCCAACGACTTTGGTCGTATGGGAAGCCGCACCAAACTTTTGGGCGGTTGTTATCTGCAGTTTATCCTCTCAAAATTAAAAAAAATATATAGTTTTAGACTAAGGCCGTGAATTTCTCTCCCTTGTATCTCCATTAATCATCGATGGTGGACTTCGCGGGGGCTCTTCCGCCCGTGATTTTTTCCGTTTAAGGTTTTCCACATAAAATATGGTGTCCTTTCTCTATTTTGTTTCCTGGGTCATGTTTACATATATGTGTTGATGTTTCAGTTGTTTTGATTAATTGTTTGTCGAAGTTGCGATAGATAAATTTTCTTTTCGGCTTAGATCAATACGGTTCTTATTTGGAGCATCAAAAGTGGGTTGAATTTGGGACGTTTACGGTTTGAGTTTTACAGTAAAAACTAGGTGGAGGTTAATAGTATCTTTATATGTTGCTAATGACACCTTACAAATGAATTACTACTCACACGAGTCTACATCAAAACTAACTGTTTACATTCTCAAGACTTCAATAATACAAAAAATTTCTGTACACACCCTTTAAAAAGGGTGCCATTAGCACTCCCAAAAAGTAATTATGGTATTAATTGAATTGAGATAAAGTCGTGTACTTTTTTTTGTTGTTGTCAAATCTTACTTTTAATAACCTTAAATACTACAAAAATTAATTAAGCGTTCAATCACAGCACATAACTGTATGAAAATTGTGTAGGCTACAAGATTTTGTTTTAGAAAGTTTAAATTTTACTTTTTTGAAAAATAATCATAAGCTTATTGTTTAAAACGTTAGTTAAATTTTATATGCAAGTCAGGGGTGGAGCTAGAAATTTTCATGAGGGGGAGCAAAAAAGTATAAATAACAATGACCTCGTCGAGTTTTCATTTTCTGAAACTTATCTATGATATCTTCATTATCAACCTTGCCAAAAAACGTTTTTTTCATTATCAACCTTGGGAGATAAATATGATTGGATTCTGATTTTAACAACGTGTGGTTAGGGTAAAAATAAGATTTTAGGAGGTAAATATGATATTACAATTAATTGGTTAGTGTCTTGGTGGGTTTTAGACTTTTAGAAGGCCCAAATAAAAATTAAGATTAGATGGGTCCAAAGTAAGAAGGTCCAATAATAAATTAAAAAGTATTTTATGTAAAAATGCATTGGAGGGAATTCAAATCCAAGACCACCTCCCTATATATAAGGAGCACTAACCAACTGATCCAATGAACTATTTGTGTATTGAATATTTCAATTAAATAATATAATTCGATAATTTATTAAATTATATTTATATCAATAATTTTTTTAATATTTCAGGGGGTGCCCAGGCCACTTCTGGCTCTTAACTGGCTCCGCCCCTAATGCAAGCTAGACGCGATACTTAGGCATTGTTTGGTAAAAATAAAGTAGCTTATAAGCTACCTTATTTTTAGTGTACATGTTTGGATGACCATAAGATAACTTATAAGTTAGCTTATTGATAAGGTAATAAAAGTAATGTTTTGAAAAGTCAATGAACTTTTTGTTTTTTTCTTCCAAAAATAGCCTTACTATTTGACACAAATGACAAATTTATCCATTCCTTTTTTAAATTAAAACTCATGTAACAACATTGCAAATATGATATGGAACACAAATAATGTATATTAAACCCAAGTAATTGAAATGTTGTCATTATTTTTGTTGCTAGTTATTTAAATATGGTGTTAAAAACCTTATTATTTTTTGTTGCTATGTATTTTAATATAATGAAATGTGTTGGTGGTTTGTTTTAGTTATATATAATGATAAAAATATGTTATGGGTTTGTTTTAGTTATATATAACGATAAAAATATGTTATGGGTTTGTTTTAGTTATAATATTATAATGTTAAAAACATGTCAGTGGTTTATTTAATTATATAATGTTAAAATATGTTAGTGGTTTATTTTAATTATATAATGTTAGAATTAAGTAATTTTAATAATTGTTTTGTTTAAGTTATGTAATGTTAGAATTGAGTAACATGTTCTTTTTTAGTTATTTTACATTTGTCAACTAGTTTATCAGCAAGTTTTTGTCAAACGTGTCTTATTCATCAGTTACCTTATAAGTCACCAGCTACCTTATAAGTCATCAGCTAAATTATAAGTCACCAGCTACCTTATAAGTCATAAGCTACCTTATCAGCTAGTTTGCCAAACATAACCTTAAGTGATTGGTACAAGGCCTGCTCACCACGATAATTAAGTAATATTGTAACACCTTAAATTCTGGAAATTGATAATGAATAAATTAATTTTTTTGATAAAACACTAAATTCATTGTAAGTACTTCTCCTGAAACTTTGTTATATAGTTACATACAAGAATACATTAAAGTCAAAGTCCACGACTTAAAATCTAAATCCGAACTAAACAGGATTAAAACCGATGTTATTATAACTCTTATCGAAACTCGTTATCTCTAACGACAGATTAACGTCCCAAAGATTTAAGTCCTTCATGAGTCTCTAAATAGCACTCGACTTTGCTCAAGTGTCGCTAATACTATCCCCATGAGAACCTGTTGGTCCCAATAAGGGTCTTCAAGAATTAAATATTAAGTAAACAGTTTGTAGAAGGGGGGGGGGGGTTGAATACAAACAGACAGATTTTAGTTTTTAAATTAGTTTATAGATAATAAACAAATTTACAGTTACAAGCGGAGTTAGAACAAGTTTAAAACCTATTCTATTGTAACTTAAGAAGCACAGTTTGATGCACAAGAAGATGAAAGAAAGAATACAGAAGGTATAGGCTAGAAGGAAGCATGCATAGAGATGAAGAAGATATCTTCATCTATTTATACCCGCTTGCATTTAATGCAAAGCTAAAGGTACATGCCACCTGTCAAGTTTGGATAGGAAGTTTGTCCTTGTAAATAAGGCAACCATGCTTTTGGCCGAATATGAACAGTACCGTATCAGATATGATGGGGACATAAGAGACAAGTCGTATGTCCTTTTCTGACATGGTTCTAGGTTTGACTTTTGTGCATCGAGGATAAGATCAAACTTTAATCTTGCAGAGGAAGCTTCATTTGATCGCTGACACTGAATGTTCAAGGATGAACTTCAGTGTTGCTGAGGCTTCACAAGACTTCACACTTTGAGTAGTTAATCACTGCTATCGCTGAACCGCTTCAGGTCACTTAGCTGATTATCTCTTTCTTCAGCTTTGGTGTTCGACTGTCGCTGAATGGTCTTCTGGTGTGATAGTTGATCTTCAGGTCTTCAGAGATAAGCTTGTTGATCCTTGATCTTCAGCGTATGCTATCGCTGAATTTGAACAGAAGCTTATCTAAGGAATTTCACTAAGTATAGTAAATGAATCATATTCAAATCACTGAGAGGAGTTATGATCAACAGAACCTAATGCATGCGCTGATACGAGATACGAGAAAATGTTAGGCTTAAAATCTAGGAAGTTTAAATAGTTATCATCATAATTATAAAATGATAAAACTGAAAGACTGTTCCTGTGGCTCTGAAAGAACCAGTATTGGTGTTGCTATAGAAATTAACATCCTTCTACAAATTATAGGGTTTAATTATTACTTTGACTTAAATTCAACTAACTTTGGAAATTGTAAATGAAATTACCTGCGTTAGTTGTAATGATTAACTTTAATCATGATAATAATAATTTTGGGTTTTTATTTTTTACTTTTTTAAGTTTTATAATAATATTATTATTAAATTAAGATAATTTTTAATGGCGTTAAGGATTTGTCATACAAAAACCAAAGCTACTAAATCTAACATTCATTTAAACCACAAAACTCAACGGGTTAATGGCTTGTTCTAAGCTTTAAATATTCAATTTGACAACTAAATAATTCGATACATCCATAAATTTATATTTTAATACTAATAACGAAATTACAGTTATTATAAATATGTAAAAACATGTCTTTGTGTCTTCCATCACCTAAACATATAGTTAATTATCATTTTAGTTAGATTATTACCGAAGGAAAAATGGTTGTCTTCTTCTTATCTAACTATTTCGTGAAACCAGACATTATTATTTTCAAGTAAACCTAATCATGTTTAATTGGAGGGTGGTAATGTTCCGTTTACAAAACATAGTGAAAAAAGTTGGTTTTGGAAAGATATATTTTTGTGTATAACAGGATACATAGGGTTAATTTTTCAAAAAAATGTAAAGAAAAAACTCTCGACAAAAATAATATTCAACTTTACATATAGTTTCATTATAATATTTTATTATAGCTCAATATTTTAAAAATATTTTCAATAACACAAAATTTAAATAAAATAAAAAAATGGTAGATCATATTGCCATCTTAGTTATGATCTCGACTCTCTATACTTCACACCACAACATCGTTATGTTATACACACATACGAGACATGTACTATACACATATACCTTATGTATGTATGCATGCATGCATGCATACATGCATGCTTGTATGTATGTATGTATGTATGTATATGTATATATCATATACGTAGTTTAAATCATGTAATATCAGTTATAAGGAAGATGAGTTAAAAAATTAAAGATAATTATGAATGTAAGGTTATATACATGAATTTGTTTTTGTTATCTTGCAACAAATATGATGGCGCAATATTTTAAAATTAAAGTCTACTACTTTTTTAAGGTGTCTGCACAACCAAAAGTTATGGGTTATCCTTAAACCCGATGGCCATTTGTTTAAATATTGAAGTTTTGTATACTTTTTATAAACTTATAATAGATATATATAGGGTTGATTTCCCTTACAAACTACGTTAATTCGTACAAACTACATGCAATCAATTTTCTTAATTATTAGGGTTGATTAGTCAATAATATATGAAAAAATTTCATCAAGAATACATGAAGGTTGGTGAATCAAGAATACGTGAAACAAGATTCATCAAATTAAGAGTTTCATGAATTAATTCATTTTCATGTAGAAATAAAAATAATTTCATGAAGAAAAGAATTATATGAAACAAATTCATCATATTAAACACTTTCATGAAAAAAAATTATTCAAAAAAAAATGAAACACGCGGTTTGTACGAATTGACGTGGTTTGTATTTGAAATCTCTCCGATATATATATATATACACACATATATTGATTAAAATAAATTAACAAAACAATCATATATTTTTAAAATAAATACTTTTCAATTTTGGTTTTCTCAAGTGTGTATTTATATTATTTCAACCTATATCATAATTAATTATTTAAATAATAAATAAAAGATATTAAATATTACACAATAAATTTTAAATTTTAATTAGATTAGTCCCACTTGCCAACCTAGTATCGTTGAAAACGTAAAAGTTCTCACTCACCTATCTCTCCTAGATCTCTTTCTATAAGTAGTATGTATTTTGCATCTAAAAGCATGCAATCGTCATCCCTCTATTAATTTGTAGTCCAACAAAGATGGCTCGTGAGCTCAACCCATTGTTTCATGTCCTCATGGTTCTTGGGTTCATCCTGGTTCGAATACTCGTAGTTGTCGGTCAACCACAAGTCCCATGTTACTTCATATTTGGTGACTCATTGGTCGATAGCGGCAATAACAATAGACTCAGAACAACAGTTAAAGCCAACTACCCACCTTACGGTATTGATTTTCCACATGGTGTTACTGGTAGATCCACAAATGGTCGCACATATGCGGACGTCATCGGTCTCTCTCTCTCTCTCTTTCTCTACCTCACTCTGTCCCTGATTTTAGATGGACCATATAAACACTGAAACAAGAGTGAATTACATTTTTCGTCCTTCTCGTTTTCCAAAACTCCATTTCTCACGTCCATTGATTTCACTAAGTACATTTATCCATACCCATGTGGTTTGCAATTCAATTTGGTTTAGGTCCCTAGTTTTAACGGATAGTTGAGGGTACCGTTAAGTTGGTTCATGTGCCACTCACTATTATATTAGGTTATATTCGATTGTGTGGAGGTTCAACCATCTGATTGTATCACAAACAGTATATCTGTCTCTCATAATTTCCTAGCTTCTTACTAGTATGTAATTAATACAATTTTCGATTATGGTTAAAAAAAATTATTTTCACACATCTATTAAAACAAAAAAGAAAAACATAATTTTAAAGAAAATATTGAGGATAGTTATCAATTTGTGAGTGGTAATTGTCATAAAAATATTTATGTTTTATTACTTCAGTTATATTAATTTTGTAACAATAAAGGGTCGTTTTCCAACAAAACAATCTAAATTTATGTTTGTTTTTACTTATTAGATGTAACTAATATATTTGACTTTAATCACCAAGTTTGTTTATTTGTTTGTGCTTAGAGAGGGTGTTTTAAACATTTAATCAATAATTAATTAATATCTTGGAGTGAAGTCAAATATATAATATTTTGTTAAGTTTCTCAACTCAATCAATCATACACCGACATATCGATTACTTAAAATGGTTTTTTCTTTTACACTCTATTCTATGGTACACTCTAGTTTATAATATGTATGTGTGGCAAGAATACTGAGTTCAACAAATGATTTTTTCTTGAATTTAGGTCAATTACTTGGTTTTCCCCACTTCATTCCACCTTATGCCAACGTAACTAACCAAGAGATCAGCACAGGAGTAAACTATGCCAGTGCTGGTGCTGGTATTCGAGCGGAATCCGGAAGGAATCTGGTAATCACTGCAACGAAACTGATACCCGTTGTCTTTTACTTTTTTGGTTATCTTAAACACCCTTAAAACTCAATGTTTCTTTTTTATGTCGAATTCAATACAACAAAATTAGGTTTATAAGACGACACCAATAAATAAGCCTCCTAATAGGACACATATTATAAGACCAAAAAAATAAAGCGTCGTATATCTAAAGACGTTGTAATAAGTCTATACGACACTTTTGAATATTGTAACAAATTTATTATGACATGTTTTCTAATATTAGACATGCAAACTAGCTACACATTTCCACCTTGATCGTACTTCAACGTTATCTTTTGATTTGATTGTGTTTAACTTGAATCTAGGGTGATCGGATCAGCTTGAATAGGCAAATAATTAATCACGTAGCAATAATTTCACGCCTTCGACTCATCCAAAGGAACCTGACGTTTACCAATGATTATTTAAAAAAATGCATTTACCTAGTAAATATAGGAAGAACCGACTACATCAACAACTACTTCATGCCTAACGATTACCCAACGAGCCGAATATATAACACCGATCGATATGCAGAAGTCCTCGTGCGACAATACTCTCTACAACTTAAGGTACGTACACATTCTTCTGATCTTCCCTTTCTAGTATAGTATGGTAGCAACCAGTGGCGGATCCAACATTTTTTTCCTAGTGGAGTCACCTTTAAGGTAAGCTAAAGGTCCGAAAAGTTTTCCGACATGTTTTTAGCTTATTACACTGTTTCGAGGGATTTTTAAAGTTTTTTGGTTGATTTCGAGGGATTTTTTTAGTGTTTTTGTCGATTTCGAAGTATTTTTTCGGTATTTTAATTGATTTCAAGAGACTTTTTTTTTATTTTATGGTTAATTTCAGTAGACTTTTTTGGAGTCAACAATGGTCGGCTAAGGTTATGAGGTCCCGTTCAAAAATTTAGTTGGGGGAGGGGGGGGGGGGGGGACTATGAAAAAAGTTTTAAAAGAAATCTTTTAAGCACTATGAATTTTATTTTTTTGTTTTTCCGGTACCCCCGCCCCCCAGCCCAGTAACTTTCATGTACATTGGCCACTGGCTAGCAACGTTGTCTCACTCCTTTTTGTTTTGCTTTTTTGTGATCTTTAATCTTTAATTATTAACTTTTACTTAAGTCTTTTCGTGAGTTGAAACCCTCAAAATTTGCATTTTAATTCATATGACAGACTTTATACAAATTGGGAGCACGAAAGGTTGCCGTAAATGGTTTGGGTCTGATAGGGTGCACCCCAGCTGAGATAGCAAAGTTTGGAACCGCAGGAAAAATATGCGTTGATTCCATCACTAATGCGGCTAATCTATTTAACGATAGACTTAAGCCTCTTGTTGATGAGCTCAACAACGATAACTCTGATGCAAGATTCACTTTCATCAACTTGACAAGCATTTCAATACCAAAAGGAGGTAAAGCAAAAATACATAAGATTCCAGTGGTAAGGTAACATCATGGGAGGGTCAGTGAATGGTATCCCTGACTATCCGGGTTCGAACCCCGCGGTGCACATGTGGAGATATCCAGATTTTGGGTCTGCCACTTTGTGGTACCCTTAATTGGGTTGGGTCGAGATCAACGGGGATTAGTCGGGTGACTCCCTTAAATGAGAGACCGGATACCCCGAAAAAGTGTGTTAACTTTGCCTTTCAAAAAAAGTACATAAGATTCCAATTTAGAGTGTTTCATGATGACTCCAACATCATGTGGTTTTTTCTGAGTTATTTTTTTTTGGTAAAACTTATTTATTTTAGAAGTACTTGCATTAAAGTTCATCCATGATATTGGTTTAATAAAAATGTTTGGATTTTGTAGGTGTATTTTTGCCAACTCCTCCTTGTTGTCAAGTAAGGGAAGATGGACAATGTGTTCCAAACTCAACACCTTGTCCGAACCGGGATTTGTTTACTTTCTTTGACGGTTTTAACCCCACGGAAATTGCAACCTCACGCCTTGCAACAAGATCATACAAAGCACTCTCTCCCATCGATGCATCTCCATTCGATATTAGTTGTTTGGCTCTACTTTAAGATTGCACTAGAGATTGATTAATATGAATAATTTTTCATCAATAATATGTATGCATGACTAAATAAGTAATAAGAATGACACACTATTATATTATTTTACTGGTGTTTCTTTTTTACATTTAAAATTAACATCTTTAACACAAAATCATCAAATTAATGGTGTAACTGGTTTCCATGATTTAATTTTCTTGCAAATCACCTTAAATGTAAAAATGTTGTGATGACCGTGTAGGGCCTAATTTCATCTTTCTTCGTAACCAATCTTCTTACTTACGATCAAAATTTTCTGAAGCCCTTCTTGAACGAATATATTTCTATGGAAAAATGGAGCATCTTGCAATTAATTATAACTATGTATGGTCAAACAAAGAAAATCCTCAAGTTAATTGAGTAATTGATTTTCATGGTGTAATTTATTGGGAATCGCCTGAAATGTGAAAATGTTGCGGCAAAAAGGGCGTAATCAAGATGATTATATATTTATGGCGTCAACAAATAATTATTCTTGGTCTTTGTGTTTGTGTTTGTGTTTGTAAGATCGATCCAGTTAGGTCTGTATACATCATATTTTTCATAAATTCTACTCTATGTGGGATTTATTAAGTGGTTTGATTTGGTTTCATATCATCACTGATAAAATTACGTACCTAGCTTTTTGCTAATTTTCTCCACTATAATTTGGATGTATTTTCATTTTATTGTTTGTACGGATCACAAAAGGATCAATTAACTAATGATGATTAGACTCAGTTTAGTTTTATTTATGAAAATCTAACATGCAATTTCAAACAAATACCTCAAAATCGTATACTAAAGAATGAAAAATCATACTTTATCCTATGTTATACCTTAAAACAGAACTTGGTTGAGCAAAAAAGTTGTACAACAAAAACTACAAACACAAAGAGATCACTCAAAACATGTTAAACATTACTAGAAATTGAGTATTCCCAAACATATTTACTCACAGCCAGAATTCATAGATGATTTTTGATAGATCATCGAAAATTAAAAATCGAACTATAAAAAAATCATGTCGATAAATTAAAATATTTCTAACATATCATGATGCATCATACTTTTTTATTTTTTATTTTCTTTAAATTATTTATATGGGAGGTTGAGGTTGAGGTTGAGGTTGTTGTTCACTACAAGACAAAAGCCAATTACTGACGGTCATCTCCGTCGAAAGTCCGTCGGTGACAGAATCCCTGTCGGTGATAGGTCGTCGGAAAGTGGATCGTGGGTAAAGGCTTCACTGATGGATATCGACGGATTTCCGATGGAACTTCATCGATGGACATGTTTCCGACGGAACTTCACCGACGGACATGTTTCCGACGGAACTTTACCGATGGATTTCCGATGGCCATTTACTGATAGAGGGCGGATTTTATTAAAAAATAAATAAGTTGTTTTATGTTTCCGACGGAATATCCGTCGGTAATGTAGTTTTTTTCATATTTAAAAAATTAATTTCCTGTGAAATTTCCTACACAGATTTAAAAAATAAATTGGAAACTAATGAAACTGTTTTGCGATAAAATCATAAATTGTAGTTAGAAAATTATATAAAGTTATCCTAAAACTATGAAGGAGGGCCAGGGAAGGGATGCATAGTCTTGTACTACAAGAATAACGGCTGTAATTTGAACATATTTATTGCATGTTTTTAAGTAATAAAATGAAAATTTAACAATTACACATATCACGTGCCCAAACTAAATAATAGTCATCTATCCAATAAAACTAGTCGATCCTATAAAACAAAGTAAATCTGGTACAAAAATTGAACTTACTGTCATCTCATACACCCTTGGAGTAACGTATATAAAAGGATCCATGGGTGGTCCGGTCGCACCCTGAACTAGGTTCCTGTTCCTGCAGTGTGTCCTCTAAAAAACCTCACTGATGGTGGGGTCACAATTCCATGTTTCTTTGTACAATATACAACTTCTGTTGTTAGTAGGCAACAAATTCATAATAAACTATATACAAATAATATAGTACATGAAATAATATCATCCGTTCCCGATGCTGAAGCATACTAATAGATTATTCTGTGTGCGTAGAGGACATCCACCCATAATCAGAGGCAAGATTGGCCTTATTGCCACATATTGGCGCCTAAATACATCGATACTGCACATTTGTGAAGACATAAAATACAAAAATCAATATAGAAACTATCACAACCCCCCGTTACAAAGAGAAAAAAAATCACTACAACAAAAATGATTTTATAGGACGCCTAAAATTAAAAAGCGTCCTAAAAGAATACTTTATAGGACACTTAATTTATAGGACCAAACCAAAAAGTGTCATATCTAAAAGCGTTACAATAAGTCTATAGGACGGTTTTAGGCGTCTTAACAAGTTTTTTTACGACGCTTTAAAATAAAGTATCATATTAGCTATTTTATAGGACATTTTTGAAAAGTTTCCTATAAAATATGGGTTTATAGGACACTTTCAAAAGTGTCCTATAAAATATGGGTTTATAGTACACTTTTCAAAAGTGTCCTATAAAATAGCTAATAGGACACTTTATTTTAAAACCGTCGTCAAAACTTGTTGAAACGCCTAAAGGCGTCCTATAAAGTTATTGTAACGCTTTTAGATAAGACATTTTATGATTTGATCCTATAAACTTGTGTCCTATAAAGTATTCTTTTAGGACGCTTTTTCATTTTAGGTGTCCTATAAAATCATTTTTGTTGTAGTGAATCATACATACCCGTTACAACTCGTTTTCTTTAAACCTTCACAATTGCAAAATGTACAACCCAAAAGACATTAGTATCAGTTTATTATGTATTAGCTTAAAACCTTATCCACAACTAGCCACTTACTGACCCGGATACACGTGGATATCCAATCGATTGCTCGGATTACAAGGCATCTCTCGCATAACATTGTTGCCTCGAATTCTCGAATTTGATCTAGAGGTCGGGATCACATCCACATTTTGCTGCTCCACATCATCCTGTTGCATATCGTCCTGCTGGATCTGATCCAGTCCCTTTGTGACATTGTCTGTGTCATCGACGTGAGTGTCGCCACGCCCGGAAGACATGCAACTACCCCGTCTGAACCATCCACTACCTTTGTTACCTTGTCCCATCTAAAATAAGAAAACAGTTTGATGTTCCAAATTTAAACAATAAGGGTGATGCTTAAATGTACTAAAATTCATCATTATGTGTCTTTAAATAAATTTAGAGAAGATTTAAACAACCGGAGAACCATAAGTTCATATATATATAGACACAAAGATATTACCACTATGAGTTGTTGTCTACATAACTTAGACACGCTAGTCATCACACGAATGATCAAATAACATAGGCTCATCTTCGTTATCTGAATCATCGTGTGTGTCTTCAAATTCTTCTTCCTCGTCGCTAGCTTCATTTTTAGATACATCTTCCTCGTCGCTAGCTTCGTTGTCGGGTACAACATCATCAAAATGTGTGGCTACTAAGGTGACCTCCTCTGTTACAAGAGGGACGGAATCGAGGTCCTCATTTATCCTTGTGGATGTTCTACAAGTTACTCGTTTATTTATTTGAAAGAATCATTCTTCCTCGATGTTATCATCATCATCCTCGACACCATTAGCAGATTCTGCAAGTGTGTATAACAATTTTTAAAATGAACAATAACAACACCACAAGAACCATAAATCCAATAACAACTTCTAAAAAAGAACCTTCACTTTGAATTATAATTAGAGATGGAGATATGTGAGAGATGAGAGAGTGTGGAGTCCCAATGGAAAAAAGGAATGAAAACCAAATGGAAGAATTGATAGGCAACAACAAAAGAAGTCGGTCAAGGGTGAAAAATGAAAGGGAGCAACGCGGACGGCTCCAAGTCGCATGCTAGTTGCGTTGTCTTCTGTTTTGGGTTGCCAAGACTTTCACTTTGGTACAGAATTATTTTCTCATCAATCTCATATATCTAGGGACGGACTCAGAATTTTTTTCAAACGGTTGCACCGTTTAAGAAAAAAAAATGTCACGATATTTTTCACAACATCATAATTGGCTATTGGTTGGTTCATTGATTTTCATATGTGAGGTCTTAGGTTCAAGTCTTTTACTGTGCATCTTTTTATAAACATAATAAATTTGAAATTAAAAGCAAAAAACTAAGAAAATGACACTACCAAGATTCAAACTTGGGTCTTGGGTATAGGAAATGTCTTGCAAACCAACTCTGCCAAGGAAAACTAGTGTTCGTATTGTAGTTTTAAAATATATATGATGGCACACTGCAAAACGATACGGTTGCACCTTTCAGAAACCTAATTTTTTTACCTTCGCTGGAGAAATAATACGGTGGCCCGTGTCATCGTGGTTTACACTATAGGTCCTCCCCTGCATACATCCACCGTCCCACTAACTATATATGACCAAGGATAGGAACATTAATTCATGCAATCGCATTCTTATAATTTGGATGATTTTTTTTTTTTGCATACATCCAAATTCAACTACAACATATATATTTACATTATACTCACTTTACATATTATATGTATATACATATTACATGTAAATTGCAAATAAATATATATGTATGTACTTATTATAGGGCGGGTTCAAAGAAGAACTCAAATTTGGTTGTGAACGTGAGGACAAGTAAGAACGTGACACGTGTTATATTCAGACTGAATAAAAATTAATATAGTATTTATTCAGTCTGAATAAACATTATTCAGAATGAATAAATACTATATTCAGTTTTATTCGGTCTGAATATTTTTTTGATTATCCAGTCTGAATAATCTACATTCAGACACGTGTCGCGCTCTCATTTGTCCTCGTGTTCACAATCAAATTTGAGTTCTCATTTGAACTTTCCTTTGTTCATCATATATATATATATATATATGTGTGTGTGTGTGTTATACATGCATTACATTTTATATATGTATGTATGTATGTATGTATGTATGTAAATCATATATATATATATAGAGAGAGAGAGAGAGGAAGGTTCAAATGAGAACTTTGTAAATTTAAAGGAACACCTTGTGGACCACTGACAGCGGAAAACCGTTCGTGTATAAACAGTGGGCACAATGTCCCCACAGTGGCGGTGCAAGTGAATGCCAACACTATGGTCGCCTTCAAGTAATAAAGTGGTAAAATACCAGTATCGTTCCCTCAAGGACTGGAACTACTGAGAATCTGAGATTTTTATGAACTTCTTGGTTTTCGGTTTCGATTTGATTTAAAATGATTTTTAGAGTTGGTGAATAATTATAAATAACAAGATTAAACTAATAAATTAAAAAGGTATCGGTATGGGTGCAAGTTTTCCTTAAGATAAAGATAATAACGTGGTTGGAAAGTTATAAGGGATCAACAGAGCCGCACCACCCTCTCGGGAGTGAAGTTCACGTCAACAACTTATAAATTTATATAAAGTTCTCATAATTACTACTTTAAAGTTTATCGATTTAGATCCAAATTACACTGGGCGTACGGAATATACCCAAATCTCTTTGTGATATAAAGTATGACAACCGAATGAATTCTTAGCTAAATACATACAAAGTCCGCATCTCTGCGTGACTATTCAAAGTTCTCTCGAATCTTTGTGCATCATTTAAACCGTATTTCCGATCCGCCCATCTCTGGGTCTAAGATCTTATATTAACACTTCAAAGTGATCGGTTTATCCGCGTCGAGTTTAAGTCCCGTTTTAAATGACCAAACGTTAAGGTATTAAAAATGAGAACACCCACATATTATACGAACATTTAAGTTAAACTCACACCCACACCCATAGAGACAATTTAGCTACTACGAGACATGGAAAGCAGTAAATAAACTGAAATGTAACTTGCATTAATATAAATAAAGATAAAACTGTCACCACATTGTCGAGGTTGTGGCGACAGGGGTACAATGCATAAATTAAAAGATAATAAAATAAAACTACAACTAAAAAATAAAAAAGAACCAGCAAGTGCTGGAAGGAGAAGAAAAGAAAGAGTTGTAAGAACTCTCTAAGATGGGGTGTTGAATAATGAAGGCAAAGGGTTCCTTTTATACTACAAGGAAACACTTAACCAAAGGTTTATACCCAACATACAAAAGCAACACCATGCCCTACTTAGACTAGCCCATGCTTCTAAGGAGTCTTCATTTCCAGCTGTATTTTCTCTTTAATTTCCAAGAAGCTTCATTGAAATAATCTCTGGTCATTCAGCAGCTTATTCATTCATCACCAGTCATGCCACAGTGGTGAGATTGTGGTGACTTTTCAGCAAAAAGAGTAATAAAAGCTATAAATTTATCTTTTGGTACCAAATCATCGAGTGAAACAGATTTTTAAGAAAAGAAGACATAAAAGCCTAAAAGGATGGGAAATAAGGGAAATAAAGTGAGGAAAATATTAAGAAATAACTCTAATTTCTGAGAGTTATCAACCACATATGATGTGGGTCCCACATAATATTAAATCATTTCTGATTTAATATGATTTAATATTAAATCAGAAATGATTTAGGCTATGTTTGGCAAAAGTAGCTAATAAGATACCTTATGACTTATAAGGTAGCTTATCAAAACCTTACTTCTATTAACTTATCAATAAGGTACCTTATAAGTTAACTTATGGTCATTCAAACAACTACACTAAAAATAAGGTACCTTATAAAGTGACTTATAAGTTACCTTATTTTTGCTATATATATATATGGGAGAGATCATACGAGAACACTATCAATTTAAAGGAACTCATTTGGGACCACATATGATGTGGGTCCCACATAGAGATGGCCAAAAACCGGGCTCGGGCCAGGCCGGGCCTCAATCGGTCCCGGGCCTCAACAGTAATTTTTGGACCGGGCTTTTTGGGACCGGTCCCGGTCCCGGTCTCGGTCCTAACGATTTCAAGCCGCCCCGTTTAGTGTGTTTTCGTAACCGGTCCTGAAAATCAGTCCCGGTCCCGGGCCCAAACCGGGCCTTCAATAAAAAAATATTTTTTATAAAAACATTAATTTTATTTATTAATTTAATATATTATATAGGTAATCGTTATATATATGTAATTTGGTCACTCAAATACACCTTAAAACATGTTTTATTGTAGTTTTATAATTGGTTTTCAAATAAATACACTTAAAAATACGTTTATTATAGTTTTATAATCGATTTTTAGTCAAATACATTTAAAAATACGTTTTATTGTAAATTGTTATTAGTTTTCAATCAAATACACTTAGAAAGTTACAAATACATATAAAAAATATATATATAAATTCAATTTTTTTGTAAAAACCGGGCCGGTCCCAATCGGTCCCATAACCGGTCCCATGACCGGTCCCGGGCCGGGCCGGTCCTACAAATCGCTCCAAAAGTGTAACCGGTTTTCGGTCCCTATAACCGGCCTCTACCGGTCCCGAGCCGGCCGGTCTTTTATCCCCGGCTCCCGATCTCCGTCGCTCCCGGCCGGGCCCATTTGGCCATCTCTAGTCCCACATAATATTAAATGATTTATGATTTAATATTAAATCATAAATGATTTAATATTATATGGGACCCACATCATATGTGATCCACTATTGTCCCTTTGTTCCTTTAAAAATAAAAAGTTCTCATTTGAACCTTCCTCTATATATATATATATATAGAGGGAGGGATCATACGAGAACCACCCCTCTTTAAAGGAACAAATGGACACATTGTGGACCACATATGATGTGGGTCCCACATAATATTAAATCATTTCTGATTTAATATGATTTAATATTAAATCAGAAATCATTTAATATTATGTGAGACCCATATCATGTGTGGTCCACAATGTGTCCCTTAAAAATCAAAAGTTCTCATTTGAACCTCTCCCTATATATATACACATAACTATACATTAACTAAACAAGGCTTGAGCTAAAAAAAATCTACTTACTGAAATTTTCGAGTGTTACAGGATTAACAAAATAATTCAAGCAGTTATCAGAGACTTTGTTCCTCAATATACCGAGGAGAAGAATTCAGATGGTACGGTTCTTGAAGATCGTTCGAGCTCGCCAAACCCGGATCAAGACAGTTACTTTTTAGAAGGTAGCTACTCATTCGACTCAATTGCCAGACATAATGTTGATACCTAAAAAGACAACAAAAAGATAGAAAATGACAAATTTTGCAGTCAAGAAATATTCGTCATAAAAAGGACAAAAAGATCGGTTTCAGGCTTTCAACAGACTCAGTTTTTCAGACTTTTGGTAATAACACGTTACAGACAATTTCTTCTCTCTATTTTCTGTTTGTTCTATTTCATTTTTCCTTAACAAAATATTATTTTTCTCTCATAAATAGTTGATTTTAATATCTTCTATTGATGAGAAAGAATTGAAAAGTTATTTGTGTCTATTTAAATATGAAGGTTTAAAGATTTTTCAAATTTTGAGATTTTTACCTTTGTGCTTTTTTATTAGCATATCTTATATATGGCATAGCTATTGAAGAAAAATTATATACATAAAATCTTTATTTTAACATAAAAAAAAAACCATCAACAATATCTTGGAAAATATATGGACATAAAAAGTCCGCAATTTATTACGCATTTGCCAGCTACAAAATGAGAAACATTTCCAAACTTTGCACTATATTGAAATACAAAAACTTTATTATCACATTGAATAGCACAAAAAAGTGGTAATCAATTGCATTTATTGAACTATTTCTTAAAACGACGTCATTTTAGAAATATTCTTTTATATATTATTAGTCAATCTCAACCGTTTGTATTGACGATAATGGTGTAGATTAAATCGTTTTCGAAATTTTTATTCTCAACTTCATCTTTAGTTAATTTAATAATTGTTTTATGATATCAAAATAAACAAAATCAAAGACTTAGATTTAGTTTGTATGGTTTGTATCAATTATACGTTTAAATTTGAAATTCGAAACTCTCTCTTTCTCTTTCTCTTTCTCTTTCACTCTCTCTGTATATGTGTGTAGGATTAGGTTCAAGAGGAAAATCTCAACAATAAAAAACCGAAAACACTTTCGGAGTCTTTCATCTGAACGGTATTCATAAATGCATAATGGTAATTTGTAACATGAATTTGTGCATGTGCACTAATGTATAATATGCATTCGTGCATAAAAAAACAACAACTTCAATTGCTTGTATGCACAAATGCATACCGTGCAGATAGAGGGCTCCCAGGGAATTCTTCAGTTTTTGTTGTGGTTGAGGTTTTCCCTTGAACCTCCCTCTATGTGTGTGTGTGTGTGTGTATGTAGGGTCAAGTTTAAGTAAAAACGCAAAAAAAAATTATAAAAATTTGAAAAACACCCTGGAGGTCCTCCATCTGGATAATATGCACTAATGCATACTAGTAACTTGTAACATTCATTTGTGCATATGCACTTAAGGCATATGTAATTATAGAAGCATTGGTGCATAGAAAAAAACACATTTGTATGCATTAGGGCATACGGTCCGGATGGAAGGCTTACAAGGTGTTCTTCAGTTTTCTCTTTTTTTTAGTGTTTTCCCTTGAACATATCTCTCTCTCTCTATATATATATATATACCTCCACCGTCTCTCTTCATCTTCCAAACGTCCTCTCTCCATCTCATACATTATTGGTCAATTATATTTGAACACAGAAGGATCCCAATTATCGATCGATTGTTTACATGGATAATTCCTTTGATCTTGACCTAGCTCTAACCATGGAAGATCATAGCTCCTCCACCACCACCACTATCGCCTCGAGTACTACTTACGTGAATAGCAAAAGATTGGAAGTGTGGTTGCCGGATGACATGGTTTCCGCCATGCCAATGGTGGTCGTGGAAGTTACATCGGGTGTTTGTATGGTGTGCATGGAAAATTTTCAGTCATTATGTAGGCAAGCTCCTTGTGGACATGTGTATCATGATGGTTGTATTACAAAATGGCTCTCCTTTTGCAATTCTTGCCCAATCTGCCGAAGAAAAGTGCTCGATCTACGACCAGAAATAGGTTCCAACAGATCCTCTAATACAGAGATGGCCATGGTATCTCGTTAGGATTAGAGATGACAACTGGGTTGTGGGTACTTGACTCTAGTCCCTGTCCCCATCGGGGATTAAATGGTGGAAAGATTTTTCTCTATCTGTTCAATGTAACGTTTTACCTAATATCTATATCTATAAATGTCAATTTAATGTTTAGACGCATGCCATGCTAAAATTTCAATCAACCAAAGTTTAAATGTTGTATTTGTATGAGAGTAATATCAAATAGATCTAGTACAAACACAAATATATCAATTATAATATTTAATAATTGAAATTGTATAAACTACATTATATCACTAAAATTTTCCCCACCAAAAATTAAACCGATAATGAAATTCTTTTACAAGTTTTCATCATCATAGTAGATTCACTATATTTATTACATTCTTATTATATGTACTCCGGTTTCTTATATTACACACACACATATGTGTATATATATATATATATTCTTGTAGAGAGAAAGAGAAAGGTACAAGTTTACTATTTCTATCTGGTGTCAGGGACGAAGGATATCTCCGTCCTTGGTCAACTCGAAGATTTCTCGATCAAATCAGGTTTAGGTACCGACTAAATTTTTTTACTACTTTTTAAAGTCATTTTACAAGGTTTTTACATTGAAAACATAACGTTTAGTTAAAAGCTTGTTTTTCACCAATCGATTGATTCATTGGTGAATCTTCATTTTATTCCCTTCTGATTTTGTTTTTCATCGGTTTTTATTAATTAATCCGATTTATTATTATTTTATTGTAAGTAATTTATTAAATATTATTTTATTATAAGTAATTTATTGTAAGTTATTTATTATAAAAAAAAACTCTTGTTAAAACGATTAAAATGACTTTGAATATTAAAAAACTTAAATATCATTTAATATATTTACGAAGAACTTGGATGGATTTCACAAACAAATTGATGCTTTAAGTGATTTTTTTGTTATAATGATCCTTTAGAAGAGTCTTTTTATAAAACAATTCAAATAAATGAGGGAATGGATCTGGTTCTAAATAATCTGTAAAAATCATCAATTATAAGGGGTTTAAACTAGAGGTGCACAAGATTTCAGACCCAATCGATATTGGGTCTAGTCCCTACCAAGGTCGGTTCCTATCGCTATGATACAATTTCTTTTTCATACATTACACGTTATGTTTTTTTTAAGTTTTTGTTTTCTTTTAAAATACGATTTTTAAAAGAACTGATTATAATAATAGAAAAATAACACATAAAATTATTGTTATCAAACAAACAAATTCAATATTTTACTATGCAGTTTATTTAAAACTAAATATTATAGAAAATACACGAAAAATAATTCAACAAATAAAAAAAATTAAAATGTAATAATACATACATAACCTAAAAACCAGTTTTGGGCTAATCGGGACTCAAACCGAGCTCACTTGGTGTAAGATCTATGAGACTTTGTTTTATAAGAGACCTGATACCTCTTTATCAAACATGTTTTAAATCCGTAAGTCCAAATATGAATAAAACGAACAATATATGATACATTTAATAATATCTTTTTTCCAATATTCTTTAAACTTTAAATATGGGTTTAACGTTGGGAATACGTGAAAAAAGGTTATTTTGGTAAACTTTGAAAAGCTTACTTAATTTCAATTATGAAATTTGTTGTTGTAAATTTTCTAATCGTACAAAATTTACAACACATAAATCCTATTTGTCAAAATCCCATTGGCGGCTACCAGCCTACCACCGTCGACCCCCCCCCCCCCTTCTCCCTATACACCATCGTGGACCTCTCATCAACAACCGAGAAACCCTGATAAGACTTAAAAATCACCATCGTCAACTGGCCCATCTCGATGTCATCACTTGCCCCGTGTTCCATCCCACGGGCTAGGGGCGAATCCACATCCTTGGTCCCTTATCTAGAAATTTCTCGTAAGAGCATCTCTAATAGCTTCTCCAAAATGAGGTAAATGGAGAAAATAGGGATATTGAGCAAATATTTTGCTCCAACAGCTTCCCCATAACCATCTTCAAAATGAAGAAAGTATAAGAGAGAGTGTTTTTTTCTCCAAATATGGAGATAACTCCAAAAATGATTATCAAATGAGATCATCAATAGAAAAATTTGAAAATGAATATTTAGAGAGAGATAATATTTTAATATTATAATCAATTAATGTTGGATTCTCCAAAATAGGAAATCTGTTAAAAGATGAATATAAACTTTTTTGAAAATTTTGACTTTTAATTCTCCATTTTACAAATATTTTTGGAATTTATTGGAGATACTCTAAATGCCCCACCACCATCACCAAAAATAATGAATACCCCATTGTCTACATTTATAGATCAGCAATTATTGTGTTTTCAGAAGCCCACTCATGATATTTCCAAAAGTTGCACATCAATGTTGTGTTCTAGAAACCTTTTTTTTAGCAAGGACAATAAAGAAAATATAAAAAGAACTCGTGTTCTTAAAAACCATTTTATAAGAGAAAGGAAAGGAAACCGAAAGAAAATAACCAAAACTTTTGTCCTAAATGTGGGAGGAAAGGGAAGAAAAGGAAAAAAGAAAAGGTAACGTTTGATTCACAAAATGAATTCTTTCTGAATTGTAATGAATTTTTGGAATGAAATATGTTTGTTTGGTTCGTTAAATATAACTTTAAAATTATACTCCCTCCGTCCCAAAATAAATGTCCACAATAAAAATGGCACATAGTTTTAATACTGTGCAATTATTACACCTTTTAAATAACCAATTGACATTTTTACCCTTGTGATAACAGAGAGAAACTTCCTCCATCTTACAATTAAGGGTAAAATAGGAAATTAAAAACTTGCTTTTGAAATTGGACATTTATTTTGGGACAAACAAATATAATAATGTGGACACGTAATTTGGGACGGAGGGAGTAATAGAATAGTGATAAATTATCAAAATACTACTTCATGATATTTTCATACTTTCTTGGTTAATTAATACATGCTATATAATGATAAAATTAATATTAATGTAAATTGATGGTGGTGGTGGTGGCCGTGGCAACAGTTGCAATGACGATGATATTGTAGGTGGCGACGGTGATGGTGGTAACAAAATTGGGGGTGGTGGTAGCATCGATGACAACAATGGTGGTGGCAACAATGGAGGTGATGTTGGTGATGGAATGAGATAAATTAAAGTTAATATAAGCACATAATAGTCTTCAGATTATTTGATGAAATGGAATTAGAAACCCAAAAGGAGGTGTTCGGTTCGCAGAATGGAATTCGACAGAATTGGAATCCATCAAAGGAATTTGACTTTGAATGAATTGGAATGGAATTTGACCATAAATTTAGTTGATAGGAATTGGAGCAAAAAATAAAAATATGCATTTATCGGAGTTAACAATTGTGTTGACAAAATTAGTGGGGTGGGGGTGGGTAGGTTAGGTGGGGTGGGGTGGGGGTGGGGGTGATTATGAAGACAAAAAATAGTCGGGTGGGGGTAGCGGTGGTGGAATGATAATATTAATTGATGGTGGTGGTGGTGGTGGTGGTGGCAGCAACGGCGGTGGTGGTGGCGAATATGTTGCCGGCGAGGGCGGGGCGAGGATGGTGGTTAAATTTATTTTTGTCTTTCTAAATGAAAATTATATATTATGTTATATTTACCACAAAATGGAATTCAAAATCCTTTCACATATGTTGAGGAATGATCAAATCCCTCAACCATAGAATTCGGTGGAATCCGATGGAATCCAATCAATTCATTCCGCAAACCAAACATCATTAAGGAATTTGTCATTCCAATTCCATCAAATTCCGTTGAATTCCGTGAACCAAACAACCCCAAAAAGTTTAAATTCATTCCATCATATGTGGAATTGAAATTCCATACTAAGGGGCCGTTTACCAACTCTAACCGGGTAAGTTCTGTCCCGGGTAAGTGTGCTGACTAGGGTAAGTTATGTCCCGGATACGTGTTGTCCAAGTAAGAATGTTTACCAAATGTTTTTGGTAAGTACTTACCAACAACAAAATGACCATTATAACCCCATTTATACTTATATGTAAAATATAATATAACTGATTTATTTTCTCAAAAAAAATTGTAATTGTTTTCTTTTAATAGCCTCGATCTCCTAAAAAGTATTGGAATGTGTTTTTTTCCTCCTTCCTAAGCACCAAAAACCCTCGAAGGGTTTAAGATCAAGTTTTCCTCTTAGCAAAAATGGGTGGGCAAGTATGGAAAGAAAAAATCTGACCCGGGTAAGCATGATTTTGACACTTGTTGGGTCAGATTTCGATCAGCATCTCGGTCAGATTTGTGGTTTGGTAAACGCTGATCGTCGACCGGTCGATTTGTCGACCGAGTCATATTTGTTGACCGAGTCGACTCTGGCCAGTAAGAAATGTACCCTAAAACTCAGAGAATGAACCAAACACACGAGTCAAATTTGATCAATAAAATTGATCATTTCAATTTTTTCAGATTCCATCAATTTTCAGTAAACCAAATGTCACCTTAGCTTCCTAAAATTTATAAAAAAAAGTTATCCTAAGCTTTATACAAAGTTTCAAAACAAGTGTACTACGGCCATTTTACACCAATTATTAAATCACCAAACTAAAACATGAATAAAAGTTAGTTGTTATTTAATGCATTTACAAAAATAAGTTTCACTATATACAACAGCAGTAGCAATTTTTAAATTAAGGTGGCGTTTATTTTTTAAGAGGTGCTGAAATCTGAAGTCTTATTTCACTTCTGATTAATAAGGAGTGGTGTTGAAGTCTAAAATCTGAATCTATAAGACTGTTTGTTTTTGTAAACTAATAAATGTCTGAGTTTGTTTAAATTGTCTATTTTACCCATTAAAAATTTATAGTGTTGAATTTATAGATAAATTTATACAATTTTTCATATTTGTTCATCATCATTACGAAATTTACGTCTAAGTTATATAATTAGCATTCATTTAAACGAAAATATGTCATTGCCGATATTTAACATATCTAAATCCTATTAAAATACATCAATTAAGAGAGATGAGGATCGATTTGGTAAGGATCGATTGAGAGAAATGATCAATTAAGGTCATCGATAGAGAAACGTTGTTACTGAGGAGTTAGAGAACATTAAGAGGTAAATAAAACGTTGGTTTACTTCTTAATAGATAAGATAAGAGGACAATAAGACATAAGTGTCTCTGAAAATTTGAAAAAAACAAACAGTATGAATGGTCCTACCTCTTAACGAATCAGACATAAGAGGCCTTATGTCTTACAAGAGCTTTTTCGCCTTTTTCAGAAAAACAAACAAGGCCTAAAAAGCAAAAAAATTTAAAGGCATAGTGGCATCGAACCCACGAACGACTACAACAAACACATGCACTCACGCACACACGTCTCCCCGGCAGTATCGGACATCAACGACAGTCCACTAATCCGCCACACACATGAACACATCCAAGACAGCTCACACACGCACACACACGCCTGCCCGCCTAAATAGCAATTGTTTACAACAACCAACCCCACCAAGGGGGCATGACAGTTGAAACATCAATTTTTTTTTAAATTAATTTATAGAAATTTAAAAGTGGGCCCACAAAAAAAATTTGATCAATCCTTGATAAATTTCTGCTTCAAAATTAATTGTACCCCAAAAATCCAATATGAATAAAATTAATGGTAAAAAATATATATATATAATAACCATCTAAGTTACCATCAAACTTATCATTATCTGTTTTTAAAAGAAAAAAGGACGAGTTAACGAACTTTATTTTTTTCAAAAAAAAAAATGATAAGAGTTTGATGGTAACGTAGATTTACTTTTAAATCACAATCGATATGGAAAAGATAAAGTTAGAACTACATTTTTTTTTCTTTTCTACATATTTTTCCTTTTTGGTAATCGCCAGCGAAAACTTCTTGACAAAGAACTGAGTACAGATCCCTTTTCACCTCCTTTCTTCGAAAATACACGTTTGGCTGCCACGTCAGCATAATGCTTACCACCCTTTTTCTTTCTATCGATCTGGCCAAAAAAAAACAAACTACAATCATTACCAAATATTAAATGTAAACTTGGATATACTAACTTAACTGATAATTGATAAATAAACCAAACAAATACAGTATATTCCATCTGAACGTAAAAAGTGGGGTTTGGAAGTAAGATGTTTAGATACATGGGATTTGGGTAACATCATAAATGTAACGAGTTTTATAATTTTGTAACTATTATCTAAAGATATATAGATAAGAATAAATACAAAAGAATTACAAGTATATATCAATAATGTAAAAAAAAAAGACAATATTATTTTTAATATATATTCAACTTTAAAAATTGGAAAAATGTTTAGATTTATGATTTTAAGTCATTTAACCATATTCGTTTTATCTGAGAAGGCAGAAATCACAGTCATAGGTATGTAATCTTAAATGAGATTTTAATTAAATCCATTATCCATGACCTCCTAGCCTATTAAAAGAAAATGGATTCAATCTCGTCAAAAGGTCATGGATTTAATTAAAATTAAAATCTTATTTAAGGTTATACAGTTAAAAATCTTGGGTCCTCAAAAGTGCTATTTAAATCCGTTATTTAGCTAAATATCTTCCTGACATTCTCAAACTTGTCAAAAGATAATGAATTTATAAAAAGTCGTTATTTAACAAAAAGACCCCTCCATGAA
This sequence comes from Silybum marianum, assembly GCA_036898165.1. NCBI lineage: Eukaryota > Viridiplantae > Streptophyta > Magnoliopsida > Asterales > Asteraceae > Silybum > Silybum marianum. The sequence continues at coordinate 2,258,819 of CM072534.1, forward strand.
GAACCCAATTTATTTCTGAACTAGAAAAGATTAGAAAACAAACTATAGTATTATTTTGATTTTAGAAGTAAACTTTGTGGTTTTCTAGTTATGTTTGGGGGGTGTTAATTCAGCACCTAAAATGGTTCAATAAGATAGAAAATGCAATGGAGAAGAGATAATAAGGTGGCGTTTGTTTTTTAAGAGGTGCTGAAGTCTGAAGTCTAATTTCAGTTCTGAAATGGTTATGAAACGTCTAAAAGAATCAGACAGACATAAGTGGGTGATTAAGAGCTTAAGTGTGTAGGAAGCATGTATTGTAATCAAAATATTGAGTTCAAGAATGACATAATAAGTGTAGGGGGTGTTTGTGGGATATTCACTTGTGAATGTGAGTATATTTTGATAAGAAAGTTGTGAAGGGTTATAAGAAATCATACCTTTGCTATTTTCCCTTTCTTCAAATGATATCGAATACCAGACCAATTGATAGATTGAGAAAAATACGAACGAATTGCAGAAATCGGGTATAAAAAGTTATCCACCAACAATGCAACAAACACCTGCTCGTTTTTAAGATTGTATCAGTAAGGGTAAACACCAAATGGAAAAGAATAACGTCATGCTTGCAACCATAAGCTAACTTATTTCTTGAGCTTTTTGAAAAAGCTCTGTTTGGTTAGAATAAGCTAGCTTTTTGAAACACTACTTCAAGTAACGGTTTCAATAAGCTTGAGAGGATTCTTTTCCACTTTATTCCGATTAGGCCCCTTATATTTTTCCACTTAATTTTTCAGCAGCATGTCCTTCTGCTAGTTTTTATCAAACATGACTTAGGGTCTGTTTGTTAACAGTTTAATGAGCTTAATGGGACTCACAACTTATTCGGTGAGCTATACATGACTGCTTGGTAGTGGCCTAATGATATATTCCCCAATCTCAATTTAAGTGTCCACAATTGAAATGACACATAGTTTTAGACATGTATAATTGGTAAACCAAATTACCAAATGACATATTTACCCTTATTTAATTTCTCCCTCCTCACAACTCTTAAATATATGCGCATTAATTGAGGGTAAATTTGAGAATTCGGTTATTTAATTTTGAAAGTGGAGATTTATTTTGGGACAAATATTAATAGAAATGGGGACATTTAAATTGGGACGAAGGGAGTAGAAAGTGACTTATTTAGAGCTTTATGTAGAAAGCCAAGTTTCCTCCCAATTAAAAAAACGCTCATTCCATCTATTATAAAAACCATTTATAAAAGAAAAATCTTCCCAATCTATACAGACACATTAATCCACACAAACAACTTTATCCATACAAGACTTAATGGAAAACCCACCAAACAGGCAAACAACCCTAACTTATCGGCTAACAGCTAGCTTTTCGAGTACCAACTAGCTTATCAGCCAACAACTAGCTTATAGATAGCCTAAGATGTTTATCAGTCAATATAATTGCCTAGATCACTTGTTCAAAGAAAGGGTATTTACAGTTTCTTTGAACAAGTAATCTAGGCAATTATAATGACCAACCAAACCAAGTGGCAACCATAATGACCAAAATTGTAATTAGTTTGAAATAGGGACTACTCTTGATAGTAGGTGGCAACCACAGGGACCAAAAACGTAATTTACTCTACAGATTATGTTATAGGAACTCACCAGCCACCAATTATAAGTTTTAAGGGACAATGGAGGTGCCTCAGGAGATAACATGTTGCATAGTTGAACTTCTATTCTTGTCAAGTTCCACATCGAAAGAAGTTCGATGGCGGTACATATGGCTAAATAGCCGGTCATTTTCACCCCTGGAAATAAAGATATAAAACAAATGATAGAAAATTTATAAATAAATAAAAAAGATTACTGATTTGCATCTGTTTTATATAAAAGAACTGAAAGAAACGGGCTTACCATTAGAGTCGAAAATATGTTCTTCAAGAAAATACTCATTTAACCACACTCTAGATGCTGCTACAACATGAACCACGGCCATAACATATGGCGCTACGAATCCCCAAGAAAGGTAGCAATGGATACAAAATAGTGCACGGTTAAACATCCAGTTTTGAGATGTTGTATACGACTCCAAGACGAATGTTTGCTTTTGCAAATAATTCCAGTACCTGTCAAAGACAAAAAAAAATATGAAATTTAGTAACATGGGGATTGTTGATCTTAAATGAATATATACACACACACACACACACGTGTGCATACAAGTAATTTGTAAGCAATTTGTTCGGTATGCACATGTGCATAACATGCACACGTGCATAAAAACCAAGAAACAACTTCAGTTACTTGTATGCACATGTGCATAACATGCACACGTGCATAAAAACCAAGAAACAACTTCAGTTACTTGTATGCACATGTGCATACCGCCAAGATGAATGGTTACCAGGGTGTTCCTTAATTTTTCATTTTTTGGGGGGTTTTCTCTCTCTCTCTCTCTCTCTATATATATATATATATAGAGAGAGAGAGAGAGAGAGCGGTTATTTTGAAAAGTGATAAATATTTGAGAAGTAAAGAAGTGATCCTAGTCATTCATATGGTCAAGATTGGATTTGACTGGTCAATAATTGCAGCTATGGGAAAAATAGAGAGTAGTTACGTAACTTTTACAAATAGACGGCAAACGGGTTCATATATGAACTATATGTTCATATGTGAACTTGTGTAATTAACATATGAACTATGTTAACTGATTCATACATGAACTAATTAACTAAATCATATATGAACTTGTGTGATTCACATATGAACTAATTAACTGATTCATATATGAACATGTGGGTTATGAATCACATGTTATGAACCCGTTTGACGCCTATTTGTAAAAGTTACGAAACTACCCCTCTACATTTTGCATACTCATGCAAGGAATTATATGGTGCTTCACGGTCAAAGCCGCAAATGTTGACCGGATGAAGGGCTTGGATCACTTCTTTACTTCTCAAATATTTACCACTTCTCATTTGAACCTTTCCCTGTATATAGATATATATATATCTATATATATATATATTCTATAGAAAGATGTTAAGGCTTGGAATGATTCAGACCTTGCAAAATTAATATGGACAGGAAGAGGATGAGGGAAAACAGCAAAAGGAAGTGATGTTATAAGCCTCTTATAAGCACCTGCAAAAGAATATCAAATATTAAGAATGAAGTTGAGAGTAGCAACTCAAAGCAGCAGGCTGACCTCCAAATCTAACTTTAAAACCATGGTGAAAATTATTACTAGCCCACAACTTTAAGCTTTTTATAAGGAGCTCATAAATCTAATTTTCTATCCATGTAGGACAGGTTGTTACAATAAATCATATTCACTCAATTCTAGAAGAGTAATAATATTATTAAACATATGTAGCAATGTCAAAATAGCTAAGATCTATATTCGTTAGCAATTTCAAGAATCATGATGTCAAACCATAGTGAAATTATCACCATAAAATTGGAAAATCAAGCTAAATATGGTAATCAAATTTTGAAGGAATAAAAGTGGAGTGTGTTTCCTTTCTTTCAAAGAAGACATCTCATCACAATGGCCAAGTTAAACTAGAGACGAACAAAGCCATAGCCTAATCACATATTTCATATATGAGGATAGAGTGAGGTTTAGAGAAAAACCCCCCAAAAAATAAAAAACTGAGGAACACCCTAATTATTGTTTATCTGTACAAGTAATTGAAGATGTTTTCTGGTTTTATGCATGTGTGCATGTTATGCACATGTGCATATTGGAAATATTAGTCACAAATTACTTATATGCAATGAGAAACACCTTAATGACCATTCATCTGTACGGTATGCATAGTTGAAGATGTTTTCTACTTTTATGCATGTGTGCATGTTATGCACATGTGCATACGAGAAAAATTACTCACAAATTACTTATATGCACATGTGCATACTGGAAATGTTACTCACAAATTACTTATATGCACATGTGCATACCATACAGATAAACGATTTTTAGGGTGTTCCTCAGTTTTTCATTTTTTTTTGCTGTTTTCCCCTTGAGCCTATGAGGATATTATTACAAACAGTGTGCTTTAGGGGTATGAAATCGTTGCATAATTCGATTAATATTCATAAAAGTTTCCTAATTCTACACATAAGTCTCAAATAACAGAACAACCGTAGATAGATAAAAGAATCAGAAAGTCATAACTGGCTATAGCTGCAAGAGTCATATCATCGGAGTATCCACCATTTTGAAGCCGTGATACAATACCATGTTTGTTGCTTCTTAAATCATCTGCATGCATCTATAAAAGAGAAAAAAAGGAAGGATCTTTTTTTAATTAAGAAATTAATGGAACTTCTATTACTAAATGGTGAAAATAAGGGTAAAAAGCTACTTGCCATCATGCAACCTCCCCACAAGAAACATGTTTTTCCACCAGTTGCAAAACCCATTGAACATGCCTGTAAACAAGACCATCTTATGTCAAACAAACAATATATGGGTAACTTAAAAGAGCCACGGCAAAATAAAAAAAATAAAAGATAATTTAGGGGTTGTTTATCAGGTAAGCGCTTACTGGCAAGAGGAACCATACTCACTTACCTTATCGGGTAACATTCTCGGCCATCAAAATGGCTTATTGGTAAGAGATTTTGCCCGGTAAGTGCTTATTAGGTAAGAGACTTTTCCCTCGCTTACCTGGTAAGAGACTTTTCCCTCGCTTACCGGGTAAGATTCTCGGTCATTGCTATACCTCTAACTGGGTAAGATTCTTGGTCCTTGTCATGCTCACTTGGTAAGGTAAATGACACCCGATAAGCACTTACCCGGTAAGCATTTGGTAAACAGACCCTTAGACAAAGCATTACACCTCCACAACAATTTATCAACACGTATTAATATTTGGCATACTACAACAAAATCGGGCTTTATAAACCACCAAATATGTCTAATAGATTGCTTTACAGGACTTCAAGTTTATAGAACCAAACAATTGTGCATCCTATGTAAAGGTATTACAATAAGTTGATAGGACGTTTTTGGGTGACCTAACAAGTTTTCATAAGACAATTTTGAAATAAAGCGTCCTATTAGTTTTTATATATATAACATTATTGAAAACAAGTCTTATAGAAAGTGCAAACGCATAGGACTCTTGTCAAAAGTGCCCTATAAAAAAGCTAATATGACATTTTATTTTAAAAGTATCCTAAAAAAAACTTGTTAGAAAGTCCATATAAGTCATATCATATCATCTTATAGTAACACCTTTATACAGGACATAAGTCCTAAAAGCAGTCTATTAGAACATTTAGACATCTTTGGGGTCCTATAAAAGCCGATTCTGTTGTAGTGGCATACAGAGAATCTGTGGTACAAAAAATTGGATTACCATGTGATATTCATATATACAGTAGCTGTATAAACTCCCAGATGGTAAATCAAGGGGGTAGCCTGTTTGAATAAATATCTGCAATCATTAGACACAAAGTTATAACAATTTGAAGAGTTAAATATAGATAACAAAAAAGATCAAATAGGGAACTGATTACCATCTATTCTAGTGGATCGGATGGTTGTGCATCAGCATGAACATACCTCGGGATTCTTTTCCATCTCAGCAGTCAGGGCTCCAATTGTTCCAGGATGCAGCCTAATATCATCATCTACAAATAATACGTATTTACTGTCTTCGCTCATTTTCTCCACCCCAACCTACAACTCAAATCATATATACGTAATAAGTTGTATGTATAGAAAAGGTTTAAAAAAACACCTCAAAAACATAATCAATGACCCACATGTGCACAATAAAGGCGCATTGGTACGTGGGACAGGACAGGACAGCAGAGTACAGAAACTTGTTGTCACATGTTTGGCACAACAATCTGACGGGGACAAGATAGGACATGAATGAATGGGACAAAAATGCAGTTTATTTGTCCCACCAAAATAGGTGGAACAAAGATCCCGGGGATGAGACAAGATAGGTAAATTACAAAACTACCCATCTCAAATTAAAACCTTAAAAAACCTTCCACAGTTCTTTCACCTGCCTACCTCACTCTCACCAGTCCTGTCTGCATACCAAACATACCCTAAGCTTAGGCCTCAAGAAACTTCAATATTAAGCTACATTAGCATAAGAAAAGAATCATGGAGTTGATTTGGAGCATACCAACTGATTATGAATTTTCTGACTACACGTTGTAGATGGACCAGCTATAATTATGCTTGCATCAAGCTCACCCTGCATATGCATAAAGAAGTAAGGAAAAAAACATAGACTGGCAAAACTTATAGAATCCTTACAAGTTATTTTCCGATTTATAACAGAACCAGAGTATAGAGCAGAAAAAATAAGTTTCCTTTAGAAAAGCATGTATAATTATCATAAAACAGTTAGACAGTGGTCCTGTATCAACTTTCAAAAAGTTAAAATATATAGTAATAAGGATGTAGGAGCTAATATAGAGTAGGCTAATCGAAACTTGTGATTAAGCTTAGATTTTTTTTTAAACATTTTACTATGGAATCACGCCCAACAACAAACTCATAATAATTGAGCATGTGAGAATATGTGGAACCCCATTAGATTACTCTTCAAAAGAGCCCTTGAGGAGAGAAGAGAGGTTCCAAGATATATAGATTCGAGATGGTCTAAATCTAGCCAAGGTGGGACCCTAGAGCATATTCAAATTAACTAATGTCCTTTGTGTTTATTTATAAACACCAATAGAATGAAACAAAGCAAACAATCAGAAAAGAACAAGGGATTCAGAGAAACTACAAGAACAGGTTAATGATTCATTAAACCTACCTCAAAATCGATAAGTACACGAGATATAGCATGATAAGCAGGGTCTGAAGTACTTTCGACGGTGAATAGGAACTCCAATGGGCCACCATAAAGAGATGTTATCTGTGTGGATTTATATATATATCAAAACCAAGCATGATAACTACTAGTAAAAAACAACAGTACAAATAAAATTACTAGATATTTTAGTGTTTTTGCAAGAAATAAATGTCGAATTCTTTGGGGGATTTATAGAAGTTTCATATTCTGTATAGATGCATGTTCTTGCGGAAAGCAATCTGAATTACTGATAAGAAATTATTAGAAAGATTATCTAAAATAAAATATCAGAAGAGGGTCTGTATACAATCAAATTCAAATATTTGTAAATTGGGATATTTTAGTTATGTTTAAACTCTTGAAACCCAAGTACACACCTGGCCCAAAACTAGTTTATTTTATATCCAAATTCAAAACACATGCACTGTAACTGCATGAAGGTATTAGGGCAGTATTGTAAATTGTATGGCAGAATTCATAGATTGAATATCTTGAAGATCATAATTGAAAAACCACAAACAAGTGTTATAGCTGAAAATTCCACAGATAAATTCCTAACGCGGAGATGTAAGCTCACCTATGACCTATCACCAAAGTTATGACTTTCTCAATATCTATCAAAAGGGCAATATTAAGTTATGAAGTAAAACCTCATGGTATTTTCCTTGGTTAAAATGTATATGAATGTCAAGCCTCCCAGCTCCTAATAGCTCAAACATTTTCTACAACTCTTTGGATTGACTTAAGTCCATTGGTGGCACTACTAAAACAAGAAGGGTAGATTTTGTACCTTAGATATGCTGAATTCAAAAACAGAAAATACATGCACATATTACCACTTAAGTTGTGGATGAAGAATAGTTATCATAAATAAATATCTACACTAGAAAATTAGCAATTTCCACCACTGCCACCCCATTGTAAAACTGTTCAAATAGACATTTATTTATTAGAAAAGTTTCTATCTAAGCATATGATATCCAGAACCATATTCCAAAAGGCGATGTCCTTTTAAGTATTCGTTTTGATACTGGAAACATATAACTCTTAAATTATCTTAATGGTCATGATATATGGAGAACTTGCATTCCCTCAAAAGTGGAACTGTCGCATAGTATGAATTTTGTGGGATACCTGGCTTTTCCAGTTCTGCAGATTGTATTCTCCAGATCCTTTCAAAGGCATTACCACTGTAACTCCTGGCAAGTTTTCCTGTTTAGAATGTTCTAGGTCATAAATATCATGACAAAGAAATGCAAAGCTATTGCCAGCTCGTATAGATTTCTTCATCCGCCAAACTTCTCTACTTCTGCATGTAAATGGTTTATTTATTTTCAGATGAGTGTTTTATATGAAAGTCGATACCCAGGATGAGTTCTGTCCAAAATGCCGTATAAACGATAGACTGTAGACACCCGTTTTTTGATACCTGATATATGCTGCACCAAACCATCCAGCAGCCAGAAGTAAGCATATTACACATCCCTGTGAATGAATAAACTATTCAGATATTTCTCCCATGTCCGAAGCATCATCTTGCATATCGTTACCAAACCATCAAGGTAAGAAAAAATAATTAGAAATGTAAAATCAATCAACCTGATTGTTGTTAATTAACCCTGTTACACACAATATGTGTGTAAGCAACCTAAGTTTAGTTTCTCTAATAAATCATATAATCATTTCATTTCATGAGGGTAAAAGTTTGAAATGATGATCAGGAGGACTTTCATTAACTTATATCAGAAATTCAGAATCATAATGCCCTTCTAAGTTCTAATTGACAGAAGGAGGCACTCATATGGTAGCTAAGACATAATTTTTCATAAACCTTTATATAAGAGCAATCAAAAGGTGAGATGCATAGATAGAATTAAATTCCAGCTCACCTTAATTTGTCTTCAGATATTGAACACCATGGATTTTAGCCGATATATTCTCACAATCTACGAACAGAAGGTATATGCAAAAAACCAGAAGTAGCATCCTATGGCTAACACTAATTTATAAGAAAAAAAAATTAAGTAGATTGTTGAATTCCAAATTTGCAAAAGCGATTTTTGTTATTGTAATAATCTGGACAAAGCATCATATCATTTAGATTACAATGTTTATAACTTGAATTGTGATGATTTTTTTAAAACGATCCGTTATCTTAAAACGATTATCAATTCTATATCAAACATGATGGATAACGTATCTGGTATATCCAATCCACCTGATAACCATAAAATCCATGGCTAACAACATAAACTCGCAAAATAGGTATAAAAAAAAACAAAAGAGGAATTGGCAAATCGCGAACCTGGATCTGAACAAAAATGGCGAACGGAGTACAAAATGTTCTGCTGGAAAAAAATAGAAAGTCGTCCAATAACTCGATCACCGGCGTTACGTCCATCGTAACTCCGGCGAAATTTATTCCAATCCCCATATATAAATAACGAATCCTCTCTGTGGCTGAATCAAATATGCTGAAATTCAGATTTCTTATTCGAAGAAATGAAAAAAAACCTAGATGAAAAACGATTCAATCTTGAATGTCCGATTGCCTTCTCTCTGCCAGATCGCCATTGAAAGGCCGGTGACGAAAAGAGATGGAGGAATAGCGCGCGTAATTTTTATATTTTAAAGGACGACATCATGAAGATATATGGATTACGTCACTTTTGCCACACAATATCAGGAAAAAAAAATTAAAAATATTTAAAAAAAAACAAAATAAAATAAAATAATGAAGATTTTGGATATATTTTTTATTCGATATATTTTGGGGAAAATTCGATTACCGGTAATTTCAATTAGTTCTACTTGAACTGTTTTAATGACATCAATGTGAAGGATATTTTTTCGAGAAAATTTATGTAAATAGTCATTGACAAAATGACTATCAATTTTTTAGCCGTTTTTTATAGATTTTTTCTGAAATAGTTATACTTTACGCAGAAAGTCTACTTTCTACGTAAAATCCGTTTTTTAACGAATAAAGTCTATTTTCTACATAAACTTTTTTGAACTTTATGCAGAAAGTCTATTTTTTGTGTAAATATGTCTGGTCTGCATAAACTTTTTGTGTTTTTTTTGCCAACAAAACATGGTTTACGCAGAAAGTTTACACAAAAACTTGACTTTCTACGTAAAGTCTGAAAAAATGATTTTTCTTTTTAAAATTAACTTTATATAGAGATAATGTTTCTACGTAAAATGTGGTTATTTTAGAAAAAAACCTTAAAAAGTGAGTAAAAGGTGAAATTTATATTACAAAATAGCAATTAAAGTAAATTTTCTGTATTTTTTTGGCACATGCAGTAGTTGAGGCTAGCGGGTGGTTTTGAATCAAACCTATGACTTGTTTTATATTTGGATAAAATCACTACAACTTTTATCAACTAGCAATAGACTGGAAGCTAAAAAAATATCAAAAAATACCAGAAAAATCGATAATTAAAATAGCTTTCGAAAAGTACTAATTTTTTTTTATTAACTTGGATATTTAACCTGTTATGCGAGTCGATTAATCTCAGGACGACCATCTGCAGAATCACCGCATTTGAACCTTTGTGGCACCAAGAGAATTTTTATTCCTCCTGGGATTCAAACTTGAGACCTCCAAACACTTTCGACGTTTGGAGCTCAAACTCAAACCAATCAAACACCACCCTTATGGTTAAAAATACTAATCTATAAGCTAGCTTATATAGGTAACCAAAAGCCAAAAATCCGAAACAATGTGCAATGGCATACAATGTAAACCATACACAATTAAAGGGTGGTTTTACTTTCCTTTGGTCCCATTAAACACTATGGCATTGTTTGGCAAAAATAAGCTAGCTTATAAGTTGACTTATAAGTTAGCTTATTTTCTGAGTAATCGTTTGGATGCACATAAGCTAACTTATAAGTCAGCTTATCGATAAGCTACTTGAAGTAGCTTATGAGGAGCTTTTTGACACTTTTTCCAATTATACCCTAACTAATGTTATTTATTTACTTTCAAATGCTTTTTTTGGTAATTTCACATGCTTATAAGATAGTTTTTGCCAAACATAACTTATTCATCAACTAAATTTATCGCCTATAAATTTTTATAAGTCATCAGCTACCTTATAAGTCATACGCTAGTTTATCAGTCATAAGTTAGCTTATCAGCTAGTTTATCAAACATAGTCTATGTTGTTTGAAGGACGGGAGACCAATGGGTTTTTGGGAGACAAAAGAGTTAATTGGATTATTTTTATGGCATTTTTGGCAGTGGCGATTTTTATCCACTGGGGTCCCATTAAGATAGACTAAAAACGCATAAAGTCATCCGACGTGTTTCTGGAAAATTTTATGTTTTTAGTTGATTTCAAAGAATTTTTTTAGTGTTTTTGTCGATTTCAAAGGATTTTTTCGGTTTTTTTATTGATTTCAAGATTTTTTTTAGTGTTTTTGTCAATCGCAGGCAAGATGGGGTCCCTTGAAAAAATTTACTGAGGGGAACTTTGGCTAAATTTAGTATTTTTGATATTTTTTAGCATGTATAATTTTTTTCTTAACAATTCACTGATTTCTGGTATTAATTAGTTTAAGGTGGCTTAAAAAGGACGTGTGGAGTAGCTTATGCCATTTTGGCTTAATGGCTTAAGCGTAAAAAAACACTTATGGCTGAACGAATAAGCCGTCCATTCCGGTCCAAACCATTAAGTTCATTAATCCGTAAGTAAAGAAGATGGTTCATTCACTACAAAGTACAAAATCACTTAAAACCATTGATATCAATTGCATTCACTTTAAACCTAAAATTAATTGCATATTAAAAATTAACATAAAAACAAACCAAAAAGAAAATCAACCCTCAATCTCATTTCCAATAATCTTGCTACTATTAATTCCAACCAAATGATGAAGAAGAACACCGGCCGCCACACTAACGTTCAAGCTCTCGACCGCCACAAACGACCCCACCTCCTCCGGCTCCCCACCTTCTAATCCCGCACTCAAATGCACCGGAATATTCCCACGAATCTTAACCAACTGACTACACGACCGTTCGACCAACGGTCTTAACCCGGTTCCTTCACTTCCCAAAACAAGAACCGTGGGCTCACTTGTGGTCACCTCATCTATAGCCACGGCTCGTGAAGAAACCGAACCACCAAGAACCCTCCAACCGTTTTCAGCCGAAGAAACCAAAAACTGCATCATATTCTTACAAGATCTTAATTCAATAAGCTCAAGTGAACCAGCACTCGCTTTACTAACGACCCCACTAAGCGGTGCTGAATTCTTGGCACAAAGAACGACACCCGATGCACCAAAGAAATAAGACGAACGAATTATGGCACCTAAGTTTTGTGGGTCCATAACTTCATCTAAAGCTAACCAAAGAGGAGACCCTTCTCGTTTATCGGTTAATATTCGATCTAATTCACGAATATTTACCATTTCTAAAGGTGAAGCATCAAGAACGAGACCTTGATGAGGTCGGTTTTCAACGATCATGTTAAGATCGTGTTTTGATACTTCTTTTTTCATTAAGCCGAGTTTTTCAGCAAGTTTCAAGACTTTTTCGAACCCTTTTTTGTCTTTTTTCTTTTTGTTATTTCCGGTTAAGTCGATCCCTTCTTGGATGTATAAAACGTAAAATTCTCTTCGGTTTGCTGTTAGTGCAGCAAGAACAGGGCCGACTCCATACAGACATTCGCCAACCATTTTCGGTATGCTGGATTCAGTCGCTTCTTTCCATACCTTTTTTCCCCAATTATCTTGCCGATTAAACCTACGAAACTCGTTACTGTTTTGTTCTTCGGCGATAGAATCATATCTATCGAATCTATCTTTAATCTCGTACCATTTCGGGTTATCAAGTTCTTGAATTTCTACATCTGAATCGGTTTCAAAACTCCTTTTTTCCCTATTATCGTTTCTTTCGTCGGATTTTCGACTGTTTTCCCTTTTCTCGATATTGTTTTTCGCAAACTTTTCAGCAGATTCTTGCCACGAAGATCGAATGATCTTTCCGTTGGCTGATTCATCTTCAAGATTCCTACTTCTTTTCAAATCTTTCCTTCTAACATTTCTCCTATCCTTTTCCCCATTTCTCGAAACCTTTTCGGCGGATCTTTCGTGTTCTTTCACTTCCTTATCTTTATTTTTAGCTAACCATGGAAGGGGTTTCTTAGACCCAATTCCTTCAGCCGCTTTTCGAGAATAAAAAGTCGAAAAATTTCTAGGTTTTGAATGAAACCCATTTGAAAAACATTCTCTTTTTGCAGTATATATCTGTTGCAGGTTGAAATTAACTGAACCATCTCTATCTCCAGAGCCTAATAACTTACAATACTCATGGGGTTTCTCAATAAACCTAAATGAACGAGTTCTAAAGGGTTTTCCCCAATTTGAAGTCGGTAAAAATTGGGGGGTTTTGGGTTTTGTGTAGAATGGTAAAATGCATATTGGTTGTTGTGAAGAAGCTCTAATGGCGATAGGGAAAGCTTGACATTTGGTGAAATTACAGTACATGATAACAGCAATTGAAAAAAAACTACAAAACCAGTTGATGATTCGAAAATCGAAGAAATTGAAAGATTTCTGTAACTTTTGAAAGAAGGAAGAAATTGACCTGTGTAAAGGGGTGCGATTGATTGTTCGGATTACAGTTCAATTCGTGAAGATCTGGGGCTCAATTCCGCCATGGTTGGACCTTTGAATGCTTTCTGAAAGTATATAGATAAGTTATGGTACGTTGCCGTTAGGGTTTTTCCGTAAGAAAGCGGAGGCCGACGGTAAATACACTGGGATAAAAATCAGTTTTAGTACCCGAGGGTTTAAGAAATATTGCATTCTGGTCCTCTATGTTTACAAGATTTACTGAAATAGTCCTTTAAGAATTAAGATTGCACTTTAATTCCATATGATTTGCTTTTATTATTGAGGAATGAAAAATGTTTTCGATAAAAGTAAACTAGAAAATAAAAACTAGAAGGTACTTGGTATGGGATTTGAATGGTTGTTCTTTAAAACTTATGTTATGACCATTGAAATTTCGCAAATATTTGATACTTTATATACAGAGTAATCTGCAATAAATTTGGTTTATTCAGTATAACAAATAACTTTTTTCTTAATTGATGTAATAAAGTTGTGTTTTGTACTCATTTACAAAAGGTTCTTTGAAAGAACTTTGGTGAGCGAAACGATAAACTTGACATTCATGTCATCAAGTGATACAATATTAACAATTTATCGGTCATAAAAGTATAAAATATAAAACTTTGAAACTTTTTTGCATTGATTGAGATGAATATAATTTGTTACACTAAATTAAACAAATAAGTCATTTACCAAACGCTTATCAGGTAACACATATTAGGTCACTTACCTTATCAAGTGAATATGACAAGAACCGGTAATCTTACCCAGTAGGTGACACCGACAACAACCGAGATTCTTATTTAGGGACCATTTACCAAACGTTTACCAAGTCACTTTACCTTATTGGGTAAATGAGGTAAGTATCAAAAACCTTACCCAATAAAAGCGAGACAAAGACCAAGAGTCTTACCTTGTAACTGAGAGCGGAGACTGTTTGCTGGACTAAAATATTATCGGATAAGTAAGTTGTAGTGTTGAATTTCACCGGTAAACACTTACAGGATAAGTGACCCCTTAGTAAGTGAAAAAAAACTCTTACTCATAACTTTTATTGGGCAACAGACGTTTACAAACAACATATTCATAACCCATAATATTATTCGACCCAATAACATTTGGTAAAAGACCCCTAAAACAAACTTTGTTTATTTGAATGCATTTTGTCTTTTGCAAATATTTACTTTATCGAATGAAATTAAACTTTTAGTGGTTTTTTCGTCAAATTCATAAAATTAGTATCCATTTTTGTAAATATTTAGTACTTTTGGACAGCGGTTCTCCCAAGAACCAATTTCCCCTTACGCAAGCTCAAGAATTTCTATTTCCACTCCAAATCAAGAAAGAAAGAAACCCTCTTAAACCCTAATACAAAATTCTCTTCCCCAAAATCTCTCTTACAGGATCACCGCCGATATGGGTACGCCGGAAACCTCCCGTGAACCATGCCCTGACCGGATCTTGGACGACATCGGCGGCGCGTTCGGCATGGGCGCCGTCGGCGGCTCAGCCTTCCATTTTCTCAAAGGGATCTACAACTCACCGAAAGGCGAACGTTTCATCGGCGGTACACAAGCCGTCCGTATGAACGCGCCACGTGTCGGCGGAAGCTTCGCCGTGTGGGGCGGTTTGTTCTCCGCCTTTGATTGCACCATGGTCTACGCACGCCAGAAGGAAGATCCCTGGAACTCGATCATCGCCGGTGCAGCCACCGGAGGGTTTCTTCAGATGCGTCAGGGTTTAGGCCCCGCGACTCGCTCCGCGGTCTTCGGTGGCGTTCTGTTAGCCCTAATTGAAGGTGCCGGAATCATGCTTAATAAAGTCCTTAGCGCACAACAGCTTCCGCCGGTGATAATCGAAGAGCCGCCACCGGCAGGGTTTCAGTTACCAAATCGAGGTCTACAATCCGATCCGGCGGCGGCGGCGGCGACCGCATCATCGCCGTCGTGGTTTGGTGGTTTGTTTGGCGGCAAAGAAGAGGAACCGAAGGCGAAGGTGAAGACTGAAGTTCTAGAAAGCTTTGATTCGCCGGCGCCTCCAACTTTTGAGTTCAAATGAATCTGAATTTGATTTGGTGAGTTCTTATTTCCAGCATTAATTGAATCTTTTTCACAATTTGGGGGTTCAATTTGAGGGAAATTGACAACCAAATCAAAGGTTTTATTTCGTTGTTTCTTTAGAAATTTGAAGATATATAGTATGTTGGTACTAGTTTTTGTTGAATAATTGATAGCATACTGACGTTTCAATTGGTATTATTTTTTCTTGAATCTTGATCTGTTCTTAAGATATCTGATCATAATGCTTGAAATCAGCAAGCTTTCAATGGCTAATCTAGTGACTTATGGGCATTGATTCTTGATTGGCTCTTGCATGGTGTGTCATGAATCTTGGTTAACCAAAATACCTTTTTAACATTCTAATTAGGGCTGGTTTGTTAGCAGGTTAATGAGCTTAATGAGCCTCACTACTTATTATTGACTGTTTGCTAGTTGGCTTAATGATATAGAAAGGGGCTTATTCAGTAAGCTTCTAGTTTCTAGCGAAGCGTTATATAGAAAGTCAAGTTTTTTTCCAAACCTGCCCCTCTTAATTAAGCACAAGTTTCTTTCATCCATGAAGAAAACCCTTCAACATAAATCTTCTCAATCTAGACAGATTAATCCAGACAGCAAATGGATATCCAACCAGACAACCTCTGAGGTGCTTAACCAATTTAATGAGGGCAGTTTATTCATTCAGCCATACACAAATGCTTCTTTACAGCTTAATTGTTAAGCCATTAAGCCAACATGGGTATATGGAATAAGCCTCGACAAACAAATTAATACCAGAAATGCCCCATAATAACCCTCTTTCTTTACCCCCTTCAAATCCATTTGTCTCCCAAATTTTTTTTTGGAAGGGTATCCTAGGCATTTGCCTAGACTAAAATTTATCAAAATAAACAACTTAACTCATACAAGACTGAAAGCTTAATGGGAAAAATAGTAAACTATGAATGAAGATTTGTTTGTAGGATGGATTTGAAACCTAAACCATTTATGTTGCTTTTGTTTGTATTTTGCTTCTTTTGTAGGAAAGATTTGAGTCTATCTTGTTAGAAGACTCCAATTCATGCTTATTAGGGTGCGTCTGGTACCTAGACATGAATGACTGGATGAGATGGGACTGGACTGACGAGAATGAGGGAGGCGGGCTAGTGAAAGAATTGCTGAAGGTTTTAAGATTTTAATTTGACATACGTAGTTGGTTTTTGTTCTGTCTATTTTGATTTGACAAAAAGTTGCATTTTTGTTCTACTAAGTCATGTGCGATTGTTCCACCAATAATAAGTTTTTGTTTTGTCTTATTCTGTTACATACCAAACATCAATATTAAAGAAATTAAGGCGACATTGAGGTGTTGAAGTCTAAAGTTTGATTTCAGTTCTAAAATGCTTATGAAACGTCTAAACAAATCAGACATAAGTGGTGATTAAGAGCTTAAAATGAAAAAACAAATAAGGCCTAAGTCTAGCCATTTTGATGTGAGTTGGTGATGGTTATGGAAAGTTGAACCAAAACGTGATTGAAAAGATGTTATAAGCAATTGAAGTGAATGTTTGAGCGTGTAAAACTATTGTCTTACTTATATGTACACACACATAAACGTATATGTATAGGGGCGGGTTCAGTTGTAAACCGATTTTATGTTGTGAACCTGAGAATAAAGTAGAGTATTACACCTGTCCTGTCCCATACATTTACGGGTTATTCATCATGAATGAATGGTTGACGAATGTTCGCCTTCATTATTCATGATGAGTTTTGGACACCTGGGAATTATGTGGTGCTCTTTTTTGTCTCTTGGTTTACATCCTAAAATTGGTTTGCAACTGAACTTTTCTCTATACATACCTATGTTACATACGTATGTATATGTGTATATGTGTATATGTATTACACTTTATTTAAGGTATTACATAATTGTTGCATTTAAAGTGAATGTTTGAGCACAAAAAACCATTATCCTACTACATAGGTAGAAAATGAAATAAATGACTAGTTTGCAAGTGAATTTTAGTTGAAAGAAATAGAATCATTACGACTATATGGTTGTGTTGATTTACGCCTGTAGGAGGGGTGCAAAACTTGGACCAAAGTGTCTTTGGACTATTGAAATTGTGTTCGACTTCATGTCATGCAATGGAAATGTCGTGCTGAGGCCACGAGAACAATTTAGCTATTATTTAGAAAGAAAAAGATATGTGCACAACACGGGTATCGACTGTATTTTTATTTAGATAATTTATGTAACTTTTTGATTTTTGATTTTACAATACATGTTTGTTAACAAGTTTTCTACTTTTTTTTTTTTAAATTATAAGTTTTTCGGCTGCGACCAAGGGGTTGGTGACTTCAGTAGTAGCACAAAACAAACCATGGTAATATCAAAACAAACCGATGGCCCCCTTTTTAAATCTCCTATCGTCAAATGTTAATAATAAATGTTTTCAAACCATGAATTCATTGAACTTGTCAGTTGATTAACGTTGTACATTTCAAGAACAGAAATGGAATAATCAAAAATCCTGAGTAATAGGCTAGGCCGCTAAAGCAGTGATAAATCCTATTAATAAAACGGGTTCTATAGACAGTCCATCTATTCCTAATTTCCAATAGAGATCAAAAAAACTGATCAATGCCTAAATCCCTAGTGCTAAGCGGTTGGTTCAATTGCATGTTTCAATTAGGGAAATGTCTACATCCCTAGCGTTTAGTGGTTAGTTCCATTGCATGTTTCAATTATTGTCTTATGTCTACTTGTTAGCGGTTTAATGAGACTTGTTGTTTATTTGGTTAGTTATACATGATTGTTTAGTTATAACTTAATGATATATAAAACGGCTTATCTTATTAGTAAGCTTATAGGAGTTTTATACATAAAGCCAAGTTTCTTTTTCCAAAACAACTCCCCCAGTTACAAAAAAACAGTCGTTACATTTATTAAAAAATTCTTCTAAACAAAAACATTTTCAATTTATACAAACAAATTAATCCATATAAACAGTATTTTCCATGCAGGACTCAATGAAAAACCAACCAAATAACTTAGTTCACTATAAGAAGAACTAAGAATATTTAGACATTTGATTTTCAGTTTATTCGTAAGATAAGAGATCATCCGAGAAAAATAGTTAAAGTAACAATAATAAAAAGACATTTAAACCCTTCATCACTTTTAATATCACACCGACACATGAATTACCTTCCTTATAATAAGAATCGATTTGGTGCAGCTCATTAGTGTTGATCTTCAATAAAGATTGATCTAAATGTTCAGATTTTTTCTTACGCTTCTCATCATAACTTATAGTCTCACCGAAACTCAACTCTTAACTGTAAAGACTTCTACTAACACTTATATTTGTTACAAAGATCAATACGTTTAAATTCATATATTGTCTTTATGGTGAAAACGAGGGTGTTATATATATTAATGTTTAAAAAAATATGGGAAATGTTCAAAAAAATCCAACGAACTATCTCATTTTAAATGGTTAAGTCTTTAAACTATTTTTTTGATTGAAAAAATCCTTAAACTTTCTTATTTTGAATGATTAAGTCCCTGAACTATTGATTTGAATGAAAAAACCATTAAACTTTCTTATTTTGAATGATTAAGTCGCTAAACATTTTTTTAATAAATAAACCATTGATCTTTTAAAAATTAGTTACCTACAATTTTTTTTTTAAAATAAGTTACTTATAACTCACTACATTTTTTTTAAGTAAAATAAACTTAAATTGGTTTTACCCTTTCAAAAACCATACGCAATTAAAACCCCTAGCAAACAATGGAATCGCTCCCCCTCGTCAACTCCTCATTACCCCAACGTTGTCTGTTCTCCGTTTCGCCTAACACATTGTTGGCCCCTGTCATATTTCTTTCTCTTTTTGATCTATTTTTTATCCATCATAAGAGGGATAATCAAAAAATAACTGGTTAAAGTTAGTTTATTTATATTTAAAAATTATAAGTAACCAATTTTTAAAAAAATTGATGGTTTAATTTTTTTTTTAAAAATTCAGAGACTTAATCATTCAAAATAAAAAAATTTAATGGTTTTTCTATTCAAAATGAGAAAGTTTAATGGTTTTTTTATCCCAAAAAATAGTTTAGGGACTTAATCATTCAAAATGAGAAAGTTTAATGCTTTTATCATTCAAAAAAATAGTTAAGGATTTAACCATTCAAAATAAGAAAGTTTAAGGATTTTTTCAATCAAAAAAATAGTTTAAGGACTTAACCATTTAAAATGAGATAGTTTGTTGGGTTTTTTTGAACATTTCCCAAAAAAATATATAAAGAAGATATAAAAAAAATAACTTAGAAAAGAAGACAAAGTTGTCAAAACTATAGGGATGAGATGAGACAATGATAAGAATAAAGTCGCTCTTCCATTCAGTCCACCACTTTCACTCCCCTATCCTCCCCACCACCACCGCCGCCGCCCACCTCCGCTCCACCATGGCCACCACCGCCGCCGCCGGCGAAACCATCACTCCTTCAAACACTCGTCTAGGATGGATCGGCACCGGCGTTATGGGCCAATCTATGTGCTCTCATCTAATCAAAGCTGGCTACACTCTCACCATCTTCACTCGTACTCAATCCAAAGCACAATCCCTTCTCGACATTGGAGCAAATTGGGCTTCTTCTCCTCACGCCGTCGCTTCCCAATCCGACGTCGTTTTCTCCATCGTCGGCTACCCTTCCGACGTCCGCCATGTCCTCCTTCATCCAACCTCCGGCGCCCTCTCTGGTCTCTCACCTAACGGAATCCTCGTCGACATGACCACTTCCGAACCCTCATTAGCCGTCGAAATCGCCAATTCCGCCGCCGAGAAGTCATGTTTCTCGATCGACGCTCCAGTTTCCGGCGGCGACCGTGGTGCTCGTAACGCCGCGCTGTCGATCTTCGCCGGCGGCGACGAATCCACCGTGAAACGATTGAACCCGATCTTCGCACTTTTGGGGAAAATCAACTACATGGGTGGTCCAGGTAAAGGGCAATTCGCGAAATTAGCGAATCAAATCACGATTGCTTCAACAATGGTGGGATTAATCGAGGGTTTGATCTATGCACACAAAGCTGGACTGGATTTATCCCTCTATTTGGATGCAATTTCAACAGGAGCAGCTGGGTCAAAATCCCTAGATCTGTACGGTCAACGGATCTTGAAAAGGGATTTTGAAGCTGGATTTTATGTGAATCATTTCGTTAAAGATTTAGGGATTTGTTTACGAGAATGTCAGAATATGGGAATTGCTTTACCTGGTTTAGCATTGGCTCAACAGCTTTATGTGTCTTTGAAAGCTCATGGTGAAGGTGATTTGGGTACTCAAGCTTTGATTTTAGCTCTAGAAAGGCTTAACAATTCGAGTCTTGAAACTATTCACATGTGAATTGGTAAAATCTTCCTATAAATCTTTGGAATAATCATATGTGAATTGCTAAAATCTTCTATAAATGTTTGGAATAATCTTATGTGATTATGTATGTGTGTTCCTAATAATATTGTTCTTATCAGAAATGTATGAAGGTAGAATTTGCAGTTTTCATTGTTTTGAGTTTTGTGGATGACAATAGATTGAATTTTAGAAGCACCCATTTGGGAAGAAATTGAAATGTGGCATCTTTTTTTTTATTTTTATTTTTATTTTAAGAAAGGGTATCCTAGTCATTTGTCTAGACTAATCCCTATCAATTTTAAGACTGCTAAAACATGCAGTGGCCACTGGATTCGAACCTGGGGTAGATGTGGCATCTTTCTAAGTTGTTCATAGCAATTTTTTTAATCGTGGGTATCTAGACCAGTTTATGACAACGACTATCCGGTTGACCATGAATGATTGAGTGAATCTTCATAGTTACATTGGCTTTGGCAGCATTTAAATTCGAACTCATTAGGGAAGATGAGATTTCCACTGTATTTTCTTAAAGGTTAACGAGCGTGCCATAACCCAAATGGTTAAAAGGATGCTCTTTATTTATGTAGAACTAAGCAAAACAATCAATTTAGAGCTATAGTCCCTAAAAAGATAATTTTATAATTTCTTTAATACAGAGAACTAAAAACTAAGATTTCAATAAGAAATCAGAATCAAGTGCAACGTTATCATCTCTAAGAAATAATCTATAATTTATCTCTAACATATAGAACTAAAAATTGGAATTTAAGAGAAGAAAATCACAACCAAGTCCAACCTTTTAGTTTGTAGCAAAAAAAATTATAAAATTATCTATTTTATAGTAGTCGTTGAAGATGCTTTTTAGGTGTAAGCATGAGAAAAAGCATGACTTTTTGAAGTTATGAATCCAGATTCGTTATATTTGTCAAATTAACTGGTAAACTGTAGATAAACTGGTTGTGTTTTGTAAAACAAATAAGCTAAATGACAATATATAGTGTTATTGAAAAATGATTTGGAAAAATATAATGGACATAATTGAAAAAAAAATCCCCTTAAGCTTATTTAAAATTTACTTGAAATAACATTTCAAAAAGCTAGCACAAATGTTTCAATAATCCCGAATAATAAACTAGTTTCTTTTGGTCAGGATAGGTAGAAGCGAATATATATGGTTGTAAATGGAAGTCTTGATTGAAACAAAGATAATAACATATCTTCCGACCTTACCACTGTATAAGATATACTAGGTTTATTAGAACACATCTTTCCACCCTAATATTGCATGAGATATCCTGTAGTAGCGGCGAGTGAAATGGGAGCAGCCTAAACCATGAAAACGGGGTTGTGGGTGAGCAATACAAGCGTCGTGCTGCTAGGCGAAGCAGTAGAATGCTGCAACCTAGATGGCGAAAGTCCAGTAGCCGAAACCATCACTAGCTTACACTCCGACCCGAGTAGCATGGGACACGTGGAATCCCGTGTGAATCAGCAAGGACCACCTTGCAAAGCTAAATACTCCTGGGTAACCGATAGCAAAATCGAGTCTATTAAAACATATTATTCAACCCTACTACTGTATGAGATATACTGAGTTTATTTGGTTTACATTATCTCGAACCAAAAAACCATCCATCCATCCATCCATCCATCCATCCATCCATCCATCCACATCAAAAAGAGAAATCTTTATGCATAAATTTTGGAAAACTATTGTTTCCATAACTAATGTCTTTGCTTTATTTGCTATAAATATAATAATAATAACAATCTTTTCTTAAAAACAACAATACAAGAAAGAGATCAAGGGTCTACCCTTGTATGTTGCAACCCCCATAACTTATGGGAAGGACTCTTGCAAATCAAATGTCAAAATGACCAAAATGTCCTCCAAAAAACCCCCTCGGCCGGCTTAAAAAAAACGTGAACAAATGTACAAAAATAAAAAATACATCAAGACTCGATGTATTCACGATACTGAGAATGAGAGGCGGCAAGTAGGGCCGCTCCGAGCCCAGAGCCGTCGTTTGATAGCTCGATCACCATGTTTCTAGAAGCTTCTTCTCCCAAAAGTTCGGTCATGGCGGCTTGCATCGTGTTCCGGAACTTTGTGTAGTGTTCGAAAAGCCCGCCGTCCATTGCGATTACGGATTTCTGGTTTTCTTCTTCTCCTTCTTTGACGGTATCCCGACCGATTTTTTGGAGGATTCCGAGGATTCCGGCGGCCGAGAGACGAGCACCACGGGTGGCGACGATCTCGCAGAGCTTCACGATCACTTTTCTCATCTTTAGAGAAGTGTTGGATATCTGCAATTAAATCATATATAAATATAAATATAAATTATATATATATATATATATGTGTGTGTGTGTGTGTGTGTGTGTGTAGAGGGAGATTCAGGGAAAAACTAAAGAACACCCTGAAATCCCTCCATCTGGACAGTATGCACAAATGCATACAAGCGATTGAAACTGTTTTTTTTCCTATGCATTAGTGCATGTTATGCACTAGTTATTTATTATGCACCGATGATGGAGGGCTCTTTGGGCGTTCTTCAGTTTTTTTTTTTTTGAGGTTTTCCCCTGAACATGACCCTATGTGTGTGTGTATATATATATGTAGGGGCAGGTTCAAATGAGAACTTAAATTTGGTTGTGAACGTGAGGACAAATGAGAGTGCAACACGCGTCTCATTCAAAGAAATATTCAGACTGAATATAGTATTTTTTCAGTCTGAATATTTCTTTGTATATTCGGTCCGCATAATCTATATCAAGACATGTGTCGCGCTCTCATTTATCCTCGCGTTCACAACCAAATTTGAGTTCGCATTTGAACTTTCCTCTACAAGGTATGTGTCTATATATAGAGGGAAGTTCAAACACAAACCAGCTGAATATTACAAACTATACAAACCCGTACAAATCAATATAAAAATAATCTTTTTTCATGATATTTTTTTTCATCAAATGCTATGATTTAAGATATTATTACACGTGTGTTAGTTTCACCTTGTGAAAAAATTACATGTGAAAAAAATACATAAAAAACACATGTGAAACTTTTACATTATGAAACAAATATACCAGAAACTTTCAACTTATAAAAACAAATACATGTGAAACTTTTACATTAGGAAACAAACATATGTGTAATAATATCTAAAATCAAAGCATTTGATGGAAAAAAATCATGAAAAAAATTATTTTTATATTGATTTGTACGAGTTCGTATAATTTGTAACATTCAACTGGTTTGTATTTGAACCAGCCTCTAAGTGTGTGTATATATATACATAATTATATATTTGAACAAAGAAACCAACCCCACCAAAACCAAAGCAACAATTATGGTTCGGGTTCAATCCCTTCATAATTGTTGGTTCGGTTTTTGGTTTCTCGACCGTGAAAATGGATGTGAGGCTAATCAATAAATAAGTTTACGGAAATTGATCAAAATAACCAATATCTAAAGTCCAATTCACTTTATAGCCATTTTTAAAAATAATTCCCAAAATAGCAGGATTTTACGCAAATGCTTATGCGTAAAAAACCTTCTTTTAGTTAAAAAGAAAAAAGATAAATATGGTTTAGGCAGACAAAAGTATTTTTTTTTGATATATTTTAGTTAATATACAATTATGTATGTTAATATAATAAGAAAATAAAATGAAAAATGAAAAATAAGGGATATAAAGTAAATTAAATAATTAGTTATAACGGTATAAAGTTCACGCACGTATTTTATTTCTTTTTCTTTAATTTGAAAATGTGGTTTACGGAAAAAGCATTTGCATAAAAACCGGCTAATTTGGTAATTGATTTAAAAATTGGCTATAAACTATAAAGTATTACTGAAGTTGGGAGATCGGCTATTTTGGTCAATTTCCCATAATTTTTAGCATGGGGTTCATGATGTATGTACCTCTAGAACGTCTTTCAACTTGGTTGCAACCACTTTGAGGTCGGGGCTCGAGTCATGGTGCATCGCGGACATATCTGGGGTCCTGTATCCATACCAACCAATCTATTTAAAACCTAACCGTCATCAAATATAAAAACCGACTTCACCAAATCAAACAAACCCAGTATATTCCACTCAAAAGAATAGAGCGGGTTAAATTAAGGGCCTATTTGTTGGTAGCTTAATGAACTTAATGTGACTTGCAGCTTATTCAGTCAGCTATACATTACTGTTTTGTAGTGGCTTAATGATATAGAAAATGACTAGAGGGTTGTTTTGATTTTCTATCCGTTAAGTTCTGAATCTATTAAGTTGTCTCTAAGCATCATTCTGTCCGGATAAATGAAGATAAATCGTTGTTTGATTTTTTCTTGAATAAATAATCAGAACAAAAAAAATTACCATTTTAAACTTATGTCTATATAAGTGTTGAACGAAAATAAATTGTTTGATAAATGTTTAAAATGACAAAAAAAACTAAAATAATAATAAATTATTTAAAATAACATAAATAATATGAATTCAATGGGTTCATAACACAATACTTAATAACTTAAAATACGTATTATTGTATGACTTTAATTACTTAAAATACGTATTATTGTATGACTTTAATTTTTAATCAATGCATGTTGGTAAACTGTTAAATTTTATTTATTTTTTTATGCGAATTGTGATTAATTAAAATTTGTAGGGTAAGGGTAATTTTGGAAAAATTCCCACTTAATGCATTAAGATACGATAGGCCAACTTAACATGTTAAAGTCAATCTCTTAGTATTAAGTTAAAATCAAACATGTTAATATAACTTAACGAATTAAGTTAACCGACTATTAAGCTCATTAAGTTGAAAACAAAACAGCCCCCTTATTCAGTAAGCTTCTAGGGGGGAGCTATATGCAAAAAGCCAAGTTTTTTTTCGGAACCTGCCCTTCCCAATTAAAAAACATGCTCATTCCATCTATGAAAAAACCTTCCCAATCTATATTGACTGTTTGTTTACCTCTTAACGGTTCCATTAAGAGGCAGCCTCTGAATCGCTAAGAGGTGAATCATGTTTGGCAAAAAAATAAGTTTGCCTGTTAATGGTTCCAAAACCCTCTTAATCATTTTGTATCTGGACCTCTCCTTTACCATTAAGAGCCCTAATTACATACTGAACAATTACCAAACAATTATATTTCATTTTGCATTGTATCATAAGAGCCTCTTAATCATTCAGCACCAAACCATTCAGCAAAGGCCGACCATAAAAGAAATTACTATGGATTTCAAATATATCGTACCTTAATATGAACGGTTTTTGCAGTTTGGATGGCACGATATCACCAAAAAACTCCGCTTCTTCAGCCATTTTCAACAAAACCCGCCTCACGATTTCTCCCAAATACATGCCGGAAATTATCTTCTCAAATATCTATCAAGCGGGATTATTACATTATAAACTCTAGACACAAATCAAACCACCGTAAAAACCAAAAACCGTCAAAATAATACCATCGGGCCCACAAGATAAACAACTAGAAAAATCCGTACCTGCTCTCCGGGGTTTAAGCTATCGGCATCAAGATTTTCATCATATTCCGTTAACGGAAGATGGGACGATCGGAAGTTTCCCCATTCCATATTTATAACCTAAAAAGGATAAAATTGTAAGAAAAAGACCACCGGAGAAACAGAGAATGATAAATATATATATATATATAGAGAGAGAGAGAGAGAAAAGTTCAAATGCGAACTCAAATTTGTTTGTGAACGTGTGGACAAATGAGAGCGTGACATTATTCAGACTGAATAATCAAAGAAATATTCAGACTGAATATAGTATTTATTAGTATTTATTCAGTCTGAATAATGCCTATTCAGTCTTAATAAGCATTATTCAGACTGAATAAATATTATATCCAGTCTTAATAAGTATTCAGTCTTAATAAGCATTCTTCTTCAGTCTGAATAAATATTACATTCAGTCTGAATATTTCTTTGATTATTCAGTCTGAATATTGACACGTGTCACGCTCTCATTTGTCCTCACGTTCACAACCAAATTTAAGTTCTCATTTCAACCCGTCCCTATATATGTATATGTATATATATATATGTGTGTGTGTGTGTGTGTGTGTGTGCAAGTCGCTAACCATTTCACCCGATTTTGGAAGTAGGCCTTGCCATTTGGGGATCGCATTTGCTCGCTCGACATATGCGGCATTAGTTCCAGTACCTAATATCACGGCAGCAATAACATCGGGATTACTGTATCTTCCTCCCGCTAAAGTTCCGACTGTATCGTTTACCTGCATTTTTTCAACACGAAAATTATAAATATTGAGGTCTTTACTAGTTTGTTTGGTTTATAGGATGTAACTTAGGAATCGGAAAGAAATAATGAAAATGACCAAAATTCCCTTTCTTTGAATTTGTATTTTTTTTCTTAAATTATAAATAATAATTGAAGTAACATTTAATGTGAAAAAAAAAATGTAAAACACCATTTATTAAATCAAGACTAAATTACGGATATATCTATATCATATGTATATAAAGAATAAGGGAAAGGTTCAAATGAGAAGTGGTAAATATTTTAGAAATAAAGAAAGTGATCCTAGCCTTTCATCTTTCATCTGATCAACATTTGCGGCTTTGACCATGAAGCACCGGATAATTCCTCGCATGGGTATGCGAAATATAGAAGGGTAGTTCCGTAACTTTTGCAAATAGGCGTCAAACAAGTTCATATATAAACCCATGTGATTCACATATGAACTATATGTTCATATGTGAACCCGTTAATTAGTTCACATGTGAATCACATAGGTTCATATATTAATCAGTTAATTAGTTCATATATTAATTACACAAGTTCACATATGAACATATAGTTCATATATATGTTCATATGTGAATCACATAGGTTCACATATGAACCCGTTTGCCGCCTATTTGTAAAAATTACGAAACTACCCTCCCTATTTTTCTCATGGACCTAATCTTTGACCGGTCAAAGCCGTAATTATTGACCAGTCAAACTCGATCTTGACCGTATGAATGGCTAGGATCACTTCTTTACTTCTCAAATATTTACCAATTCTCAAAATAACCTTTGGCTAAAGAATAATTTATATATATATATATAAATTATATTATATTATACATGTAATGTTAAATATAATATATAATAATAATTTATACATATATTATATGTCTTTATATATATATAATATCTAATATATATCACTATGGGGGTAATTTTATCTTTTTAAGAATATGGGATGAAATGAATACAAATTCTTCTCCTTGGTGATGATGGAACGTGTAGAACGACCAAATCCACGAATGGTGGAATGTGTCGGAATTCAATTCCATTCCATATATGAACCAAACGCCGGAATGAAATTTGGTCAATGTAATTCACCATTCCGAATCTCTTCAGATTCTATCTAAATCTTGCAAACCAAACGCCCCCTAACAGTTAGCCTAAAAAGCTAGCCGCTAGCCGATAAACTAATCATGTTCAGTAAAAACTAGCTAATACCCAAGATAACAACGTAAAATTACCAAAGTGGACAAGTCAAAAACTTACGAAATTCTAACATACAGGGGCATAATGGGAAAAGAAAAATAAGGGGGAGCTTATTGAAAAACTATCTGAAGTAGCTTTTCAAAAAAGTAGCTTAATGGCTTACCAAAGCGGAAACACGCATATCAAGGCCAACCCTTTCCATTGATTTCGTCAACTCCTCCACGACATCCTGCCCAACCTATCACCAAGCAAACCAATTAAACTACGTTAACAGATAGTGAAATGTCTAAAATACCCTTCAACAATTACAAAATCTTGAGGACGGAAATCAATATCATTTGTGACAACAACGGATGCAAACATGAAAACCCATAGATTATATATCGGTATTTTAGAAATTATCTTCACTTGTGAATATCATCATTTGATGGTCAAAATTGGGCGTAAAACTTTCTAATTTTAGAAACTATCTTCGTGGGCCTTCAAGGTTTATACTGTAAATATCACGAAAGGGTAAAAAGGTAAAATAACAGGTATTCAAAACTCACGGCATCCTCAATGTTGAACCCTTTTGTCCATCGATCCAAAGTCCCTCCTGCAATTGACGATTGCTTAACGGGAAACGAAAACGTAAACCCGAGTTCTCGCTGCGTGCCAGCTGGAATTTGCATTTCTTCACCTTCCGTAGCCACATATTTCGCAAGTTCTCCAGCAATAAAATCAAATAAATCCTACAAAAAAAAACCCGAAAAAAATACCACTTAATACATAATAATAATAATAATAATCATATACTAAATCTTGTAAACAAAAACGTCATAAAATCCGATATACTCACTTCAGATTTCCCAATCATTAGATTCGGAGGAATCGAAACTTCTTGAAACTCTTTCTTCACGTTTTCCACTCCGCCCAATTTCACACGAAGAACACGAAAGTTTGTACCCCCGAGATCAAGAGCATAGAAAATTCCAGTTTCGTCCCTAGAAAAAACAATATACATCAAACATAAAGAAATCTTGAAATACACCCTTAAAAGAAAGATTATCTTTTTTTTTCTTTTTCGGTTTTTCCAATTCACAAACCAAACCAAACGAATATTTGAACCAAATTAGTGGGTATTCGGGAATTCATTAAAAGAAAATTGTTTTCTTCAATGGAAAAGCAAACTACGAAGAGCCATTCGATAAATATCAAAGATTTGCAACCACTAGAATCGATTAAAGAAAGTCTAGAACTAAAGGGAAGCACAAATTTCGTTACTTTTTTATATAATCGAACAAATAAAAACCATCAAACTTCCAAAAGTGACACCTTTAAAACTAGAAAAACATCTTTTTGATAAAGAACTTGTTCAAGATATATTTTTTGTGATTGGGGACTCTAGTTAACAAAAAACATCCAATACTTCAAGATTCCAAGAAATCTTTATCGATAAAGAACTTGTTTTCAATACACCTTTTGTGACACAAAATTTGTGGACTCTAAGTCTAAACCAAACCAATCTTTATGCATATTACAAGTGAAATACCCACATGGGTCTTTATGCACGTTTTCTTTTTTCGAAGTTAAGGGTCTTAATGAAATCAGCCGTTCTATTCTCCCACGAATACCCTCTTGGTAGATGACAAATCTACATACATCCCATTTGTATCTATAATATAACGGGCTCGTTTGGTTTTGGTTAAGACATAAAAATAGTGGTGCACTTCGGGGCGAAATGGTTCAAATACCCGAATCAAGAATCGGGTATTCAATTGATTAATTGTAAAATAAAGACCATTAATAATCTTTTGCCCACAAATAAGCATCACAAAAAGTTGGGACTTTTTACAAACCCTACACACCAAGATTAGATCTCAAAGAAAGCTAGATAAACTTTTAACCTAATTTCTAAAGAAATCTTGAAAAATTATGAACCTTCATATCAAGAAACCTAATCCCCAAATCTTGGAAGTTTTAGAACACACCCAAATTCTTCAAAATGAAGAAAATTTGATTAAATTCAATTAAATCAAATCAAAATTGAAAGAAAAAAAAAAGTCAACTTCACCCACTACCAATTCAAACCCAATCTTGAAAAATTCAGTATGTGATGAATATTCTCCATGAACAATTAATATATATAGATATAAAAGCTACTGTAAATTGTATGTATATATACATATATATATATGTATGTGTATATGTATATGTATATATACCCAGTGGGGAGGTTATCAACATAGCTGATAAGCATCTTGAGCTTGCTGCCGCCATCGGAGGCAAGTCCGGCGTGCATCTCGACGGTCATCGCATCGGCGACTTGCCGGAGCTTGGCCACCGGAGTTCCACACCGGTCTTCAAACTCCCTCAGTATTTCCATAGCTCTAGCCCACTTGCCGGAGTTCCGCATCCGATGACGGACCACCAACACCGCCGCCGCAGAAACAGCAGCGGCGCAAATCACCGCCGCCGCCACCGTTACCTTACCCATATTATCAAAAATTTGCAGAAACTGAATCACACAGATCGAGGAAAGAGAAAAAAAAAACCCACAAACAAAAAACACACAAAGATTAATCTTTTATTGAAACCCTTTTTGGAAATCAAAGATTTGAACTTGATTTGAGTTGAATTTGTGGTTTTTTTTTCCTTTTTGGGTGGAACCCCACAAAATTGAAAAGAAATGGGAGCTTCAAAAACTCATAGGATTTGGGGACATGAATGAGTGTATGAAGGAGGAGTAGGGTAAAAGAGACAATAATATCGGTGAAAGAACTCAAGGAAAGAGACAAGATGTGTTTATATATGCCATGAAAAGAAAAAAAATATATATATAAAAAGATAAGAATACATACATACATACACACATATATATATATATGTATGTATGTATTCTTATCTTTTTTTTTCTTAAAATTAGGGGATTATTTCCAAAAATCAACGTCTCTTTCTGTAAATATTACGTTTGTTTGTATAAACTATATATAAATATATTTGTAAAATAAAAACATAATTTTATATTTGAATAAGTTATGAAAACTATCATAATCAAATATATTATACTGATTAGTTAGTAAATAATTAATGTATAAATGATTTTTCTTTTAAAAGTAATAATGTTTTGACTAAAATATTGTTTTTTAGGATATAAAAAGTATAATTTTTGTTATATAATATTACTAAGAATATGATGTTATAATATCCATAGGAAATTGGTATATAGGATATAAAAAGTATGATTTTTGTTATATAATATTATTAATATGATGTTATAATATCCATAGGAAATTGGTATTTTTTTTTCTTAATTTTTTTGTTTTAAAACCATTTTCTATGAACACTCTTGTATTCAAATAAAAAATTAACTTATACGAATTAAAGAAATTATTTTTTCATTTAAATATAACTAAATTGTAGGTATGAATCTCACAAGTGCTTTTAATTCGTTAAAAATTATATATTTATTTAAAAATCTATTTTTTTTTGAAGTATCGAACTTTTTTATCTAATTATTTTACAAACACTTTGTATAAATACCCTAAAATAAAATTTTGATGTAAAACATACCATAAGAATACAAAAATATATATATTCGAACTTATCGTTTAATAATGTGACATGGAAAAGTTATGTTTGTGTCTTATTTACTCCATAAATCATTTCATTCACACTTTTACATAAATATATGTATATATTATATGTATATATAAGGAATTCTTTTAAGATCCTTATATAAATTTGTCAAATTCGTACAATTTAATATAAACCTTAAATTATATTAAATTAAAGGTTAAATTAATAATTTTAAATTAAAAAAATTAAAATAAAGGTTATTTGAGGTATTTTGCAAATTTTCTCTTTCATCTCTCATCTCTCCTAAATCTAACAAAAAAATAATACACTTTCAACACCAAGTAACTTAACAACTTGTAATCTTAATGTGAAGACAGAAACACTAAAAAACACTACAGATCCATAGAAACATTGTGTAAGGATTTGGATACACATTGTGAACAAATCAATCATCATTTTGAACACCTACCAAGCATCTCCAGTGAATTTAGAACCGAAAACTATAAAATCAGATGTGAATAACTATCGAATTTGTTGTTACAATTAAACATAGTGAACGCTTATCTTTTTATACATTGTAATTCCCTTGTGAACACAATGTGACTCAACAAAACATTAAAAAGAAAAAACTAAAGATCACTTAAAAAATTATGTAAGGACTTGAATACGTATTATGGACAATTACTTAATGCTTTTATGGAGGAGTTATAACATCTCTAACAGATTCTCCGAAATTGAGAAAGTATGAGAGAAATGGTGAAAAATTCTTCAAATTAGAAGAACTTCCAAAAATGATTACTCAGGAAATAGAAATTGTTTTTTATTATTTTTACCAATGGATTTTTTTAATTAAATACTTAGGAGAGAGAATAATTTTTAATAATATATAATTAATATTATAATCTTCAAAATGTATAAGTTTTTAATGAAGATGATAATAATCATTTTTGGAAAATTTTGATTTTTAATTCTCTATTTTAAAGAATCTTTTGGAGATGTTATGGCCTATTTTATGGAAGATTGTGAGAGTAATGGGTGTCTTATTTATGTAGGGAAATAAATTAATTAAATGTATTTATGGGTTGTATTTTTTATTAATAAATTATCCTTTTATATTTATTAATAAATAACATAATTATCATAAATAAGTGGCTCACATTGGGTCTTACTTATAATTTTCATTTGATTAAGCCTTTAGGGGAGGGATCATATGAGAACACTACCAATTTAAAGGAACAAAAGAACTCATTTGGGACCACATATGATATGGGTCCCACATAATATTAAATCATTTATGATTTAATATTAAATCATATTAAATCATAAATGATTTAATATTACATGGGACCCACATCATATGTGATCCACAATAGTCCCTTTGTTTCTTTAAAAATGCAAAGTTCTCATTTGAACCTTCCTCTAAGCCTCTATATATGTATGTATACACACATATGTATAGACGGATAATCATTTACAAACCTAATGAATTATACAAACTTACAAACCGGTTTGCATATGTGAGAATGCAATGTTTATAGAATATATTTTCATATGTGAAACATTTAGAATTGTTTTATAAAAGAAAACTATATAAGTATTGCATTTTTCACGTTTGTGTTTCATATATGAAACGACACATAAAAATTGGTCATATATATATATATATATATAGATAATACACAATTGAAAATTTCTAAGATAATTTTTGAGGTAACCTGAAGATAAGATACAACCAGATCCAATTTTTTCATATCTGCAAAATCTACAAACCATGGGTTGAGACGAGGTTAGCCCACTACGAGAACTAATTAACTGACATGATAAAAGGATTCATACAATCTTGAATATGTGAAAATCATATCCAAAATGTCTCATTTGACTATTCGAGCTAAATTGAGCCTAATACAAGATAGTTTAGCAACTCGTTGACTTAGTACCGTTGAGTTGTAAAGGTTGAATTAAAAACCGAATATGATCTATATTATAATTTATTCCTCCCATAATAATTCACTATTATTTCTCCACATTAATTGTACATACACATTCATATAATTGATTAATTCACTTAACCATCGGAAACAAAATACTATAATTCTTATTTTTCAACTTTGATCGTGCATAAAAAGCAACACTTTTGCTTTTTCGACAAATTATTTTTTCGAAGAATGGTTCGGGTAGGGTAGGTAAGGGTCGAAAAATGTAATTCTTAATAAGTGTTCGATTAGTTGATATATCAAAAAAAAAAATCTTTATATCCTGAATTTTATAAGTAATTGGTGTGTTATATATAATTACAAAAACCATATACTTCAAATAATAATCTAACTTTCTCACACAAAAAAAGATATAAGAGGTTGTAAGTAAATATGCTTCTGATGATTTTTGACTCGTTTTTATTTTAACTGAACTTTTAAATTTTAACAATTTTGCTCCACCACATGTATAATATATATAACAAGAAATGACGCCTATTTAAGTAATAAGTTAAAGTATCCTTTTCTTTAGCACCAACAAAAACGCATGCCAACTATTGAAAAGCAAACAAGAGTATTTATTTAACTATCAATCCTTTTTAAAGAATATTGGTCATAACTTTTTATGGACAACGTATTTATAATGTAATTCAAAAGTGTTTGTTTTTTTATCTCGTAATAGCCTATATATTTATGCAAGGGACCGACTATACCTAAACTTAAATTTATAGGTTTCAGAACCAGCTTGTCAAGACTGAACCTGTTATTTCTTGAACGATCCTTAATATATGTAGGTTCCATTTAACTTAAATATACTGTGATTTAGCAATAATAAACAAACCAAACTCACTACACACCCCTAAATGGGCATTACATATATAAATATAATTAACATCTAAAAGGTTTACCTAGATGTAACTATTCCTATAAAAATATGTAATAGATCAACGAACACTGATGAGGCACTCCTGTTATTTATTAAATGGGAATGGAATTAAGAATTCCTAAAGATATGGTTCTTTTAATTTTAGAGTAAATTGCAAATCCGTCTTTGTGGTTTGGTGAAAATTACCGATCAGATCTATTAAACAAAATAATTATAAGAAGTCTTATCATGGTTTGTATTTTCTTACAAGTTTTATTCATAAAGTTTGGTTAAGTAACCTAACATTATGGTACTTTCGTCTCTTTGCCTTTGATTTAGGTTTTTGATTTTTTTTTCTTATGTTTTCTTTTCATTACTTCATCACCACCTCTGTGTTATCTCCCTCTTTTGAATCCGCCATGGCAAGCAAACCTATCATCTAGTGTTCATCCCTCTGCACCTTCAACCACTACCACCACCAGGCTTCTGCACAAATTAACCTGCACCTCCAACCAACCGCCATAATAACACCGTCAGCCCACCAGAGAGTTTATCCTATAATAAAAAAAAGGTTTGAAATGGTACAGAGGATGCTCCTAAAAGATCTTGCATAACACCTCAATTTTACAAGAGAATGTTACTCTGCAACAATTGTTATAAGTTTTCATTAACAATGTGATAACTGTAAACCAGAAGCTTCACGCTGTTATTAGAACGACAACATTGTCAAAGTTCCGTTATGTAAATTTGGCCAAGAATTCAGTTTTAAAAAAATATTGGTTGCAACCTAAGTCAATTACGCATTTCTATATATGCAATCTAAATTTGTGAAATAAAAAAAAAATATAAAAGGGGAACGTAAAATGACCAAAATGTCCTTATCTAAGGTACATTTAACAAAGTTAACATAAGCACCTAATCCTTGGATTGGGTTCCGATGAGAATGTGAGTTAGCTAAGAACCGTAAAAATGAATCTCCATTATTGGATCAATATTAGGATGAGATGCATCGAGATATACCGAATCAAACCCTGTATCAAGCACGATTCATGAGTGAATTTGAGATTAAAGGTGATTAAAAGTTCAGATCCATTTTTAGCCTTCTCATATTAACTCTCATTCTCACACCATCATTCACCCTAATCTTTAATAAAATCCAAACCATGACAACAAAACCCTTGTGATTATTTCCCTTGAAGAATACAGGCAAATGACAAATGAGAATTTACACTTATTAACCATTTTTATATCATCATTTGAGACAAATATTTCTATAGCAAAAACTTCAATTTTTTAATTAAATAATATATAACTTTTTAGCTTTTTTAATATTAACTAGTAATATGGTTTTTTAATATAATTTCATTTAAGGTTTTCATTCTCTTGTTTTAATACATTATTTTATTAAATTAAATACTAAAGAGAAGTCAAACCATCTTATGTTTGTATATAATAATTTTTTTTCATGAACATCTATTATTTATTAACTTAGAAAAAATAAACAAATACAATATTAATTTATCTTTTCCTGAAAATAAGATATAAAACGTATTTACAGATATATTCGGTGATAGTATTTTGTAATTATTAAGAAAATTGAATATTTTGTGGTATTATTTCATTTTAATTAGAATTTATTTTTATGTAAATGACATTTTTATTCTTATCTATCGATTTACTTTTATTACGATATTTATTTCCATTCATTTTATTCGGTTTTCATTTCATTTTATCTTATCCAATAAAACTACGGGTGTCACAAGATACCAAGTGTATTTTCCGTTATACAAAATATCATACCAATTGTAACCAATAAAAAAACCAGCTACCAATACTAACCGTCTGAAATTGGCTACAAATAATTTTGATTGGTACAACAAGTTGGTATTGTTTTTTTTAACAGGGCAATTTTATTAAAACTAACACAGTGCTAGAAAAAAAATTATAAAACAGAAATAACAAGAATGAGATTTTGGAGCCATCCCACACAATTAATTTTAAAGCTACAACTCCTGTTATGAACCAAAAAATACGAATGAGTCATATTACTATCCCAAATCGCCGTCTTTCTAAGTTTTACTGATCCAAAAAGAACCCCATTCCGGAAAACCCAAATTGACCATAATGCGGTATAGACTATACATCCAAACACTCTGATTCTCCTTTCCTCAAACGAATTGACTCAACTCAAGTCTTCAAATCCTGGAGATTACTGAAACCAGGAATATTGAGGTTTCACCACCTTCAAATGTTTCTCCAGATATCCTGCACATCTGACATTCAAAGAAAATATGATTCGCCAATTCCACTTTTGACTCACATATCAGGCAAACTGATAAATGTGCGTCTATATCTCTTTTAATCAAGCTGTCTCTTGTTGGAATCTTGTTCAATCTCAATCGCCAAACAAAAACATTGACCTTGATGGGAACCAATTTATTCCGGGTAGTGGTCAACTGATTAGATTCCAAGTAATTGGTATTGTTCGTAAACATGATAGATGTTCTATAACACCATCGTACAACAAATTTGTAATCTTCATATTCAAAACATGTTCGTAACGTTGCAAATTGTTTGTAGCTTGTTTGTAAATTTCGTAAAAAGAACTGGTCTATAAGATAATATTGGGTTATTAAAAGGATCCAATACGATACTATCGACTGAATATATTAACCAACAATTTTTTTTGATTCACTACAACAAAATTGAGTTTATTGGACGTCTAACTAAAGTGTTTTAAGTGTCCTATTAGAATGTCTTATAGGACTTAAAGTTTATCAGATCAAAAGTAGGGTCTTGTTTGTTTTTTCAAAATAAGCACTTAATAGACTTTGTCTGATTCGTTAAGAGGTAGGGTCATTCAGACTGTTTGTTTTTTTCAATTTTTCAGAGACACTTATGTCTTATTATCCTCTTATCTGATAAGAGGTAACCTAACCTCTTATTTGCCTCTTATTATTGTTGTTCAAACTCTCGGCAACGATGTTTCTCAATTGATTAACCTTAATAGATCATTTATCTCAATTGATCATCATCAAATAGATTCTTACATCTCTCAATTTATGTATTTTAATAAGATTTAAATGTGCTGAATACCGGTTTGACATATTTTCATTTAAATGAATGCCAATCATATAATTTAAAAATAAATTTCGTAATGACGATGAATAAATATGTGAAATTGTATAAATTTATCTATAAATTTAACAATATAATTTTTAATTGGTAAAATAGACAATTTAAACAAATTCAGACATTTATCAGTTTAAAAAAACAAACAGTATTATTGATTTAGATTTCAGACTTCAGCACCACCTTTTATTAATCAGAAGTTAAATAAGATTTCAGACTTCAGCACCTCTTAAAAAACAAACACCATCTAGGTTTGCTTATACCTCTTAAAAGTGCCTTATAAAAATTATTTTCGCATTTTATTTTTTAAAGTCTTAAAAAACTTCTTATAACATTAAAAGAATAAAACCTTAACAAGCCCTAAATAAAACATATCGTTTTTAACATTTTCTATGGATTGGCTTTCAATATTCGTGGTGGGCTAAACGGGCCAGTTCATTATAAATGGGCTATAATGTTTTAATTCATTTGAGGCCCAATAATAATTCATAGTTTCATACTTCCATTTCATCCCATAGTAAGGAGTTGTTTGGTTGGTTTTCCATTAAGTCATGTATGATAAAGCTGTCTGTGTGGATTAATCTGTTTATATAGATTGAGAATATTTTTGTTTGGGAAGATTTTTTCATAGAGGGAAGGACATGTCTTTTAATTGAGAGAGGCAGATTTGGAATTTTTTTTGGCTTTTTGCATAAAGCTCCCTCCTAAACACTTACTGAATAAGTCACTTTCTGTATAATTAAGCCACTATTAAACAGTCATATATAGCTGACCGAATAAGTTGTGCATCCATTAAGCTCATTAAGCTGTTAACAAAGAGACCCTAACTATACTATAAAACATATAGGTTTTTAATTTTTACAATCTTCTTGTTTCAAAACTAAAAATAATAAAGAATTAAGTATATATGTTAATGCAGGTCATATATTTTTAATTCGCTTTTTTAAACGATAAGAAAAAGAGTTCCTAAAAACTTATATTTTTGTTACTGAATATAAGATCAATCAATTAAATAAATAATAAAATATTAAAAGGGTACTCGCTCAATGCAACGAGATATATCTCGATTTTAAGTTTCATTTTAGTTTTTGATTCTATCGATGTTCTAATGGTTTTATGTGGTTTTGAATTTTTTTTTTTAGTATTTCAATTAAAAGTTCTTTTTTTTTTATTTAATTTTTTTAATTCAATTTTTTATCATAATGTAATTTAGGTTTAATAACCAAATAATTTTATTTTTGGTTTAATAATATAATTATTTTATTTGTTAGAAGTCATGAGTATCTTAATCATATTTTAGATTTTTAATATTTAAAATTAGATGTTTATCGTGTAGTTGATCATAGTTATATGTAGTTAGTTACACGAATTTAGATATGAAATAATTTGTTTTTGCTTTAATAATATAATTATTTTATTTGTTAGAAATCAATGATTATATTAATCATATTTTAGATTTTTTATATTTAAAATTAGATGTTTATCCCGTAGTTGATCATAGTTATATGTGGTTAGTTACACGAATTTAGAGATGAAGTTTTAATAGGTTGTACTTACGCATAATTTACTTGTAATCTTAAAAATTAAGTAATTAACATTAAATAGCAGTAACTAAAGGTTAAAAAGTTGTTTTTAAGAGTTTTTGGTCAAATGTTTTATAATATAGTATAGATTTGAGATTTTTTAAAGTTCCATCTCCAATCGATCCATTTTTAAAACAATTTTTGATTTATAATTAAATTATATATATTTTTTTTTATCGTACAATACACTTCTAGTAATAAATAAACATATTTTTTTACGAAAAATTCCTAAATAATAAGCAATATGATAATCAAACCGATGACCATTCAAAAGTTTTGCTGATTTAGCAAAATGGGTCCCTCCAATATTCCATTTAACAGTTTTGACCCTCGTATTTTCTTTTCTTTTTGTTTTCAACCCAAACTGAAATTGTCAACATTTGCAACTTCGCCCCTTTCACTTTTCTTGATTATAAACAACTAATCAAATTTTGTTTAGTGTTACAATGTATTTAAAGAGAGAATTAGACTGGTTTGATATTGTTTGTTCCGTTTTACATCTAATTGATTCAGTGTATTTTTTTGGGATGAGTTCGATGCTACATATAGAAGATGTAGATCAGATAGAGAATGAGATGAAACTAATTATAGATAGATTTATTACTAGACAAACTTATTCGTAGGTAACTTTGAGCATCTTCAATAATTCAATTTTTTTAAAATGGAAAATGAAAAACCAAATTTTTAAAGGAAATTATAGGTTCTCTAATTTGGAAATAAAAAAATTATAAATTAATGTTTTTCTAGGTATTTTTGTAAGTTCTTGAAATGGGATGATGATGGAAATCAACTGAAAAAACTTTTTGTGAGATTGTCAATATTCTATAGAGCATGTATGAGTGCAAATATAGAGAGATACAAAAACAAAGTCAATTTCACTTCTACAATGGTATCTTCAGTTATAGCCCCTATGAAAATGTAAAATATATATTTTCTCGCCATCGTGATAGTAGATGAGAGAAAGATGTGTATTTGAAGGATTTCTTCAAAAAGAAGAATCAAAATTCAAAATATGCAAAATCAAATAAAAATTACAATCAACTCCAACAACTTCTCTATTTTGGAGATTAGAACATTAATCTTATTATTAAAATATTCCATATATTTAATAAAATACTATTTTTTTCATAAATCATTAATTTCAAAGTTTTTTAGAGCATCTCCAAAAGATTCTTCAAAACAGAGAAAAAAAAATGAAATATTTGTACATTTTTTGCTACAAAAGATTATCTAAAACCTCTTTAAAATGAAGAAAGTATAAAAGAGTATGAAATTCTCTGAATTTGAAAAACTTCCAAAAGATTATTACCATTATAGAGATATATTTTTTTTATTATATTATCATTGACAATGGACTTTAAAATTAAATGTTTAAAAGAAAAAAAAAATATTTTATTAAATATATGAAATATTTTAATAATACAATCAAAGTTGTGATCTTCATTTTTGGAGATTATTTTATATTTTAGAGTCGAATACAGTACTTTTAAAGATTTTGATTTTTCTGTTGAATATTGCTCTTATAGATGAGAATATAGTAAATGTTATTTTTCTTTTCTTATAGTAATTATTTTGTAGGAGTTCTCTAAATTTGTATAATTTCACACTCTCTTGTGCTTTCTACATTTTGAAGAAAGTTTTGAATAAAAACGTTGGAGCAAATTTTTTGCTAGAAATCCCTAAAATCTCTATTTTTTTCATTTTAAATGATCTGTTTGAGATGCTCTTATCATTTGCATTATAGATTATTTTGGAAAATCGATTAAAACAAAAAATTAACTTAAACTCTTTAAAATATTTAATTTCTCCATTTTGAATGAATTTATTGGAGTTGTTCTTACAAAGATTA
This sequence comes from Silybum marianum, assembly GCA_036898165.1. NCBI lineage: Eukaryota > Viridiplantae > Streptophyta > Magnoliopsida > Asterales > Asteraceae > Silybum > Silybum marianum. The sequence continues at coordinate 2,300,186 of CM072534.1, forward strand.
ATATTTGGTTTAAAATATCGTATATATACCCAGGGAATGCTAGCTATCTAAAAAATGTTAAAATGTTAAACATAATTAAACTAAGAGTGAATAATTATTTAGGATGGTTAATGGAACGATTGTTTTCAGATGACGAAGTATTCGTCGACGACGGGGCTTCGTGCCTTAGAACATAAGGCAGAGAAAATGGCTTAGAGAGGGTTTCCAATAAGAAATTAAAAGGTGAAGAAGACCCCACAACCATTATCATTGAAATGGATTCTGATGTTGGGATATTGCTGAATCAACATGCTGACATCAATGATTTGCAAAAGCCATTTATAAACTTTCTCGCTCGAATATTCTTTTGATATAGGCGTCGCTATGTCAACATGGTTAAATATAGGACTTGAGCATGGGGGCTCCCGTTGAGTACGACTGTTTACGTTTACGATGAGTACTTTAAAGAACTTCAATCTCTGTTGTTCGCCTGTACAACTTTCATGGACAAATATCCTAAATAAACTACTTACCGTGGACTCTTCATTTGCATTTTGACAATGTGGATTGCCGTTGCGAAATAAAAAATACAGTTTATTCTTCACGAATCAAATTAAAATTCACATAATCAAGTTCTAGCACCGATTAAAACATGAGTGATATTGAAAAGTAATTTCATTTTACACTTCATTAATCGATTTTAATATCAAATTAACTATTTGATCCTTAATTGATCAAATAATAATGGGCTTATTAATCAGTTTTAATATCAAACTAACTATTTGATCCATAATTAATCAAATAATAATAGGCAAAAGTACGTCACCCAAATACTGTTGATTATTGCAATAATCACATAATCAAGTTTCAAACATATATCGAAACAATCTTTTGATATTGTATTGTTTTAGACATTTTATTTTGTGTGCATAACATTTTTTTTTAATTTATGTACATCAAAGACGATTTTAAATATCTTAGAAATAGTAAAGTATTTCATTTTAAACGGTGTATTCAAATATAGAGTTCCAATCATTTACAAACCTCCTAATTTATATAAACCATACAAACTAAACAATTGAGATATTTATGGAAAATAACAAAGGTTCATTATTATGATCGAAATATCAATACAAGATGTCATAATTTATTCGTTATGATTAACGTTATAGATTATAAAACAATCAAGATATCTATATAACAAGATATTTATCAGTCTAAATGAATGGTATCGGTAGAAATTTTGTATCATTTATATGAATCGTAAGGTTTACAAATGATTGAGATTTTATATGATAAACCATAATATTTCTTTTTTATAAATTATAGTTAAAAATATTTAAAAAGTTTGGGATGAAGGTGGGGTTAAGGTGACACTAAAAACAAATGAAGGGATGGTAAAGGGTTTCACAATATTGGTATGGTTTGATGGTTAGAAAATGAACAAAAACACATTTGATTGGTTAAACCTACCCTCATCAACTACACTTGCCACCAACTAAATTGCTTTGTTTTTGGACTTTGTTATAATTTTTTATTATTATATATGTTTTTATATTATAATAATTTAATATTTGATAAATTCTGGTTTGATTGTTGAATACTAAAATAATCAGATTTTATAAAACATATAAGATGTTGTCGTAATAGGACTGGTTTTTAAGGATAGATGTAACGTTGCTTAATGAGTTGATTATGATTTTTGAATACTGCAATAATCACTTTGAAAATATAACTTATTGTCAATATAGTTTACATAAGTTTTGTTAATATAGTTTATAACTGTCATGGTATATAATGTTATCATAAATTCAGATAAAATGATTGACTTAGAAAATAATTAGAACGACTACAAGAAATGACGAGGAAATGTTTGTTCACCTTCCTAACCAATGAAGGATCCCACAATCTCCCCCCCCCCCCCCCCAGGGAGTTCAGTGTCCTCGTTGAAACACCAGTATGGTTCTCTGCTCTAATACCACTGTAATGCTCAAAGGCCAAAGCAACAAACTGACTAAATAACTTTCAATTCAACTTAAAGCATAAAAGATGTTATTGGTAGCTCACACTTTTGAGCTTATAAAGAGCTTACAAATGCAATTTTCTATTCATGTTGTTACATTTATTCTAGAAAAAAACGACTTAATGTCTTTAATCCATTTGAGTCCCTCGACTAGAAGATACCACTTGCATTGTGTATCCGTTTCGATACTTACTTAATACTACTTTTGAAATTAATAATGTTTTTTTTGTAATCCCCGCCTTAATTTGTTGAAAATTTGGTCTTTTTTTAACATCTAAGGTATAAATGGGAAAGCTTACATGCATACTAAAAAAACGTATGATAGATCAAATTTGTTAAAGTGAAGTTTCCCTAAGAAATTGATCAAATAGTGCGCACTTACATTGTCAAATCTGGATACCGGATACATCACTATAAGATCTTACAAACATCAAATGGTTTAAAACAATCATTTTACTTCGTTCAAAAAGGTTAATATGTAAAAACATTCATCATTTTAACCGATGGTCTTTTATTCCACGAGTATACAACTGAGTTTTTTCTAATATAATACTTCATAACAAGTATATTTTCAGTCAGTATTTTTTTTTCATGTGGCAAAATATCGTGTAAATTTAACTTATGTTTGAACGTAATGTTCGATCTTATATGATGTATATATATATATATTTATATCGAAATGATATTGTACCGAAATTGACATGTATGAATACATACATATATAGGTTTGGTATATATGTACATACATATGTGCACATACAAGTACATAGCTAAATGTGTGTATGGGTAAGCATTCACGAGGTGGGGTTATAAACATAACACGATATAAGGAATCTTTGTAAAGTAAAAAAAAAAAAACTTTGGGATTGTTTGGTTATTAGAAGGAAAAGTAAAATTAATTATGATCCCTCACTTTAATTTTAAATCAGAATTTATTAGTTTATGGAAGAATGAATCAATTATATTATATAAAGTTAAATAATTTATTTTATTTTTATTTATACTATTTACTGGTTAATACCTCTAATCAAACACCTGGTAAAAGTTACATATGTTAAATTTATCAAATAAAACATTGTAATATGTTAACAAATGAATGATATTTTGTGTATTTTTTTAAATATTTTAAAGAGTATGATATAAGTTTGTGATAGACTACACATCTGATATTGGTTGATTGAAGACATGTTATTTTTTGTGTGGTCACTATATGTTGCGAGACAAATGGTTGGATGACGAGTCAAACATGTAAATAATTGGGATTTTTCATAATGGATCGAAATGGCTAATCAACAATTTTTTTTTTAATTTTGTAAATAATTAATATATTAGATAAGGTTATAAATGTTGGAGATTCCGTTTTTCTTGGAATGATTTTTAGGCTATGTTTGGCAAACTAGCTGATAAGCTAGCGGATGATTGATAAGCTAGTTGGTAGCTGATAAGCTAGCTGGTGAAAAAAATCATGTTTGGTAAAACTAGCGTATAAATATGTAAAACGACCAAAAAAAACATATTAAAAAATTAATATTAATGAGGGTTATAATTGGAAATAATGACAATAAGCTACCAAAACGTTACTCCAAATAACGTTTCAATAAGCCAACTTACAAGCTAGCTTATGGTTTGCAAAACGTGTGCATTGAAAATAAGCTAGCTTATTTTTGCCAAACATAGTCTTAGAGAGTAATCTACCACTGTAGGGAGAGTGGTGCACCTTTAAGGTGTATTAAATTTGTTTTTAGTCGTATTCTACCACTCTGATGAATTTTTAAAGTTTTTTGTTTGATTTGAGGGATTTTTTTTCATGGTTTTTTTGGTTTTAAGGTATTTTTTCGATTTTTTTGGTTGATGTTTCCTGTATTTTCTAATATCCCGAAGCACCCCTTAAAGTTTAGCAGTGTATATTTCATACCCTAAAAAGATTCTATTTACAAAAATCAATTGAACCAGTGCACAAGACCCGCTTGGGGCCTCAAATGTCCATCCTAACTCTAGGGACTCGTTTGGGTTCCATTTCACACATTCAAACATGATAGTCATAGTTTACAGATCTAAAGACTCACACTTTTGTTGGAGGGGGTATGTTAGAATTCAACATCGGTTAGAATTAAATATTTTCTCTTTAATATATATTGGAATCTTTTTCTCTCATCATAATTCTTTTGGAGGGACTAATAGGATTTCACATATTTTTACATGATATCAGAATCAATATTTACTATTTTAGGACTCAAAACTTTAGGACAATATATGTCTTTCTAGTCTCTATTAAAGGAGCGTATTAAAATACAACATCAGTTACACTTTGATCATTCTTATTCATTATATGTGCAAATCTCATTTCTTTTCTCATGAATTTTTTTACATAATACTCTAATGGGTTTTCATATATATTTTTATAATAAAATATTATTAGAATAAATATCAATTTTTAATAAAAGAATTCACCAACACTTGATTGTGCCAATGGGGCACTTTTAACCCGTTCGATACGTTAATAATAAAGTACAATCTAAAATTGACCCATTTCCATATAGGTTAGTTAAAATTGACTTTCTTTGTAGTTACTTTCTCCAAAAGTGACTTTTTCCTCATTTTTTTTTTTAATTTTAAGTGTTTAGATCAGTTTACATGTACTTTGATTAATCTTAGGGGTTTTGGAGAACAACTAGAAAGCTGATTACCTCTAAGGACAATATCCAAGAAATGGAAAACTGAAAAATGCTCCGTCTATCGTTGGATTGGATAATCTAACAGATGTAATTAATTGGCCGTTACAATATTATTCATTTTGACTAATTAATTAAAATAGTCATTTTTAGATTTTAGGTTCATTTATCAAGACATTTCTTTCTCAATATTTTAAGCTGTTACTACCTACGCAAGTAGCAACTCCTCTATTTATAGAGGGGTCAAAGTATAAAAAAAAGTTTTTGAAGCAGCATGCAAGTGCACATACCAAATTTGTAGAAGTGCCACTTGCGGACCTTTATATAATTTATACATTTGGTTCTTGCACTTGCGGAATTGGTTCAGAAATTTTATATTTCTTTTTACATTTTGACCCCTCTGTAAATTACGGAGGTGTCACTTGTGGAGGTAGTTATATTTTTAAAATTTTGGAAGAGAAATGGCTAAGAGATGAAATCAAAGCTGACAATGACTAATTCTATTAATTTCCCTATTTTTTTATTATAAAATCTCACCCACCTATTTTTTATTCGAAAAAAGACGAAAAATAGAAATATCGAACGAAATAAATTACCCTAAAAAAGATCATATTTTATTGTTTATTTGACATCCATATTGATATAATTTTTCATCCGTTTTTGTGGTTTTTCCGGTGTTTTTTATTTAGTGTTATCTATTGAACCTAACCATATATATATATATATGTGTGTGTGTGTGTGTGTGTGTACATAGGGGAATAATCGTTACATATTATTTTTTACATTTAAGAGACCGTTTACTAAACACTTATTCAATAGTTGCTTACCGGGTCACTTTACCTTATCGAAGACATGACAAGAATTGAGAATCTTACTCGCTAAGAGCGATAACAGGGACTGAGAGTCTTACCGGTAAGTCAGAGTGACGACTTTTACCCAGTAAGCACTTACCGGGTAAAAATGTTCCATGCGATGCCACTTTAGTGGACTAACATTTTACCCAGTAAATTACGTGAAAGTGTTTACTCTTACCGGTAAGCACTTGTCAGGTAAGTGTTTGGTAAACAGTCCGTAAGACTAAACTTTATTTATTAACATATATTTGTTTCATACATATTCGATTCACAATGTGAAACTTTTTAGTTGTATTTTTTGTTTCACAGACACATAAACTTGCTTTATAAGCTACAAATGAAAAAAATCATGTAGAATAATACATGATGCATCAGTTTTGAAGGTTTTTAAAGTTTTTTTATTCGTCCATATATATATATATATATATATATTTTTTGATCCAATTGAGTTGTGATTTCACAAATTTAAAGGCTCAACTACTAATGGTTTATGATTTATAAAAGATATACGGTTTTATGTAACTTAAAACATAATTGAATAAAATGATAATTTTTTTGAAAGGCAAGTTAACACATACACATTAGATACTAATGATGAGAAAGAGAAATTGTGAAACAAACACTAGAAAATAAATGAATTTTACTTACAAAAATTATTTAGAGAAATTTTTATCGTCCAGAAATTACCAATGGTTCTAATAGATTTTTTTTTGAAAGGCAACATATTATTAACACATAAATCATGAAAGATACAAGACTGCGAGAAGCAGTATCGAAAAGAAACAGAGACGAAAAGAAGAAAAAGAAAAAAGAGGGAATAGAATTCGATGTTTTTTTTTAAAAGAATACTACCGAACCAACCAGAAAATATATGAGTACACGTTTGACAAACTATAAGCTAGTTTATAAGCTAATTATTGAAACACTATTTGGAGTAGCGTTTTGGGAGCTTATTGTCATTTTTTTCAATTATAATTTTTATTAATATTAATTATTAAATTTTATATTTATTTTTTAATATGTCTGTTTTGGTCATTTTACATTCTTATACGCTAACTTTGTCAAACATGATTTTTTTTTCATCAGCTAGATTATCAGCTACCGACTAGTTTGTCAGTCATCCGATATCTTATCAGCTACCCACTAACTTATCAGTTAGTTTGCCAAACATAGCCAAAATATTAACGGTATGTGAGCTGCAGGAAATATCAACCCCTAAAAGAAAATAAAACAATTTTTATTTTTAAATCATTTTAGAAAAATCTTCGTTTAAAAAAATATTTATTAATTCATTGGGAATCACTGCCAAATAAAACATTTTTTATTTAGAAAAATCTTTGTTTAAAAATATATTTGTTAATTCATCGGGAATTACTGCGGAATATTTGTCAAATTGGTTCAATCCCAATTTAATCATTTAAAATAAATTATATGTTATTTTAAGCCTTGGCCCTTATTGTAAATGACTCTCCTAAATTTCTTCAACGGACATTCTTAATAATTGTTTATAATTGAATAACCGCCTTTATAATTGTACATATTTTTTAAATATATATTACACTAAAATCAAATAATTTTAAATTGAATAACCTATAGATTTGGTCCCTGTAGTTTATCAAAAATAACATTTCATCCGTGTAATTTTAAAATTACAAGATAACTATCGTGTGTAGAATGTTCGAATTTGGTCTCGTTACATTAAAATTTTCATTAAATAAGAGATGATTTTTTACCTCTTTTTTTTGTCTTTTAATCAATTTAAACCAAAAGGACCAAAATTATAAAATCGATTTGACTGTATAATTAAACAAAACAAAGTTGATAAAAGAATGAAAACGTTTCTCATTTAATGAAATTCTTTAACTGTCTTTAGATAAAGGGATCAACTTCAGACATTTTTAATTGTAAATCACAATGACTATCTTGTAATTATGAAATTATAAGAACGAAAAATGTTATTTACACTATACCCTAGGGACCAAATTTGTAGTTTACTCTATCAAATTTTAACTTTTACATATAAATATACATTTTTTGTGTCACAGACTTGTAAAGAAACCATCTTTTTGTGTAGAATCTGACAAATTATGATTTTCGAAGGTTTCATATTCTTCTTTTTCTTGAATTTAATGATTTCTTTTCTAAGGTTTCATGATTTCATCAAAAATTAATACTTTTCGGCTTATAAATGGTTCAATAATTTCATCAATAAAAGCTTCATAAATCAACATTTATTTCAAGTTAATATATAATCTTGTGTTTTTTCAAAATTCTGGATCAATTATGTTAGTCATGTATTACATATTTAGATGCATGACAATAATAATAATAATAATAATAATAATAATAATAATAATAATAATAATAATAATAATAATAATAATAATAATAATAACAATTTTTAAAAATCTATAAAAAAACATTACCTTTTATTTTATAATGTAATCTTTGTAACTTACCTGTAAAAGAAAACACATAATATAACAAATTATACGATAAACTAATATTATGTATAGCGAATCAAAAATTATTGTACCCTTCTTTTTGGCATTTGAGAAGCGATAGTTCATGCACGTCTATGTGTGCAGAATGAAGCCCAAACAGGTTCTTTGAAGAACCGAAAATAAGAATTAAGATACACAAGGGTTTGTAAGCGGCAATCCCTGAGCTGATCCACACACCTTGCCTAGGTAGACAATGACCAACTAGGTGGCTGGTTCAAGAGCTCGTTGCCTACTAAGAGCCTCATATCCAAAGGATCTGTAACTCCCACACTTAGATTGGCAAACTCAACTTCTCGTATGTTTATGCAAATCCATCATTTCGGAACCAACTGTTCTACGCCCTAGAGGCTAGCATTAATATTGTTGATTAAAAGCAAGAACGTGGTTATGTAACTGAATGAAATTGCCATCACTCCAAAAACTCTTAATGACGTTACTGAACTTGAGGTAGAAACTTTGGTGGTAGTGATGTTTAAAGGTGGTTGTCCAATCCCAGTAGTAACGATCATTAACTTTGTGAGGTTAGAGGACATATCAGAGGAAAAAATATAGGTTATGAAGGCCTAAATGAGAATTGTGAATATTTGTTGACTTTTCACTTTTCATGTTATGATGATGACCTACTTTAGTGCGAGAAGTCAAGGACAACATCTCTATAATATTTTGTAGGTTTTGACTTGATCAATGTTGGTCACAATTAAAGTACGAGTTAAAAGGTTGATGGATAGTAATGTTAATAAATATAATGGACATACTCTCACTTAGACTAACTAGTTTTCTGCTAAGTTATGGAACAAAAACAATTTGAGTGATCTTTTCTGGTTTCCCCATTATATTCTAATCGACAACTATTATGGAAACTAGTGAAGGGCTAGCTGTTTTGGCAACATGTGCCTTTTGGATTTGATGGTACTTCAACTGGGGGTCTTTTTTCATCCTGGTCCCCCCCCCCCCCCTCCCCTCCAAATTTTGTGGTTAGTACAGGTTTGAGAAAACAAGACACTAGCAAGTTATAAGGACTCATCGGTAGCCAGGTTATGTCTGGTTTGTGCTCCAAATGAGTACCTTTGTTATGCACTTTACAAGCTCGATGTCTTGTTCATGGCCAATTCCTTGCTTGGGATCAATACCCTATTAATTTTAGAGTCTTAGCTATTCTAATAATTATTTTGATCTACAACTTACATCATTTCTATCTTAATTTGCATTTAAATTTGAATAAATTCATTTGTGTATGGATGATTTTATCGGTTTTTATAATACCAGACATGATTTTTTTCTTGAGTTTGAAAAAAATTCATAAATTACCATATCATTTCAATATTGTTTTTGTGGTTGTGCTAGATACAACAACTGTATTTTTAGGATAGATGTTAAATTTGTGTACATCTTATCTCCAGACACTAACTTCAAATAAAATATATTAAACTCCTTTTAGTTTGTTTTGGTTTAAGGTTGGGATGATCATTTGTAATTCAAAAAGAATATTAATTTCAATCTTTACAACTTTGTGCTTATGAGTCTACTCGTTTTTAATATATTCAAATTTTCATTTTTGATTTAAATATTTTAATAGCATGTTATCAATGTTTATGCCAGTTTAATGACCCAATAAAAATCATTTTTTCAAACGTAACGCTCTAACCATTCGAGAAGTGATAAAAATTTAAATTAGGTATTTTATTTATTACTTACTAGTGTTAGGCCCGTGTTTTACACGGCGATACTAATTTTATAAAGTGAATGTTGAACCAAACTAAAATCAAACATAATTCCTTAGCTAATATTTATTAAAATAAAATATAAAAAATGAAGGTATTTTTTTCATAAGTGATTATCTTGTATGTATTCATTATTACGATAAGTTTGTGATGCATAGGTAATAATTTTGTTATTTAAAACTCAAGCGACAGGTCGAATGATCATATCACTTATATAGAAAATGTTATAAAGATACAAAATTAGTTGATCAATATGCAAAGATGGATCATGTTACAAATCTTAATAGTAAGTTATTACAGTAATTTTCCCCCATAAAAATAAGATTAATTTCAATTCTATGATTTTGTCACAAATGCATCCCTTCTTCTTTAACTATTGTAAATTTATAATAACTCTTACCCATAGAAATAAGATTAATATTAACTCTATAAGTTGTCACAAATGCATTATCTTATATATATATAGTCACATCATTATTTCAATTTAACATCTTACCACATGAGATAGACGAAAACGATGCCACATTTCAATGTTTAAGTATACCCAATTATTTTGATGCCACGTCATTCAATCCACTTATGTTATACACCTTTTTATTCCAGTATTTTAAGTTTTTACGGATGTGGGATAATTACGACTAAAATAAACACATTTTCAGTGTATACAAAGGAATCATTTCATTTTTTGATACATCTTATTATTTTCAACCCTATGATTTAACAAAGATGAATCATCTTCTCTTTTGACACATCTAATTTTTACTTTCTAAACTTATCTTTCCACCAACGTGGGATAATAAAAATAAAACACATTTAGGTTTGGTGAGTTTTTTTATTTAATAGATATAGTAGATAATAGATATATCACATTAAAAAATATTTTATTATATAATGAATTATTTATATCATATAAATTATATAATATAGCTTTGAAAATTTTCATGGATTAATGTTCTTGCTTTTTTTTAACGGCAAAATAAATATTATATAACACCACATAAATTATATAGTACGGTTGTGTTTTATACTTCGTCATGTTATACATATATTTTTTTGATCTAACATCAAATCATATATCATTATGTATGGTTATTCCTATAAAATATAACAAAACGTTTTATAAAATTAATGAACGATTTCTTCAATTAATGAGAGAAATAATAAGAAAATTGTGTTTCATCACAATATTTATAGTTTTGATTATTTTGATTGTCACTAATATAAATGAATTTTTTTATATATCAATTGTTATGTAATAAAAAATGAAATTTTTAGAAAATTAATGTGTTGAGTTTAGATTAAAAATATAAGTATTATTGAAAGAAAAAAAAATTGAGTTTTCTCATTAATTTTTTCATATCATTTATATTTAAATATATTGAATTGTCATAAATATTTCATTTATAGATAATGACTTGTAATAATCGAAAGAATAATACGAAAGGTTGGATCAATTAATGAGTATATTGATTTGTAATAATTACAAATAATTGTAAATACAACCAAAAACTTTTAATTATATTGATTGTTAAGTTAATAGAATAAAGAACGATAAAAAATTATTCATATTAATCATTAAGTAAATAAAAAACAAAATGTTTGATAATTAATGTGTTGAGTTTAGAAAATGAAAAAAAAATATTCATTTAATGATATATTTTATTTTAAATTAATTCATATATCAAAGAAAATAGTAAATAATATTTCAAACTCTCAAAATGCAATATTATATTATGAAAAATTAAAACGTAAAACTATTTTTTTAAACTTATAAATAAACAACGTATAAGATTGGTAAAAAACGTAGAAGTAAACAAACTTTTAGACTGTTACAAAGCAAATCTATGAAATTTTTCAACAAAAATATTTTTTTGATGTTTGATCCACTAAGATTGGTGAAATGTTTTTTGAGGACGAAATCATATACGTCATAAATTTTCACTTCAATAATAAGATTTTTTTTTGAAATAATCAAAATTTTACGTAATTATTAAGTCACATATAAAAATTGATCCAATTTTATCATGCATTATAATAAAAAAATACCAAAACTTTATTCAAATTTATATGATCAAATTGTAAACACAATTATGTCATAGGATAACAACAAATCAAACAATATTGAAAAGAAATAAATATGTTATAACAAATGACATTTTTCAAATAATATAATTTTTTACATAATGATTAAAATCTTCCAAGTATTTTCAACTCTCATCTTCTTCATCCCACCAAAGGAATTCCTATCAATAGAAAAATCTTGAAGTAGTCAAAATTTTAACATAATTATCAGTCACATATAAACAATTATTGTCAATGGAGCTTTAATTCAATTTTTCTTATCATGTCTTGTAAACATAAAATGTCAAAATTTTATTCGAATTTATATGATACAATCGTAAACACAATCATGTTTTATGACGACAACAAACCAACAATATTGCAAAGAAGAATTATGTAACAACAAATAACATTTTTCTAAAGAATTTTTTTTACATACCTTAAAAACTTTTAAGTCTTCTTCAACTCTCATCTTCTTCATCCCCCACAAAAGAAATTTACGAATTTGTCACCAATCGTTAACACAAGCATGTCCAACGATAACAACAAATCCAACAATATGCAAAGGAAAAATACGTAACAACAAAACACATTTTTTAAAGAATATAATTTCTACATACCTTAAAATCTTCTAATTTTTCTTCAATACTCATTTTCTCCATCCTACACCCAAGAAATTTATAGGATTTCCTATGTTTATTATTTCAACTTTGAAAAGCATATTTAATTAAGAAATAAAAGAAAGTAAATGAAATGGTAAATCAAGAGTTGAAGGTTAAACTTGAGTATGTAAAATTACAAAAAAATCCTTTTGATAATAATATACACATTTTCCATACAGGGGCAAGAATGTCTTTAACATTCTCAACGTTTAAAAAAATCAAAAAATTGAGAAAAAAGATAGAAGAAGTTCTAATTCTTAGAAGGTGCCACCTCACTTCTCTTGGTTATTCCTTTAATATATATATATATATATATATATAGATTACCATAAATATTTTTTCATAAAAACTTATTTTCAAGAACTCTCAAGATTATTTGATCCATTATGTGAAACTATAAAAGTGGTAGCAATTTATGAATAAGTTTGAAAGCCTATAAATATTTATTACAATTAAATAATATATATTGTATATATATATATATGTATATATATGAAAATAATTCAAAAAATGTGAAGTTACACGTTAGTTTTATTCCTCTCAAGTGGGTGTATCATGTGTAGTATGAGTTTTTTAAAATAAAATTTATTTTTTCCTCTTAAAAGAAATAAAACAGATTTCCTTATTTTTTTTTTCAAAACAAATATCATATTTTATTGGCAAAATATATAAAAAATAAATTCACGAAATGCGGAGTTACAACTTACAAGTTCATTTTATTCCCCTAACCTTGATGTATGATTATCATGTGAATTGAGCAATTTTAAAATAAAATTTTATTTTTCATCTTATAATAAATACAACAAATTTTTTTCCTCAAAACCTATATCATAATTTTTTTGGTAAAATATTTAATCCAAAAGTTTACTACTTTCCAATTAATAAAATAATAATTTTCTTATGGATTGATCCCTAAACAGTATCTTATTTTATATCTAAAAATTATATTTTAAGTTTAGGCATTTTACCAATGTTCAAATATTTACTTTATATATTAAAAATATATTTTTGGACATTTAACCAATATTCAAGCTTTAAAAAAAAATTCACACCCTACCATATGTTTATGCAGAGGGATCTTTTCTTAAATAATCATTTCACATCTTTAAATTGATTTTTTAACTATTTCTCTTCTGAATTTACTTAAATGTCAGTACTTTCCTAAAATCCAGGTCCGCGATATTACAAACCTAGCTAGCTAGAAGGCAAAAAAATCAACACATATTTGCAATTGCGACGGCCAAGTCCACAATTGCAACGGTAAACTTATAGAATTTGATTTTTTTTTGTCTTTTAGTTAGGTTTGTAATATTACATATCTTGGTATTACAATAGTAATGACATTTAGATAAACTTGAAAGATAAATGGTTAAAAGATCAATTTAAATGTGTGTAATGATAATTTGGAACAATTTCCCATATACATATGAAAAATTTGCAACATCAGCTCCCTAAATTCTCTCTCTCTCTCTCCATACATACACCCACATATACATACATAGATATATATATATATATACAAACCACGTCAATTCGTACAAACCGTACAAACCGCGTGTTTTATTTTTTTTTGAATAATTTTTTTTCATGAAACTGTTTAATATGATGAATTTGTTTCATATAATTCTTTTTCTTCATAAAATTATTTTTCTTTTTACATGAAAATGAATTGATTCATGAAACTCTCAATTTGATAAATCTTGTTTCACATATTCTTGATTCACCAAGTTGTCATGTATTCTTGATGAAATTTTTTCACATATTATTGACTAATCAACCCTAATAATTAAGAAAAAGTGGAAAAAATTTTAAAAAAATATTGGTTGCATACGATTTATACGGTTTGTACACGTGGTTTGTAACGAAAATGAACCCTATACATATATATGTATATACACACACATTATATATATATATATATATATTTTGTGGACTTTTTCCCTCTTAATGGAGAATTTTAAAAATTGTTAGCTGTTACATTGTGTTTAAATCACACACAAAATCTCTCTCTCTCTCTCTCTCTCTCTCTCTCTCTCTTTCACATTTGAGGAAGAAAAATGGGGAAAGCGATTAGGTGGTTGAAGGCTTTGTTTCGATTTAAAAAAGAGAAATATCCAAAACACCAATCAAATTCCGATCACCGGAAAAACAACAACAACAACAATCCGTCATGCAATTCTCCGGTGGAATCTCCTTTCCAACCACCACCACCTTACAACCACCACCACCACCATATTTCCGACGACCAGAATAAACGTGCAATTCAAGTAGCCACCGCCACCGCCGCAGCCGCTGACGCCGCCGTTGCCGCCGCCCAAGCCGCCGTCGCCTTCGTCAGACTAACCACCCAGAACCGAATCTCCACCGCCGCTAGAGAGGAGAACGCTGCCGCCATTAAAATCCAAGCTTTTTTTCGTGGATTTCTGGTAATTAATTAATCAACATTTTTTGGCAATCTTTTTATTAATTATAATTGAAAACCCAATTGAGATTTTGATCGAATTGATTTGAATTTTGTGGAATTTAATTAATTAACAGTCGAGAAAAGCGTTGAAGGCTTTGAAATCATTGGTGAAGCTTCAAGCAGTTGTTAGAGGTTATTTAGTGAGGAAAGAAGCGGCTGCAACTCTTCATGGAATGGAAGCTTTATTGAGAGCACAATCGAGTGTTTTTGCTCAAAGATTTCGTCTTCAAAATGATAAATTTCACTCAAGAAGATCAATTGTAAGTACATTTTTGGTAAATTATTATGAAAAAAAAAGAAAAAGATTTATTAATGGGAACAGTTGTTCTACTTTTTTAGGGTAGATGTCATGTCTGTATACATGTCATTCAAACCGTGCGTTTTGGTGAGATATACTGGTTTTGTTTTGTTTTATTATGAGAAAAAAAAAGATTCATTTATGAAAACAGTGATTCTACTTTTTTAGGGTAGATGTCATGTCTGTATACATTTCATTCAAACCGTGCGTTTTGATGAGATATACCGGTTTTGTTTCGTTTTGTTATGAGAAAAAATAGATTCATTTATGAAAACAGTGGTTCTACTTTTTGGATGTCAGGTTTGCATACATTTCATCTAGATCGTACGTTCTGGTGAGATATACTGGTTTTTGTTTGGTTTATTATGATTTTTTTTCTTGTTGATTTGTAGAAGAGAGCTAATGAGGCAAGGAGCAGAAGGATTTCAGCTTCTTTTCAAATTCACAGTGACGAAAGATCTAACTGTCTGGAGGTTGTTGGCCCTGAAGAACTCAAATCAAGGTTAACCAGGGCCAACACATGGGCTTGGACTCCTGACTCAGGAATCCAAACCCCATACCGTCTTGCAATACCTAATACCCATCATGAGGCCGAGTCTCGGTTCTCCACAACCCATAACACCCCACGGTTTGCTTACTCTTGTGGACCAGACGGTTTCTATGAGGACGTTTCGAAGGACGACTCTTTCACGAGCCACCCGGGTTACATGGCTAACACCAAGTCATTTAGGGCTAAGGTGAGGTCCCATAGTGCACCAAAACAAAGGCCAGAGTTTGGGTTTGAAGTGGTCAAGAAGAGGGTTGAGATAGAATGTGGTCCAAGAATGGAAAAGTCAAAGTCACCATCACTATTAGAAGTCAACAATTTCAAGAATTTTGTTATGAGTAGGATTGGAAAGTCTTCATATGTTTAATGGGAGGGGGTGAGTGGGGAAAAAAGGGTTTTTATTTTTGGTAGTTGGAGAAAATTTGTGCAATTTGAGTTGAAATCAACATCAAATGTGAGACTTAGTTTTGAATTCAAAAATATGATATTATTATTATTTTTGGTATAAATGAATTGAAAATTATGATATTAACTCCAATTCAATTTGTTGTGTAACTTTTATGGTATAGATTTTAATTTTATAATGATTATAGTTCTTTCGTCTGTTTATAAAAAGGAAAAAGATGTATATATCTGATATATACATCTTTTTTGTTGCGTTTATTTGTTATATATATATATATAGGGGCAGGTTCAAACGAGAAGCTAAACATTTTGCGAGAAGTGTGATATCATATATGATACACATGCTTAGGGGGTGTTTGTTTGTGCTTCTCAAAAACAACTTATGCTTTTCACAATAAGTGTTTATCAACTTATGTGGTACCACACCGGAGTTTTAAAAAAAGTGTTTGGATGGGCTTATAGCGGTTCCACACCGGAATAAGTTAATAAGTTGTTTAGTGTTTGGCCAAAAAATGCTTATATATGCAAAATGGTAAAATAGATTCTAATAAGTCATAAGTCATTTTTGATAAGTCAGAATGTTTTGACTTATGGAAAACTTCTTTTCACCGGGTGGGGAACCGGTGTAAGCTGTTTTTTTCTTTGCCCATCCAAATACTAAAATTAGCTTTTCACCGGTCCACACCGATATAAGTTAATAAGTTGTTTTGATAAGCCCAAACAAACACCCCCTTAATAGTATATGATTAAACATATGTTATATTGACAATAGATAAACGTTTAATCATATATGATTAAACACAGTCAAAGGCACTGTAATCATATATGATATCACACTTCTCACATTCTCGCAAAATGTTTAATTTCTCGTATGATCTTCCGTTCTCTCTCTCTTTCTATATATATATATATATTATATAGATATACAATTTTCAATGTAACCAACCTCAGCTCACAAGCCAAAATGGCACAAGGCAAAAGTATCAAAACTTTTTATAAAACAATATTTAAGTCGTCTAAAGTTCAATGAAAATATAAACAAATAGAATTGTTCATTTAATTTATTAGAAAAATAACATATAGCTATATTTTATTTTTCCTAAATATAGTGAAAGTAGTAGTTTTTAGTTTTTTTTATTAAAAACAATTGATGACAACTACTAACTACTGATGTTTGAAGTCTTTATTCTTTTACAAAAGATAAATCATCGAAGACTATTATATATTACAATTTTTATATTTTAATCAAAATGCAGTGCATGCTATTCTAATTTTAATGTGTTTTTTCTTAATCAATTACGTTGTCTAGAATGATAAAAATATGACTGGTGGGACAAAGTAATAGAATGAATGAGATAAAGTCTGTTTCATTATCATGTTTGGTTGGTATATATTATGAATGCAAATAAATCATACAAGCATGTTGTTTACTATTTATTTATAAACAATTAAATTGAATAAAATTACGAAGCAGTAAATAAAGAGAAATTTTATTTGAACGTTTTGAAGTAACCAAGTTGTGATACAATTGAAAGTATTATTACATCATTCGACGTGCAATTGCTAAAATAATTACGTATTGTCACCTCTAACACTTTTATTATAAGACGATAGAAGACAAATATACAAATTATGGTAAATAATTTTGTTAAAAACCATATTTGATAACAATAATCTAACTTATTTTTAAGTTTATTGTAAAAGTTCCGTTTATATGGGCAAATATGGCTTTTGTTTATTACTTTTTATAAAATTTAATTATTAATTGTTTATTAGCATATTATTTTATTATTTTTATTATATCTCTTTTATTTAGTATATATTATTTTGAAGAGAAAAGTTAAAAAGAACTCAACCAACTTTCTCATTTTAAGGCTTTGTTTGGCAAAAATAAACTATCTTATTTTCAGGATACATGTTTGAATGCACATAAACTGACTTGTAAGCTAACTTATAAGCTAGTTTATTGATAAGCTACTTGGAGTAGTTTATGAGGAGATTTTTGTCACATTTTCCGATTATACCCTTATTAATATTATTTATTACTATTAATCATAAATAATATTGATAATAAATAATTATTTAGTTATTACTAATATTAACAAATATTAGTTAAAAATTATTAATTAATTTTAATTTTAATTTTAGTTATACATTAATATTATTAATCATATCCATTATTTTCATATTGTTGTTTATTAATTATTATTCAATATATTTACTTATCAAAAAATAAATATAATAATTCTAACAATATTTATGTAAGTTACATAAAAATACAACTTATACATATTTTATTTTATAATTAATAAAATTATTTTAAATGATTTTAGTAAAATATCTAATTTAATTATTAATTATAATTTTCTAAAATTATTAATTAATTAGGATATGTAAGATTGACCAATTTTATTTTTATTCATACTATATATATATATAATGGTTGTTTAAAATAATAAACCAATATAAAAAATTCATTTTAACAAATCCAAAATTTATTATTTATATATATAAAAAAGAATCGACTTAAAATTCTTTAATTAACATGTTATTTTAATTTTTTTTATTATCTTGTTTATATTAATATACTATATTATTAAGTATTTGTTTTAATTATATTATAAAAGAATATAATTGACTATTTTTTCAAGATGTCATTTTTTGTCATTTTACATTCTTATCAGCTAGTTTTGCCAAACATAATTTGTTATCAGCTAGCTTATCAGCTACCAGTTAGCTTATAAGCTAAGAGCTAGCTTATCAGTTATCAGCTAGCTTATCAGTTAGTTTGCTAAACATATAAATGGTTTAGTTTTTAAACTTTTTTTTAAATAAAAAATCGTTAAACATTTATTATTTTGAATGAATAAGTCTCTGAACTATTCTTTTGAATGAAAAACAATTAAACTATTTCATTTTCAATGAAAAAAATCATTAAATTTTCTTAACTTGAATGATTTAAGACTTTGAAATTATTTTTTTAATAAATAAACCGTTGAAATTTTGCTAATCGGTTAAATATAACTTTTTTCTGAGTTAAAAAGATGTAACTAATCAATTTTAAAAGTGCAATGATTTATTTTTTGAACTAATAAACTTTCTAGAATTTTTTCAAACCGGAGAAAGTAGGAGAGATGGAGTGAAATTCTCCAAATTAGGACAACTCTCCAAAAATGATTACCTATGAAAAATAAATTAATTTTTATTCTTTATGTCGATGAAAATATTTGAAAGTAATTGTACAGGAGAGATGAATAACATTTTATTAAAAGTAGTGAATATTTTAATAATATAATTCATATTATAATCTTCAAAATAGGGAAAGTTGTTGGATATAAATATAATTTTTTTTTGAAAATTTGATTTTCTATTTTGGAAAATGTATTGAAGATGCTCATGGTTTCGCTATTTTGTTTAGTATTTTTTGTTTAAATTCAATTTTTACCTTTTATGTAGTTTCTATTCGTTTTTTAGGTAATAGGGATGTCTTTAACAAATTTTAGAATGTTCAATTATTTATTTGTTCGAAAAGAAATTGTTTGATACTTACTTATTCCAAATATAAAACTCCATTAGGTTTCCTTAACTTTTCCCTAAGTAATTTTAATGAAGTGAGTAGATAAACGCTTAGTTTTGATGCACATAGTTTGTTACAATTGTATCCGGAAGTAAATATCAATGGTTTTGCATGTTATTAGTGTTATTATGCAAAAAAATGACTTAATTTAGTTTAGAATAAAAGAATTTGAGAGTTGCAAGTATCAAACAATAGTCGATGGTTAGACCAGAATCATGATATGTGTAATTAGCACAATGCTGCAATGTTTGGTTAGTGATTGACATGACTGTGTGACGTTTGTGCTCATATCTGGCATGGTCGAGTGATGTTGACCATGACCATGACCATGTGAGTTTTCTCTTTGATTTGCTTTAGTCGAGTGAGGCATAGTGTAATTTTGGCACGATCATCTGAGCCCTGTTTTAGTAGATTGAGTACCTTTTCAGTATGGTTAAATAAAGCTATACACATTAATTAGTATTTGACCTAGTGGGTTTAAAATGCATACGTTGGAAGTTAATATTGGTAATTGTTCGTTATTAAATGGGTTCTAGAAACCCATACGACCAAGCGAGTCTTCATACGACATATAGTATGGGATACATGACTAATATGATTACATAATTTGTTCATGCTATCTGTTACATGTTCATTTATCGTTTCAGTAATTTATATTAGTTATGTTATGCACCAATATTTTTAGTACGCGTGTGACAACACAAACTGAGATGTTAGTTCAATTTCAGAAAATGGCAGTAAGACCTAATTTCAGTAAGGATTTGTACACGTCGCAATTGCCTATCATAATAAAGATCAATTATAGAGCTCGTAGTTCAATATATACGTGATATGTGCATTAGTGTTTTAACAGTGTTTAGATGTTGGATGTTTTCCATTAAGTCTTGTATGGATAAGTTGGAGAAGATGTTGTATGGATGGTTTCAATTAAGTGTTGTATGGATGAAGTCACATATGTGGATTAATCTGTCTGTATAGATTGAAAATGTTTTTGTTTGAGAGGATTTTTTATAAATAAAATGAGCATACTTTTTAACTGGGAGAAACACTTTGTAAAAAAAAACTTAGGCCCTCTACATAAAGCTTTCCCCCTCGAAGCTTACTGAATAAATCATTAAGCCACTACCAAAAAATTATATATAGTTGACCAAATAAGTTACGAGTCTCATTAAGTTTAATAAGCTACTAACAAATATGCCCTTACTTCTAGCCAATCAGGTGATAACTATTTCTCTAAAACCAAAAGAAAATAAAAATTCCTACTTTTTGGCATTGTTAATTGGGCTGAATAGCTCTATATTGTGTAAGCTCAACTTATGGGCTTATGCTTGAACTTGGCCCATTTTAAAGTGTCCTAATTTAAACTCTTTGGAATCCATTCACCATTAACATAGAATAAAATAACGAAAGGGACATTAACTTAACAGTATCGGTGTTATTGCCAGAGCCTAGCCTACTTTCCAGCAGGTCAAAGGTTCAAACTCATCAAATATAAGAAAAGTGCTTAAGTATTTACTGTGTATATATATATATATATAGGAAAGTTCAAATGTGAACTCATTTTTGGTTGTGAACGTGAGGACGAATCTCAGCCACTTATCCGGTCAATAAAGGCGGCTTTGACCTGGTTCCCCTCCTTTAATAATCTCCACCCTCCCATGAATCGCGTCAATCCTCCGTGATCGCGTCCACCATAACCGAAGATGTGTGACTGAGATTCGTCCTCACGTTCACAACCAAAAATGAGTTCACATTTGAACCTAACCCTATATATATATTAAAAACATATAATAGAATATCCAACAACATATGTATAAGATGAAGCTGATTATTGCAATTGTAATCTCAGCCCTCAAGGCCTCAACTATAGATTGTGTAACACATCAAAACCCAAATCAACAGGCTGTCCCAATAACTTCAAATCAAACTTAAAACAATACGGAAGTTATTGCTAGTAGCAAACAACATGCGTCTTATAAGGAGCTCACAGATAAAAATGAAAAAATATCGGTCCTGGGTCGGGCCCAAACCGGTCCTATGTTAAAAAAATAATTTTTTTAATTTTAATTTTTTTGATAAAATTTTAATAATACTTTAATATGTAACTGGGTCATTCAAATAGATTTTAAAAACATGTTTTATTATAGTTTTATAATTGGTTTTCAACCAAATACATTTAAAAAATACGTTTATTATAGTTTTATAATTGGTTTTCAATCAAATACCCTTAAAAAATTAGAAATACACTTAATAATACATACTAGAAGGGTACTCACGCAATGCAGCGAGATACATCTCGATTTTAAATTTCATTTTAAAACATCAACAACAAAAAAACTTACCTCGCAAAACAGCAAATAAAACAGATACCCAAAAATCGATCAAGAGTCTTGTGTTGTGCCTTGTGCGTGTGCCAAACAGAATAATAACAGATTAACAGAGGGAAGCTCAGAATTCGTTGAATATGAAATTATGGATTATAGAGAGGTAGACCGTACTGTAGATGGATTATGGAGAGGTCGACCAATGTATTTATATTTATAAGGAAGGGAAAAGAAAATCATTATCAATTAAAATCAAAATAATTTAGGAATAGATATGTGTATAAAAGTATAGAAGATAGTCAATAATTAAAATCAAAATAATTTAGGAATAGATATATGTATAAAAGTATAGAAAATAATCAATAATTCAATATCAATTACTTTATTAGAAGATTAAACATATCTGTTGTGATTTAGTTAAAAAATGAATGATTCTGGCCCCAAAATAAAAAGTTTTAAAGTAATTAGCATTAAAAAGCAGTACGTATGGCTTAAAATGTTGTTTTTAAGAGTTTTTGGTCAAATAATTTATAATATAGTATAGATAAATAACTTACCGGTTCTGGCCCGAGCTGGGCCCACTTTGCCATCTCTACTGACTGTCTCATTTCCTATTAATATGGTACGAGTTGTTACATATCGATTTTTAGAAATAAATGTTTAATCAAAATACCAATTGATTACAATATATACGGTATAATATTTCTCGGGTTTTTATTCAGTAACGCCAAACACAAAATGAATATGAAGAAACAAAAACAACACTCTGAATCGACCCATGAGATCTAAGGGACCAAATCCTTTTCACATTCGTTATATTTCAGATAAACTTTAGATCTGTTAAAAAAAGTTACAAGATCTAACATCATAAAAATCGACACTTAGTAATGGTCGATATGGTGTTTGAAATCATCGCCCTCCTCAATACAAATATTACTTTAAATTATATAAAATAAAAAAGAAGAGATTATTGACAAAAAATATACACAAAATAAAGATGATGAAAATGGTTATTATAATTTGATCCATTCAGAACCATCAATGAAGCTAAGGGATAGAAAAGGCTTAGCTTCTTCATCTGTTAGTTCTCTTGACCATGAAACTCTTCCTGCAAATGTTGCCCCTGGTCCACTACATTTGTATTGCCCGTAATATACAGTCCTGCAAGCGTTATCATCCGTTCAGTTAAATCGATCGAATTTAATATATATAAACGACATAACTTATATATATATATATATATATATATATGTAGGGGCAGGTTCAAATGAGAACTCAAATTTGGTTGTGAACGTGAGAACAAATGAGAGCGCGACACGTGTCATATTCAGACCGAATAATCAAAGAAATATTCAGACCGAATAAAACTGAATATAGTGTATATTCAGTCTGAATAATGCTTATTCATTAATGCTTATTCATTCTGAATAAGCATTGTTCAAACTGAATCTATATTCAGTTTTATTCGGTATGAATATATCTTTGATTATTCAGTCCGAATAATTTACATTCAGACACGTGTCGTGCTCTCATTTGTTCTCACGTTTACAACCAAATTTGAGTTCGCATTTGAACTTTCCTCTCTCTCTCTCTCTCTCTCTATATATATATATATATATATATATTATCACCGATAAAAAGTATCTTGTTGAAACTTGTTTAGAATATGTAACGCTCCAAGCCCAAAAGCAACTGGCTGGTCTAATAACTTCGTATTCAATTTAAAACCATGGGGGAAGTTATTAGTAGTTCTGGTTCACAACTTTGAATTTATAAGGAGCTCACAAGTCTACTTTTCTATCCATGTGGGTCCCACTTAAATTTTTGACGTCCCGTCAAATCTTTCTTATAATCAGTGATGTGGGGTTTGCCTAAGGGGCTGTTTGGCAATTTCCGAATGATTAAGGTGGTCATAATGATTACGAGGCTTTTATGATATAGTGCAAAATGAAATATAATTGTTTGGTAATTGTTCAAAATGAAATTAGGGTCCTGAATGGTTAAGGGAGTCCATGATACAAAAAGATTCAGAGGGTTTTAGAACCATTAAGAGACAGACTTATTCTTTAGCAAACATAATTCACCTTTTAGCGATTCAGAGACTGTCTCTTAATAAAACTGTTAAGAGGTAAGCAATCTCAAAAAAAAAAAATTGAGGACTTATCATGCTCGCTGAGGTTTGCCCCGAAAGTAACAGAATAATTTAAAGATCTTGATTTAAGATGGTTTTTCTATGAAGGATGCATTAAATGTGGTTTTCTTGTTATATCATGGAAAATCATGATAATATAAATGATTTATATTAGGTTAAAATCAATTAGTGGTCAAAAGCACACATTAAGGAATCAAACAAAACCCTAAAAGTGGCAAGTTAGGTATTATATTGATTTCCATATTTAATTCATAAAGGGTAATTTTGTAATTCTATTAAAATAAACATCCATGACAACTTTTAGCTACGGGTCAACGTTTCATAGTCATGTTTGATTAAGGTCATCAAAAAAGAAAGTCCTTTTTGTCAAATTTTTATGTTGTTTTTAAATTTTAACCATGAGTGTCTAAGCCAATCGGTTGATACTTCGATTAATCTCATGAGAATCTGAAGATAACAGATAGGAAAATCTCCAGGGAATCTGAGGAGACTTGAACTGACGACCTATAGGAAGGAGTCCCAGGGCCTAGCCTTTACTGGCCGGTTGAGCTAGGCTATAATGTCTGTTAGGATGAGATGCACTGAGATGAGATGCACCGAGATGCATTGCATCAACTTCCTTCTAAAGCGCAATTCATGGGTGAGTATGAGATTAAAAGTGATCAAAGGTCCAGATCTCTTCTTACGATTCTCACGTTAACTCCTATAACCTATAGTTTCCAAGGTATAACATATGATCCGCTATAATGCGAATGGTAACCAAGTTTTATTCAGCCATTTGAACGTCTAAAATGGTATTTCTATACGTATGTGTTGGATTCTAACACCAGCTAAACTTGAACCATTTCTCATCTACGTACTTGGAACCCCCCACTCTCCTCAAGACTCCTTTGAACAGTAATCTAACAGGGTTTCACATATTTTTCCAGTATTATTAGTTGTATATTTTTATACCCATCCAACAACTTTCTTTGAATGCAAAAACCAAATCCATAGAAATAGCAGGCGTGCATTCTTGAATCTTGCTAAGTGGTACTCACTTTTACATATAATTCAAGAAACCTAAGACCTACAAGCTTAAAAAACAAAGCAAAACAAAAGGTGGCATTTCGTCGAACACGTAGAACGCATAAACAAAAAAAAGGGGGAATGAATTAACCACCGTCCACCGCCCATTCCACCACCAAATTACCCACTGCAAAAGGCAATTCAACCTCACATATTGGTCTCCATTTATACTATTATATATACTATATAGATATATAAAGATGAATCCACTAAAATTGGTCTAACATTATCTGAATTGGGTCACGATTATATATATAAGAAAAAAGAAATTATATAGAGATATGGGAAAGAAACTTACATTTCACGATTCGGGTCGCCCCAATTGTACCATCCTTTAGGAATAATGATGTTGTCCATATAAGTATATGCAAAGACGACAGTAGAAAACGGACCCCATGCCCGACCCAGATAAAGTGCACCCGACCCGGTTACTTTACATCTCAAGAAGGAAAAACCTGTGTCTTCTAGTAAACTGCTCCTTCCTTGAGCTGTTACTGCACCTGTTACTGGTGCTATTGCATGCACGTGACACCCCTGTGAGTGTGACCCAACCAAAATTACGATTTTACCCTTTTCGTCATAATCGGTTTCGTGCTCTGTGTACTTGTACTGTGTGTAGTGAGGCTATGTTTGTCAAAAATAAGCTATCTTATAAGCTGACTTATATATAAGCTAGTTTATTTTAAGTGTATATGTTTGACAAACCATAAGTTAGCTTATAAGATAGCTTGTTGAAACGCTACTTGGAGTAGCGTTTTGGGAGCTTATTGTCATTTTTTTTCAATTATAACACTCATTAATGTTAATTATTATTATTTTTCAATATGTCATTTTTGGTCATATTAAGTTTTTATACGCTAGTTTTGTCAAACATGATTTTTTCATCAGCTAACTTATTAGCTACCAGCTAACTTATCACTCATCCACTAGCTTATCAGTTACCCGCTAGCTTATCAGCTAGTTTGCCAAACACAGCCTAAGAGTACGACAGTCGAAGAAAGTTAAAGGGTAAAATTGACATTTTATTACGTGAGGTGGGCCCGATGTGGGATTGGATCATTTGGAGCTAGGGAGTCTATGGAAATGGACAAAGATTTACGTAAATAGTTGTGTATCTGTTCGATGTAGTGAAATGTACTATTTTAATGTGAATTAGAATAAAATTCGAAATTTTTATATTTGAATAAAATATGATACAAGTGGTGGTTGAACATCTATAGTCCTTAAAAAAACACAAAAAATGTATTGGTATTGATGTATGATTTAAATTTTATAAAATTCACGGTATAATTTTTTAATTCTGAACTTTATATTATAATTTAAATGTTCTGGATCAATAAATAAAGATACAATTTGTTTCAATTCCAATGATGAGGTATTTTTTTGTTTTGACGAAGATAATGATTGAGTATTCTGTTATATTAGTAGGGTTTAGTAATTATCATGTATCTAAACGTGTTTATTAGTTGATTGTTAGTTAGTTTATCGAGATCAAAGAGTTTTAAGAAACTGTATGCATGCAGTATTCATTTATAAACTTGAAATTTAAGAGTTTATATATTATTTTTAAGACTTTTATCTAAATGTTTTATGATGCAGTACATATAGATAAATAGATACAGAAAAATGGGATGAATCGAACCTCGAAAAGAGAGAGACCGTTGCCAAAAATGAAGTCCACTGAGCCTTCAATATAACACTCCTTGTAATAATGTCGACCTAAGTGATCATAAAGTGTATCTTGTGCACCCAAAAATCTACACCCAACAAATGCTGCTGTGTCCGCAGATATTCGAAATGCCACTGCTTGCTTCCCTATCGCTCCTGGTGGCGGTACAGGTGTTGTATTCTGCATGCATCACATACTTGTACGTTTAGCTTTTGAAATTCACGTCTTGCTTTTGTATCAAACTTGTTAATTACACTATACAACGTTTGTAACGCATACCTGAAATGTAATGTTTTTGGCAATGAAATAGGGGGAATTGACTGCAAAAGTGGCTGAACCAAATGTGCCAAGGCGCTGACCTTTGGCACCGATGGTTTGAGCCGTGTCACCCCATTGCACGATTGTTTTCAGAGCACCCGCCCCTTCTATTGTTACGAACGATTTCAGTGGTGGTATGTTTACCTTCTCTCTGTTTTAAAAAATTAAATAATAATTATTAAATTTTTAGAGACAAACACACATATAATTTGTCTTTCTAGTTATTGCTTTCTTTTTGTAACCAAATTTCAAAACTTTCATTTGAGAGAACCTACTTTTAAACATTTTTCTAGTTTATGAAACGAAATTTGTTTTTATTCATATTTTCAGAAACACAAATTCAATCTTTAAGTTAGATTTAAAAGATGGTTCTATAAGTTGGATATTTTGAAAATGAGTTTTCTGAGAATAAATGAAATTAATAAATTTTCCTTTTTGCTACGAGTTTTTTTTACTAGTTTGTCAAACATAGCCTTATTGTTTTTGTAATGAACTATATTTTTTTAAATTGAAACGAAAAACTGCTTTTGAAAAATACGTTGTATTTAACCACCAAAAAACGATTTATTTTAAATATACCTTAAAAATAACGAATTTAAATGTATTTTTTTAATATTTTATTCTTTAAAAACCACCATGCATAAAGAAACTTTGATCGATATAAAATTGATGCATGGGATATTGGGATTACATTAATTTTTTCTACATTTTGTAGTTAACACAAAAGACAATCGACGAGGCATTAGAAAAAACAAAAAAAAAAAACAAAAAGCAAACCACTTCTGTTTACTTATAAAAATTATAATATGTAATTTGAAATATAATTATTTAAAACATGAAATAAGTATCAAAAAACATATAATTCAAGAATTTAAAAAAACAAAAAGTTCATCTAATATTCAAGAAATTTATTGTGTCAAACAAAAAATAGAACTTCCTTTTCCCATAAATATGAATTGACGAAAATACCCACAAACAAATATAAATCATATTGTCTTTATATAAATTCTGCATGAACTACAAAATTCACATGATAAATAAAAATAAAAAATGAATAATAAAAAAACCAATGTTCTTTATTTGTGTGTTCTTCATTCTCCATCGAATTATGATCTTAGCAAGAAACTTTTGTCATCTATATATTGATATATTTCATAATTCAGATTATTTAGATTCGTTGAAACAAAAATTCGTACCATTTTGAACAAACCCACTATTTTTCGCGATTATATTTGTCTATAAATAAATAAAAAGACAGATTCGAACTCAAAATCTTTAAGTTATCCTATCCGAACCATCAAAGTCTTTGGTCACAATTCGCACAAAACTCAAAGGAAAAAAAAACTACTTACTTGTAGATTCCTGCATGAACTTTGATGACAACTCTAACAAGATTCACAAAAGGGAGAGAATCAATCGCTTGTTGAATAGTCGTAAAATCTCCAGTAGCCGGATTCTTGTCGACAGTCAGTGTAAACGATGGAAAAAGCTTGTTCTTAGCGGTCGAGAAAAGGGAATGCTTTAAACTTCCAACGAAATTGACCCATTTCATGAATTGTTGTTCTGATTGTTGAATTTGTGTTAAATTTGTACCCAATTGCTTCCATGTGTTTCTTTTCGGTTTCAAGCCTTTGGAATGGCAATGGGTTTGTGTAGTAGTATCAAGAACAAGTAAAAGAATGAGAAGAGAACAAATGTGCACAAAATTTGCCATAAAAAATGCACAAGAGAAAGAATGTTGGAGTTTGGAGAACAAAATGGAATTTTGCTTTGAAGTTGTGAAGGGTTTATGTGTGCATTTATGGAACTAAGTGATAGAAATATAATAAGAGGAAAAAGGGTATAAGAATTTGTTTATTATTTTATATATTATATACAGTGTTATGTAGTGGTGGATCCAGGATTTTTATCCACTGGGATCCTATTAAGGTAGACTAAAGGCGTGTAAAGTCACCCGACGTGTTTCGAAGGATTTTTAAAGCTTTTTAGTTGATTTCAACGGATTTTCTTAGTATTTTTGACCATTTTGAGGGATTTTCTTAGCGTTTTTGTCGATTTCGAAGATTTTTTTCGGTTTTTTTTATTGATTTCAAGAGACTTTTTTAGTGTTTTTGTCAATCGGCGGCAAGATGGGATCCCTTCGAAAATTTCACTGGGGAGAACTAAGGCTAAATGTAGTATCTTTTTTTACTTTTTTTAACCTATATAATTCTTTTTTACTATTTCAGTGGGGTCCTCTAAACACCCCCCCCCCCCCCCCACCACATCCTTTTACATCCGCCCCTGTGTTCGTGAACCCTTAACACTTCAATCTGTCAAAAGAAAAATATTTACGTATTTTTGTTTGATACAAAATTTCCAAATTATAGGTAATTGACAGTTAGATAACTATAAAATTGAAAAACCTTTTGGATTACAACAAATGTCGTCGATATCTTATATTAATTGTTAAGTTTTTTTTTTTTTTTTGAACGGATATTAATTGTTAAGTTATTACAACAATACTGGTTTAAAATAAATAAGTATACAAAAAATACCTAATTATCGTAAGTTTAACAATCACTATTCTAACTTTTATACATCACAATAATCACTTTAAAAAGACACATCCAAACCTCCCTTAAACAAACGTAATAAATAATTTATAATAATAAAAACTTATAACATCCAATAAAATCAAAAATTAATTTGATAAAATAAAAAAATTAATCTAAAAAAAAAGATTAGGGAATAATGAGTCACGGGTGATACCACTGACATTTATGCAATCACAAGAATGAATTGAAGGCCACAAGTACACCTACCCTTTAATTTGCACTTTTTTTCTTTTTTCATATATTTTCATACTCTGATATCCGACATATCTGATCTTTTAATTTACGGGTTTTTATAAAACATCCTTTCCATATAAACCGAACAAACTTCAGTTTTTTTTCTAAAATCGAGCATGACCTACGCCTGAGGAATACTCGAATTCAGATATTTCTATTAAGACAGCAAGACGATAGCCAGTTTGACAGGGTTTTCTTTTTCCATATTTATTTGTTGATTGAGTTGTTGATGGGTTATGGTAGTGCCCGTGAACTCCCTACTTTTTGTTGTTGGGTGTCATAACCCTTTATAAATAATATATTCTTTCATCACTCAAAATCGTCATACATGTGATGGTGTGTTTCTATACAATAAACCAGTTAAATTTATTAAAAACTACAATATATGAATATATGATTTAAACCCGAACAAATAATGTTTAATATTAGTTTTGAATTGTCTGTTTGGATCAAACTGTCTGTTGGTTTTAAGAATTTTAGTTAAGTTATTGTGTTATGTTAACAAGAATACAGTATAAGTTCTATAAATGATATGGTTTATGTCGTATAAATTTATAAATATATGTCAATGTTTTTGTGTCAGGAAATTTTTTTATAAACTTTCTTAATTCAGTTGTTACATATTTTTGTGAGGACGAGATTTTGTTTCTAAGGATGTCAACAAAATATTGTAAGACATGAGTTCGTGTTCATTGTCTGTATCAGAAGACAATATATACCAGTATAAGTCACCGTACACAACCGTCGACATCTACCTACAAAGATGACATGTGGGGTTGATTGTCCCAACCTTAAGCACTCGAGTTTCCCATGTGAAGTGATCGTACTTCCAATTAACCCTTGTAACTTGCATATTGTGCATTTTCGTTAAGAGGATATTCAAGAAGTCACGCTCGGTTATACGAAAATAAGCAAAACAGACAACATAGGTCTAACTTTCACAACTGAATCTACAAACCCACAAAGAGAATCATGTTACAAAACCAAAAAAACAGTAGCCACCTCGTTTTGACAACTGTTTCAGGCAAACACTGATGTCAATCATGTTTATCATAAAATATAAGTTAGAAGTTCTTATAAAACACTGAGAAAATTCTTTTTCTGGGTATGCACATGGATTTGTCGGTGCTTTTTCCTTTTTCGTCCCGTTTGGAGGTAATTTACCCGGGTTTGCGTCATTATCGGATACTTATGTATACATTAAAATAAATAGCATCATTGTTTTTATCTTTTTCTTATTTTTGAAACTATTAGATTATGTATGTTATACAATAAAGAGAGTATGACTTTGCAATCACATTCCAAGACACAAAAGACACATTCTCTCTTTGGAATCACATGAATAAACCTTCACATGTGAAGACCCAAAAGGACAAGAAGAAATTTCCAAAGTATAAATCATCAAACAAGTGACACGTTCCTCTCTTGATTGCCTTTTCATTTATTCCTAAAAATCCATAAATAATGCTACATGTTTACCATATTATATATATATATATATTGGATTAATCATTAAGAACTTTATATTTTATGATAACTGTAAGAACAACTATCGTAAGTTATTGTTTTACATTTTTTTATTTAAGGTTAAAATTTATTATATTGATTGACATATATTTATTTCACAACATGTTTGTTTCACATGTATTAATTCGCTTCACAATATGAAACTTTTTAGTTGTACCTTTTGTTTTACGAACACATAAAAAATGTTCACATTGTGAAACAAATATATGTTAATACACTAAGTCCAAGATGTAGATGGAAAAAAATCATGTGAAATAGCACATGATAGGACCAATTCTTAAGGTTATCACAATTTTACGGTTCCCAAATGAAGGATTCCCTACACACACACACATATATATATATACATACATACATACATACATACATACATACATACATACATACATACATACATACATACATACATACATACATACATACATACATACATACATACATACATACATACATACACACATACACACAAGGAAGCAAAATAAGAAAACCGTCAAATATAGATAGTTAGGTTAAAACCCGACAAAAATCGATCACTCCTCACCCCATATGTTTTGTTAAAATTGTAACGTTCTTTTTACTTCTAAAATCAATACTCACACTGGAACAATTTGAAATAGCTTCTCAAAATAAGGTTGTTTTTTAAATCAAAATGAATGTTATTTTTGCCAAACTCGTTTAGAACTTGATTTATATTAACGACCTACATAACAATATTAGTGGATTGAATCAAAGCTTTTATTAACGAATTATTTAACAACACCTTCCATTGCGATCTTGTCCTTAATAAACAAGGACATGAAAGGTTGCTTTTGCATTGGATACTCTTTACCCTCGCCCCACAATGATGGCTCTCTGGTCTAGGGAGGGTTGAAGCTTGCTTCTTCTCTAGAGTCTTCTTGGTCATCAATACCACCTGACATTACTAGTATCGATTTTATTCTCTGAATGAATTTGAATTTCGTACTTTTGTTGGATCCTCCTATTAAGCCTGTGTAGGTAGATGTTTGGTAGGGCCAATAATAATGCACTGTGTGGGACGGAGTAAGGACCCTTCTTTGCCCCTATGAGTCGTCTGGGAGAAAGGACCGAATGGAGCAAAAGAACATGGGGTCGCCTGGGGATGAGTGAATGTTCAATTGATAGTGTGAAAATACTTCCATCTAACACACCTTTCATTGTGATCTTGTCCTTGGTACTAATAATATTACAACCCCTTTAATTTCTACAAAAAAAAGTAGCTTCATTTTAATCAGGGGGTTAAAAACATTTCCATTTCGGGAATAAATCTCTTATGCGTATATTAAAGTCATATTATCGCAACTACTACTCATGAAACTGCATAATCTTGATCACTGATGGATAAAGTTGTCGGTTTACAAAAAGATATCCTACTCCATCCGCTTGGAATGGGTGGTCATAATTTTACTCTGCCGTTTTTAGGTCGCTCTGTAATTACTTGGAATGCAGCGATTCGTTTGGTGGGAAATTAAAGGCCATGTGGCTAATTTTTAATGGGACACATAGGATGGTAATGTAGAACAATTTATTGTCACTTTTTTTTGGTCAAAATCTTGGTTGGTGCATTGCAAATATGACAAAGAAAGGCACTTGAAAAGAAAAGAAAAGAAAAGAAAAGAAAAGGAAAGAAGAAATATAAACATGGTGTTGATATAACAAATTATGCCACCAAACACACTCCAAATGAAGCCAAAAATAGAATTAAAAGAAATGGGATTAAAAGTAGAAGGTGGCTATTGTATCACTCCATTATAAATAAATAAATAAGCTTATTATTTAAAAAAGAATAATTGCACCGATAAATTTTTTGTTTTATTTCGAATTATTTTTTGAACCGATTTAATCAAGAGTAAATTACATATTACATTTTCTGTTTCTATGGTTTGTTAAAAATTGCAAGTTTCGTCTTTACGGTTTCGAGATTGCAGTTTTTGTTCTTGAGGTTTGTAATTCATTGTTGATTGTTATTTTCGTCCCTAACTTCCTAAGGTTATTTGTGGTATTTCCTACTTGTAAGTATAAGAAACGAACATAACAATGAATTGTAAATTATAGGGTTGAAAATCGTGATTTCAAAAGTGTAAGAACAAAAGTATCAGTTTTCAACAAACTATAAAGACAAAAACGTAATTTACTCTTCAATTAATCAATTTTTTAAGTATATAATATTTATATAAGAAAAATGAAACAAAAAAACTCAGACACTCTCTTCTCATTTGTTGACGTTTGAACCTCTGAACTCGCATACTGTTAGGTCAAAAATCCTTTAGTAATTAATGAGCTTTCTTGGGTATTTCAATGAATAAAGCTAATGACTTGTTAAATGTGTTTATGTTGGTCCTTGTCTATTGTGGCCATGTCAACAATATGACTGATATATTCGGTAAGATTTCTGATTCTTGTCATATTTACGTATAAGGTAAGTGATCAAGCAAACGTTTATCTTGTTAGAGCATCTCCAACAGCTTCTCTATAATTTCTCTATAATAGAGAACTAAAAGTGAAAATCTCTAAAATGAATTGCAATCAACTCCAACAGATTCTCTATTTTAGAGATTTTATCATTGATTATATTATTTAAATATTCTATAATTTTAGGATCCCAATACACTTTAAAGAAAAATATAAATAAAATCATACTTATTTAATTCTAATTGGTGGAATGAATAAAAAACTCATTTCTCTCTCCTCTATTTGGAGATTTAGAGAAATCTCTATATTTAGAGATTTTCCCATTAATCTATATTTTAGAGAATGGGATAGAGAAGCTGTTGGAGAGGTTTAGAGAACAAAAATGTGATTTTCTCTATTTTAGAGATGCTGTTGGAGATGCTCTTAGTGGTTGGTAAGTGACTCCTTAGTTTAGTATAATGGTTTTTATGGTCAATCCATCTAAAGCATCTCTAACACATTCTCCAAAACGAAAATCAAAAGTCAAAATCTTTAATGAAAATTTATATTCACCACCAACTGTTTCTTTATTTTGGAGATTACAATATAAATTCTATTATTAAAATATTAAATATCTTTTATGAAATATTATTTGTCACTACTATATATTTAATTTCAATGATTCTCATTAATAAGAAGAATCTTTTTTGAGAGTTTTTAAAATTTGAAGACTTTCACCGTCTCTATTCTACTTTCTCCATGTTGAAGAAGGTTTTGGTAAATCTGTTAAAACAAAAATCTTAAAAATCTCTATTTTGTATAATATGTTGAAGATTCTCTGGTTGTTTTTTTAATAAATAATATTACCTATATTTTTTGGGAATTAGATAGTACTATTAGTTTTATAAAATTATTTATTAATAAATGTGGTAAAATAACAATCTTAGTTGATTTATTACTTTTTTATAAATAGATTAATTATATGAGTAATTAATTAAAATAATCATTTTTACTTGTGGTTCAACCTCCTAGTTCATTTGTTTTAAAAGTTACTAAAATAGTCATCAGGTTCGTAATTGGGAAAGATAAAAATGTAAAAAAATAAAACTGAACTAGGTTCGCAATTTCAGGAACCAAATATGTTAAATATTGGTATAGGTTCCCAATATCAACTTCGCGAATGTAATTTCAAAATTTTACATATTTGGTCCCTGCAATTGTGAACCTGGTTCAAAAACCTTTTTTTTATATTTTCACTCTTTTGCAATTACAAACCTAATGACTATTTTGGTAACTTTTAAAAGAAATGGATTAAAAAATGAAATCACAAGTAAAAAATCGTCATTTTAACTAATTTCCCTTAATTATCTAATTAGGTTAACCTCAAACAACAATCCAAGTACCACAGGCAAATGATGCTTTGAAACATCATCTCCTTTTCTTACAACATTAATTGAGTTGTAGGAAACAACTAATTCTTGGTTATATTTTTACAAGTGGTTATTACTTAACATTTATTTACATTAAAATTAGGTCAAATTATATATTAATAACATCTTCAACAACTATCTTAAAGTTGGAGTTTTTTCTTTCTGTCCCAACAGTTATGCTAAAGTGTATGCTAAAATAAAGAAAATACAAGATAGAAATGTCCAATTTTAAAGAAACCTCTAAAACTTAATATTGAAGCAAAACGTGTATTTTCCGGACACGCAAACCGGCCCACACAGGCTGTTAATTCCGAATGTAAAGGGTATACCTGACTCACTCAGCGGCAAGGCGATTGCGAGAGGGTCTGGGATCGAACCCAGGACCAGA
Source organism: Silybum marianum (assembly GCA_036898165.1). Classification (NCBI taxonomy): domain Eukaryota; kingdom Viridiplantae; phylum Streptophyta; class Magnoliopsida; order Asterales; family Asteraceae; genus Silybum; species Silybum marianum. The sequence continues at coordinate 2,336,069 of CM072534.1, forward strand.
GCAAACATCTCCTCGCCCCTTAACCAACTGAGCTACACGCATTGACTCTAAAACTTAATATTTGGAGATATAATATTATAATTGTTTCTATTAATAAAGTTGAATCTGTTATAGCTTTTATAAAAGATTTTAATAATATAGGAAAGGGGGAGGCTAAGAGCATCCACGGACGCCTTGAAAACCAATTGCAAATCAACATTTAATGCCCACATAGACATCACACTTGTAACACTTGCAATTATAACTACAAGCCATAGCATCACACTTTCCTTTTTATAAATAGGTTAAATTAATTAATTTTTACAAAAAACAATATATTCTATGAATAAATCTATGTCAATTTATTTTTTAATTAAATTAAGTAATGTTGTTTAACAAATATTTTATGTATAATATATATTATTTTTTAAATAAAATATAGTTGAATTAATTTTAATATTAAATTTTATCAATATTAATATATATAATATTGATAAAGTTGCGTATAATCTAATCTATATAATTAACTAAAATTAAAATTATACATATTAAAACATATAATATTGATAAAATTGCATATAATCTAATCTATAACATTAGATATAATATAATCTAATACGCACGATTCATAAAATAACACGAATACAATTACATCTTTATTAGTCTAAAAGAATTATATATCATGCATTTATTAAAAGATAATTATAATATACATATATATATATATGTATATATAATAATTTATAAAGTAATTAATAAATGTTGTAGTGGAGACCACTTTTGAAAGTGTAGGTGAATTGCACGTGTATAGATGGTAATGGCAAAAGCTGACGGGACACAGTTGAAAGCATAAAGTAATTGCAGGGATGTGGATGGTCTAATGACACCCCTACAAAAGTGAATCACTCTCACACACATCAATGTCAAAAACCCGTTTTTACATTTCCAAAGCTATAAAATTGCAAAAAAATTCGTACACATCCCTAGTAAAAGGTGCCATTAGCACTCCCTTATAGGAAATACTAGAATTGACAAAATAAGGAAGCTAGGAGGAGAGTTGAATATATTTATTTTTTTGATATTCTATTTTAGAAAAATGTTGAAGATACTCTAAGTAGACATTTAGCAAATAATAAGTATGTATTTAATGAATATCAAGTATTTGGGGTGGGTTAAGGGGTAAAATGCACCCTAGTCTGTATATTGCTAAATACATCTCTATCTACTAATTTCCTCCTCACGCACATCAACATCAAAACTTACTTTTTATCTTCTAAATACATGATTTGACATAACTCTGACATAAAATAATGATGTATGTACCATTACTCATTGCTCGTGGGCTAAATACACCCCTATGTATTGCTAAGAAATACGCTAAATGCACCTCTATCTACTAATATTCTTCCTACATACATCAACATTAAAACTTACTTTTTATATCACAAATGCATCATTTGACCTGATTTTGATATAAAAACACGCATATAACATTATCGGTACAAGGCTTGGTAGTTCTTTGGTAGGGCAGAAAAAGCCCGACTTTCATATTTGAAATGCAACTATTGTATAAAACGCCTAAAACAGTTAGAAGAACAATAATGCATCAACATTCAAAACCAAACGAGAACAGCATATCCCACCTAACTTGTAGGTATAGTCCTAAGCTAAGGGGTTGTTTGTTTACCTCTTAACAATTCCATTAAAGGAGGGCTTCTGAATCGCTAAGAGATGAATCATATTTGACAAAAAATAAGTCTGTCTGTTAATGGTTCCAAAACCCTCTGAATCATTTTGTATCATGGACCTCCCTTAACCATCAAGAGCCCTAATTATATCTTGCACAATTACCAACCACTTATATTTCATTTTGCACTATATCATAAGAGCCTCTTAATCATTCTGACCACTTAAATAGTTTTGCACCAAACCATTCATCAACTGCCAAACAGTCCCTTAAGATGAGGCACAATATAACCAATCTGTAGGTAGGGTCCTGAGCTAAGATGTATACATACCTGACCTTTATCTCAAATGGTAGATCGACAGTTTTCACGAAAACCTTCCATTTGTGGAAAAAATCAACCTTAAGAAAATGAGAGTAGGCAGTGCAAGCACTAACAAGTTATAAGGAAGATAAAAAGACTGTAGCCTGCTATGTTCCATCCTATTATTCACCATGAATTTATGGATGTTTACACTCACTAATTTTTTCATAAGTTGTCTACAAAACAATAGATACAAGATATATATCCAACTATATCTTACCTACATCCGGTGCCTGCATCTTTCCAATGTCACACTTCTAGGGTAAAATGACCATATTGCCCTTACCCGGGCATTTAATGGCGGGAAGTTAACGGCCGTTAACGCATAACACAAGGGTAGATTAAATGATGCCATCTTAGATATATACCATGTAGGCAAATATTAGAGATATAAACATTGATATATATATATATATACAGAGAGAGAGGGGGGGGACCTTTTTTTAAGAACCTGTGAAATTGTTATAACTTTGAGAACTAGTCATTATGTGCGATTTCATATGATTTTTTTTCATCTAAGACTAGGATTTAGAAAATCGATTAACATATAATTGTTTCACAATGTGAACATTTTTAGCCTAAAACACGTAAAAAAAAGTTTCACATTGTGAACCAAATACATATGAAGCAAACACTTTGGGAAACAAATATATGTTCATCAATACATTAAATGCTAACGTCATATGAGAAAAAAAAATCAAGTGAACAATACCTTAAGATCAAAGTTATCACAATATATTGAGTTCTCAATTGATTAAGCCCCTATATATATATATATAGAGGAAGGTTCAAATGAGAACTTTGCATTTTTAAAGGAACAAAGGGACACTTGTGGATCACATATGATGTGGGACCCACATCATATGTGGTCCACAATTTGTTCATTTGTTCCTTTAAGGAGGGGTGGTTCTCATTTGATCCCTTCCCTATATATATATATATACCTACATACATAGGCATGGGATCATGTGAGAACTAAAATTACGTTGAGAAGCGTAAGAAGGGATCTTGACCCTTGATCACTTTTAATCTCAAACCCATCCATGAATCGCGCTTTTGATATGGGGATTGATCCGGTGCATCTCATCCTATATATATATATAGGATTGGGTTCCTGAGAGAAGAGTAAGAAGGATCTCCACCCTTGGATGCACATTAGGATGAGATGTACCGAGATGTACCGGATCAACTCCCTTCTAAGGTGCAATTCATGAGTGGGTATGAGATTAAAAGTGATCAATGACTCAGATCTCTTCTTACATTTCTCACCTTAACTCTACTTCTCACACGATCCTATGCCTATATATATATAGAGAGACACTACAGTTTAGGGGAAAACCAGATATTGCTGAAATTCTATTAAACATGAAAACCAGTGAAGTGGGACATAATTTATATATACCAAACTAATTACACATTGGTCAAATAAAGCAGGGGAGTCAATCATATGTAATCTTATAAAATGTACGGTTTTCAGGCATACTATTGCTAAATATATATATATATATACAACTAATAAAGTGTTTTTTTTCATCTACTTCCAAACCTTGAGGGTGCCATCTCTACTGCTTGAGATCAATAGTCTCTGGTTCAATTTGACAGAAGCCAACGAGAGGATGGAGTCACGGTGGCAACCACCAGAATCAGTGGCGGCAGCTGCAAGAACCGCCTTTCCAGTCAACCTAGTTGCCAATGGTCGTCTTCTTGTCTCCTACATATAAGAAAGAAGTAAAACCCACCTTAGATTTATACAACACATCAAGATAAGTAATTAATTATAATGTAGATGCCCTAAAAGCCTCATGGGATGGGAATGATTTTAAAAGGCGGAATCAGGCCTCTAGGCGGGGGTTAAGTCCCGAGGCGGAAATATATATATACATAGGGGTGGGTTCAAATGAAAACTCAAATTTGGTTGTGAACGTGAGGACAAATGAGAGCGCGACGCGTGTCACGCTCTCATTTGTCCTCACGTTCACAATCAAATTTGAGTTCTTTGAACTTTCCTCTCTCTCTCTCTCTCTCTCTCTCTTTATATATATATATACACACACACACACCAAAATAGGGGTGGGTTCAAATGAGAACTCAAATTTGGTTGTGAATGTGAGGACAAATGAGAGCGCAACACGTGTCATATTCAGACCGAATAATCAATGAAATATTCAGACCGAATAAAACTGATTATAGTATTTATTCAGTCCAAATAATCTACATTCAGATACGTGTCGCACTGCCTTTGTCCTCACGTTCACAACCAAATTTGAGTTCGCATTTGAACTTTCCTCTGACCAAAATATGTATATATATAGTTATAGGGTTAGGTTTAGGTTTAGAGGAAAACCGCAAAAAAAATGAAAATTTGAGGAACACCTTGGTAACAACATTTCATCCGGGCGGTATGCACATGTGCATACAAGTAATTTTGTAAGCAATCTATCTAGTATGCACATGTGTACGAGTTTGTAACTTCATTTCTAGAATTATGTATATATCTTATATAACTACAACTTAAAAAAATAACCCATTTAATTGCGACTTCAGTTTAATCATAAAGCGATAAATAACACTTTTATTTCACAAAAATCATCAATTTCTAACCTGCACGATTTGCACCCCAAAGCTCGATTTCGTTTCATAAATATCATCATTTCCAACTCCCTTCATGGATGGACCACAAATGCAATAACTTTTCTCAGGGCTGTAAATTGTAACATTAAAGAAGTTAAGGTCAGTCATATAACTCGTAACTAAAGTGCTGATTGGATAAAGATAAGTAAACAGACAAAAAAAAACCTGCAGTGATCCCATCGTCGGATTTTTAAGTCACTTCCGCCTGTTAACAAATCGCCTCCGGGTAGTGGAAGCAATGAGCGTATTCCAGGAGACCGAGGAGGAGGTTCATTCAGCTCGTCTACTCGATACTTGAAATTTGCACTCCTTCGTGTATCTCCTTTAGAACTTGTTTTGCTAGATGGTCTTGTTAAAGCCCGAGGGGGGTCGGAAATCTCGGCATCACTGTCACTGTTTGCCACCCTCAGTACCTATAGAGCGAGAAGTAAGCAGCTGAATGTTAAGTGGGTCGGAAAGATGTAATGAAGTTTAAAACGGTAAACAAAATGCTTAATAAGCATATGCAAACTGTTTTCTTCAATCTTCAATTTTCTACCAAACAGCCATATTTCATTCTGCATTATTATCATATAGAGCCTCTTAATCATTCTGACCACTGAACCCATTCTGCATCAAACCATTCTGCAACTGTCAAAGGGCTTCTAAGGGGATGTTTGGCAGTTGCTGAATGGTTTGGTGCAGAATGATTAAGTGGTCAGAATGATTAAGAGACTCTTATGATATAGTGCAAAATGAAATATAATTGTTTGGTAATTGTTCAGAGTGAAATCAGGGCTTTGAATGGTTAAGGCAGACCCAAGATACAAAATCATTTGGAGGATTTTGGAACCATTAAGAGGTAGACTTATTTTTTGCTAAACTGGATTCACCTCTTCGCGATTCAGAGGCTACCTCTTAATGGAACTGTTACAAGGTAAAAAAACAGCCCTAAATCTATTGTTTAATTGAACCATGTTACTATGACCCACAAAAAACTCAAAGACACTTGAGAACTGCCTTATAATATTTGCCACTTCACAAATAATTTTTCATCTAAGATAGCTTTTCATAAACCACTCTATGGGGCTGTTTGGTTAGTTTTTCATTAAGTCATGTATTAATAAATCTGTCTGTATAGATTGCTAGGGTTTTTGTTTGGGCGGATTTTTTTCATAGATGAAAGGAGCATGTCTTTTAATTGGAAAAGGCATGAATAAGCCACTTTCTATATCACTAAATAACTAACAAACAGTCACATATAGCTGACCAAATAAGATGTGAGTCCCACTAAACTCATTAAGCTACTAACAAACAAGCCCTTTACAAACAGTCATATATAGCTGACCAAATAAGTGGCGAGCCCCATTAAGCTCATTAAGCTACTAACCAAAAAGCCCTATGTCTCAATCCCTCGGTGGGAAATAAGAAAAAAACCAAAAATTAACGTCATACCTGGTGACAACTTCCGTTTTCTGCATTCCAAAGAGAAACTTCATTACAACCTGCTGCAGCATATACAAGCGGCCTCACCGTTGTAGATAAAGACGTACTTTGAGAAGGAACAAAAAGACACATTTTCTCTATAGGGCAAGCACCCGAATATTGCCACGAGTTAACGGGTATACCAAATCTCAAATCCCATAAAGTAAGAACGCCCCTAGAAGACCCAGAAACGAACCAATTTCCACAAGGACTTGCCACAAGAGCCGATACAAAACCCTCTTCGGGAATTACTTTCGTATTCCATGAGTCTGAATTTTCTCTCATATCCGAAAGATGAATCCCGCAATTTTGAGTGCTGAATAGAATCATTTTACCATCATCGCCATCTTTAGCGTAGTTTAAAAGAGTGAGAATTGCACCTTCTCCGATGTTACTTTTTTTAACGTCGGTAATTCCGGAATATTTTTCTACAACGTTTCCAAGTCCTCTGGAGACGTAATCGACTGAAAACGTATGAATCGTGCCATCGGAAGCTCCGGCAACTACATTGGCTGAACCATTAAGCATTGTAGCACATAGTGCTCGACTACCCTCTAGTGAATAAGTTAGCCTCGATCTAAATGTGATATCTTTTTCCAACTTTCGGGAATCCCACACCTTAACGGTGGAATCGTCAGATGCGGTAACGAAAAAGCTTTGGTCGGTTGAAATGGCGATATCGTTGACGGCTGAACGGTGTTCTTGGAGGTGTGCTACTAAAACACCACGAGGCCGCCATCCGGAATCCGGAGTTGGAGTTGTTGGCGTTCGAGAAAAAGACGACAATCCGGCCACCTCGGTAGGCGGGGAGCATTCAGCCCCTGAAATAGAACTCCCTTTTGAAGAATTAGAAACTCCCATTTCATTAAGCTTGTTGCTCAGATAAGCTGTTTTATCTGATTCCCGATCTTCCATCTCGTGCACCACTCGGTGAAGTTGTGGAGAGCTATTTCCGATGCTAATCGAGCTCGAAACAAGCCTAGGTGACGGAACTGAACTAGCTAAAGTAAACGACTTATTAACAGGATCCATCCACGGCATGGATAATGAAGCGGAACCTAAAGGATCTATCGGTAATGAAGAATTGGATACAGCTGAATGATTTCCGGTTGCTCTTTTATTATCGTATTTAAAATAGTATAACGGTATGCCTTCTGATGATTTATCACCAATTAAGCTGTTAACAACACTTAATTGAGGTGACATAAAACCTGAAAACTTCATTTTATCTGAAAACAAAGGATCATGGATGTCAACTGTACCAGAAGCATTACGAGCGTAACTTCCGGCTGATCTCAACTTACTCTCGGTGTCATTTTCAATAAGACCAAATGGTTGAATGCTACTACTTACAGACCACATCTTCATCGGATCCAATTCTCCAACTCCTTTCTGGTCTACATTTTCCGGCTGTTTAGATTGTGGAGATGAATTATACCATATCTTCCTTTGTCTTTCTAACATATCCGAACTCTTGCTATTTTCCAAGATTTGGTAAAACGTCTGTCTGCGAACAGGTGGTTTCAGACACGAAAAAAGAGCTCGTTCAGACGCTAAAGAAGCCGGCATTCTACGAAGAAAAGGACGGATAAGCGGAACAAGAAAAACATGTGAATCTACAGCACCTAAACTCTCACTACTTGCTGTAATAAAAGTTACAACCGACCTTCTTACCCACTGGCTCGGATAACATAATAACGGAAAAGAATGCTCGATCATCTCAAGAAGTATTCTTTTCCGTAAAAAACCACTTCTACACAAAATCGCTAAACAATCCAATGCGTTAACTATAACGGCCTCGGTTGAATCCCCTAACGCTTGTTCAAGATACGGTAGAAGATATTCTTCAACACTTTGATGGCCGACAAAGAAACAAACGTAAATTATCTGCCCAAAGAAAACTGATCTTAAAAGCTCATCTCGATCGTTAAGAAACGCAGGAAGGATTGGTAACAAAAAGTCGTTACTTTGCCTCTGACCAAAAAACCAACAAAGATTACCGACATCTTGTAAAAGAGCTCTCCTGATATTTGGAGTTTGCTTCTGACCCATTACGAGTTCTTGAATAACGTCAGCTATCGATTTCCTCAATTGCGCTAGCTGAGCGTCGTTTTTCTGACTCTGTAAACGCCCGGATATTTCATTGGAGGACGTACCCGACTTACTTCCGGAGCTTAATTCATTAAGCACTCCCGCTTCCGTCAAGCTTATTGAGTGGATCAAGAATCCGTAAGCGGTTAACGCAAGTTTAGATATGTTACCCGCATAACAGATTCTCACACTTTCTTCAGGATCATCGGGAATCATGGAAAGCATCGGAAGAATATACTCCGGGAAGATTTTAGCATCACTAGGAGGAAAATCTCGAACCAAAGGTAAAATATCGCATAAAGTCTCCAAAGCAGCTGAACGAACAATTGCGGCTGAATCAGAAAGCATAGCGATTACATACGGAAGGACACGTTGTAACCGATCTTCATCGTCTATATATAACGAACATGATCTTAATAGAAGAACCGCACTTCGTCTTAATTGAGGCATTTTAACGTTACGTATACAAGAACAAAGAAGTGAAGCAATTAAGACCATCCCGTCACAGCTCATGCTATCTTGGGGTAAGGGTAAAAACGGCATTCCGAAAGTATCTGACTGATTGTCGTAATCAGATAATAACGAGTTTAAATCGCTCATTGTGATTTCTTTCAGAAAGGGATGATGATTCCTTTTAAATACATTGGAGATAGTTTGAAGTAGTTTTCCAGGAGATTGAAGAACGGCTGATTGTTTTTGAGAATTTGTAGAAGAGATTGGATCCTCCATTTTCGGGTTTATATTAGTATAACGGGTATTTTCTTTACCGTCAATAAGTAAAGTACTAATATCACCAGCTTTATTTCCTAACATCTGTTTGAGTATCTCCGGGAACGAAAGTTGGCACAATGCAACCTGAATAAAAATTAATGATATGATAGCCAAGCATCTTAGACGAATAAAAAGAAAGTTAAATTCCGATTTTCGTCCCTGTGGTTTAGAAATTGCCATTTTGTACCTATGGTTTGTAGTTTGTTGCTATTTTCGTCCCTGGACAAATTCCTACCTTACCATCTCCAACCCAACCACTAAAAATAGAACACAAAGAGGCCCTTGGGGATGTGGTGGAATATCCCATCTGCATAGGGTTCTATTAGGCGCACACAATAATTGTGGCCACTGAGTTTATCAGAGCTGATTTCTTGCAGTCACAATTTGTCAGATATAATCTGGGACACCCTTCCAAAAAAAAAACACTAAAAATGGAGGGTCCATCCTAAAATAAATCAACTCCAACCACACACTAAAAACCTTCTTTAATATTAGATAATAATAATAAAATAATACATGTATTTATAAAAACTTAATATTATATATATAGAGGGAGGTTCAAGAAAAAACACTAAAAAAAGAGAAAACTGAAGAGCACCCTGGGAGCTCTCCATTCGGACAGTATGTACAAATGCATACAAGCGATTGAAGCTGTATTTTTTCTATGCACCAATGCATATATATCCATTAGTGCATATGCACAAATGCATGTTACAAATTACTAGTATGCATTTGTGCATACCATCCAGATGGAGGGCTCAAGGGTGTTCTTCAGTTTTCTCTTTTTTTGGCGTTTTCCCCTGAACCTGACCCTATATATATAACTATAAAAACTTAATATTATATTAACATTTGACTTATAAAGGCTACGTTTGGAGGCCTCTGCTTTTTTAGCGTTTTAGTGGTGGGTTGGAGATAAAAAGTTAAAAACATCTCCATTTTTGTGTTTTTAGTGTTGGGTTGATGCCCAAAGGGACCAAAACAGTAAAGAATTGTAAACCACAAGGACCAAAATCGCAAGTTTTAGCAAACCATAGGGACGAAAAACGTAATTTACTCAAAAAAGAATGATTAATAATTATAAAACAGAAAGTAGAGAAAATCTTACCCGAGAATCAGAATTATTTCGATTCAAATTGGAATATAAATTGTGTAGAAACGGTGAGAAATAGCACGGAAACACAACACCTGCATAGCTTTGCAGGTAGCTTTCAGCAGAACAGCGTGAATCTGGATCAAGCTGAATCATATGAAGAATCATCTTGCGGATACCAGAATCCGGAATCTGCAACATACAGTATATATAACAAATTATACCCATTTAACCAACTTTTTTGCAAGATTAAATACTGGCCACAAAAATTTGGTCCACATAATATGAATTCATATCTAAACAATTTTCATGACTCTGAAATTAACCTCCATCATCTCTTAAATTTTTCATGATATTCTCAGAAAATACAAAACTGTCTGTGTGGATTAATCGGTCTATATAGATTGGGAATGTTTTTGTTTGGGAAGGTTTTTCCATAGATGGAAGAAGTGTGTTTTTTAATTGGAAGGGGCAGGTATTGAAATATTTTGGCTTCCCACATAAAGCTCCCCCCCCCTAGAAGCTTACCGAATAAGTCACTCTATATCATTAAGCCACTGACAAACAGTCGTGTATAGTTGACTGAATAAGCTGTGAGTCTCATTAAGTTGCTAACAAACATACCCTAAGTTGTGTTAGGGCTATGTAATCCACAAATTTATGAATTAAGCTCATGACAGAAAAACAAAAGCTCAATACGACCCCACCAACTGATCTTAGGACTTTGTTAGATTTTAAACGAAGGATTAGAATTTGTAGGATTTTGGAGATTCCTTCCGTGAAAAAAGAATGAACCAAACAAAGGATTGGAATTTGGTCAATGGAATTCAACATTCCAATTCCATAACTGTGAACCAAACGCCACCTAAGAGGATGAGAAATACTACTCATGAATCTTGTGGCCTTTTGATAATATATTTGGTATGAAATGATAAAATAACAATGATGAGGAACACAATGAATCATATGTAACATTAAACTAGGACTTGGGTTATAAAGAAAATAGAAGAAAACATGAGAGCCAACAAAGCGAAGTCATGATAAGTGTACCTTCTCCAAATGTTGGCTTGGATCAAATTGCCCCCTCCGATAGGCAAGTAGTTGAGATAGTTCAAAGAGGGGCTGACCCTCAAGGAAAAGTTCCGCAATGACACACCTGGAGGAACAAGCAGATAAGTGCAATATAGAGAGGAACAGGAGGGCGGGGGACCTCCCTTAACCTTATTAGAAAAGGATGAAAAAGATGGTAGACAACTAGACAAGATGGAATATAGATTGCAAAAATAACATGTGGGTAGTGCGACCATTGATTTGAATAACTAAATACATGATGAGGGTGTGTCATCTGAGTAGCCGAGCCTATCTAGGTTTGCTCATCCTCTCAACCTTATAATTTTTCTTTAATATTTGTATCATTTTTTAGCATCAACTAGTTTGTGGTGTTACATGCTCATGTAAACACAAATGATTAGCATAAGCTCTACCCAAATTTAGTTACACGTTTTTTAAGTATATAATGTTTAGTTACACATATTAATATTAGTTATATCTGACTACAATAGGACTCCTGCAATAAATGCCACAACTTTTTCTAGGGGATGGAATTTATCAACTTAGTGTGAAATCCCCAAAGATCATTGAGCCACCCCCTATATTTCTTGCTGGTTTCATTACTCATGATGGCAGATGCATCACTGGATTGCTAATTACGATACATTTATTTATATTATTATCTATGGAAGTGAGAATGCAAACAAGTGTGTGGCATCAAAAAGATAAAAGGTCTTGAATTAAATAACAAACGCCTTACCCAACAGAAAAGATATCCATTGATGGCCTTAAAGGTGCATCATGTGCAACTTGAATCTCACCTCCATGCTCATAAAACCTCTGAAAATCAATCACATGATCAATAAAACCTAAATTGAAAAGATGTCCATTGCTGGTTTCATTACTCATGATGACAGAGCAAAGAAATACAAATTTGAGGAAAAGTAGAGAGTAAGAAGACAAAAATGCACGGAATGAGTGAATGCAACAAAGTTTAAAAGATAATAAATGGTTAAGATTTAAGGTTGCAAAGCACAGCTCAAAGGAGCAGTTATTCCATCCTCCAATTAAAAGATATGAAAACTCTGTATAACGGTATACAAGATGCTCTCACATCCATATAAAGAACAAAGTAGTAAAGTCCTATTTGATGAAAACTAAGATTACTAACAATATGCACAAGTAGTTGAATATGTACACTTTTAGAATTAGAAGTCAATTGCCAATTTAGAATGGCTTGGGTCTAAAAAGAAGGGTCTAATTTATCATGAAAAAAGAAACAAATTTTGTCATCTTTTTGAGGCAGCAAAATCCACATAGTAGTAAATATATATATATATATATATGTAGACCGGCTTCCGAGTTATACCCGATTATTAAGCCAAAAAGTGCTTTTAGATATTATTTGGTAGTTCCATTCCAAATTATAAGAGCACAAAACAAAAATGCACTTATAAATTGGAATCACATTTTAATAAGGAGCACTCACCTCCGGTGCAAGATAGCAGCGTCTTCTTCCTCCAGTATCAAAGAAAAAGGAGAAATCGGATGGATCGTCATGCGGAATATAGGTTGGTTTAAATGATGCAAAGTCAGCAAGGTAAAGCCAGTTCCAAGAAGTCACCAGCACATTCTCACACTTGATATCCCCTGAGATATATTTATATTACACAGCTGACAACAGAAACCATATATGATAAACGCTACATAAAGGATTTCCTTAAATCAACGAGCTCACCATGACAAACTCCGTTAGCATGGCTCTGTTGTACTGCATAAAGTAACTACACAAAAACACATAAAGATTACTTTTTAGAAAAAGTTATTTAAATATAATACGAAAACTGAAACATGTACCACTATAGTACCAATAAATTATCAATATGACTAACTTAAAGAAACAAGGTTTGAACCTGAAACGCCAACCATTTCTTCTCAACAAGGCTGAGGAAAGGCCGTGTACTCAATCGGTCATGAAGATTATTGAAGAAGTACTGCCTCAACAAATAAGCAGCTTTATCTGTTTCGAGCCAAAACTGTAACATATTCCATTTATGAAAAAAATAAGTAAAATAAATTTAGTTGAAATGAGAAGTCATAGAAATCCTTTATGTGCCTTTTTCAACTGCAAAATCAGAGACACCTAAAAGGGGTGAAGAAATATACTCCTCTTGATGTTTTTATGGCATATCGAAGAATAAATTAGCTTCAATAACAACCTAGTGTAATTAAAAAACTTCCTGTGTGCGTGCATAATACTAAATAATATCCATATATTAACATTTATATTATTTAAATAGCCTTACTTTTCATATGATCCACATATACAAATGATTTATGGTTTTCTAGTTAGTTCTCACCTTTTCATAAAATGAGAAGTTGCCAGTCACAAGAGGTCTATATAATATGCTACTATCTTAACACAATCTAAAGATTTCTGGAAGATATGACCAAATAAAGGAGTTACCTACAGTGAGTTAAGGAACATTCTACATCAACTGTCCAACCTTAATATTGTAAGTAAGCATTCTTCAACTTCCAACTGATGAAAGCATTCCCTCAATCTTTTATGTCCCATGAGAGCCACAGCAAACCATAGCATTCTGAGTAGAAAAGCCAGATTGCTTTGGATTTTGGAGATACGCCTAATGGTAGAGTTGCCTAGACTATTATATGAGGCATTCTACACCAATTTTCTGATGATACTATAGTCTATACACATTCTTATAATTACCAGTTATGAAAATATGATCATTCTACATCTGGCTTTTCTGTCCCTGGCTCCCTTGGAGCCGCTGCTGTAACATCCCAGGCCAACCGTACCAGATATTGTCTGCTTTGTCCACACCTGGACTCATGGTTTTAAAACGGTTTTAAAACGCGTCTGATAGAGGAGGTATCCAAGTCCCTTATAAGGCAACTTTTGTTCTCCTCCCCATCCAATGTGGGATATTACAGCTGCAATATCATGGCATTTTGAATTCTGATTACACCAAATTAGTCCAGATAATGGAGTTACCTGGATCATAGAGAATAAATTTACCATGACTTATGATACTTTAAGCATACCTCAATTTATCACTCATGATACTATTGAGTGTTCTTCAACCCATAAATCAATTGTGATACTATGAATCTTCTGCATCATTACCTAAAGATACTGCAATTATACATCCACTTTCCAATTATGAAATTATAAGAATTCTAAATCAACTCCCCAATGATGAAAGAATCCATATTAAAAATCGATTCACACTTTTGAACTGTTTTTCTTTATCATTGACATAACAACCACTCCCTCTCTTCTAAAAAAATAGGTGCTTTTTTAGCCCAACCTAGTGCTTTTCAAATGCAAAACTGATGTGAATTTGTTGCAACATCGATACCATTATTTGCCTGCATGCTAGAGTTCTATGTAGTCATCATTTAAATCCCTACCTACTTTCCTTAGGTTATTTACTCATATAGCATAAGTATATAATTTATCAAACCTGGAAAGGCCAAACGTGAGGGTTTTCAATACGGCCAAATATCTCCCGAATCTGCGATAATCGTCTCTCATGATCTCGAAGATCAACGGAATCACCACGCTTGAAATAGACCTTGACTAGAATCAAACCTTCGTCGTGCTTGCACTGTATCGACTTCAAAAACCGACCTCTTCCCAACACTTCCTTGAGCACCAAATTGTACGATGACGGTAAGTCGTGGAGGTAATACTCCGACGCCGAAGCTTGCGTCGTTCTTGCGATCTTATTACCCATGGTGCTAATCAAATTTCAATTCGTAGCTTGTACTGCTAGGGCTTCAATGTCAGCAAATTTATGAACTTTTCTTGTGAGTTTGATTGAATAATCATGCATGTTTTTGTGGTTCTTCTAGGGTTTTTGATTGGTTTCTCCGATCGATCGGAAGTCACCGCCGATCAACAGGGGAAGAAGAAGGATTTGGGTTTTTATTACGTATAAACGGAGCTAGCGTAGCCGTTAGTATCACCATTGTGATATGAATATAATTGTTTTACTGAGTAAATTATAGATTTGGTCCCTATAGTTTGATGATTATTTTAGAATTGGTCCTTAAATTTTATTTAATATAGAAACAACCCTTAAGGTTTACATTTTGTAATGGATTTTGTCCCTCGCTCTAAGGGTAAAATGGTCCTTTCATTATTTCTTTGTTTTATTATTTTTTTAGTAATTATTTTTATTTCCTCCGATATTTTTTATTAAAATAATCATTTTTTTCTTTATCCTTTTTCCTTTTCTTAAGAACCCTTTTCCCCTGGCTCCCCTTTGTTTGAAACCTTATAGTCGTTTATCCCATTTGTCTAAGATCTTGTTGGCAGTAGTGACGAATAAATGTTGTCCAAGGGCAGTTATGGTGATTGTTTTGCATCTGTCGAGGATGGTGCTTGTTATCCAGGGTAGTCTAGAGTTTCGATGGTAGATGTTGCTTGATGTTGACGGTAGATACATATCATGCGTCTGCATCTTGTAATTTATATTAAGGTTTTTGATAGTTTAGGATTTTAGATTTGTTAATAGTTTAGAATTTCGTAACCATAGAATACGACCCGAATCGAAATACGAATACGCCTCTGTGAGCTTTGGCAATATTGTTAATCAATTCCATAATCAGTACCGTTTATGAATAGCATTTCCCGTTGTGGTTTGAGCAGCAAATGGCGTCCCTCTTATGGGTTCGAATGAAACAAATTTAGTCATTAGTAAAGCCGAAGTCAATGAGGATACTACCGTTAAGAGATTAAATAATTCTTATTCAATCTCCATCCGTTTTAAATTTAGTTTGTGTTTGTGTTTGCTTTGCTTTATGTTTTTTTGTTGTGTTTTGGCGACTGTGGATGGTAGCAAGTGGTTTTGGGTGAGGTGGGGGGGGGGGGGGGGAGTTTGTGGTCATTACTTGTTGCTAATCATATGTTAAAGAAATAACAGATAAATATTTATTAAAAAAATGTTAAGGTAGATAATAGGTAAAATGATCATTTTGCCTCTTGACTTAACATAAATCTGGACAGACAAACGTTAGACTGAGGAACTAAATCCAAAACAGAATACAAACCTTGATGGATTTCTATAATTATTGAAGTTCAAGGACCAAATCAATAATAATCACCAAAACATTGGAAGGAAGTGTATAATTTACTCGTGTTTATTTCTACTAGCTCGTTGAGTTTTTTGCTTGAAAAGTGGTACAATAAGAGGTCGAATATACGTCTGTGTACGTCTCTTCTTCAAATTCTACTTTCGGGTAAAATTGTAATTTTACGTTATCTAAACTGTTGATTCATATCAATTTACATACAATCGTTTTATAACTAGCACTAAATTATAAAGATGTTTTTTTAATCATTTTAACCACTTAATCATTCTACACCAAACGATCATGAAGTTGCTAAACAAACAACCTTTAAAAAATTCCATTCTAATTCATATCAGCCAAATGTGTGGTTAAACATCATTGAAACATCGACTTATTTTGATGAATTATAATTTCACGAAATTCTATTATACAAACAGTGGCGGACTTAATGTAGAAAAGGGGGGGTCCCATCCCCCAGTGAAATGTTAAAAAAAACTATGTAGGCTAAAAAATCTTGAAAACACTGTATATAGCCTTAATCCCCCCAGTAAATTTTTTCAAGGGACCCCATCTTACCGACGATTGACAAAACACTAAAAAAGTCTCTTAAAATCAATAAAAAACCCAAAAAAATCTTTTTAAATCGATAAAAACACTAAGAAAATCCTTCAGAATCGATAAAAATCATAAGAAAATGTTTTGAAATCAACTAAAAAACTTAAAAATTTTCCCGAAACACGTCAGGTGACTTTACACGCCTTTAGTTTATCTTAATAGGACCCCGGTGGACAAAAATCTTGGATCCGCCACTGTATACAAATCAAACTCCCTTAAGTGAACGATTAGTGATTTATGCATGTAACTATGTTCCAAACAACTATTGATGCAAGTTTGATTAATTACATTTTCAGATTCATTATTTATTAACAAAGAATATTGTATTTTTAAAAACAATTCAGAACAATAAAACATTACAACTCTTTAAATCGATCAAAATCAAAACTCATATATACAAAAATAGAAAAATGAAATAAACAAATGTAACATAATCAAAAATGACTTTGAACAGAAATGGTGTCTAATAAAGAAGTCATTTTTCCAAGTGATGAAAATAGAGAAGTCTTCTTGTTCTTGACAATATTGCCCTTGGGACTTAATGTTTGACTTTGACTTTGACTTCTAAATGGTGATTTTGTTGGCCATCTTGATCTCTTTGCAAGATCTTGAAAGCTCTTCAAATTTGCAAGTGATCCAAATGATTCAGATTTTCCTTAATAGTATTTTGATAGTCCCCTTCTGCATAAGTTACAAGTAAGACATGCTTTATAAGTTATACAATATCATATAGAAATAGCAATTACTGATGTAAAATGAAGGAATTTTTGTTAACAGAATCGAAATCGTCATTTTATTATTTACTTAACATAAAGAATTCAAGAGGGCTGAGGTTGAAATTGAATTCTATAATTCAATCTACTAAAATGTTATGGTTCTTTTGTGAGGAAAAAAATATATCAAGATACTGTTTACATTATAAATTAAACGTTAAACAAAATCTTACTTGATAGGTAACTGTGTCATGAGCTCGGATAGCTCGTACAGTGGACCATCACGAGATAATACTAAAGATGATGATGATGATGATGATAATGTGTCGTCAATCATTTCAGAGGAAGAAGATGATTCTACAGAATTGCACGAATCATTTGAGCATTCTTTGACAAAAAAATCATATTCGTATTCATCTGTAATATCGTTTATAGCTTTGGTTAAAACCCATTGATTTTGTTCCAATTGGCTTCTTTTATCACTTGAAACATAACCCATTTCTTGGAATATTTGGCTCTTTGATGATCTAAGTCGTGGAGAAGAAGAAAGTGTATGATTGGGTTTATTTGTGTTGATGTAGGAATATGGTATTGGGTATGTAATATATTACTTGTTGGGGGTGGGGTGGGGTGGGGTGGGGTGGGGTGGGGGTAGGGGGTATGGGGTAGGGGGGGGGGGGGGGGGGTTTGGGTGGTGTTGGATAAGGTCCATGTATTACTTTGAACGCATCCATGTATGAGTCACCAAACATTCCATCTATGGGAATGGATCTCTTTCAACTTTGCAGCTTTGTTCCAATAAAGGACACAAATTAATATATATATATATATATATATATATATATGAGTGGTATCCGTTGCAAATTATTCAATATTTGCAAACTTGCAAACTTACCATTATCCAATAGAAATAAGCCACGTGGATAATATTATTTTAATATTTTATTAATAGTTTATTAATTCATTGAGGGTATCATCATCATTTTATAATTTAACCATTTTTAACTTAATATTTACTAATTTCCTATCATGAACACACTTTCTGACGACTTCGTCTTCTCTGGCGAGTTTTCCGGCAAGTTTTCTCATTCATGAATATACTTTTGCCATTCGTGAATACACTTTCACCATTCGTGAACACTTTCAACATTCATGAATATCCAATTGGTGCTTTATCATTGTGTTCACGACGAGTTTGCACAGTTTGCAAAAATCGATTAGTTTGCAACGGATACCACCCCTATATATATATATATATAGGTGGCTTCTTGTGTTAACCTAATAATTTGTGTTACCCATCGTTCACTGGTGAACACCATTCATCAGTGAACGAGCATCGTGTTCGTCGGTATACGAGCATCGTGTTCACCAGTGAACGAACATGGTGTTCACCAGTGAACGATGGGTTAACACGGTTAACACAAATAAGTGAGTTAACACTTGAAGGAGCCTCTCTATATATATATATATAATAAAGAAAGAGGGAGAGAGGTGGAGTTTAAACGAGAACACCTTTGTTTATGAAGACTTCTCATATCGAGGCTCTTTTTGTCAATAATGTTGTGATAAATCGAAAACCAATGTATATATATGACGATAATCATGTAAAATAATATTTTTATATCGTTCTCATGAATTTTTAATTTTTTTGTGGTTTTTATTTATTTATCCCTTATACATATATAAGTAAAATATTAATTTCAATGTTTTATTTGGTAAACTGGGAATATGGGATGTCTTATATAACTACTAGACGGATACTCGTGTAATGCAGGGAAATACATTTTGATTTTAATGTTTCATTTTTTTTGTGTTTATTGATGTTATAATTGTTTTATTTGATTTTGAGAAAACGATTTTTACTGTTTCATTTAAAAATTCTCTTTTTCATGTAATTTCTTTACTTCAGTTTTTTTTTATTATAGTTTAATTTAGTTTTAATAACGAAATAATTTATTTCTTGTTTAATAATATAACTTTAAAAAAAAATTAAGTATATATTTTGTTAGAAATCTGGATTTTTTATATTTAAAATTAGATGTTTATCCTATATTTCATTATGTTTATCTATAGTTAGTTATACGAATTAGAAATTTAGCTTTAATAAGTTGTACTTACCCATAATTACTTGTAATCTTGGATTTTAAATACCCAGTCCTTGGGCTGGTCCAGTCTTTGACTGGGCTGCCTTCCCCCCCGCGGCCTAGTCACAGATTGTGGTTGGGCTCTAGGTCCATCGGCTGATTAGTGGGCTGCCCTTGGATGTCCGATACTGCCGGGAGGCGTGCGTGCGTGTGTACGTGGTAGTCGTTCGTGGGTTTGATGCCGCTATGCCTTTAAAAAAAAGTACTACGTGTATAAAAAGTACCTGGAAGTCCCAGGAAGGATGAGTAAAAATCCTCTTGTGACCACAAAGATTCAAATGCGATGACTCCAGATTACCCGCAAATCAGATGCTTTTTCTAATATAGTCAGCTCGCATAACGAATTAAATATTCAGGTTAATAAAAAAAAACTAATGATTAATTTTTACGATTACAATTATCAGATTTTAAGAAATACTCCATCTATCAAAATAAATTTCCACATTTTTTATTTATGTTTGTTTTAAGATGAATGTTCATCTTCAAAAACAAATAACTAAACTTCTAGATCTATCCTCACTTAAAGAATAAATGCTAGTATAAAACTATAAAGAGTAAAGTTATTGTTTAATTAATTAAAAGTTATGATAATTATTTGAAAAATTAATTATTTTAACCCTTTTAGAAATCAAAATTATTAAATTGACCATTTTCTCTTCACTTTTACCAAAATGACCAAAATACAATTGAAATACCCAACGAAAATTTTGAATCCCTCCGCCAAACCTCAAATCCTCCGCCAAATTTGGGGCGGAGGTTATAAATTGACAATTTCTTATTAATATTTACATTTTTTACCCTTAAAGTTAGTTAATAAATTACTTTAGGTACTTTACTTTTTAATTTTTCGTTTTACACCCTTATCACATTAACACACATATTCGTATATCAATTAAAATACGTCTAAAAATACGTTTTTATTTTAACAAGTTACACCATTATAACCGTCTCGACAATACCTTCGAAATGATCCCAATATTGAATATTTTCGATTTAGTTATTTACTTTTAAAGCCAATTATTCTCTCGATCGATGAATATGAATATTTTCACAAAATTCGGAATATTAATTAAAATATAATGCTATTATTTTTTAACGACAAAGTATAATATTATGGATATATAAAAAAATAAAATATATAAATTATAGTGAATTTGTACTACTTTTGTGTTCTTGTCATTTTTATAATAAAAACCATATAAATTAGTATTCATGTAAAATAACACATAATGCTATTATTTTTTGTAAGTTGATCGTCTTTTCCGACTATTAAAATATTATATTGAGGCTGAAAAATTTACTCATGAAAGGTATTGGAGAAGGAGAGCATGGAAATATGCTTGAAAGATTTTTTGTATTTTATTTCTGTAGTCCCCTCCGCACTGTGTATATATCATTTATTCAATAATGGGTTAATTATAGTATATATTGTAATAACCTTAAAAACCGATGCAATATGTGTTATTTTACATGAATATTAATTTATATGGTTTTTATTATAAAAATGACAAGAATACAAAAGTAGTGCAAATTCACTATAATTTATATCTTATTTCTTTATATATCCATAATATTATACTTTGTCGTTAAAAAATAATAGTATTATATTTTAATTAATATTCCGAATTTTGTGAAAAATATTCATATTCACCGATCAAGAGGATAATTGGCTTTAAAAGTAAATAACTAAATCGAAAAATATTCAATATTGGGCTCATTTCGAAGGTATTGTCGAGACGGTTATAATGATGTAACTTGTTAAAATAAACACGTATTTTTTAGACGTATTTTAATTAATATACGAGTATGTGTGTTAATGTGATAAGGGTGTAAAACGAAAAATTAAAAAGTAAAGTACCTAAAGTAATTTATTAACTAACTTTAAGGGTAGAAAATGTATGTTAATAAGAAACTATCAATTTATAACCTCCGCCGGAGGATTTGAGCTTTGACGGAGGTATTTTGATAAAAGTGAAGAGAAAATGGTCATTTTGGTAATTTTGATTTCTAAAACGGTTAAAATAATTAATTTCCCTAATTATTTACGTCTAAAATTAAACACTTTTACTGTAAACATAATAATACCTTTTTTATGTCAAAATTTACTTTCTTAATAGTAGATTTGGTGCTATTTGTAATGACAAACATTTATTTTTCCATTTTTTTAATAAACAAGTAAAACCAATTTGAACCACAAATTAAAATAAGGGTGCCTAATTAATTAATTAATTAAAAATGAACTATTTTTAGTGGTCGGAAATTCGTCCTCGTGGTTGCCTAGTCACACCTTGGTCCAATGATGATTAGTTATGAATAAATAAAGTTCAAATTTTGTGAGTTTTATTTTGGTCCATTTATTGTCCTGAAATTAATAAATAATTTATAAAATAATGGTTTTTTAAACTTACTTTTAGTTGATGATCACATAAATAGTTTTCGTTTTTAATTTTTTTTTTGAACGGCAAGTTAGTAGTTAGTAGTTAGTAATTCGGACCCACAGTGACATCCATATGAACAGTATGTAGGACCCGAACCTTCACCTTAGAGGATAAACCCCCACTCCTCCACCATTTATAGGAAAACCACCACTTTCAAGGCTCGAATCCGAGACCTTGTGGATGATGTAAAAACCTCGGTACCGCTAGACCAGAGGCCCTTTGGTGTTTTTAAAAATTTAATAATTGAACTTAAACATGTATAATAAATGTTGCAAACGCAAATAATAAACAGAAATATATATTAATTTAGTCATGAGAATTTCAATTTGTTTAAAAGGTTATATTTGATTGAAATGTTAAGTCAAACTAGGGGTTAAAAGGATTAAAAAAAGTTCACTTTAATGTAATTGGGTCTAGCTAGAGTTAGCTGATAAGCTAGCGGATGACTTATAAGCTAGCTGGTAGATGATAAGTTAGATGATGAAAAAATCATGTTTGGCAAAACTAGCGTATAAGAATCTAAAATGACCAAAAAGAGCACATTAAAAAATAAAAATAATTAATAATTAAAATTAATGAGGGTTATAATCGGAAAAAATGACAATAAGCTCCCAAAATACTACTCCAAGTAGCGTTTCAGTAAGCTAGCTTATAAGCTAACTTATAAGCTAGCTTATGATTTGCCAAACGTGTATGCTGAAAATAAGCTAGCTTATTTTTGCCAAACATAGCCAAAGTGTCGTTTAATTAGCCATAATATGATAAAATTTGAAGGAAATAAAATGATTAATTTCATTCACGTGTTATGATTCAATCTGAGTTTTAGTACATAATTCAATCTGAATTTATGTTCTTTGAGTTTTAGTAAGGAATTTCAATTCCATTTCATCATATCTTTTATAAAAGAAACTATATACTTTTATATTTACTCTAATTTATTATATCCCACTATACCGCTTATCAACACCGTCATCACTGCCACCACCATTTAGTTACTAGAACCCTTGTCATTTGGTTTGATGGAATGGTTTAAGAGATTTGGATTTCGTGAAATATGAAATCTTTGGTGTGTTTAATCTGTAGAACTTGAAATGGATCTGAATTCCGACAAATCATATGAAATCCTGTAAAATACCAACTACCCTGTGGGGATTTCTGAAACCAATGTGGGATTTCAGTTCCGAACTTTCCTTTAAACCAACTGTGACATTGGAATAGAATCCAATTCTGAATCCCACAAACCAAACACCCTTAATTGTATCCAAGAATTTGCATTCCTAAATTTGGGATAACAATCAAGTAAGTTGAATAAAGATCCAAGAAAGATATCAAAACATTTCATACCCTTTGTTGAATATTTAAATTTAAGCCAATTGGCAAGCATGCCCTTAAAAGATTGTATGCAATAAACATATGATATTTATATCTATAAGAATTTGTGAAATATCACAATAGTGTAATATTATGGTATGCAAGTTTATAGTACATATTTAGGGGATAAATTATACAATAAAATCTTATTATAATGTAATCTATTTCGAAAAATTTATAGGGGGTTCCAAGCAAGTCACCAAAATCGCAAGATCAATATCCTTGTCCTCAAACTTTTTGATGAATGGGTGACTCTACAGATACGAGTGAAAGTCAAAAGTCAGGCCACCAGTGAAAAAAGTTGTCATTAATAAAAATAACGAAAGGGTGATCACACAATACCAAAAGGTCTAAAGCCGACGATCTATTTACAGGGTCTTTCTGTATGCTGCATAATATGCAAATAAAATGGTAAGAAAAACTTTAAATGATAGATATCATCTTATGAAGATTAAAAGTGTCATTCTCTTCGATGATCTTTACAATGACCAAAATGAAAGAAGTGCTCGTTATACGTTTTATGGGTCCACATCTTTATTTATTCTCACATCAAGTAAATAAGACCCGTAAAACAAAACAAACATAACCACAAGGCTTGTGGCGTACTGGTTAAGACTTGTGGGGGATGAGGCTAGATAACCCATCTATCCCAAGTTCGAATCCAGGCACAAACAACTTGTGGCCACTGGGGAATTATCTCAAGGCTGCATGCTTTAGCAGTCTTAAAATTGTCAGAGATTAGTCTAGGCAAATCCCTAGGATATCCTTTCCAAAAAAAACATGATCATACTATCCATATGAGGTTGTCCACAACCCAAAAAATTGTAGTAATTTATTCTTGTGAATGTGTCATGTTATGTGATCAAATATAAGTTCCATATTGGTCAGATTTGGACCATTTCATCTGTATATATGTTGGAACCCTCCTCTCCTCAACTGCTATTTAGAGAGTAATTTGATTAAGATTTCACATATTCTTATATGGTATCAAAGCCAACGTCTACCACTTTGGGACAATCTATGCCTATCTATCCTCCCTTGGAGGGGGCTGTTTGGTTGGTTTTCTATTAAGTCTGATATAGATAAAATTTTATGCGTAGATTAATCTGTCTGTATAAACTGGAAAGATTTTTGTTTGGAGGGTCTTTTCGTAGATGAAAGGTTTTTTTTTGATCGGGAGGGGCGGGTTTGTAAAATCTTGGCTTTCTACATAAAGCCCTCCCTAGAAGCTTACTAAGGGTGTGTTTGGTTGGAGGTATTAAGCAGGAATTAATGGGAATGATAATAAAAGAAACTGTTTGATTATATATAATATAATGAATTCATTCCCCCTCAGACGCCCAAATTTTCATTCCCATTTTCATTCCCTTGCCAGAACCAAACGCCCCCTAAATAAGTCATCTTTTTATATCATTAAGCCACTACCAAACAGTCATATATAACTGACTGAATAAGTCATGAGTCCCATTAAGCTCATTAAGCTGGCCAATAGTCTTGTATCGGCTATATTTGTATCATTCCACATATTCTCACAATATGATATATGAACTTCAAATACTTTTAATGAAGTTTCATGTTTTAAACTTGAGCTTTATCTATAATCTAGATAACAGTAACAATATCAAGAAAAATAACGATTGGTAGGTTTGAGTTTCGACTTACCACGCAGAGACAAACGAACAAAACTCTGGAGAAAATTGATCCGGTGGAGCAATAGGTGGTGGCTTTGAAACAATGGCTTCTAAAAGCTCATAAAAAGTTGGCCAACTTTGTTGATCTTCAGATTGTATGAAGGGAAATCTTCCTATAGCACACTCCAAGATCACTAAGCCCAAACTCCAAATGTCACTTTTATAATCATAAGTTTTCCCACTTATCCTTTCAGGCTAAAAAAAAGATTGATCATAAAGAGGATCAGTTTTCATTCAAGAAATCTTGAGTGTGCTAAATATCATGAATTATATTTAAAAGTTAAAACAACCAACATGATGTTTGGTAACTAAATTTGGGTCATATTTGACAACCATAAAGTAGCTTATTTTTTGAGTTTACTGGAAAAAAAACTCCTACGGTTACCCATAAACTAGCTTGGCTTTTTCAAAAAGCTACTTTTCAAGTAGTGTTTCAATAAGCTTTCAAGGGTTTTTTTCCACTTTTGCCAAACTATGCCCCTTATATTTTGAGAAATTTTCCAAATTAGCCATTTTTTACTTGTGGTTTTTCACCAAATAGCCGATTTCTCTCCAAAGTTATCAAAATGGCCATCAAATTCACAATTGCGAAGGGGTGAAAATGTAAAAAAAAGTTTCTGAACTACGTTCGCAATTTCAGGGACCAAATATGTAAAATTTGGAAATTTCATTCGCAATTGTGAAGTTGATATTGCGAACCTAGACCAAATTTTATATATTTGGTCCCTGAAATTGCGAACCTAGTTCAGAAACTTCTTTTCTTTTACATTTTTACCCCTTTCGCAGTTGCGAACCTGATGGCTATTTTGGTAACTTTTGAGAGAAATGGGCTAGGAGGTAAAACCACAAGTAAAAAAATGACTATTTTGATAAATTTCCCTTATATTTTTCCAATTAATTTTTCAACATATCCTTTTATTTTAGGTAATTTTGCATTATCATCCAGCTTAATAGATAATTTTTTACCAAACCTGACTAATATATCCGCTAACAGCTAGCTTATTAGCCAACAACTAGTTTTTCAACTAACGATTAGCTTAAAATATAGGTTGCTAAACATATCAATTCTTTTCTAAAGACAAGTAATCCATGAAAATTCGACTTACCGACATGTAATTGTATGTTCCAACAAATGTATCTCGTTGACCCATGGAACTCGCAAGCATTGCACTTACACCAAAATCTGTAATCTTTACTTCTCCTTTTTGGTTAACAAGTAGATTAGATGGCTTAATGTCCCTGTGAATAACATGTCTTTCATGGTGCAGATAAACAAGACCCTGCAATACCTGTGAATATAAACATTATGATGATCTTATACTTCTCTTTCAAACAATGCAAGAGAAAAGTTCATTTAGGAACCGTAAATATTTTGATACCCAAGGAACCAACATATTCATAATGAATATGCATAACTATTCATTATGAATATCATGAGTATTCGTTATGAATACCATGACTATTCATTATGAATACCATGAGTCCATGACTATTCATTATGGATACCATGAGTCCATGACTATTCATTATGGATACCATGACTATTCATAATGAATATGCATGACCATTCATAATGAATATCATGACTATTCATTATGAATATCATGAATGTTCATTGCATATCATGACTATTCATTATAAAAATTTTGGTTCCTAGTTTCTAAAAAGATTCACATTTCTCAAAATGAACCCACCCAGATGGGGAGAACTGTTAAATATGCACTAACCTGTTTGCAGACAACTGCAAGATATGGTTCAAGAATCGTGTTAAGTTGTCTAATTACGTCTGTTAAAGATCCACGGTCCATATATTCAAAAACAAGAGAGATAGCTCCATTGCGATAGAAAGAGTGATAACAGATAACGATATGAGGGCATTGAGATGCTTGATTGATTTTGAGCTCCTGCACAATTTGTTTACGTATATCCTCTTGTATGTTCATCTGGATTACCTGTGACCACCATCCATGGACTTTGAAAAGTTATAACAAATTAAGAATGCCAATCCACTTAACTTATCAGAAGATTATGGTGGGTCATCATATAGAAATAGAGCTTTAGGGCATGTTTGTTAGCAGCTTAATGGGCTTAATGGGAGTCACAGCTTATTCGTTGAGCTATATATAACTGTTTGGTAGTGGCTTAATGATACAGAAAGTGGCTTCTTCAGTAAGCTTCTAGGGAAGAGCTTTATGCAGAGAGCCAGAAAAAATTCAAACCTACCCCTCCAAATTAAAAAGCTGGCTCCTTCCATCTATAAAAAAACCCTCCCATACAAAAACCTTTCCAATCTACAAACACAGATTAATCCACACAGACAGCTTTATCCATACAACTTAATGGAAAACCAACCAAATAATGTGACTCGCAGCTTATTCGATCAGCTATAAATGACTGTTTGGCAGTGGCTTAGTAATATAGAAGGTGGCTTATTCAGTAACCTTATAAGGGGAAGTTTTATGTAGGAAGGCAAGTTTTTTCCAAACTTGCAGAAAGCCAAAGCCAAGTTTTTGCCATACTTTCCCCTCAATTAAAAAACACGCTCATTTCATCTACGAGAAAACTCTCCCAAACAAAAACCTTTCCAATCTACACAGACATATTAATCCATACAGACAGCTTAATCCATACAGAACTTAACAGAAAAGCAATCAAGCGGCCCTGAGTTAATAATAATCTGACCTTCAAAGCAAACAACGTCCCAATCCATTTATGTCGAACCAGTTGAACAACACCTCCACTTCCTTTTCCAATAACTTTGATGGTTTCAAGGTCTTCCAATGAAAATTGCAGATCAATCTCCTTAGCATCAGATTGCTGTCCAAATAGCAAACCAAAATTTAGCTTTTATGATCCAAACATCATACAGATAATTTGGATTTAAAAATGAAAAATTAAAGCAGATCAAATTTCACAAATAAGATCTAGTTTACACTAGATCACACCACAATAATCTGTAAACTCCATTGAATGAAAAAACATCAGAAACTTACACGATTCTCCTTATCCTCAGATGCGAGTCTTAATCCCTTCATATTTAGAAGTAAATCTCCATCATGAAATGTCCCACTCGCTGTCCTATGAATTCACTATAATAATCAAATACAACAACCGCAAAACTATATCTAACATAAACGAGATCATAAATTTCTTCAAATTAGGGCTTCTTCACATAATCCGAACACAATTACGAATCAAAAAAAGGAGAAAACTGTATCTTATTTCAAAATTCAGAAAGAGATCGTATTTAAACTTACAAGAAGCTGGTAATTGGAGCCTTTTGAGCAGGAACAGAGAGCTTGAGCTGCTTCAATTGCTTCATGCCCTTCATCGGTGCCATAGAATTAGGGTTTCTCTCAACTGTGTGTGTTTGTGTGTGTGAAATGGAGAGAGAATGATAATGGGAATGGGTAAGCTGCCGACCGACGCCATGGAAAGTAATAAACAAAATTCAAATAAAGAAGACCGCCAAAACTTCAAAGGATTCTTACAAATGTAGCCACTTAAGTATTACATTATGTCCATTCCAGCCCCTAAACTAAATATTTATTACATATTATTACTACATTAAAATTTTCTTATAGTTTTGGTCCCAAATATAACCCAATTTGAAAAATAAAAACTTCTAGGGTAAAAAATATAAGTTATAAATAACAAAATATGGTAACTTGGTAAGTGAAATATAAATCGGACATCAGTATTATCAATAGAACTGTTGTAATTATGACTATGGGAATGAATTAGTTAGATTGAAATATTTATTGAACAACATTGCAACCTTCAACAGAAGTGTTCCATGTGCAACATTATTTGGTTGCACCAATCTCATAGACTGCTTTTTCTTTCACGTCATAGGTAACAGAGTCTCATTGGATTTTCCCATTGATTTAAAAACATGAATATAAAGTTATAAACCAACATGTGTCCTTGATTGTATCAGGTCCTCGATATTGTTTTTGGGTTCAACTCCATTGACGAAGACATCTTAATCTGATCATGTTCTATTTTTACATCAATATTGCCAGCATTTTGTGTCTTCTCTAGTTTGGAGATGATAAAAAGAAGGAAAATAAGAGACACTGTTGTTTTTTCCCTATACCTTTTAATACAACTGGTATAGTACCATAAACAATGTTGTGGACATCAAGTAACTCAAATCTCTTATGTAATGTGTAGAGCTTAAAATCTAAAAAATAAATAAACATTGATTGCATCATTTTGATGAGATTATTATAAATCAATCGTATTGACAAAAAAAATACCAAATTTTTATCAACCAAAATGCACTAAAATACAATGATGTCTGCTTTAATATTTATTTAGTGTGATTATTTTTTTCTTAATTAATGTAACAGCTAGCAAACATCCAATTTTTCTTATACTCATTTGACCGTTAACCTATAAATTTTGAAACTATTGATAAGATGGATGACTCAAATTTCATGTAACAATTCTTTTATTGACAAAAATGCATTAGAATCGACTTATAACACATAGGATGAATTTTGTTTATCAGAAAAATTTGATACAAAATAATGAAAACATGAATAATTGAACGTTTATTACACGAACTTGAGAACATTCTCAATCAAACTCGAGAACATAATAACAAAGATTCTCTCAAAATTGAGAGATTAAATTAAGATACTGTTTAACAACCATAGATTAACTTATTTTAAAAAAAAATTAACTTAATAAGCAACGTTGTTTAGATAAGGTTTTCAAGGATTTATTTTATTTTTACTTTTTTTAATCATGCCCCTTATATGTATTCAATTAATTTTTTAAATTGTCATTTTATATAGTCATTCAACTTATCATAAACATAATTAATGTCAACCAAACACGGGCTATTGATACGAAAGACAACATAAGACACAAACTTTTTCAGGCGAAAAAAGGCCCGTTTTTAATGAGTAAAGAAAAAGGTATGAGCTTTTTCAGTATAGCCAAGGTTGAAAAAATCCACATTCTGACTTTTTTGAAACCAGTCCTGCCCAAAATTCAGACTTTGGCTTTTTTGTGCATCTCTAGACATCCACCTAACCCTGACTTAACCATGGTTGCACGGCTCACTAGACCCCAGCCTTTTCAAGTCACGTTCATGACTTAACCATGGTTGCACGGCTCACTAGACCCCAGCCTTTTCAAGTCACGTTCAGACTTGGGCTTTTTTATGCATCCCTAGACTATAATCCACCTAACCCAGACTTGACCATGGTGTGCAACCGGACCAACACCAGTCCACAAAATCCAAATCCCGAACCAATTCCAAGTTAACTTAAATGACATTTTTGCAAACAAAGTTAAGAGGCAAACCGGAAAAGGGGAAAAAAAGAGTTAGGGGATCTTTGTTTACTTCTTAACAACATCTGAAATCGCTAAGAGATAAATCTCGTTTGGCAAAAAATAAGTATGTCTCTTAATGGTTCCAAACCCCTCTGAACCATTTTATATCTTGAACGTCCCTTAACCATTCAGAACCCTAATTTCATTTTGAACAATTACCAAACAATTATATTTTAATTTACACTAAATCATAAGAGTCTTTTAATCATTCAGTAGCAAACCATAAACCATTCAACAACTGCCAAACAACCCAAGAGAGGTGTAAGTAATGATATTAATCCAAAACCATTAAAAAACATATTCCATCAAACACCATTCCAGAAACAAAGAAGTAAGTAAGTAAACAAGTATCCATCACACATAAATCATGAGATGAGAGGATAACACCATATCACAAAGGGAATAATTCATTCAGAAATGTTTATATCATCTGTTATCAAGCATCATTCATTGCCACCTGGTTTACAACTCCAGGAGAGCTTTCCACAACTTTAATTACTATTACTGTATCATATCATTTCTTCCCAATCTGCAAAACAAATCACTATATTAGAAAACACTTATTAACATCATATAGAGTCAAGTATCCAAATGAAAGAATTGTAGAATGTTTTAAGGGTGCATTTGATATTCAAACAGTATTAAGACAAAACATGACAGTTATTCAGCGTTTGGTAAGACAGAACACATAAAATTACCAATTTACCTATAATGAGTTGTTTATGTACTTTATATTTTGATTAATTTATGTATTTTAATTAAAATAATATAAACATTTTTTTATAACAAAATATATCATTAGAAAGTTTTTGTCCAACATGATTAATATGATACCAAAATAAAAAAGTTTATCTAGCTTCTAATTTTTTACTTTATACTTTTTTTTATATTGTTTTCTTATTATTGATATTTAATAAGTTACATAAATTAATCAAAACGTAGAAACCGTACAAAAACAATATTTTGAGGACAACAAGTGAAAGTTTAAAGAGCATAAAATACAATAAATAAAATTTAAAGAATGAATAAAATGTATATAGGAATGCGTATTTGATATTTTAGAATAGAATTAGATTTTATTTTGAGGTTATATCAGTAGAATATAAGTCTCTTCCACCTTGTAATATTTTTTTTATCGTTGATATTTAATAAATCACATAATACAGAAACCGTATAAAAATAATGTAAATACAATAAACAAAATTTAAAGAATGAATAAAATGTAAAGAGGGGTGTGTCTTTGATATTTTAGAATGAAATTAGGTTTTATTTTAGGGTTATATCGGTAAAATATAAGTTTGTTCCACCTTGTTCTATCCCGTGTACCAAAAACACCCCAAGCAAACAAAAAAGTAAAAAAAGTTGGAAAATGAAAAAGGGGGGAAGAGGAAGACGTACGAAAAGGGAATTAAAAACCCTGTTCCAGGAGATAGTCGCCAAGCCTTTCGACAATCATGTTGCATTGGCCTGGAGCCATGGGTTCATCATAAAGACCAATGATAATGGACATTGCTGTCTTTTTAATAGTAACACCTCCAGGTCCCTGTATGTATGTAACCAAAAAAAAACATGTGTCAAAACTTAAATCAAACCAGATAAAACAAAACCAAACGAACCCAATACATCCCATTTAAAAGTAGGGTCTGGAAGGGTTGTTTCCGTGAACCAAATATACAGAAACAAATATATGTTAATCAATACATTAAATACTAGAGGAAAGTTCAAATGCGAACTCAAATTTGGTTGTGAACGTGAGGACAAATGAGAGCGCGTGCACGACACGTGTCTGAATGTAGATTATTCAAACTGAATAAGTACTCTTTATTCAGTATGAATATTTCTTTGATTATTCAATCTGAATATGACACGTGTCACGCTCTCATTTGTCTTCACGTTCACAACCAAATTTGAGTTCGCATTTCAACCCTCCCCTTAAATACTATGCCTAAATAGAAAAAAAAAAATATCATATGAAATAACACATGATGCACAAGTTCTTAAGGTTAACATAGTTTCATGGGTTCTCAAATGATTAATTTAATCCCCTACATTGTTCAAGATAAGCTTGAAAGAGAATCTATGATGAAAAATAGTGATATTACGTTGAACAGGAAGGGATTTCCACATTGAACATAATTGATGAAAACAGACTTCCTACCAAATTGAAGATAGGGTTGGGTTCCGATGAGAAGTGAAGTTACAGTGAGAAGGGTAAGAAGGGATTTCCACCCTTGGATGCACATTAAGATATGAGATGCACAAAGATGAGAGACACCGAGATGCACCGGATCAATCCCCATACCAAGCGTGATTCATGGGTGGGTTTGAGATTAAAAGAGATCGAGGGTCAAGATCCCTTCTTACGCTTCTCACGTTAACTTCACTTCTCACATGATCCCATACCATTGAAGATAGGGTTGGGTTCCAGTGAGAGGTGAAGTTTATTGTGAGAAGGGTAAGAAGGGATTTTCCACCCTTGAATGCACGTTAAGATGAGATGCACCGGATCAATCCCTGTATGAAGCGCGATTCATGGGTGGGTTTGAGATTAAAAGTGATCAAGGGTCAAGATCCCTTCTTACGCTTCTCACTTTAACGTCATTTCTCACATGATCCCATACCATTGAAGATAATATTCAACATAACCACGGTTCAAAAACAACATATCTCTAAAGCCATTTATGCATTTGCACTAAAAAAATCAATCTATACCTGTAGAACATGTTTGTAAAACAAGTTATCAGATCAAGAACAATGTGAATTTTTCATCACCTTTTTCCCTCGAATCACAGCTCCTGCCTCGCCTTGAATAACCATGTACTTAGTCCCACCAAGATATAAGCCAGTTGGAGCAAGTGATCCAGGTTCATTGAAGTCATTCATAATAGCAGTTATTTCCTCAGGCTTCACCTGCAGTAGAAATATGGATGTTGGTTCAACAAAAAAACATCTAGAATGACAAAATAGGGGCTATACTTAAAAAGTCAAACCCTTTTCAATAGTGCCAAAATGGCAAAATACCATGTTGACAATTTATTTCATTAGGTACAAAAACAATAACACCAGATTTTCCTCAAAATGATTATTCTTGGTTACAATATTCAATTAATTGTCCACGAGATTACAATATTCAACTAATTTTCTAAGAGTTATCTTCTTAATTTTAACTTACTGAATCCACTGCAACTTTGACCATGAAAATGACAACCAATTTGAGAATATGAATTGATTAAAATGCACATATTTATAGTCTTATAGATCAATATTCAACTAATTTTCCAAGAGATGACTTCTTTATTTTAACTTACTCAATCCACTTCAGCTTTGACCATAAAAAAGACAACCAATTTGAGGATATGAATTGATGAACGTGCATATAGTTATATAGACCATATTGCATCAAATATGATTATTTGACAATCTATTTCTGAATAGCACCTACAAAAAGCCATCACAAACATTGAAGTGATATATGGTTACCAAAATTTTCTGTCATTTCATCTTAAGTTAAAATGTTCATGTCGTCATGCCTCTCCTCCAAGGCACTAATCATTGATCTCCTCCTCCAACGAGCTTTTCTCCATTTGAAAGTGAAGCAAATAAATCATAATTTCTCAATCAGCCTTATTCCTATCCAGAAATTCTACATCCTTCCATTGAATCAAATGTCCAGATCAAGTTTACATTTATACGTCTCTAATGGCGTCCTATTTTAATCAGATTTTAAATAAATTAGGTCAAAACAAGCGAAACTTCTACATCCTAAAATCAACAAAAACACTTGGCGACTTTACAATCACTACAACTATTCACAACTACCACATCCTCAAGGTCCATAACCAGATCAAATAAATCAACTAAACTAAACAAAAACACAACGATTTCAATCTGAAAAATCAAATACTCATAAACAGTAGCCATTTGGATCAGATCCGAAGCTAAATCGAAGTAAAACCAATTAAATTAAGATAGGTGAAATTAGACCTGAGGGAAGGTGGCTGATTGAGCCCAGATGCTGCCGTCGTGGCCGATGATGGCGGCGGAGGAGAGATGGTTGCCTTCGATCTCGCACATCAAGTGATCATCGACGTATGTTTGCCACGACATCTTGTTGTTCCGATTATCGCTGGATTTGCTCCGATTTGTGTGTGTGTGTGTGTGTGTGTGTGATTTGTGTAGAAAAAGCAAGCGGTTTGGAGTTCGATAATTGTGGGGGGGGGGGGGGGATGGAGAAGGAAGAGAAGAGAAAGGAGATAAATATAGCGTAGAAACGACGACAAAATGACGTGCAATCATATGAATTATTCTATTGTCCTCATGGTATAGTCATGGCTTCCTTGTAAAATGTCGTAAATACCCCCTCCATATATCCCCTTCTAGAGAATCTCCGATCTCTAATATATATTATATATTTTTTTCCTAAAATAGAATAAGAAAAAGTAAAATCTTTATAAAAATATTTCTGCCAACTCCAAAACTTATTATATTATTAAAATAATTAATATATTAATAAAATATTATTTCTCTCTTCTAAATATTTTACTTTAATTCCTTTTATTGATGGATTAAATAAAATATTATTTCTTTTTTTCAAAAAGTGAGTTTTAAAGATTTCTTTAAATTTGTAGATTTTTATCTATCTCTCCTCTTTTTTTTAGCATACAAGATAACATAGTTATTGGAATAAAAAAAGTTGCTTAAATCTCATTTTTTTTCCATTTTAACATCGCTCTTGAAGATGCTCTTAGAAAATCAAAATAAGATATATTGATTGGTTTGAAGAAATGTTTTTGTATTCGTATTTTATGAAATGATTTTGAATCTTTGGTATATTTAGTTTATAAAATTTGGAGTAAACTACATACTTGGTCCCTAGGGTTTATTGGTTTTAACAGTTTGGGTCCCTAAAATGAAATATCTATGAGTTGCATCCTCGTGGTTTCCATTTCATAACGTATTGGGTCCCTAAAACTAACTTTGTTAGACTTTTTCTGTTAAGTAGGTTAAGTAAGAGGGTCATTTTGGTCATTTTAAGTTTAGGGACCAAAACGTATTATAAAAACGCGGGGACCAAACATGTAACTTACTCTCTATATATTTTATATATACTTAATAATTAATAATTAATAATATATATATTGTATATAATTTATCACCATAATTTTCACAATTTTTTATAACATTGTTTTTTTTATTACAACAATATATTTTTTATTTTGTATTTTTATTATGGCATGATAGTTAAATTTTTCTTTATTATAGCAATATATATTTAAATTATTTTTTATTATGGCATTATAGTTACATTTTTATTTATTATAGAAACATATTTTTAAATTATTTTTTTATTATGGTATTATAGTTACATTTTTTTAATTATAGCAATATATATTCAAACTATTTTTTTATTATGTCATTATATTTACATATTTTTCTTTATTATAACAATATACTTTCAAATTGTTTTGTATTTAGGCATTGTACTTTTAAACTTTTTTATTAAATTATATGAAAATTATATATTTTAATGTAACATATATGAATGTTTTTTCCTTAAAAAACATATATTTTTTTAAATAAATTACGTGGCGTAGATAAAGTGGAACATCAAATTTTTAGATAGTTTATCACTTTACCTTCCGATTATTCATACATTTTAAAGGAATTCTTAAAAAATAGATGAAAAACATAATATAGGTGGTATATGAATAATCGGGAGAGAAAACGATGAAGTTATTCAAAAATAAAACAAAATTATTCATTAATATAACAATATTTAGAAAATTTGTAAAACACATTTTCCATTGCTAACGTTTAAAAAATGTTAAAAAGTATGTGTTTTTTGAAGGAAAAAAAAATGTGTCTGTTTAAAAAATATGTTACATTAAAATATTTAATTTCATACAATTTAATAAGAAAAATTAAAAATACAATGTGTAAAAAAAGAAATGATAGTATATTACTATGATAAAAAAATGTAACTATAATGCCATAACAAAAATACAATTTAAAAATATATTATTTTAATAAGAAAAAACGAAGAAAATGTTATAATAAGAAAAATGTGAAAGTATTTGATAAAATATATAATATATATATATATACACCCACAATATATATGTTATGAATTATTAATTATTAAGTATATATAAATTATAGAGAGTAAATTACATGTTTGGTCCCTGTGGTTCTTATTACATGTTTGGTCCCTGTGATTCTTATTACGTGTTTGGTCCCTATACTTAAAATGACCAAAATGCCCCTCTTACTTAACCTACTTAACAGGAAAAGTCTAACAAAGTTAGTTTTAGGGACCTAATACGTTATGAAATGGAAACCACGAGGATGGAAGCCATAGATATTTCATTTTAGGGACCCAGACTGTTAAAACCAATAAACCCTAGGGACCAAGTATGTAGTTTACTCTAAAATTTGAGATATAAGGTAATTTTATTATTTATAGATGATTCATAAAAATAAAATAAATTATAAAACAAGTGTTTTTAACTTATTTTTAAAATATTATTAAATTCCATGAAATTCCAATACCTAACGAGATTTTTAAATTTTAGATTTGTAGATCAGATGTATTTAGATTTTTCGGATTTTCAATTCCGGACTTTCTTTTATGTTGTGCTCTCGAATTTGAGAAAAAAAATGTATTGAAAAAAGGAATAAAAAATAAAGGGTAGAACAATTTTTTTTTAATATATGTTATTGAGAGGAAAGGAAAATAAAATAAAGGAATTGAAAAAAATAAATTTTCATGTTTTCGGAAAGAAACGAAAGAAAGAAAAGATTTCATTTTTTCAAATATACTCTTATTTATTTTATATCAAGTTGTATAGATATGTAATTTTATAAATATTTACGATTGTTATTATTTCTTTCTTTTTCGTTCCTCTCACATTTGGGAGAAAAATTAATATTTTTTTTTTCTCTCATAAAAACTCGAGAGTACAAGATTTTTTTTTATTTCCCCCCACTTTCCTTTACTTTCCCTTATCGTCCTTTGTAAAAAAAACTCAAGAACATAATGTGTAACATTTCTGTCTCGGTTGTTCTAAAAAATGCAATATTTATGAGGAAAATTATCAAATTGATATTGTTTTTTTAACTATTTTTAATTATTAGTTAGAAGCTGTGTCTTGATTACGATCCATAAGGTAGAAAGGTATCTTAGTCATTTTATCAATATAAAAAATTGTTATTAAATAATCTGTCAAATCATACATTTTGGTGTTTTTTATTGAACGGGTTTTTTGGACTATTAATTAGAGTAAATTACATATTTGGTCTCTAAACTATATTTTTGTATTACTAGTTCAAAATAATCATTCTTTAACTTTTTTATCAGGTTATCAGTCAATAAAGTTTTGCAGAACAAATTACTTCTTTTAAGGCCATTTTGGTCTCTTTGTTTGCTTTAATATTTATCATCTTTATTTTCAACCTCTTCTTTAATCGATGATAACGACCGAAAAAGAATAAGTTGAAAAAACCAGATGTCTTAAGAAACCAGTCATGTGTGGAGTGCATTGCCTGATTTAACATAAACTGGTTGACTTCATCATTGTAATGGACCCAAATGTTACTATTTTGGATTATGTCATACAAAACAAACCGAAAGACTAAAATTGCATACTAAAGATAGTTGAAGGATGAAACTCTATTAGTTGTAACATTTGTTTTCCAAAATAATATAACATTTAATTTATTACACGTGCTTATATTATATCTGATTAGTTTGTTTCTTCGGTGAATACAAAAGAAATTAATAGTTTAATACCATGTAATTAATATTTCAAGTAAATTTAAACAAAACCTAATTGAAACCTCTGTCGAATTCTCTAAGATTGATCGTTTCTAGCAAACTCATAGGACTTTTGCTTGGAATGTAAAATGAAACTGTTACAATAAGCCTCGCTCAAATGGAGCTTATAATGGACATAGCTTAAACTAGGGGTGTTCATCGGTTGACATCCATTGGGTGTGAGGGGAAGCGAACCGATCCAATCATCCATTGGATGCTGGATTTTGCCAACCGAACCGATCCATTGGATGATTGGACCGGTTCGGTTCCATCCATTGGATATTTTTATTGGATATCCAATGGATGATCCGATGTGATTGGATCCATCTAATGTGTTAATTCAATCCAATTTTTAACAATGAAAGAAATTAGTTAATCATTTTTAATGTGTTAAAACAAACACAAGTGAAGCTAAAATTCAAAAACTAACATAAAAACAAATTTTGATTTAAGCAAATTGAAGACAAAATAATTGGATGATGGTTGGATGGATAACTGGATGGTTAATTGGATGTTGGTCGGTTCGGTTCGGTCGGTTCTGAACTGTCATCCAAGAACCGACAGATCCAAATTGGATGTTGAAATTTTCAATCCGATCCAATCCAATTACAATTGGATGTCCAATTATAGTCGGTCGGTTCTAATTGGATCGGTCGGTTCCAATTGGATTTGTTATTTTTTGCACACCCCTAGCTTAAACCTTAACCCGTTGTTGTCGAATTGGGTTCAACGACTCACAACTCCCTCAACTTTCCTTTTTACCCCTTTAATTTTCGTCTTATTTTCTTTATAGCCTGAAACAATTTTACAATCTGTTTTTGGGGGTTACATAATTAAATGATGTATGCTATTTGTTTGTGTTCGATTTTGTTGTTCAAAACCCATGTTGATAATTCTCAAACGCGATGTTTTGAAAGCAATTGTCTTCAGTTGTTGCTTTGTATCAGTACTAAACGAACCTTTCTTTGAAGAATTTGTTGCTAAAGGGTGATTCCTCACAAAACAGTCACAAAATTTGGAGGATAATTCAAATAGTGACAGATTACTCAGGGATTCTCTAGATGATCTATTGGTATTTTTTCGAAAAACATCAGATTTTACCGAACTACTAGTATTTTCTGGGTGATCCGTGGATAATATCACCGGTGGAAATTTTCCTGGATAACTTTTGTAAATGAAAGTCATTTGTTTTGTAGTGTATGAAAACCACGATTTTGTTTAACATAAAGCTAATAATTAACATTATGTATCAATATCTCAATGATGGTTAAAGACAAGTATCAAGAAGGGGAAAAAAACATATGTAATATTTACAATTGAAGTTTACTCACATTATGTTGACTTGTGTCAAATTAGACATGTTCACATGTATCTTGAAAAGAAAATCTTTATATGTTGCTTGCATTGTGCTCAAATGTTTCTATATTTTAACAAAAAAAAAAAGGTAATTTAAACAATTTGCTTTTATAGTTTCAACATAAAGTAATTAAATTATAGTGTTTTTATTGGGACAATCGACTAATAAAAATAAGAGTAAACTACGATTTTCGTCCCTGTGGTTTGATGTTTATAACGATTTTCGTCCCTGGTCTTTAAAACCTGCTTTTTTCGTCCTTATGGTTTTGCTTTTGTTTCGCTTTTCGTCCTCGGGTCTAATTCTGTGAAAAAGATGCTGTTAAGTTAGGGGTAAATTGGACTTTTCAATTTTACCCTTTTTCTATATTTTCTATTAAATATTTTTAAGTATATTATAATATAAAGAGCACCTGACACCCTTGCCACATGCCTATAAGTATATTATAATCTTTTTAAGTATATTATAATATTATAATCTATCAAAAAATGAGGTGTTGGTTTTGGGTTTTTTTGTCTTCCTGTGTTAATGGGTTTGGTTTTGGAAACATCCTTGTTCCAATTTTATGAAATTCCAATAAGGTATCTTCAAATTCCAGTCCATAAAGATAATCCCCTTTCTTCAATATATTTTCTTTAATATCTTAACTTTTCACTTCATGGTTCTTTTTCTTAATCTAATTTTTTTTTTCTAAAATCCCTTAACAAAAATCAATCCATGACTATGAGGAAGAGTGAAACAGATTAGTTAATTGGGGTAACTATAAAAAAAAAGATTTCAAGTTCCCAAAATAACTTTATAAACAGAAGACAAAAAACACAATGTATAAATAAATTTGACATCGATATAACTTGAGATATGTGGAGATAGAGGGTTATCGGTGATGGAGCTTATGGAGGTCGTCGGAAAAGAACGGGAAGGTCGGAGCCTGTATTCTCTCTCTTACACACACATATAATATTATTTAATAAAAGGGAAAAAGTAAAAAACATGTAAAAAGACTACAATGTCCCTAACCTAACAACTTTTTTAAGCAGAGTTAGACTCAGGGACGAAAAATGAAATGAAATGGAAACCATAAGGACGAAAAAAGCAGGTTTTAAAGATCAGGGTCGAAAATCGTTATAAACATCAAACCATAGGGACGAAAATCGTAGTTTACTCTAAAAATAAAATGTAAAAAACATGGTGGATCATAAGCTGAATTCTTATTCTTACGAAGCAAATTACATTTCCTATTGATTTGTCCCCTCTCTCCTGCTGCAACCTTTGCCTCTATCTCTACTTCTGGGTCTCGATAATTCTTTTTTTTTCTTTTTTTTTGATTTTGAATGATTCTTTTCGTAATCATATCTCAGTTTTTCACAAACTGAACTAAATCTGGTTTAAATGACATCCAAATGTCTTCATATTTTGTAATAATTATTAATGTATAAAGAGGGAAAAGATCGGTTGAAATTTGCTTTAGAAGATATATTACATGTATTTTGAAAAATATTAAAAATAGGAAAGGAGTGAATTACACAGGTGATTCTTATGGTTTTACTCAAAATTTGGATTTGGTTTATAAAACGAACGGTCTACACTGATGGTCCTTAACTTTTCAATTTCATAAAATTTATGGTCTTTGAAATTAAACAAGGTTAGTTTACAACCATTATGAAAGACAAACCAGTCTTGGATAAACTACAGGAACCAAAAGCATAATTCACTGTAAAATTATTTGTGATTAAGCTCAAAAGAAATTCTTTATATCTTTTGGCTTGGATAATGAAATATGCAAGTAAAGTATTGAAAGTTAAGTACGATTAACCTATAATAGTTATATATATATATAATTTGTTCGTTAAGACAAATATTTTTTTGTTATGAAAAAAATAATCATGTTTTAAAAATTAAAATATTGTGAGACATTATTAAATTAAATTATCAATTGATTGTGAATAAGTTACAACAATTAAATTAATATAATATTCAAAATATTATTAAAGACGTAATAACTTGTAGGATTTCATATGATTCCTAATGTTAGGTTTTTTTTTAGAATTTATATTATTATTTGTAGTTTAAACTGTATATTAAAGTTTTCAATTTAACCGTACTTAACTTGTATACTTTTCTCGCATATTTTACTGTCTAACCTAAAAGATATGCAAACGTCTCTTGATTTCCTTTATTTTTCCAAACACGGGAGCTTATAACCCAAAGTCATTTTGTCAATAGTTTTTTTTTAATTAGTATAAAGATTTTTATTTAATATGCACTTCAATTTAAGAATTTTGATTTATATTGGATAGTAATAGTATAAAGCATGACAAATGTATTGGATCAAGAGATATTATCCCCCCCCCCCCCTCCCAAAAAAAAAATAAGATCAACAATTATATACGATTAAGAGATGAGTACAAACTCAGATAAATAAAATTTTAAATGATTATAATGTATCTTCTGAAACATCGTATAACTTCATAAACAGTTCATCTACATCGTAAAATATATAATTTTTTATGTTGGATAATTAATGATTATGGTAAAACAAATTGTTATAGATAGAAATGCACAAAAAAATTGTTATATTAATTCGGTCCGTCCCTGGCCTGAGGATTGAACACGGAGTCGGGTTAGCCATTCATGCTTATATGATTCCCATGTTCAAGCATTAATGGCTTAAACACTGGATATTAGATTTGGTCATACACCTGTTAGCTTTATGAGACTCAAATTGATCATAGTTTTCTAGTTAACCTATTCATGGGGAAACCAAACCTTTTTTTAGCCTAATCGAATTAGGCCGAATATCCAATCATTATGTATCTCTGGTTATAGTTTGTAAATATGACTTACAAAAAATATAATATAATTTACTTTAATTGCTTAAGCAACTATTATATTCATTTTACAAAAAAAATATATTTTAAATTTACTTCTTTATCTACGAACAAATTATTTGGATAAAAAGTTGATTATCAGTAACCTTAATTTCCTTACACAAAACACGTATTTAAGGATACTAATGAAAGGAAACATTTTTTTGGTTCACTCACTCAACGACTAATACTAGCAAAGGAACATTAAACAGTGAGATTCCTATGATCTTTGAGTTTTTAATCTCATTTTATTAATAGTATTTGATTATTTAAGTTTGAACTAAATTATGGATACATATATCAAATTATCAATTTAATAAACTTACAATTTCTTTTTTGAGAAATCAAGATTTGGGATTTGATGTCCCATCACTTTGTAAAGAATGAATTTGACTACCATTAATCTAAACAACAAAAAATATTCTCCATACCCCATTTCTTTTTCTATAAAGCATAATTATATTTGATGTTTGATGGAATAAGTTTATGAGATAACATTTTAGCACACATTTTTAAATATATATGTATATATATATATATATGGAATTTGGTATAAATAATGGGTTATGCCCATACATATATGATTATATGTATATATAGGTGTTGTAGACAAGTTGATGTGAAAATGCCACCACATATAATGAATTGGATGCTCTCTTCTGGCCTCATCATTGCTTCCAAATGCTCACCACTATGCTACATGAAAGCCTGTTTATCTATGCATACATATATATATATATATACACACACACATATATATATATATATATATACCAAATTAGGTGTAGATACACATAAAGCAACCATCAATTTATATAATTATATATAGGGATTATATAGGGAGTAGGGAAAGTTAAGTTGTAAACATGTTTTTCGTTCAAAACTGGAGGATACAGTAGGGTATGATATGTATTCCCAATTTTACCATTTATCATGAATAATAAACCTCATTCATCATGGGTAATAAACTTGAATATTTTACAATATTCAGATAAACGTTACATCATTTAGGATGATATTGTAACACCCTGCCTTACCACGACACAATATTGTCCGCTTTGGCCTAAGCCGCACGGATTTGTTTCTGGCGTGGGCGAGGACTTCCCAGGGGGTCACCCATCCTGGTACTACTCCCACCCAAGCACGCTTAACCACAGAGTTCCAAGAACCTTCATTGCGTGTGGCCCCAAAACGCGTTGTGTTTAGGAAGACCAAGGTTTTACTTATGAACCCAGCATCACTCCTGTCCAAGGCCGATATGGGATATGCCTAAGGTGTTATAAACACCCCCCCTTAGGGACTCATCGTCCTCGATGAGGTTTGCCCCACATCCCGAACGGCACAGGAGCGGCTCTGATACCAACTGTGACAACGATCCTCTACTGAGCCATGGCCTAGACCATGGGTTATGTTAATCACGCTCTGGTTCCATGGCTATGGTTCGTCAACCAGACATGGGTTTCTGTCTTCTT
Organism: Silybum marianum; assembly: GCA_036898165.1. NCBI lineage: Eukaryota > Viridiplantae > Streptophyta > Magnoliopsida > Asterales > Asteraceae > Silybum > Silybum marianum. The sequence goes on from CM072534.1 coordinate 2,380,126, forward strand.
AGGAGTCAAGATTACAGAGGTACGAGCCTATAGAACAGATCCTGTTCAAGTAAATTTGTTCTAATTTTTAGGGTGTTACAGATATGATACATGATTAATGATTAATATCTCATTGCGTGCTCTAATTTATCCTCTAGTTCACAGGGAAACTTAAATTTGCAATTAAACCTTCTTTTACGTATACAATCAATAGTTTTTTAGTTATGGTTATATTGAAGAGAAAATAAATTAGAGTTTAACGGAAAGGGAATTTTTTTAATGAGTTTTTTTTATCTCAATTTTGTTTAATTAACCAGGGTTTGTTTCATCATATAAAATTAAAATTAACAAAAACCTGAACTATAAAATAATAAGATAAGCAATGCAATACAAATAAGTCATTATATTTCAAGTTTTATTGTTATAGTCAATAAAGTAATTTAATTGAGATTTTAAACCTTTTAAAAAGATTGTGTTATAAATATAATATACATCATAATCATACCAGATATTAGTTTAGAGTTTCAGATCAGTTATTTTTGTATACCTAGTTTTAGGGGTGAGCTTCAATTGGGTTCAGACGGGTCGGGGCCCAAAGCCCAAAATCCAAAACCCGATCGGGTATCTGGTGAAGATATAGATCCCCAAAGCCTGATATTTTTTTGGGTTTTCGGGTTTCGGGTGGTCGGGTTTCGGGGTTTTCGGGTTCGGGTGGTCGGGTTTCGGGGTTTTCGGGTTCGGGTATTGGGATTTGTTGGGTTTTCTTCCTTTTTGGGCCTTTTTTCCACATGTTAGAAAGATTACACACACAGTGTGTCAAAAACAATTTGGGTTAGGCCTTTTTTCCAAATGAATGGAGGCGTGGAGGCAAGACAACGATTTAGGGTTAGGCATTTTAGGGGAAAAAGGGTTTTATATAAGGTTTCGGGTTTTTCGGTCGGGTTGGCGGGCCGGATTTCCCCATCCAACCCGATCCTACATTTTAAATCGGGTAACTCGGGTTCGGGGTCTTCGGGTTTCGGGGTTCAGATATTTTCGGGTTTTTCGGGTCAGACGGGTTTTGCTCACCTCTACCTAGTTTGTTCAAACCCCAAGTGTTCCTTTTCGTGTTCCAATATTTCCTTTTCGTTTTATAAATCCCAACGATCCTAGTTCATTTTCGTCTTTGAACGGTTTTTGCAATGAACAACCTTGTTTTATTTTTGTAGTTTTTTGGTTCACGTTCTTTCTATTTTTGCTGCCATTTCATATTTTCAGTTGTTTTACTAATAAATCTACTCGCTACCATGTTGACACCCTGCTCCCATCCATTTAGGCTTCCAACCGAGTAAAGAATATATTTGTCAGGTTTTGATGGTTTTTTTTCAGTTATTAGAGTTTAGGTTTTTATGTTTTAAATGCTAAAACGTTTGGGTTTTTGTTAAAATTTTAACGTTCCTGTTTTAACCACCGATCAAACATGAATAAGACTATAAGAGTTCTTTGTTATTTTTCGCAATTTTGACATAATTAAATACAAATGAATATGATTACATGATATAAGGGTATATTAACCAAACTAGCGAGTTTGGACAACATATTTACTTTTTAGCCAACTTTTTCATGTTTGCACTGAAATAACCAAGATTTCACAAGTGCTCATTTCGTAACTTGCGAAATGCAGTTTTTATGAATAAAATATGATTCTGATGGGTCATTTCGTAAATCATAAAGTAGATTTCGAAAGACAAAAGGACATTTTGCAAGTAGTTGTGCCCATACTGCAAACCACCACGCCAATTTTGCAAGCATACCCAACCATAATTATATTAAATTTAGAAAAAATACATTTCATAAGTTACAAGATGGGCATTTGCTAACCACAAGGGTTGTGGCCTACTGATCGAATGTCTAGGGTTGAAGGAATATCCCAGCCACCAAGATTCGAACCCATGCGCTCTCAATAATTGTGGCTACTGAGTTTATCAGTGCTGATTATTGCAGTAAAAAAACTTTACCGAAATTAGTTTAGGCTTTGCCTAGATACCCTAAAAAAAGATGGGTATTTGCAAGATCTAAACTATTTTGGTCAAACTTTTCTAAAAATAGCATAGAAGTAAAGAATGTTTGTCCAAAATAACTAATATAGTCAATTTCCTGAATTTAAGATAAATTACATTAAAAATATATAAAATATTTTGTTTTGATTTATAATTTAAAGAAATCCTTAAAAGCTATAAAGATGGGATGGACACATTTGGTAGCATTGGCCAAAGGGCATGTGTTATTGAGGTGGGTGGAGCATCATATATTTCACCTTTTCTTTTTTCTTTTGCAAAATCTTTCTTTCTCTTTAAATTATTAGGTGAATCCTGATTAATGGACTTTGCCAACTTGTTACTTACTTTTTAAAGATATTATTGTTTTTAATTAATAAAAAAAATAAGTGTTTTCTTTTAAAATGCTTTATAAAAATGACGGTATATTATTGAATAAAAAAGATTACTAATCCTTAACTTTTCGAGGAATCCTTCATCGCTACAGCACCCGCTGCTCTAGCTAATTGTCCAGATAAGAAGGTGAATCTCTTCTTCATCGAATGTACGTTAACGAAGAAAAAAGATATCGAGGATATATGTATCTTTGTCATAGTTATAAATGAACTGTAATAACAGTGTCAAACTATAAACTTTATATTTTATAAAGAACTAAAGATACTGGGTCAATATGTAATTGTATGGGGTGGTTATGTAAATGTCGGTGTTGTGTATATTTAAGTTAAATGGTTGTAAAAAAGAGAAAACTATGACGTGTTGACATCTTATTGAAGGAACATGGAGGAAATTAAAAACAGTTTACTGTATATATATTTTTTTCTAGTGTAAGTTAAATGCACACCTATCACAGCATCTCCAAAGTGGGGAGAATCAAAAGTCTAAATTTCCAAAAAAAAAAAAAAAAAAACAGGTTCATCTTCAACAGCTTATTCATTTTAAAGATTATAATATTAATTATATTATTAAAACATTCAATACAATTCATAAAATACTATTTTTATCTTCTAAGTTCAATTTCACGGATTCTCGTTGGTTTCTCTTCCTACGCTAATCAATTTTGCAGATTTATCTAAATTTGTAGAATTTCATTTATTTGTTCTGTTTGAGCAAAAATTTCCAAAATCTCCATTTTAGAGAATGTGTAGGAGAAGCTCTTACTTGCTAAATCCATACCTACCTACAAATTTTATTTTCACATACAACAACATTAAAACTTACATCGTACATTATTAATGTACGATTTGATCTGATTTCGATATAAATAAGTGTGATATTGGAACATATTTTTGTCACAAAGAAATAATAACATTCTTCAAGGTGTGATTGAGGATTAATGGGACATAGGAGACATATCTTTAAGAACACTGACATACACACCTGCTTGTCAAAAGTGGTATAAACAACAGTTCATGTATCGTTTTTTCCATTTAATAGGTGTTCAAGTTATGGTTTTTAGAATCGTTTGAGAAACCAAATTTTGAATTCAGTTTGATTTCTGAATTAGATGTTTTCAAACCAAACAACAAATCAAATTATACGCATACATAAAGTATTTTCTATGACAAATTTGATAACATAGTTTAACCGATATAAAATATTTGTGTTAAATTTGTTTTTAATTCATATATATTGTAAAAAGAATTCATTTTAATTCAAGTTTTTCTGAACCAACTATAATTCAAAATTAAGTTGAAGTCAAAAACCGAACCACAATTAGATCCAATTTTATATATCAGAATTCAGTTCACATTTATTTTCAATTTAAAATTTGAATTTAACGAAACATTCATAAACAAAAAAAAACGAACCAACACAACCACCATTACAAGAAACCCATCTCAAAGCAATCCACAAATTAAAGACAAGATTCACATATGAATAATAAAATACATTTATTAATATGAGATTTCTCTTATTCATACAATATGCCATCTTGTTCATCATCAAACAAGTTATTCAAGTTTTTGAGTCATTTCACCCATACAAAGACCATAACCCCGAAAAACCGTAAATATAACTTTTTTTTAATCCTCATATTAGAGAGATGACTATATAGACATAAAAAAAACAATATGTCATATCATAAGCCAGAGAGGTGGGCCCTACATTCCCTGATCGACGAGATAATCCCCCAACCTCTCGACCACCATGTTGCATTGCCCTGGAGCCACTGGCTCATCGTAGATGCCAAACACCATGGCTTGACCAGTTTTCTTGATGCAGATCCCTCCAGCACCCTACAAATCCAAATATAGTTAATTTCACCGTATTTAAACACGCGTTAAACTTCAAAGATCATGAAATTTTCCAAAAATAGTACACTATGAAGGGTAAAATTGTCCATGTTTCTATTATGAAGGGTAAAATTGTCAATGTTTATATTATGAAGGGTAAAATTGTCCATGTTTCTATTATGAAGGGTAAAATTGTCCACTTTCAAAACCAAAATGGCTATTTTCCAATTCTACCGTTTAACTATGAGATGGGAAAAATCATTGTTCTATCTATTAGTGAGGGTAAAATCGTCATTAGTTAATTAATCAAAAAGTGGAACAGTTACGTATTTCTAAAACTGTGTGTCTTTTTCATTGTAGAAAATTATTTTGGAAAGGAAAGAATAGTCTGTAATACCTTCTTTCCACGAATGACAGCTCCAGGCTCTCCTTGGATGACCATGTACTTTGCGCCAGCAAGGAATAAACCCGTGGGGGCAAGATTACCGGGGTCATTGAACTCTTTGATGATAGCATTAATTTCTTCGGGTTTAAACTGTACAAATAATATAATACAAGAAAACAAGTTTAAAATATATGAAGTTGATAAACAATATAAAGCATTTCCCTATTCTTTTGAGCGGATATACTGAGTTTGTTTAGTTTGATTTCAGAACGTTGAAAAACATTATTGTTCAAATAATAATTGTTCAAATGTTGCAATACAAAAGGAAAATTTTGATGTTGAAAATTAGGGTTTGGAACCTGAAATATATATATAATCTTATATATATATATACAGATTTGTTTTTAAATCTTCATCAAATACATAGAAAAATACACAAATTATCCAATTAATTTGTACCAAATTCTCAGCATCATGCTGGAAAAACTCAAAATTTTCAGCAAACTATAAGGAATTCCATGGTTAATGAAGCTTAATTGTGCCCTAAATCACAAAATCTGTACCTTATCATCTGTAAACATGTTAAATTCATATGAACAAATTAAGAAACTAATGATCAGATTTCAGATCCCTAAATCAAATTAGATCAGTATGAAGCAAAATCAATCGAAATCAGCATCTTAAAAAACGAATTTGTTGAGTATATATAGATATATATATATAACAGAAATCAGATCATGATTTCACGAACATAATAATCAAATCAAATCAAACCTAACTTCAATCGATCTGAAATCAATCTCTACATAAATTAATTAGAAGAACAGACCTGAGGGAAGGAAGCGCTCTTAGCCCAGACGGTTCCATCGGTGCCAAAGATGGCTGCGGCGGTGAGATGCTGGCCGCTGCCTTCAATGTCGCACATCAAATGCTCATCGACGTAAGTTTGCCACGACATTTTGAATATGGTTTTTTGATTGATTGATTGAAATCTGCTGTGAAAGCTGTGTTGATTGTTTGGAGATTGCTGTGTGTAAACGATGAAGAAGTGTGAGATTTGAAGTCGAATTTGGGGTTAATTTGAAGAGAAAGGATGAACGTATTGAGTTGAGATCGAGCGTGCTTATCGCCATTGTTGATGTTTACCTCCATTCAATCACCTCCATTTTCGCCCGCCATTATTCAAGGACTTCCCTTCCTCATTCAAATTACCTAAATACCAGTTCAACTATATATTTACATATGAATTATATATTTTTAGTAATTTGTGGTTTGTTAAAAGTTACGATTTTAGTCCCTATGGTTTTCGACTTTTCATTTCTATGATTTCCAATTTCGTTGCTATTGTTGTCTTTATAATTTACAATTTATTGTTATTTCAGTCTTTGTAGTTTTACTTTTCTTTATTGTTTTCGTCCCTAATATTTAACGATATGGACAAAAATAGTAATATATTACAAACCATAAAGATGAAAATATCATCTATCAGGGTTCAATTTCAGATGTAAACAACAATTGTGATAAACTGAATTTATCAAAGTTGATTTCTTGCTGTAATAATTTATCGAGAGTAAGGATAATTTATCCAAATACTAATCCGGTAAGCGTTTACTTATAGGAGTCAACACTATAATTTATTTTATCGTGTAAGATTATAGTACATTAAAACGGTATCGTTATAAACGATTTACCCGGTAAGCGCTTACCTGGGTAATACATCCTGATCATTACTCTTTAGGTAAAAATTTCTCGGTCTATGTCATGTTTATCCACTAAAAAAATTATTTGATAAGCACTTACCGGATAAAGTGTTTAGTAAACGACTCTTTAGTCTAGGCATATCTTTCGAAAAAAGATGAAAACCATAGATTCTAAACCATAGGGGCAAAAGTTGAAATTTAACAAACCATAGGATGGAGATCGTAATTTACTCATATAGGTATATGTAAATTACATTTTTAGTCCTTGTGGTTGGTAAAGCTTTTGGATTTAGGTACATCAAACACAATTATTACATTAATGGTCCCTAATTTTTACTTTTTACTATGGATTTGATCCGTTTGTTGGTTAAGTGGATGTATGTTTCCTTCAAATTTGGGTGATTTAGTCTTTTTACTATTTCTGTTCCTCATTCAGGCCCTTGTTTTTTTCAAATCAGATGAACATTTACATTTAACCTTGAAGTTAAAAGTCAAACAGATGAACATGAACCCTCATGTTCTTCAACTCAAAAGTTAAAACACGTACACAATTATTTGAAGATGAAGTAAAAGCAGATGCATAACTCGGCGCTGAAGATGCATATATCTGAAGCGGATGTGATTGTCATGTAATAATAAGTTTTTGAAGTGTCTAAAAAAATCGATTATAATTGACTTTTTTATTCTTTTATTAAAGTGATCACTTACATGTAATATTTAATTAGTTTTATAGTGTTTGAAATCATAGGTTTCCAATTTGATTATTATTTTTTAACATTCAAGGTTTTCAATTTGATTATAATTTTATAAATTCAAAAATAATTATACTTGGAAAAGTGGATTAATAAAGTTGTTGCAAAAGTTTATTAACTTCGTATAATAAATTTATAAATTTTGTCGTGTTTGTAAAACTGGTGGTAATTGTTATCTTTGATTTTTAATGTCATAATAGTTAGATATGAAAAAATAATATATAAAATACTGATGCAACAATATTAATTTATTAAAAAAAATGTAAATTATTTACTCATTTACAAATAAATCAAATAATTATCAAATCATGATTTCTTGAAGTTGGTATAATTAATTTAAAAACACGTATCCAAACACCCTTTAAATTCAGAATACATGCATGGTTTAATATCACATGCACTAAAAGAGGTGAAAAATGGATATTGTTAAGAAAAAACTTAGGACGCGTTTGGTTCGAGGGATTTGAAAGAATTTGGATTTTAAATCCAATCCATTTCAGTGTCTGGTTTACCCGATGGTAAGGATTTAAAATCCATGGATTTCATTCAAAATCCCATGAACATTGGATTTTGAAATCCTTGACAGATGCTCGGGATTTCATGGGATTTGTATGAAATAATGCTTTAAAAATGTTAACAACATTTGTTTTGTAATAATTGATTAATAAAAACGTAATTTAATTATTTTTATATTTTTATATAAATTATTTATAAATAATGAAAATACAATTCCATTCCAAATCCTACAAATCAAACACACCTATGATTTTCAAATCAATTCCAATCCAATCCAAATCCAAATCCATGCATGAAATCCAAATCCCTAAAAAACAATCCCACAAACCAAACGGACCCTTATCATAATTGTACATTGTTTCTATATTTATTTTTGCATTATGTAGAAAAAAATCCATCGTATTTGTTAAATATGGTACTTATAACAAATATTTTTTGTTTTATACAACCTTTTAAACACTTTTATTACTGAAACTAAAGTAGTTGATCTTTTAGGTCTTTATTGTAGAGATAAAACCGAACTATTAAAGGATGCACCAAACATATTTGTTAGCTTCTTCGTGAAAACCACCGACTAAAAGATTACGATAAAACTTCAAACATGCCTACAGTATCCACAAGTTTTAATGACCGAATATTGCCATACACTCGTCTTTAGGTATGGCAATTCTTTTATCGTAAAAATTCACTGAAGAAAACATAAATTTTACAATTATGTTTCTCGAGTTTGAGAAGTTTCTATTGAATCCTGAACAATTGAAAGAATACTCCATTTCGACCTTTTGATTTTGGCATATTAAAGATGCACAAGATCTGAGCTTTTTTGAGCTTAACAAAGGCGTTTCAAACCCATTTTTAATAAATCGAAAAAGAAAACAAGGTTTTTTTTGGACATGGCGTGTGCTTTGAGATTGAAAGAGGGTCCAATTTGTTATTTTTAGAACATGTTTTCTAAGGTTTTTTAAGCCGGACTTTAACTAGACCTCAAAAAAATTGGTCTGATTGAGCTTTAAGGCCGGACTTCAGACTTGGATCTTTTTTTTGTGCATCTTTATTTACAAATGTTCCGTATAAAATCATTATAAGATTTCACATTGGTTTGGAAGAAGAACAAATATTGCCTTATAAGAGACTGAATCATCCTCTATCAGACCCATTCGAAAACCGTGAGTTCAAGTATGAACAAAACAAACAATATCTGATATGGTTGATCAAAGATGTTACAGCTTTACAGGGAGTTATAAATACAAAGAAAGTTATAATCAATTTACGAAAAAGGAGTTGGTACATGAGGAAAAATAATCAATCTTCTTTATTGGTGTTCAGTAAACGGCTTTTTTAGTTGAGGTGTAGTCCTTTTTGAGTTATTACATATGCACGTCTTTTTGAACACCCAACCAATAAGAAATTATCACATATTTACCATGACGTAAATAGTTTTACGATAAAATACAACTAGAGATGCACAAGATCCGAGCCTCCAAATCCCGCCCATCTTTCAGAAAGCAAAAGAATAAAACCCCGGTTTTTCTCAGGGTCGGGCCAGACTAATCGGGCTTAATGCCGGGCCTGAGGTCGGATTTATGAAGCCCAGGGTTTTTTGGGCCAGGCTTGGGCTTTTTCATAAAAGTCATCCTCTAAAAGATTCATTAGAGCATCTCCAACTCCAACAGCATCTCCAAAATGGAGATAATAGGGATTTTGGAGATTTTGAGCATTGTTTTTGCTTTAACAGCATCTCCAAAACTTCCTCCAAAATGGAGAAAGCGTGAAAGAGATTACAATCTTGAAGAATTTGAAGACATCTCCAAAAATGATTACCATGAGAGATAAATTATTTTTTATTATGTTCCACCAATAAGAAAAATGAAATTAAATATTTAGATAAAATAAATAATGTTTTATTAAAAATATAGAATATTTTAATAATATAATAAATTGTAATCTTCAAAATGGAGATACTGTTAGAGTTGAATGTAATATTTTTTAGAGATTTTTGATTCTGAATCTCTATTTTAGAAAAAGTTATAGAGATGCTGTTAGAGATGCTCTTAGTAACTTGTATAAGAAAACCACTCTATCAAGACAATAATTACTCTTTCCCCAAGCACAAACAAAACTAGTTTTTTCCTCTCGGAAAATTAGCATCCAAATGTCGGAAAAAAAAACAAATTTAATTTTCACTGACCAACTCGGTAAGATCTTCCTCTAAACACTCCGCTCGTATTGCTGCTAGACTGAGGTTGGGTATTTGCTGGAGCTCCAATTTTGTACCTTGCAACCATTTTACGTCTAAGCAAGAGAGCCATGAGTCAAGAAATTTCAAATAAATGACTCCGTTGGAAAAGTGTACATAAATAAAGAGACAAAATAGGCAGATGATACAAGATTGGTAAATTACTAAACTACCCATGTCAAATTAATAAAACCCTAGAACCTTCCAGAATTCTTTCACATGCCTACCTCATTCTCATCCGTTTGGTACAAAGGACAGAATAGGACAGGACAGAGCAAGACAGTATAAAAACTTGTTATCCCATGTTTGGTATGACATTAGACTAAGTGGGGCAAAAATGGATTTTTCTATCCCGCCAAAATAAGTGGAATAAAAATAAGCGAGATGGAAACAAGATTGGTAAATTACTAAACTACCCCTGTCAGATTAAAACCCTAGAACCTTCCACAATTCTTTCACCTGCACCCTCACCCGTCCAGTCCGTGTACCAAACGCATCAAGGGGGGGGGGATGATAACAGGCAGATAGATTCAAAATTAAACAGAAAATAGGAATTAAAAAGATGATACAAGATTGGTAAATTACTGAACTACCCATGTCAAATTAAAACCCTAGAACCTTCCAGAATTCTTTCACATTTGGCATGACATTAGACCAGGACACGACAGATCCTGAGTGGGGGCAAAAAATGGATTTTTCTATCCCGCCAAAATAAGTGGGACGAAAATAAGCGAGATAGAAACAAGATTGGTAAATTACTAAACTACCCCTGTCAGATTAAAACCCTAGAACCTTCCACAATTCTTTCACCTGTAACCCTCACCCGTCCAGTCTGTTCACCAAACACATCAAGAGGGGGGGGGGGATGGGATGATAACGGGCAGATAGATTCAAAATTAAACAGGAATTAAGCAGAAAGGATACAACCACATTGGCGTCTGCAATATGTTCCTTCCTCCAGCCAAAGGATGCAGGACGGTCAAGAAGTAATATAGATGCCCAGCCAAGATACCACATAGATCAGGGCCAAGTGGTGAACCGAAAATGACATCCATAGCAAGCATAGCCCATGGCAAATAGAATGCCTGCAAGTCAATTATAGGAGTGGAGGATTCAGAATCAAATTAACAGATTTAGGTAGCGTTTGTTTTTTTAAGAGGTGCTAAAGTCTGAAGTCTGATTTCACTTCTGATTTATAAGAGGTGGTGTTGAAGTTTGAAATCTGAATCAGTTAAGACTGTTTGTTTTTACGTTTGAAGTCTGAAATCTGAAATCTGAATCAGTCATTGATCTAAAAATCCCTAACAATGCGGGTGTACACGTATCAGAGGAATTAAGTGGTGAGGTTACCACTTTTTTTCAGACGATTTTTAGACAACGAGGGTCTTAAAAAAACAAAAAAAAACAAACAGTCTGAATTTAAAAACGTTTGAACGAATAAGTGATAAGTGGTCATTAAGAGGTAAAATTGAAAAACAAACAGGGTCTTAATGATCAATTAAGAAGTTGCTTACCAAAACGCTTACCGACAATAGCCACCACCCTCACTTACCTTATCGCGTAACATTCTCGGCTATCAAAAAGGATTTCTGGTAAGCATGTTTTACCTGGTAAGTGGTAAGTAAGAGTCTTCTCCCTCACTTATCGGGTAAGATTATCAGTCCTTGAGACCGAGTAAGTGCTTACCCAGTAAGCATTTGGTAAACGGCCCCAAAGTTCCAATACTGAAAAAGAGTTGTATGTTTTGTTTTTCCATGGTCCATTTGAGGTGGGATTGGTATGAGGATTTGTAAGACTGTAATAAAATATAATAGAAGGAAGAAAAAAAATAGATACCGTGAAAGAGGAAGACATACCTTAAGTTGGACAAGACCATAAATGTTGATAGTGGCATTTGGAAATTCCCTACTCCACACGTAGAGGAGCATAAACACCAGTGATACCCCCATAAAGTATGACTCGAAGAAAGGAATGGCAGACAATACCTAAACATGAAAGGTAAATTTAGAGGGTGAAAAGTGAAAAGTGAAAAACAAGAGTACGTAAAAACATGACACTTGACAAAGTAGAGATTTCTTGAAACAGGCTTCAATGCATAGAGATCAAGGGCGGATTAAAGAAGAGAGGGACCGCCTGTGCTACCGCTCTATTTTGTTGACATAGTGGAATTTTAAAAAAAAATATGTGTCCGCTTTAATTTGATGTGTGCTCTCCTAAGTTAACACAGGTGGGTGTAGCTTTTTCTTTTTAATTTATCGGTAACAACAACAAAAAAGAAGAAGAAAAGAGATAGAAAAACACCACTTGTATGTCATTTTTAATTAAGCTGTACTTTTTATAATTATTGTTTGTTTTATTTTATGTTATGTTCATTATGTTGTGCCCCCCTCTGGAAATTTTAGTGGATCCACCTCTGATTGAGATGAGATCAATGTGCTAAGCTTAAGAAGGTTTTTAACATAAGGGAAGATTGGCGGGGTAGAGGAAGGTCTAAACACAACAATGTAGGTATTAGATTAATAAACAAACAACTTATTTTTATGTACTTTCACATGAGCTCAAGACTACAGCTACCTAAATTTATTGGGGCAAAAGAAATTGATAATCCTTACATTATAATAACGATAAAAGATCCCTTTTTTTAGAATGTATAAGTTCAATCTAGGTGTGGATGATTGAGATCTGATATTATTGGCTGTGGCACCATAACGGGCAGTTAAAAGATGGATTATCTATTGAATTTGGCGAGGTGGCAGATTGAGAGAGCGAGAAGAGTGGTTTTTTTTTTGGGGGGGGAGGGAGGGGGGGGGGTGAAATCAGATGAAAAGGGGAAAAAATCTTTTTACTTTTTCCAATTTGGATAAAGGAACTATTAAGACTCAAAGATCGTCATATAGAAGAGTTTCTTTATGATGGAGCATCTTACGTACCAAAAGCGTTGATGCTCCAAATATCATCATCCACAAGAAGTCTGCTGTACGCCTGTTAAATGGTCCACTCTCCAATTGAACTCCATATCTTAATCTGAAAAAAAAATTCCAAAGAAAATTAGAGCACAAAAGAGAACTAATAGCAAATCGGAATGTGGAGGATCAGAAGTGGTTCCATTTACTCACATCATTAACAGGCGGATTCCAAAATTTATAGAGAAAGGGCCAAGAAAGATGAAGTTTGTAAGTAGCCTCCACACCTAAAAATGATCAAAGTAGAACTAAATGAAAATCTACTAGTTACAGCATCTGGCACAAGTATAGCAAATAACTTGAAAAGATCCATGACTTTTCATAAAATAAAAATATGAGAAAAATGGAAAAAAAACAAAAAAAACACATTAGATCTTTACATTCCAACTTAAAGCAACAAAACCATATCCAAACATAAGAATACAGTGAATAAGCAAGAGGGGCGGTGCCCGGGCTCGAACGTGGGGCCTCACACATATAGATTACACCCACACCTCTACCGCGTACACTACTAATTTTAAGATATTAACAATGCTGCCAAGACTTCAATACGAATGATATAATTATAATTATACATAACTCTTTTAAGTTTACATCTCACACATTCGTATTTAATGTTACCTGGACCGTGGAATGATACAATTATACATAACTCTTTGATGTTCTCACTGAGGTGTTTATGTATTATGTAAAAACAGAGAAAAAAAAACGAAAATTTTGAATGAGTGAAACATTAACGATGGTGCTTAAATGTGCCAACTTTTTGTGGTGCTGCCACTTTGATACAGGAAAAAAGTGTGTAGAGTGAGTAACGTTTATATAAATAATTAAATATTCAAAACCTGCAGACAGTGTCAGGAAGATACAGTTCACGGGTCTTTTGGACCACTTATATTCAATAAATTAAATAACGTCATGTTAAAAATAAGTGTGCCAGATTGAAAGCCTCATACTACAGGGTCATAGACAATAAGGAACGCTAAACTCATGAAGGATATGACCAGGTGACTCAATTCTACTTGTAGAACAGGATTTTTATTAAAAGTGTGACTGTGTGTTAAAATTGTTGTCCATATTAAGTAGAACTTTTACTATATCTAACATTTAAAAATGTTATAATCGAATAATCTCCTGAAGAAAAAGCGAAAATAACCATACCTGCAAATGATAGAAAACTTCCCCATAGATCAATGCGATATAATAAACAGGCAATAGCTTCAATGTTGCTGCTGTTGTAGTCACAAAACACAAGGTACCATAAGCCTTGCTTATGGGAGGGAGTGAATTGTAGAATCTGCAATTAGAGATACAGAAAAAAGATTAATGTTTTTAATGTTTCTCAACTTATAGAACTAGCAATCTACATACCAAAAAAGAAAAGAAATAATCCATCGTTAAAATTTTCCAATGTCAAATCTAGTTGTTCCAAACTCCAAATTGATATTAATGATTCACCATTTAAGCTCATATACGTTTGAAGTACTTCTAATGTGACTAAATATCATTATAGATATTTTCTATAACAAAAAAAGACCAAATTGATGTTGAAGCAGGAATATAGCCCATTAGACACCCAATTTTACAATTCAAGATGCCACAGCATCTCATGTCAGATATTCAGATTCATAATAAGATATTGAGTTACGTTACTTTTACCAAATATTTGTAAAGGTTAAACATTCATCATCATGAATTCACAATAATCTATGTGAAATATTCCTTTTTAATCACCAGGCATCCTATGTCTTATAAACGCTTGCGTAAAGCTACATGCTGCTTACAACATTACATATATATATATGGATATGTCCTCCACAGAAAACTCTCAACCGACTTCTCTATCATCTTCTGTTACAGCACATGAAATAGAACAAGTAATGGAGATCTGTAAGGGAAGAAAATAAATGAAGAGCAAACACAACAACACAGATATGTATATTAATATATATGTGTGTGTGTGTGTGTGATTCAATCAATTGATCTACATCCATGGTGAGAGTAGGAGCAATTTCACTATATCAAAACACGAAAACAAAGAGCTTGCCATTCAAGGCTTATAAAAAGGTCCAAAAACAAATCTCATTTTTCAGGACAATAAGGGTCGCTCAAAAATAAGTTGGGTCGAAACGATCATCCATCAATTCTGAAGGTGGAAAAAACTAAATACATGTTTAACACCTTCCTAATTCTATTCTACAAGTAATCTCATCTCAAACCTCTCTCAAGATTCACGATTATTAATTAATGCCAACTAACAAAATTGGACACTTTGCCATAGTTGAGTGTCAAGTGTCTACTGTGGTACTCTATTCAATTTTACAACTACTATTACGTCTATCCCGCACATCTTACTACAATATTTGCATCTCATGCATTTAGTTTATTGCCAGCTAATCTTGAGCACTAAAAGAGCTTTATTGCACACTTTAGTGATAAACTAAGGTAGCAACATCAATAAAAAAATCAATGCTAACTATCTTCTGCCAGTTTATTAGAGTCATCCTCTATAAACAGTCGAATGCAAGCAAAATACTTTGCCAGTTATATATGCATATATAAGCTTCCGATATTGTTATAGATTATAGATCTTAGTGAGTACGCATCATCGATCATGCCACCATATCTTGCTGTAAGTTGTTTCTCCGCTTTAAATCCACCAATCAATGATGCTTCCAATGTATAATAATGCAGTTTTTAGAGATCCACATTTCCATGATGCAAACCCTTTTCAGATCTTCATGCCTTCCACTGTTCTTTGTAATCGAATACTAGGTTTCCATAGTTTCCAAAACATATCTTTAAGTCAACATAGTTTTACCTTAGTCATTCTCACATTCAATTGATACTCTTTATGGTGCATGGTTAATTCTCCAGTTGTGTTACTACCACAAAGAAAATAAAAGAGGGGAAAAGAGAAAAAAGCTGACTATGATGGACTGAAATATATAATCAAATTGAATAAAATCCTCTACGGTTTTAAAGTCATCCTGGTGCTTAGCTCAAGATTTGGACTAAAAGAACCGTACGGCTAATGACTCCGGATATATCCATTATACAAGAAAGGCTATTTATTCCATTGTTCCTTTTCTGTATTCATGTTTTACGAGGATACTTAATCTTGACGATAGGTGCATCACTTGCACCATTAGTTTTGGAAACCAATATGTCTGCCGGTATCCTTTAATTCAAACTCACCAATGAACTATTATCTCTTCTTCTTTGAGTCTCAACATATTCACAATCTAAATCTGTCTGTTGGATTCCTCCGTCACTTTTGCCTCCATAACAATTCAAATACCGGGTGTTGGTATCCAGTATATACCAACCACTAAGTCAAAATGACTAAATCTCGTTACTGTCATATTTTATCTTCCTAATTAGAACAGCTTTCTTGAATTCATTCATAAACTACAAAATTAAGAACGCAATATTAGGGTAATATTGCCACACAATCAGACAACTTTCAAGTTCCAACTCACACATGCAAATCATGAAAGTTCAAAATTAAACAAAAACATTTGTACTACAAACAGATAAAACTGGCTAAAACTACAAAATAAAGAAACCACGTTCCAATTGAGCAAACCTAACGATAATTCTTCAATCAACAAAACTTAAATTAACATGAATTTCACCAAATTAAGCCCCCAACAACTATCTAATTCGCAGTTCAATCTACACAATATCTCTCTGGATCATAAAATCAAAGAAACAACAATTAGACGTATTTCAAATAGCTAAATTAACTCGAACATAAACGTAGATTAACAACAAGAAGTGGTTACGTCACAAATAAAGCATTTCACAAAATTCAATTAGCTAAAACTACAAATTACTAACAAAGATCAAACAAGATGCAAAAGAATTTTAGAAATTTACTCTGCAGGAGATGACATTAGAGCAGGGATGATGCAAGCGACGGATTGATTTCTTGATGAGAAAGAAAGAAATGACTCGTGATGCGAGTATTTAACTCTCGATCCGGGAAGGTAGACAAAATTTTGTATTACCAGAAGCTTCCCCATGTATCCGACCCGTTTTCAGTTTCGGGTGGTTTGACTTTTAATGGCCCAAAATCCGAAAATGAACCCAAAAAGAAGATAAATATAAATATAAATATATATGGAGAGAGACATTTTATATCGTTATCAGTTAACCACAAACTTTGTTAAATGTGGTATTTTCGTCTTATTAATATCATATTTCTTAATTATCCCACCTACTTAATTATCACTAGGTTCGGCAACCGGTAGGGTAAGGCCTTGTTTGTTTTTTTTATTTTAAGCTCTTAATTACCACTTATGTCTTATTCGTTTAGATGTTTCATAACCATTTCAGAACTAAAATCAGACTTCAGACTTCAACATCTCGTAAAAAACAAACGCCACCTAAGTGTTATTCCGTTACCTTATGCTACCCATTTAAAATACCATATAACCAAACAGGTAATTGATAAATGATGAACAAAATTTCATTTTCAACTATAAACAATATTATTAAACCTTAAACGTATAAGTAAACATAAATTAATAAATACTAGAAGCGTACTCGCGCAATGCAGCGGTTGTGAAAGCTTGAACTCGATTAAAATATCCATATTGGAAATTCAAAAAACTAATAGGTTACCTAAAAATCAACAACACAAAGCAAGATGGATCGATACCTACCGTTTTGAAACAAAGAAGCCTATCTGATCCTTGACTTGGAACATCAGCGCGTCTCGTTTAATGTTGGGCCTGGAAATTTTCCATTCAGTGCAATGACCTGTTGGGGAACACCAAGTGGAGAAGCAGTCATATAATAGAAATCGCGTTCGAAATTTGCAAACAGATTGTCCACAAAACAAAGCCTATTAAACACCAAACCAATTTAGAACAAACAATATAAAATTAATCCAAATAACGCCATCTTTGAGTTGATTTGTAGTCGATTTTCAATGCTTTTGGCCTAAAGAGGTAAATCTGTTCGTTTAAAATAAAGAGATTCAAACCTGGAGAACGGGGAATCAGGCACACGCTATGGAGGAATCAAGAGATGAAAAAATTAACATAATTATCAAATTACAGATTAGGAAATACTGGAACTTACCTTGTTAGCAGATGATTTGGATGGCTGAAATTGCTAATAAATCAGAAAAATAAATATTGTAATCACGTAAGATACGGGATTTCATCTCCAACTAAATTCATAATTTTAGGGATCAAGGATGGGGAGAAAATCTGGGGATAAGGATGAAGACGATTGAGTGATGTTTAGGGAAAATAATGAGATTTTGTGCTTCAAGTACTTGTATTAATGCATCAATAAGTTGTAAGTAATTAGACTTTAATAGATAGTACATAATGCTTATAAAGTTGTTTTTAAGAGTTTTTTTTGTAAATGCTTTATAATATAGTATAGATAGTAATTACTGTACATTTAATTTGTTCTAGTAAATATTTACTCCAGATATAATTCAGTTATGGTATTTTAGAATCCATATAAAAATTGTAAGACCGGCATTATTCGTTATATTTATTTTTCCGACTCTATTTTGTTTCTCTTTTAATTATCATAAACTATTTTACTTGACAAATATAAAAAGGTGAATTTATTTACACATTAATATACGATATATATATATATATAATGTAATGATTATCAGATTTCTTAACTATCTTATTCACCTGTCACTTTGAAACAAGATCATAATAAACTTTACACAAAAATCATTGTCTCATCGATGAATTCTAATAAAAATTTATTGTTTCACCTATAAACTTTGTTTAAACTTTCTTAATTATCGCATTCACTTTCTAGTTTAATACATGAAGTATGGTAAAATTTTAAGAGCAACCGGTGTTCATACACGAAACATATTATGAACTTTAAGCAAAAATCATTGTTTAACTTATGAACTTTAAAAAATCATTGTTTCACCTATGAAGTTTATGGTTTCAAATGTGAATTTCGGTAAAAAAAAAAAATAAGAACGATCAAAGTTCATAGATGAAACAAAACTGTAAACTTTAAACGAACATCATATAAAATATGATTATCTTTAATAAAAATAAACATTGTATTAAACACAGTTTTATGGAGCAGTTCAGGGGTGACAGATGAGGGTAGTTGATGATTATCTTTCAAATATAAGAAACAATTTATATCAAAATTGCCCTTCGTTTGTTTAATTTAATTTCTTTTATTTTTCATCATTTTATAACCCCACATCTAACCATAACCGTTGATCAAAAAAATGAATGGCTCGAATTACTTTGTAAAATTAATATTATTTATTTGGTAAACAAATTATCGTGTGTATATATATATATATAGAGAGAGAGAGAGGATAAAACGAGAACGGTATCTATTTAAACGAACACGAGAACGGGCAAATCACATGCAAAATCACATATGATTTTCCATTAATGGTATAAAAAAAAGGTACGTCGGCGACTTGTAGCTACGTCTTTAAGTCACGGGCAAAGGTTAGCTGAATCACATGTGATTTTGTACGTAATGTTAGTATAAAATCACATATGATTTGTCTGTTCTTGTGTTCTTTTAAATAGATTCGTTATCGTTTGATCCTGCTTCTCTCTCTCTCTATATATATATATATGTGTGTGTGTGTATGTGTGTGTGTGCATGTACGTATATAACTATACTCGAACTCAAAGTCAAGAATTTGAAGCCCAAAAATTTGGGGTTTGGTTTCCATATCTGAAATCTGATCGGAACACATTTCTTAGCTTAGTAAGGTTGCTTGTTTCCACTCATTGAAGATTCTATCTACAAAAAAGTTCGAACGGGGGTACTAATTTTTTTTTATTTGCCCAACGAACCTGCCCAATACAGTGATGCACACCCCTATAACTTGTATTAAATTTATACAAATGGTCTCTTGATTAGTGTTTAACCTTCACTTGTAATTATTTAACTAACTTATTTTTTTTTTTTTGAAAGGCAAACATTTCACTTTATTCCACCAAAAGATTACCAACCATGTTTATGAACACAAACTACAGCACCATAGGTAAAACCAATACAAACACAGCACAGGTTTGTAAAAAGCAAACCATATGACAACACACAACCAAATCCTTTGTTGATATTTTTTACTGCCAACATATATATATATAAAGTAATAATTTGATCTTTACAAGTTCTGACATAAAAAAATACACAAACAACAAGTTTTACATCAATCTAAATACATTAAAAAAAACAGACATAACACACATTTTTATTTATTTTTTTTAATTTTAATATAAAAACGGGTTAACCGGGTTTGAGAAGCGGGTTTACCACCGGTTTAACCGGGTTGAAACGGACCGGTCATATCCATTAATCCGGCGTTAGTTAACCCGGTCACTACCCCGAATCCCGGTTCGACCAACCGGGTTAACCAAGATTTTAAAACAGTGAATACAGGTGTAATGTGCGATCGATTATGTAGAGGGCTTATGTGCTAATCTATAAGTGAACATGGTAATATTACATAGGGATGAGCTCGGTACCGGACCGGTACCGAAACCGAGAGTGGAAAAAATCAATACCGAATACCGAACCGATAAGAGAAATTCGGTACCGGTACCGGACCGGTTCGGTACCGGGATTTTCGGGACTAGAACCGTTTGGTACCATTTTTTGGGACGACAACCGTTTTTCACCGTTGACCATTAAACACAATAACAAAAACCAAAATCACTTGAGCGGAAACCGGATTGGAGGAGCCGATTGTGCAAGAACCGGGTTTTGGATAAATTACGGAACCATTTTTGGAGAATTGCAATAACCTAAATATGAAGAATTACAAGAAAAAATCGGTATTTGAGTGGAAAATACAAGAACCGAAAATTGTAATATATTTAGGAGGATTTTCTATAAAAAAAAAAAGGAAAGAGTTTGTTACCAATTCAAATAAAAAAATGACTTTTTAAATTCTCCGGTTCGGTTCGGGATTTACCGGGACTAGTACCGGTACCGGTACCGAAAGTACCGAATCCCGAATATGGAAAATCTTGGTACCGGATATGATATTCGGTACCGGTACCAGTACCGATTCGGTATGGGACCGGTTCGATTTCGGGATTTCGGTCCGTATGCTCATCCCTGATATTACATTTATAGGTCATGGTCCCTATAGAATATTGATTGACTATTTCATCCTTATCAAGGGATCATGAAGGGTATGCGTCTCAATTATTCAATTTATTATGCCATAAATAATCATTCAATTCTTACATGATTGCTTTATATAGCATATTGATCATATTTATTTGAGTGAATTACGGTTTGGTCCCTCTAATATACAAAAAATTATGACTAACGTCCTTAAATTCTAAAAATTATGGATATAGTCCTTATAGTTCTCAAATAGGATCCTTCTGTTTAACAAAGTTTAACAAATTCCGTTAACTCAAAGGGTATTTTAATATTTTTAAACCACATGGAGCAAATCCATAATTCACTCTATTTACTTATTTTTTATGTTGGAAATCTACATTCTTTTAAAAACTTGAAGGAAATTGAAGGGAAGTTAGTCGATGCCAGTATAGATCTATTAATGAATAGTAATTATATAACATTTGTAGTTGTTACTAGATGCCTTTTTCCTTTGTTTATTTGTATTATAAATATCTAATAGTAATTAAATGATTCACTACATTATATGTCAAGATAAATATTGAATTATTTAAAAATAATTAAATCCGTAATTTGTGTGTTGCTTTCATCTATAAAAACTTTAAAGTTTGATTTCACTATCTTAATAAATAAAATCAAATATTAAACGCGTTTATACAACTATCAAGCATCTTGTTTTGTATTTTTTTATGATGAATGACATTTAAGGTTTTATACCATATTTCATTAAAATGTCGAAATTCCAACAGTTAGAAATGTTATTAAAAATAGAGGAGGGACATTAGTGATGATAACTATTTTTTTTTGTTAGGAGTTTTGAAGACACGTTTGTAGAAGAAAATTATCAAAACCCAAAAAAATACCAATAGCTTTGCCCAAACAAGTCCTGATATGGAAAAAGCAGATTGTACGACTTATAAGAGACTGTAATTCTAATTACTAATTTATGCGGGGACAATGGGGTGAGTTGTCACAAACACTTACCGTTAAAATTCATGACGTCCTCATCTGGTCTACATTCAAACTTGGACAGACCTAAGTCCAACGCTACTTTTTGGACATAGTCTTGATGTCGTACATAATATCATATGCTTGCAGCAGTAGTTTTGTCCAATAAGTTGTTAATTCATTTAAATTACTGTAAAATTCATAAATAATCTACAAAATACACGATTAGATCCATGATAATGAACACGTTTTGAAATTGAAGTTTCATTACAACACATAAACTACATGAATATAAAAAACTAAAAGATGGAGGAAAAAAACCTAGCCCTAAAATAGAGCATGAAAATAGGAAAAATAAAAAAACCAAATAAGGTTACCACATTTTAGGTCAAACTAAAGAAACATGGTGTATTATATAGGTTATTGTTTTGAGAGTCTAGATTGAGCATATTCAAGTTCACTTAATGATTAGAATAAATTTGAGAAATGATTGCCAAATGAAATTACCATAAACACCAATGTTTGAAGACATTTCTTCAAAATTGATTTTTGTGACTTGTTTCATTTCTCACAAGTGACCTATTGAAGCAGTGCAATCTCTTATATTATAAAAGGTTTGTAATAACCATTTTAAGATATATGGATAAAGTTATTTCCATTTTTATTTGGTTATTTAGTGGTTAAATAATCATTTTCACATCATTTGTAACAAAAATGTCGTTCCAAACTTCCAATCCCTTAAAAAATTCAGAACTTTTTGGCTACCTTTTAGAATTTTCATGTTAAAAACGTTTTTGCACACTTTTTTGCTACTCAAAGCTTTACATAAACAATTGTTATATTATTGGGGTGATGCCAAGTCTTTGTATATGTCGCCTCCCCCATACCCTACATGGCTACATCCAAGAGTAAACTAAGACGCCGTTTACCAAACACTTACCTGATAAGCGCTTACTGATAAAATTCAATACTACTTACTAGGTAAGATTTTAGTTCACCAAACCGGAATCGTATGCAACAATTTACCCGGTAAGCGTTTACAGTGGTAAGATTCCTCGCCCTCACTTACTCGGATAAGACTCTTGGTTCTTTTTTCGCTCTTACCGGGTAAAACTTTTGGTCATTGCCATATTTTTAGACTTGGTAAGCGTTTGGTAAAAGAACCCTAATTGGTGACTGCAATTCCCTCCTCTATAGCGACTTCAACTTCCCTATCTATATCTTCATCATTAAATACTTATTTCTGCAACCCCATCTTTATAGATTTAACTCTCTTGACAAGAGTGAGAAAGAGGATCAGAGATAGTTAGAGAAAGGATCGAATCATTAGGACAATAACGATAAGAGAGGCCCTTCTGGGTTTCTTACAGGGATGACGGTATGGTGGTGGAAAGGGAAAAAAGGGTGTGCGGTGTACGAGAATGGTGCAAGATAAGGAGGGAACAACGATGAAGGAAGTGTCAGAGAAGGAGGGGGCATCGGTGAGGAAAGCTGAGAAGGAGTTATTTTAGTTTTTTTGGAAAATGTTCTAAGCACTTGTACAAATGCTTTACAAATTTGTAAACTATAAATCATACAAGAAAACGAAAAGGACCAAATTGCCGTCACAACTCACGTGACCTGCACATGGTTCACTTAACCGAAAAAACTTAACGACCCTAACAACAGCCCAGGATTCATGATGAAAATTGGGCAAAAAAAAGTCGATTACTGGCAACCCCAACCGGCCCCACACGGAACCTGCCTTCAAGAACACCAATGTGAGGGGGTATTTTAAGACTCACTCAGCGGCTGAGGCTAGCGCGGGGGCCTGGGATCGAACCCACCTGTTATGTATTTGGACAAAGTCTCTGCACCCCTTTGCCAACTGAGCTACATGCCAAAGGCCAGGATTCAAGATGAAATGAAAAGCACAATGATGGTTTTGGTAATTTCCAAATTATAGAAACCATATATAAAGTTTTGCTAAACCACAAGAAAGGATTTTCTAATGTACTCTTAAAAATTAATATCTAGGACTAAAAATGCAAAAGTATTTGTGAACGAACTAAAATTGAACTTTGATGAATAATGTAGGGACAAATTTTGTAATTTACTTGAAGATAAGAGGTAAAGTGTAAAGTAAACAGATTTCATCGATCCATCGCCTTCATATCTGTAGGGAAGTAAACTCCTACTTCCCATCATTCCGCCATGGATTCCGGCCGATCTGCCATCGCATTCCTCCTCCTCCTTTTCTCATTTGCCACCGGTTCCTTATCGGAACGATTGATCCGTATGCCGTCGGGAGATCGAGGTGCGTCGGTCTATTCCGGTGTCCTCATTTCTCGGAAAAACGAATTGTTCTGCGAAAGCTGGAAATTCTCCATTGAAACCAATGACGTCGGAGTGTGGTCTGTTGTTCCGGAAAGCTGCGTGAGCTTCGTACAGGAGTACATGAATGGAGAACGATATCGGTCGGACTCGGAGGTTATAGCCGATTACGCATTGAAGCACGCGAAGACGGTGAATATTGCCGGCGACGGAAAGGATGCTTGGATCTTCGATATCGATGAGACTTTGCTCTCGAATATGCCGTACTATGCGAATCACGGATACGGGTAAGTCGATGCGTTTTTGGTTGTTTGATATTTGGTACGGATGATTATGATTGTTTTTTACTCTATGATTGGTCACTGGTGTATGTTAGATAATCATATGATCGGTTGGACAGTGAGTGGAATGCTTTCTTTTGGTCTGCCGACCAATTACACTTGGCATGGATCATGGATGTCTTATCTAGACCATTTAAAGCACAATCTCGCTATAATAACTTCTAAATTATGCATTTAGATTTGTACATATGGATGTTGACGATCTACCTTTTCCTAGAAAGGGGTACTGTTTGATCTTTGAGATGAAATTGATAAATTGGAAATTCAAAATCAGACGGTTGTGCATCAGATAGCAACAAAAAACAGGTTCTGCTCGTGCCTGGAGAGTTGTAATACTTGTTATGAGATTTACGCAAGAATTTTGCAATCACAAAATAATTGAAAATGCATAGCAGCCTTGTTAATGGTAGAAGTCTTTAGTCTATTTTTGCTCTTAGAGGAGTAAAATTGTCCCAAATAAACCAGGGGATTTAGTTTGTTAATCCATCTCAAACCATATTCTGATATTCATTTCCAATGCAAGACACATCCATTTTCACATATATTTATTACCTAGTTCATTGATGTTAAAAGGTTTTAGAAATTGACAGTGCCTCTTTTCAGTTATATTCAATGGTTTTGAAGCTCCTCCCAGGTCATTTGTAATGCAGCTAGTACAAAGGGATTTGACCCTTTTTGTTCTGTCTCTGGTAGGGTTAATTCATATACGAGCGTGAATGTTGTCAAGAAATCCAAAATGTGCTTTCTTTTTCACTATTTCTTAGTTAGGCCCTTGTGATTTTATTTCCACCTGAGCCAAACTCAGGTTAGTTTGGAAGAATTTAGAGCATTTGTTAAAAATAATATGAAGTTTTGAAGTCGAAATGCAGCACACTAGACTTTCAAATTCAAAGAATGTCTTATGATTAGAAGTTAAGTGTGGAGGGAAATGAGTGATACAATCACAAAAAGGTATCTAGTGGGTTATAAGCTACATTTTGTAATTAGTTATTATACCAGTACATATGTTGGTTTGATACGTCAGGTTTTGTTTTATACCTATTATTCCTCATGTTAATGATATACTAGTGTTTCGAATTGTAGATTTGATGGGTGAAAGGATTTAATCTTTAAGATAATGCACAATTAATTATGCCAAGAGTATTAGGTTCTTCTGCAGATGCCAACGGAGATAAAATAGATCTGATAGGGCTTTCTATTTGAGTGCCACTCTGTTGCAAAATGCATGTGATTTTTCATTTTTGCATCTATATATTCTCTATAATTAGTGTTGGAAGAACACACATCAAGCAAGTTAAGCCACATAATTTATTTGCATGGTTAACTGTGACTAGGGTCATTTCGGATATGCACTTAAGCACTTATAGTTGTCAACAAGGAACTATGAATAATCAATAAATAGATTGGATCTATAGCTACAAATTACAATCATTCCCCCAAAATATACAAGTCATGATTGATTGCCAAACTTCAATCTGTAGATACTGGATATCTATACCTAGGAGGTCAGGGGTTCAAACCTCATCAAAGGTGAGGAGTGTGTGCGAGTTTATTTGTTGCATTTGCCGTATATAAATATCATGTAGCTTAACTATTGTTTTGTCGTATTATTGTATGGTGGGTTGGTGTTTGCTCTTCTTCTAAGCTATTGCACTTTTTAGCAAAATGAACATTATGATCATTTGTCTGGAATTATGATGTATTTTGGGTTTCTTCACAGCATGTCGGCATCCAACCCAGTGACTGCAGCATGGTAATAGAAATTTTAGCAGGAACACCCTGCCGACTCTAGCATGTATTACCATCAGCTGAATGCTAGAAGTGTTTTTGGTTCCTTCTATATTGAGACCAAAACCCAGTATCTGAAACTGCAAAATGAGATCTGGTTTGACGTGTTTCTAGTTAGCCTACTTTTGTGAATGTCATATCTGGGCCATATTTGGTTGATTTTTCGAGTTGTTTCTTATTGAGTGCAGTTACCACTAAGCCAATGACTGTTTCAAGTTACACAACTGTACAAATATAACAGACCCTCTAGCTCAATGTTTTCAGTTTGAAGTCTTGAGGTTGTTTAAATTTGAAATCCATCCGCCAATATATCTATATTGGTCACATAAGATTCAATATCTGAAAGAAACAACTTTATATCTATATGGGCACCATGGCAGAAAATAGAGGTCAGTGAATATGAAGTTAGATTCATTCCTGCAGTATAGACGGTTCTCTGCCAGAAGGTTTCTTTGGTCCTATTCTGCTTATACTTCAGGATGTTATACATCTGAATATCTGATGTGCAAAATGAAGGGTTTAAAGACTTGGGCATACATCATATGCTCTTTCGGGCTTAAAAACTTTTTGATACACTTCCTGAACATTTTTTGTTGCAGTGTTTCTTCACATTACTTTTAATTTTCTTTATCTATTTTGTGATAACTTAAGTAGTTCATGCAAATCTGGATCAAAAGTGCAAGTGCACCTATGCAAATCTTTAGAAGTTCCTTTATCTATTTTAACTATTTTGTGATAACTTATAAGTTCATGCAAATCTAGATCAAGTTTGCAAATTTTATCCATGCCACATTTCAATTATAGACTTTCAATATACCGATATACATCTTAGATGGGGTGTCGATTCATATAACATCTTTTAATTCTGCCCATCTTCATTCCAACTTGATTTCAACATTGAATTTGCCAACTTGTAGCTGGCCACAAGGCTTCCTATTCTTTCTGCTTTGCATGATTTGCTCTGTTAATGATGATTGATTTTTTATTACTTAGGCCCTGCTTGTTTTTTCAATTTTACCTCTTAATGACCACTTATCACTTATTCGTTCGGATGTTTTTAAATTTAGATCGTTTTTTTTTCAGACCCTCTAAAGTCTGAAAATCATCTGGAAAAAAAGTGGTAACCTCACCACTTAATTCCTCTTATTCGCATACCCGCATTGTTAGGGATTTATAAATCAATGATTGATTCAGATTTCAGACTTCAGACGTAAAAACAAACAGTCTAACTGATTCAGATTTCAGACTTCAGCAACACCTCATATAAATCGGAAGTGAAATCAGACTTCAGCACCTCTTAAAAAACAAACGCTACCTTAGAGTGAATGCAAACACATATTTCCTTGAGTTATAGTATGATGCTTTAACATAACAGTATCACTTATCATTAACTAGACTACTTTCGTGTAAATAGATCAGAAGTCTTTGACGAGAATTCTTTCAACGAGTGGGTAGACTTGGCCGAGGCTCCTGCCTTACCAGCAAGTTTGAGGTTGTACACAGAACTTCAACAGCTGGGGTTCAAGATCTTCTTGTTGACTGGCCGAAGTGAAGATCAAAGAAAAAGTACAGATAAGAATCTCCAGTATGCTGGATTCACCAACTATGAAAAGCTTTTCTTAAGGTAACACTCTAATGGTTGGGTTCCGGTGAGAACATAAGTTATGGTGAGAAGCGTAAGACGGGATCTCCACCGTTGGATGCGCATTAGGATGAGATGCATCGAGATGAGATGGACTGGATCAATTCTTGTAAGGAGCGCGATTCATTGGTGGGTGTGAGATTAAAAGTGATCAAGGGTTCAGATCCCTTCTCACACGATCCCATGCCATATTCTAAAGGCATGGGATCGTGTGAGAAATGAAGTTAAGGTGAGAAGCATAAGAACGGATCTTGACCTTTGATCGCTTTTAATCTCTCAAACTCACCCATGAATCGCGTTTGATACGAGGATCGATCCGGTGCATCTCGGTGTATCTCATCCTAATGTACAACCAAGGGTGTAGATCCCTTGTACCCTTCTCACTATAACTTCACTTCTTACCAGAACCCAACCCATATTCTAAAACTCAACAATTTTATTAAAAGTCATAACTTTTCCAACACTTGTATCTTAATAACATATCTCAAAAAACTGAGAAATGACATCTGTTTATGAATGAACAGGGGAACATCAGATTTAGGTAAACCAGCTACTTTATACAAATCCGAAAAGAGACAAGAACTAAAAGATGAAGGTTACAGAATACATGGTAGCTCGGGAGACCAATGGAGCGATTTATTGGGCTTTGCAAAAGGAAAACGATCATTTAAACTTCCAAATCCATTGTATTACATCCCCTGAATTTAAAGCACAATATAATGGTCAAAAATATCCGTCACTTCTAGTTCTGCGTTGTTGATTGCCTTCAAATTGTGTATTTCGCTACTACATCGTGTAAGAGTTACTTCTATATTAGTGGATATACTTAATGGTATTTGTTTTTTAATTAGTGACTCTTTTAATCTAGCTTTCAAATGTGTTCTAATGACAGCCTTTAAAGTTTTAAAGTTTAAAGCTCAGCCATGGATTCAACAAGGCTTTGTTCATCACCTCCTCTACCATTTGGGTAATCTATTTCTTCTTATTAATATCGAATCATCTAATGCATCGATGTATTAGGTTAATCATGCTCATCTTTTCTTTGCTAAATGTGTTATTATCAAAGCATCTAATGCAATGCATCTATTTAGATTCTTTTTAGTCGAATTTGATTTGTTCTTGCATTTGAATCTCATTAAGTGAACAAACATGAAACTATTCTAACAGTTTTGTGTAAAACATAAGTAGGAAATAGCCACCATCTTCTCTAGGCTGTGCCAACCATCAAAGATACTCAGAGTCGTTCCAATCTTTTTGAAGGTTCTGTTACACCTTCACTAAAACTATAGATCGTCTGAAATAAGTAATAAAAAAATAAAATATAAAATTTTATATCATATTGAAAATCTTACAAATTAAAACATCAAAAATGTTTAAAATGACACAGTGAGAAGAATATCAAAGAATCTTTTTTGTTTTTGATTAACAAATTCTGAAATTAAATAACCATTTTTGTTTTGAAACTGAGGGTTCACAGGTTGGGCTATAAAAATCTAGGCCCAAGTCACGTCCGTTCAAAAACCAAGATTTTAACATGTTAATAGACGGTCATGAAGATTCTATCAAGTTGATCATTTGACCTTCTCCCTAATGAGTACAATGACAGTTATGATGACCAACCCAACCCAGTATATCCCATCTAGAGACAAAGTCCTGGGAGAGTAAGATGTAGAGTGGACGTGACTGTTTACATGAAGAACCTGACATGTGAACAGTGTGTCAAAGAGTGAAAGTCAAATACGACAAAATCTTGAAAATTTGGTTAAAAATAAACAATAACATACAAATAAAAGCAGATACACGATATCTCTTGCTTTGCGGGGCCAGGAGTGTAGGAGGTTTGAGTGGTTGAACCGGATTGCCTCTACTTGCTTCCAAATATTTTGAAGGCAAACGAAAATAACAAAAGACTTCAAACCGACATAGCGAATTTCATGATCTTTCAATAATTTATTTGGTGACAAATATATAATTGCATTATTTTAGTAAACAAATCACTCTTTTGAGAATGGCAACCCTCCAATAGGAAACATAATGGCCAGTGGTAAGGTTAGAGGTCCAAAAATAGGAAAAAGACCATTGTGGGCACTAGAGATGGACACATATAAAGGCCAAAACTTTGAAATGAAGGCACAGTGAGGCCAATATTGATGAGATAGAAGACCAAATCTAAAGCCAGCTAGGCTGGAGGTGCTCAGATGTTGACATTGTGGAGAAGGTGAGACTTTGAAAATTGGCCCAAATTTTGTTGGAGGAGAAATGGTGACTATTTTATAAGATATCAAGTTATCAATCATGTGATTGGCCCTTGGGGATTCTCTTCCGAATTCATCGGTTCGAATCCTGCAAGGCCACTGAGGATTTTCTTGGCTGTTCTCTAGGGACCTTGGGATTGGTTGAGGTGCATACAAGCTGGCCTGGACCAGGGATACGGTAGCACCTTCTAAAACGATACGGTTGCACCGTTCACAAACTCAAAAATTTTACCCTTCGACGGAGAGATAATATGGTGGCACGTGCCACCGTATGCCACCACACAGGTCTGCCCCTGGCCTGGACACCCACGGTTAACAAAAAAGCCATGTGATTGACGGTTTTGTGAATCAAACCAATCAAACAAAACTAATCCTACACATAAATAAGGTCTTGATTCCTAAACCTTTAAAGGTTAAGGGCTGCTTGGCAGTTGTAGAATGGTTTGGTGCAAAATGGTAAAGATGCTTTTATAATACAGTGCAAAATGAAATATAATTGTTTGGTGATTGTTCAAAGTGAAATTAGGGCTCTAAATGGTTAAGGGAGGTCCAGGATACAAAAAATGATTCAGATGGTTTTAGAACCATTAAGAGGGAGACTTATTTTTCACCAAACAGGATTCACCTCTTAGCAATTCAGAGACCACATCTTAATCAAACTTTTAAGAGGTAAACAAACAGCATTATAACAATTTAAGCCCGTGGTAGATGGGTCTAGTAATGTGGGCCAAACCTAAGAGAATAGAAGTGTAAATTTGGGAAAAATTGCCCTTCACCTGTCTGTATTCACATGTGACATTAGTCATCAACAAGGACAAAGTTGGTTATCTTTTAAATAATCCGAATTCTGAAATATTAGACGAATTTATTAACAGCTTTTCCTGAAAGATCAGTTTTGTCTTTTATCATATATTAGCATGTGACCCTGCATCATCAACAAAGATACTTCAAAACCCATTCTTTATTATTCCATCACATGAATTCCTTTTCTGTTTTTAAAGCTTTCATAACTCATTCAACTCCTTATAGAAAAAATGTCTAGTTTATATCAAGAATTAAAATGACATTATTTAGCATAATCATGTGCGGTTTTGGTTCCCCGTGAGGCATACTGTGACATACGGATGCACTGGGTGTATTAAAACTGATAAATAAAGGTCAGGTCTTGGGGCTCCTGCCATTAGATCGCCACTTCGAGTCTCCTCTGGGCCACCAGAGATTTTTTGGTTGTTATATTCAGGGCCCAATGGGATTAGTTGAAGTTCGCACAAACTGACACGAACATCCACAGTTGCCAAAAGGAAAAAAACAACATGTTAACTGACAAATAAAGGATAAGCCTTGGGGATCCTCCCCATATATTGCTAGTTTTAGTCTCCTCTGGGCCACCAAAGATTTTTCTGGTTGTTATATTCAGGACACAAACTGATCCGAACACCCACAGATACCAGAAAGAAAAAGGCGCATTAAAACGAGTGTCATGACCAAGAAAGTTGTTGCTTTCCCAAACTAAGGTGGCTTTTGTTTTGTAAGAGGCGCTGAAGTCTGATTTCAGTTCTTAAATGGTTATGAAACGTCTAAACGATTCAGACATCAGTGATGATTAAGAGTTTAAAATGAAAAAACAAACAAACAAGGCCTAAGATAGTTGTGATCTGGTAGAGCCATTTGATGTACTAGATATATAACAAGAAACAACTATGCAATATATAAATACAACACTTTGTTAGTTATGAATAAACCAATGGTCAACCTCCATTATAAAAGCTAGTCAAAATAACTATACCAAGATTTGCTAAATCTTTCTGAAACATGTGTTATCCATACAAAGTTACAAACACAAATAATACTTACATAAAATTAACAATCTTTTTTTACCATACTACCCCCAACAAATCATTGAGTTATTCCCCATAACTTCACCCTCTACCCCCTTCTCACTTAGTGAGAAAAACACCCATCAAAACCCACCCTCTTCCAAAACAAAATCCCGAGATGATTCGAGTATATCTATACGCGTGTGTGTCTATATATATATAGAGGTAAGTTCAGGAGAAAACGCTAAAAAAAGAGAAAACTGAAGAACACCCTGGGAGGCCGCCATCTGGTAACATGCATTTGAGCATATGCACTAATGCATAGAAAAAAAAAATACTGTCCAGACGGTAGACTCTTTTGGTGTTCTTTCAGTTTTCTCTTTTTTTAGCGTTTTCTCCTGAACCTCCCTATATATATACATACGCGTAAATACACCCGAATTTATGGTTTTTCTTCTTCATGGAGCTGATGAGTTTAAAGACTGTAGCAAAGTCCCACAAGTAAGAGGCTTAATAAGTGAAGGAATTCTAAGACAACTTAACCCACCACCAGGAATCAAAGAACACTCAGGCTGAGGTCTTTGCATTTCCATCCCTGGAATACAATTTAATGCAATATCAAATCCCACATTCCTACCATACAACTTTTCACATTCTTCACTAAACCCAGATATAAAATTATAAGCCACACTTAATTTCAACAAACTCCTTAACTCACAAACCAAATTTGGTAACTCACCTGATAACTTATTGTGTGCCACATTCAGAACCTCAATACCTTCCAAACAAGATATAGTATCTGGCAAATGACCCATTAATGAATTATAACTTGCATCAAATACTTGTACCTCTGACCACATCCCAATCCCTTGTGGTATACATCCAGTCAGCTGATTGTTCAGCAACAAAATCTCCTTTAATCTTGGACTTGAATACCCAAAGCTTATTGGGATATCACCATTAAGCTTATTATTAGCCAAATTGATCACAGAAGCAGGTGAATTCCCTAAATTTTGTGGGATTTCACCTTCAAATAAGTTATTATTTAGGAAAATTGCATCAAGATTTTTATTAAAAAGATCTTGTGGAATGGGTCCTGAAAAGGAGTTGAATCTGAGGTCTAAATAGAGGAGATTTGGGATTAAAAGTGTTGTAGATGGGAATGGTCCTGAAAACTGGTTATTACTAAGGTCAAGTTCAGTGAGGGCATAAAGGTCTTTTAAGCTTTCTGGGATAGTGCCTGTGAATTTATTGCTATTGAGGTGAAGTAGAGACATATCTGTTAAGAGAGAAAGTTCATTGACGAGAATGCCCTTGAGGTTACCATTGTTGAGATCTATACCTGCAACTACTACTTGCCCAGATGGATCACCTGTTTCTTGTGTAGGATCTGCACAAAAAACTCCTTTATAAGCACACACATTTGATCCAACCCATGAACTCAATATCCCTTTTGGGTCACTTTTGATGGCTGATTTCCATGTTTGAAGGGCAAAATAGGCATTTTTGAGATTTGAAGGTGAAGGTGGTGGTGGGTTTGGGATGTTAACACCACCACCCACCCAACCACCGCCACCACCGCCACCGCCAACACCAACCCCAACTCCAACACCACCACCCACACTAAATGAAGCCCCATTTGCTGTAGATTTGAAGATTAAGAGGAAAGAAAGTGAAAAAAGGAAGCATTTTTGGTCCATTTGGGTGTTGGGGTTTTCTTGAAGTAAAGTTATATTTGTATTTACAGAGAGCGATGGGGGTGGGGTGGGGGTTGGGGGGGGGGGGGGGGAGAAGATAGATGTGGGGGGTGGGGTGGGTCTTGAATTTAATGATTTTGTATCGTATATGTGTGTGTGAATCTTGCATAATTCTTTCTTGGGTCTTTAGATTTTATATAATATATACATTTGGCACAAGTACATTTTGACTTTTTATTAATTTCACAGTACTATTAGATGACTTCCTAGTTGTAAAATTTCTCATTTAATAAAAAAGTACAATGCTATTTGTATTTTTATTGTATTAAAAAAAAATTGGTTTTAATGTTGATGTATCTAAGGAGGAATTTATGAATAAGGGTGCTTTTAGCAATACATAGGTAGTTAAAGGTGAGAAACCAAATCATTTTTAGGCTTGGTACGAGATCATGTGACAAATGGAGTTAAAATGAGAAACTTATGAAAGATCATGTGACAAATGGTGTTAAAGTGAGAAACTTAAGAAAAATAATGTGACAAATGAAGTTAAAGTGAGAAACTTAAGAATGATTTCCGTCCAGTGTTTTAAACTCGGTTTAATCCGGCCGGTTGAACCGAGACCAGGGTAAGTGACCGGATGAACTACGACCGGGTTAATGGCTATAACCGGCCCATTGTAACCCGACCAGGTTTTACAAAAAACCGGTTCAACCGGAGTTGAAACCCGTTAAAAACCCGACCGAAATAATAAAATTCAAAAAAATTAAAACAAAAATACTGAATTGATTATTGATCGCTCCTCTCTTAGCCCTAACTTCAGTCGACTCCCATCTTAATGTTTTTGGATTGATGTAAAACTTGTTGTTTGTGTATTTTTAATGTTGGAACTTGTGGACATCAAATTGTTGGTTTTATATATACGCATGTACGCGGAAAATAAAAAAACAATACAAAGGAATTATTGAAACCGGTTGTACCAATTAACCTGGGATCCGGTCACTACACCGTAGGGATGAGCATACGGACCGAAATCCCGAAACCGAACAGGTACTGGTACCGGTACCGAATATCATTACCGGTTCGGTGTTCGGTACCAAGATTTTCCATATTCGGGATTCAGTACTTTCGGTACCGGTACCGGTACTAGTCCCGGTAAATCCGGAACCGAATCGGGGAATTTAAAAAATTCATTTTTTTATTTGAATTGGTAACAAACTCTTTCCTTTTTTTATAGAAAATCCTCCTAAATATATCACAATTTTCGGTTATTGTATATTCCACTCAAATACCGATTTTTTCTTGCAATTCTTCATATTTCGGTTATTGCAATTCTTCAAAATCGGTTCTGTAATTTATCCAAAACCCGGTTCTTGCACAATCGGCTCCTCCAATCCGGTTTTCGCTTAAGTGATTTTGGTTTTTGTTATTGTGTTTAATGGTCAACGGTGAAAAACGGTTGTCCCAAAAAATGGTACCAAATGGTTCTAGTCCCGAAAATCCCGGTACCGAACTTCTCTTATCGGTTCGGTATTCGGTATTGATTTTTTCCACTCTCGGTTTTGGTACTACCCGGTTTCGGTACCGGTTCGGTACCGAGCTCATCCCTACTACACCGGGTCAACTAAGAACCCGGGTTTTAAAACATTGATTTCCGCCCTTATTCACTTATTTAAGGGAATTGATTAGACCCATCTCGGTGTATTTTATTAGCGTTGATCTTAATTTATGACTGATTTAAGGGTGAAGATTCTTTCTTACCCTTCGCACTTAACTTTCTTTTTCACCGGAACCCAATCCATTATTAAAGAAATTTTGAAGATTTAGAAAAGATTTGTTCTAACAGGTAACAACTATGTTAAACTCTCTTTTAAAATAGAGAGAAATTTTTTTTGAGAGAACATGAAAAAAAACCTCCAAACTTAGAAAAAAGAAAATATAGATATTTGTTGGAGGTGTATATGTTAAAATAAAGAAAAGAGATATTTTAATAAAAAAATTCCAACAACTATCCAATTAGTTTTTTAATTCAATTTTAAAGAATACAAGATAGTATAGTGATGGTTTGATTTGAAAATTTAATATCTCACAAATTACATCAAAATTGAACTAATATTACATTTTTTTTAGTATATTTTGTGTAAAATAACAATTTTGATCATATTATATAAATAATTAATAATGGTTCAAACTTCAAATGACTGATACCAAATGGTTCTTTATTATCCAATATTTATAACATCTATTAGTTAATCCAATTAGAATGTGATCAAGATGCATAAGTATATACTAATTGATATATCTTTTTTTAGTATGTAATTACTATTTTTTAAATATATATCTAGTTGGTGATAACCTTTGAAAACAAAAAAAGAAATAAAAAATGAATCATATTTACAGGGACAAATTAATAACTAATTAAAAAAAATTATTTTGAAAATAAAAAAAATCGTAAATTATTTTTTAGACCCCTTGCGTCACTGCAATCATCATTCTCGGTTTTTTCATCATCAATAGTGTCTTTATACTCGAGTTTAGTTTATTTACCCTTACCAATAAGAACAACATAAATGTTTTTGCCAACAAATAGAAGTATTGTTATATACATAACTATTTTAAGAATTTCGAGTTGACAAATCATTTAAGTGATTTGATTGTTGGTTAACTTGATAAATTGGACTAAACATGTTAATTTCATAAGTCTAATGGCCAAAATAAATTAGGTATCAATCTAGTTACAAATTTTTGAAATTTACTCGTTGTTTGATGAAACCATAAATAATGAGATGTTTTTGTAGCGGGACATCTCTGCTTCTTGAATTCTTGATGACGAAAACTTCTGTATGCATATAACATGCCATATCTGACTTCCAGTGGAAACACCGAGTTTGTTTGATTTGATATTTTTCATATGATTGCAGTTTATATTGTTTTTTACTTTAAAATTACTGGTCCCCCCCCCCCCCTCCTCCCAATTTGTTAACTAATTAAATTCATTCAATTTTGTTTTTGGTTGATTAATTTTGATGAGAATTTTAAAAGGGAAATCACTAAGATGATCACAAATACATAAAACAATTAATAGAATAACCATTTTCAACATATTTTTGAAAATGATCGTTACTTTTGCTTAATCATTTAGCCAATTTGACAAATTTCTAAGTTTGTTATAAATGGAACCCACATGTCACAAAAAGTCATAAAGATTTCAGTCATTTAGCCAAAAACTCTTGTATTTTTTTTTGTTGCCAATTTCAGTTTTTTTTGGCAAATTACCTATTAAAAAATAAAAAAGACTCATTCCAAGACTTTTTGGTGGGACCCTTTCTCGGTGATTCGTAAAAACCCTTGAAATTGGCAAAATTATGATTCTTTTGGCTAAATACATGAAATCTTTATTGGTCCTGTAATGACTTACACATGATGCGTTTGTGGCAAGGGAGATTGAATACAAACACAACAACATGTAATGACTTACACGATGCGTTTCATTTTTAATTCTATATTTATATTAAAACAAAGAATTATAAATTTGTTGCGAAAACTAGGAAGGTAAGGCATGTGATTAAGCAATCTGACTACAAATTTATTAACACTAAAAGAGCGAGAGAAAAAAAAAATACTCTTTCAGATATGAAGTACAAAACTCATTCTTCATATTGTGATGTTGATACATGTAGCAACAAATGACAAGGGTGACTTTTTATAGCCACCATTGCATTAAATGCTACTGTCCAGCTTTAACGTGTGTCTTCATCTGATTTGTTGATCCATGCATGATTATACTCTTTATTTCAGCATTTATGATTGATGTAGACATTTGTTAACCTTTCACATCATTTTGTATGTAGAGGGAACAATAAAGAAAGAATGACACTAATAAAATAATGCTTTAGAACTTACTTTGACTGACATGTTGAGCATGTTCTCATACCAGGATAAGTGTTGGTAGAGTTGGTGAATCAAACTTGCTGGACAAGTCTGCAGTCTAAAATCCGACTTGCCAATAGTAGTATTTGTCAGACTACTATTTGATTTTATCTTATATTTTTCTTGTATTGACTTTATTTGTCAGGCTACTATTTGGTGACGATCTTGACCTCTCTTCAACTTTCTTTGATTTTGTTGAAAGCTTTTAATTTCTTTGATCAATATAAATAGTTACAAGACACGTACAAGCTAAAGTTCTATCTCTTTGTATTCCGAAATATAAGCTACAAACCGGATTCCAGCTATAAAATACTTATGAAATAAGAACATTAGATTCTAAAATAACTTAGAATAACATGTGGGTTCTTAAAAAACAAGACTGAGTGACTAAGCAAATAGGTCAATCAGATTCTTTCATTCAGATGGAGGAAAATCAAATCTTAATATTTTATCTCACATTTTAGTTAAGCTATGGATTTGATGGTGACTAAGATCCGAAGTTTTGAACTTAACAAACTTCTAAGATTTGAATGTTAATCCATTTGTGTCATATTCGATTGATGTTTTATATCTGATATGAGCATTACAAGACATGTTATAAGAATATCTTTCTAAGTGTTGAATCTGATGCTAGTATATTATTTACAAATCTGACGGTTGAGACCAACAATCTTTGTGACATTTTATGATATATGGGACCTATTTATTAGGGGTGTTCATCCAAACCGCACAAACCGTCCATACCGCACCACACCGCACCACAAAGTGCGGTTTAGAACTTCCGTGGTGCGGTTGCGGTTTGCAGTTTTTCTAAACCACACCATGCGGTGCGGTTTGGAGTTATCAAATCGCGGTTCAAACCGCACCGCATATTTTATATATTTTTAAATTTTATAAATAACACACATATGTATATAGAATAATTTATTATTTATATAATATTTTTAGACTTTGAAGTTGATCTAATATGACAATTAACAATATTAATAAATTAGTTGGACACATCTCAACTCACGCGTCCAATTTACTTTGAAGTTTATTTTTTTATTTCTTAGATTATTTTTAATTATGCAATATGTATTGGGACATCGGATGTATTGAAACTCTTTATTTTTTGGAATATGATCACTTTATTGTTGATTCTATAATATATTTTTAAACTTATAATATATGAATTGTATGCATAAAGTACGATAGGTACAAACCGCATAAACCGCACCGCATTTTACGGTGCATTTTAGTGCGGTTTGCGGTTTGGAAAAATGTTCAAACTGCATGTGCGGTGCGGTTTTGTCTCAAACCGCACCGCAAACACCCCTACTATTTATGACAAAATCATACATTCGCCAAATTGGTTAAATGCTTTAGTTAAAATAACTATCATTTTCCAAAAGGGCAAATTGCATGAAAAAGTAATGTACTTTGTTCTCATTCCTATTTTAGGTAACATACTTTTAAAAGTTCTATTTTGGTACCTAAGATGAAAAGTTTGAAACACTTGAGTACCTAGATTACCAGTTTAACCATTAACCGGTTACCAATATTGACGTGGCTAATGACGTGGCTTACAAATTAGCATTATTTGGTGACGTGTTAATTGATATGAAATTTATTGTATAAAATAAATATAAAAACGTATTTTTTTTATTTCTCTTTGATTTTTATTAAATAATTTTAAAAGCTAAATTGAGCTAGCCTAAGCTATAACTATTCTACACCACGAAGAAGACCACCATGTATTTCTGGTTACCATCTCCAGCCGTCATCGTTAGCTTTCATCTCTGGCAAGTATCTTTAGCCTCTAACTCCACCTCCACCGTGCTTCAACAATACAATCGGGTTTGAATATTAAACTCACATTTGGGTAGATCTAACCGAACCAATCCTTTCTTTGCATCCATTAGAGACCACTGAGACGGAGCCCGGAGCTTGTAACAGAAGACGGAGGTCGGAGACGGCAACTGGATACGGAGACCGGAGATGGTGACCGGAGGTCAATGGTGACAGGAGATGGTGAAGACGGTGACGGGAGACGAATACCGGAGATGGTGACTGGAGACGAATACCGGAGATGGTAACCGGAGACGGTGAAGGTGACCGGAGACGATGAAGACGGTGACCGGAGATGGTGACTGGAGACGAATAACCGAAGATGGTAACCAGAGACGGTGAAGAAGGTGACTGAAGATGATGAAGACAGTGACCGAAGATGATGACCGGAGACGGTGAAGACAGTGACTGGAAATTGTAGCCCGAAAGAGACTGTTTGTTTTCTCGGAGCGTGCTTTGTACTTATTTTGTATATGAAAACAAAATTGTAACTTTTTAATATAAAAAAATTAATAAAAAATACATTTTTATATTTATTTTATGCAATAAAATTTATCAATTACCACGTCACCAACTAATGCTGATTTGAAAGCCATGTCATCAACCACATCTGCATGGTAACCGGTTAATGGTTAAACCGGTAATCTAGGTACTCAAGTGTTTCAAACTTTTCATCTTAGGTACCAAAATAGAAATTTTGTAAGTATGTTACCCAAAATAGGAATAAGAATAAATTACATTACTTTTTCATGCAATTTACCCTTTCCAAAATATGTAGAAAAATGGTTATTTTGTTAATTGTTTTATGTATTGTGATATTTAGGTGATTTTCCCTAAATATAATGTATTTAATGTAATTATAAGAGTTATTTTATTTTACTTTACTTTATAATGTACTGTAATTGTAAAAAGTACCAAGCATCTCCATTATTCCCATGCCCTGCTCTCAATCTCAAGTACTACACCATGAATAGACTTAGAAATGGCTTCTTCCCATTTTCCAAATCTCACACCATTCATATGAAAAATGATTTTTTTTATTGATTTAATTATTAAGGAAAATACGTATTCGTTTATCAAAGATATTATACGTAAGCAACAAACTGTATAAAAAACACAAATTGTTAGTAGTCGAGATTATGTGTGTTTCAATCATAATTGACCCAAACTGATTGGTTTGCAAAATAACTGACAAATTTAGTTAAGTCTGTATCTACTCTGGTTTTAAGATCTCGTGTTCAATGCATCAAATATTCAAACTTTGGTCTAGATCATTAAAATAAGTTTGTATGGACTTGTATAAAAGATAAATATGAGTTTTGTTTTTGTTTTTAT
Organism: Silybum marianum; assembly: GCA_036898165.1. Classification (NCBI taxonomy): domain Eukaryota; kingdom Viridiplantae; phylum Streptophyta; class Magnoliopsida; order Asterales; family Asteraceae; genus Silybum; species Silybum marianum. The sequence continues at coordinate 2,420,947 of CM072534.1, forward strand.
ATGTTGAAAATGTAAACATAAAATAATTCTCAAAACATAAATCATTTCAACCACAGGTGTGAAAATAAAGAGTTTGAGTAGAAAATTTGACACAAGTAGTTACAGTGGTCCTGGTCCTGGTCCTGGTCCATATACCATGTTCTATTATGCTTTTTCCGAGACGCATCTCAAGAGGCGATTTCACTAAAAATATGTACAAGATAAGACACATCCTCATATTTTACACAACGTCATGTAAATCGCCATATATTTAGTGAATTCCCTTGGGAATAAACCAGTTACCCGAAATATATACATATACTCAACTGATTATAAATTGTTTTATGAATAAAATCAAATGAGCATAAATTGCCAAAAGAAAATTCATGAGATATGCTAAAAGAGTAGGAGGTGTTCAACCTAAAAGAATAGGTTTAAATCTTTTTATACCCTAAAAGAAAATCTGTCCAGATAAGTCAGCAACATTCGATGAACGCCTGCAAAATATGACCTTGAGACTTGACAAAGAGTTGTTGCAAAAACAATAAAATCCAAGATATAAGTTTGTGGGTGTTTGTACAAAATTACATGGACATCTATACTTCAAAATGTTTTGTTAGTAAAAATTAGTTGTTGCAGAAAAAACAGTAAAAGAGAAAATGTTGTTCATTTACCCTAGTCCACATTGGATACTATTCGTTTGAAATAAAAGTAAACTTATTTCTTTGAGTAGGGTGTAAGCATAAGAAAAATTTATGAAGTGAACATGAAGTTTTGAAATAGGAATTATTGAAAAGTTGACCTCATTCTCTTTAGATCGAAAGCTATTTACTAATCGATTTATAATTTTTTGTCATGAAACTTCCTGTTAATATGTCGAAATGGAATGTTACCATGCGATTTACTTGATCATGGTTGGCGATGTTGTCATCTTACTATTTATAAGTCACAACAATATGAAAGAAGAAATTTATAAAACTGTTATCTGCTTTAGTTATTGATGTTTATATGGGGGAAATGATAACGGTGGCCACCAAAGTTTGGCAAAAGTAATCAACATGCCACCAAACTGAAAAGTTGAATGGGCTCATCAAGCTTTTCTGTTGGTATTATCTATGACAAATCTATTAATAATTTAGCAGAAGAAATGTAAAATTACTAGTATACCCTTTAATTCAAGCTTGCTTTTAAAATCTGTATATGAAAGTTCAAGAACATGATTTGTCAAACAGGAAAACTCGATCAAATTTAATTCTGAATGACCTAATACAACTCTAAATAGTCAGATGATTAGGCCGTTGCACCCCATCCCCTTCTAAATCGATGAACTAACCCACCTCGTAAATCCACCCTTTTTCTTTATTTTATATTAAAGTATTAATTTGTGTGTATATATGTGTTGGGGACCTTCTTTTGAGAATTTTATTATTTGCGAGATCTGTAAAATCCCTTTTAGACCATAAAAAATTATTTTAAAAAATAAAATATAAAAACCTCTTTCTCTTCCTCTCTCCTATTTGAATATGCACACAAGTTAACACATTATTAACACTTTCTTAGAAATACTATTATAGTTTGTGAACATATCAAACATCATGAACACACTCTAAATTTACGATATCTGATATAGCTTGTGAACGTGTAATATATTACATTGGTTGGGGAGGAGAATAAAAGTTGCCTTATAAGGGACTTGGATACCTCCTCTATCAGACGCGTTTTAAAACCGTGAGTCCAGGTGTGTGGACAAAGCGAACAATATCTGGTACGGTTGGCCTGGAATGTTACATTTGGTATCAGAGTCGGAAACCGGACTGATGTGGCAGCGGGGACGCTAGGCTCCCAAGGGGGGTTGGATTGTAATATCCCACATTGGTTGGGGAGTAGAATAAAAGTTGTCTTATAAGGGACTTGGATATCTCTTCTATCAGACGCGTATTAAAACCGTGAGTCCATGTGTGTACAAAGCGGACGATATCTAGTACGGTTGACCTGGAATGTTACAGACGCCAACGTGATCAATAAAACTAAGTCTAAACCTATCATTTGTGAACAACCTAGTAAAATATTTTCTAAACTGTTGACACTGTGTTTATAATGTGTGCAAATTTAATTGTATGTAGGTGTATGTTACACTAAGGCATTGTTTGGCAAAAATAAGGTGAATTATAAGTCACCTTATAAGGTACCTTATTGATAAGTTAATAAAAGTAAGGTTTTGATAAAGCTACCTTATAAGTCATAAGGAACCTTATTAGCTACTTTTGCTAAACATAGCCTAAGATGTGAGGAGAGAGAGGAAAAAAAAAGATATATATAAAATTTTCTAAAAAATATACGAATCTATTTATAATAAATAATAATTATTATAAATTATCTTATTAACTAATAACTTTAATTATTTCAAATTAATGATTTAAACTTAATATCACAAGTCTCGTAAAATTTGAAGTTCTTAAGTAATCAAACCCTTATATGTATCAATCATCAAAATTTATATTTATATATATTCTTGACTATAAAACAAATAAGAATAATTGATATTTTTATATTTTATTCACTTTATGCCATAAATAGTCGCTATTTATTTATCCAAGAAAATAGCAAACATTTTATTTTTATCAAGTAGTCTTTTCCTCCTTAGAATACCCATGTGATATTTATTCGAAGGTAGATATGGCACTCTAGATATCCTTTTTAAATAATAAACCAATATTATTTAAAATAGAGGAAATACATTTGTATGATCTATTTTTTAAATCCTATTTTTAAATAAAATATATTAGATATATTCAATTTAACTTATTTTTAACGGTCTTTGTTACTTCGGATCAAATAGAGGCAAAGAGTTGGAGAAACTCGTTTGTTAACATTAATATTTTTTTATATATTTATCGATAATATAAACATTATTGAAATTTGTTTTTAGAAAAATCAAAACCATATAAAACTGCTATTGTAAATATAAAAATAAAAATCATGTTTTTATACCATCAATTTGTTTAAATCTATAAAGTATAAACCAAAATTATTTCAAATTTTTATGAATCGATTTTGGTCCTTTTTTTAAGAATCGAGACCCAGATAAATCCTAAACAGATGTATTAATATGACAATCATCAAAATTTTATTAAACAAACCATTATTTTCGAAAAATGTTTTTACCAAAGAAGAATGTGGATTAATTTTTCTTTTGAGAAATTAATTAAGATTGTCATTTGAGTAGCGTGGTTTTACCTCTTAGCCACTTCTCTTTAAACTTTACTAAAATAGTCTTAGGTTCACAAAAAGCTAAACATACACTTTTTTTTACAGATTTTATCCCTGTCCTCAATTTTCCACCTCCTGCAGTCGTGGACCTTCCATTGAACTTTTAAAAAATATACTTCCTACATAGGTCGGCAATTGCGGAGGTAGCTTTTTGCAGAGGCCATGGCGTTGCGGAGGTAGCTTTTTGCCAATTTTCCAAAGTTGAGGGACTGACTACGCCATGGCGTAGTCCATATTTGGCGTAGTCAGAGACTTTTTTGCAAAAAAAATAGATGGCGTAGTCCAATTTGGCATACTAAATGGCTATTTTCGCAATTTCATGTCTCAGAATGGTCATTTCAGCAAAATTCTTGAGATGAAACCACATTCGAAAAAATGACCATTTTAATTAATTTGCTTATTTTTTTGAATATGTAAAACTCCATCATATTACTTTTAAAATGAGCAATTGAAGAGAGATAAGAGGTTCTAATGTATATAGATAAAAAATGATGCACGTTTAGCTGACATTAAACTATAACAATTTTCTTATTTTAAGAAAAGGGCAAATAGAGACTTAAATAAACGTATTTTTATTTAATATTATTTTGGGGAGCATACTTAAAGAAGCAAGTCTTATGCTTAACAATCGTTAGTTTGAAAGATGTTTATTTAAAAGTCTATCGTTTGAATAATGTTTATTTAAACCTATGATACTTAGAAATATACTTCTTACTATCAATTAAATGAAAATACATGCATTTTAAGCACAACTTAAAAAAGAGAGGAGAAATTGATTAAAATGAAATGGAATAAGTAAACTACAAATTCGGTCCATGTGGTATGTCAAATATAATATTTTTGGTCATCGTAGTTTGAAATTATAAGATGGCTATAGTGGTTTGAAAAGACACATGGATCTGCTCTCCCTCTAACAGCCGTTAAAAGTTTCGTTAAATGAAAAGCATTTTCGTTCTTTTAATCGATTTTTGGTCTTTTACGTAATGAAAATCAATTTTATACTTTGATCAATCTGGTTTTTTATCGGGTAAAAGAAAAAAAAATCGATAAATAGAAGAAAATGCTCCTCATTTAATGAATTTTTTATCAATCGTTAGACACAGGAGCTAAATCGGACATTTTGCATCACGATATCCTGTAATTTTAAAACTATATGAATGAAAAGTGTTATTTTTGACAAACCATAGGAACCAAATTTGTAATTTACTCAAATGAAAATGTAGTGTGTGTCGTTTCATATTTTGGAGAATATGCTTTCATAATCCACATTTCGTAATATTTTCACTTTGTTTTCACAAACTTATAATAAAGACCATGCACATTTTCCAAAATCTCTATGAAAGACGTTTTTCTTTCAAAAATAAGTATAAACTATATTTTATTTAGAGTTAAATACAAATTTAGTTCCTGTGGTTTACAAATATTAACGGATAAGGTCCTTAAAGATTTTTTTAACGATTAAGGTCCCTGTGGTTTCCATATAATAACGGATAAGGTCCTCCATCCAATTTTTCCGTTAAATATAACCCTTTTAGCATATTTTTTTTTAATTTTTCGAACCACATGGACCAAACCTGTAATTTACTCTAAACTATATATATTATACATTATATAATTATATTTGTATTTATTAATTATATAAATTTCATATTTTATAAATTATATTACATATTTATGTACACCTTATATTTTATTTAAAAAGTATTTATATTTTATATATTTATATGATATATTATATTTATCTTTTATAAAAATGTATTTTGTATTTATATTTATATATAAAATATAAATAATTTTATAAAATATGTGAAAGGTTCAATTTATACTAAAAACACTAGATCAGATCACTATACAAATTGCATAGATGGAAGATTTCAAATATATAAAATATTTATATTTGAACTTTCTATTTATTTTATATAATTATTTTTGAACCTTCCATATGTTTATAAAATAATACAAAATACATTTTAAAATATAAATAGTTTTATAAAATATATAAAAGGTTCAAACACATAAAATACATCATTGCTTATATTTATTAATCTTATGTATTTGAACCTTCAATATATGCAATTTATATATAAAATATAAAATTTATGTAAATATAATAAATTAAACCTTCCATACATTTTATAAAATTATTTATACTTTATATATAAATATAAATACAAAATACATTTTATAAAAATAAAATATAAAATATAATATATCATATAAATATAAATAATTATTAAATAAAAATGTATATATAAATATGTAATATAATTTATAAAATATGTAAATTATATAATTTATAAAATATGAAATATGAAATTTATATAATTAATAAAATACAAATATAATTATATAATACATAATATATATAGTTTATAGTGAATTACAGGATTGGTCCATGTGGTTTGAAAAATAAAAAAAGTATGCTAACATAGTTATATTTAACGGAAAAGTTGGATGGGGGACCTTATCCGTTATAAAATGGAAATCATAGGGACGTTAATCATTAAAAAAATCTTTGAGGGACCTTATCCGTTAATATTTGTAAACCACAGGGACCAAATTTGTATTTAACTCTTTTATTTAGATAATTAGCTCAAACTGATCGGTTTTTCCAACTTCAACTATTATCACTCCAATAGTTCTCAAACGCTTAAAGACATTGTTCTCCATCAGAGAGTGTTAGCTCAGTTGGATAGGTAACATCCTTGGGGGTTGTAGGATGAAAGCCACACTACCAGGGTTCGATTCCTGCGGCTAACATTTCTGAGATATCCAGACTTTGGGCCTGGGCCTTAGGGGCCAGGTTCAGGGCCGGTACGGGAGGATCCAGTCTATGGGATCCACTTCCCTGTCGGTCGGGTTCAGCCTTTGGTTGGGCCGGGTCGCAGCGAATTAGTGGATTGGCCCGTAATTGAGACCCGATACCGCTGGAGCGTGTGTGTGTTTAGATGGCGTTCAAAATAAAAAAAGACATTGTTCTACATTGCTTGATCGAACTGGTTTGGGGGTCAAGGCCTCGACTGGTAACCATTTTCGTCGCTTGGTCTTCTTTGAATTTTCTTTGGCTTCACTTTTTCCGAGTTTTGTTCTAACTTTCGTTTTGTTTAACTTGCGGGTGGTCGTGGCTTGTTCTTCAGGGTAGGGCAGTGCGTGTGGCCCTTTTGTTTGCTTTTCTTTCGGCTATGGTTTATTTGGGTTTCTATTCCTCATAAAACTTCTTTACTCACCTTCTTTGTTATTTTTTTCTATCGTTTCTTTAATAAATTTTATGTCATACTTCAAAGAAAAAAAATAGCCCAAAGCCGAAAGTATGCCAAACTTTTTTAGGCAAGTTTGTACTTTGTAAATAAGTGTTAAATTAATGGACCTACTTATGTTATGGGCTGGGCCATTTCTTATATCGGGCTTTATTTTAAAATAATTGTGGGCCTAAAATATTGTTCTAGGTGGCCCATTTATGAAATACACGTAAAATAATTGAATTAAATTAAGTTGGTAAATATAATTTTTTGATATTGATGTAAATAAATTATGATTCAAACTATAAAGGTAAAATATAAATTTTATATGCAACTATAATATTTTTTTTTAATTTTAAATATATGCCAAGTTATTTAATAACTAGCAAACGTAAACCACAAGGCTTGTGACATACTGATTAAGACTTGTGGATGATGAGACTAGATAACCCATCTATCCCAAGTTCGGATTCAGGCGCTTTTGACCACTGTCAAGGGCGGATCCGCTCTTTGTTGATAGGGGGTCGTAGTACCCCAACTAATTCCACCTTTTTTCAATAAAGCTATAAAAACCCTTTTTTAATAGAATTATTTTTATTGTGCCCCCCATATGATGAAGTTGAGTCCCCAGATTGCTAAAATGAATTTTAAAATTGTATCTTATTTCTTCTTCTACGTCTTGGTTTAGTAAAACCCTAAGGGTTGTTTACGAAACGCTTATCCAGTCGGAATAGGAGAACACTCATCTTGGGGTGGGCTTACTACTTAGATGCTTTCAGCAGTTATCCAATCACTTATTAAAATACATTACCTTAGATGAATATGACAATGACCAAAAATCTTACCCAATAATATCGAATGCAACTATGCAAGGACAGAGAGTCTTATCCGGTAAGTGAGGTCGACGATTGTTACCATGATTAGCGTTTACGGAAAAGTATATAAATAGTATGTAGTATTATGTGTTGGTCTAACCAAAATAGTAAAAAGTTAACTGAAAAACGAACTCATGAAGTTATCTTTATTTGGTTAATCGAAACATTTAAGCCGAAAAAAATATTCCTAAATCGTTTTGGTTTGGATGAATTATTCGGTTTCGGAATTTTTGAAAACCTAAAGTGTGCCCCCAACTAAAAACATTTCTGGATCCGCCACTGGCCACTGGGGAATTATTTCAGGGCTGCATGCTTTAACAGTCTTAAAATTTTCAGGGATTAGTTTAGGCAAATGCCTAGGATACCCTTTCCAAAAAAAACTAGCAAACGAATTGTTTTTAGGTGAAGGTTCATACGGGAGAACCTCAATTTTATGAAAATGCAATACATGTGAGGGCATCTGGTGGTAGCGAACAACTTGGCTCGCGAACTAAATCTTATCAAATATCGTTTGTGTCATTGATTTAATATCACATGTGTATCATATGTAATAGATTATAGTATCACATCGAGAATACCTTTATCACATGCTATAATGCACGTGAGAAAGCCTAGTGGTGTGAGGGAGACTTGGCGCACAACTGAATGTAGTGTTATTCAATCTGAATAATACTACATTCAAACTGAATAATACTACATTTAGTCTGAAATTCATGTTATCAAATGTGGTTTTTAAATCTAAAACTCTTTGTTACACATAATTTTTGAATTTTTGAATTTCAAGCAAGTTTTGATATATAAAATAAATATGGAAATTATATCATTTTCAACCATATTAATATACCAACATATATTTTTTAATATTGTCATTACTTTAACATTCAAAAACCTTCGACCAAACCCCATTTTCGTCGGACTAAAAGCAAAAAGAGGTGTTTTGTTTTGAGCATATATTCTTAGAAACTTTGCCAAAATGGACCTTGTGGTTCTAAAATTTACACTTTCGCCCATCAAGTTTGAGAACTTTCAAGTAGTTCCCTTACAAGCATTTGCTAGAAAACTTCTACACAATGCTAGGTCTCATAGCTTTGAATTACTATAATGTAAACGGCGTTTAGCCATCAATTCCACATATAACAAGAGGACAAACGAACAATGAAAGAGACTTATACTAGAGATACAACCGAGTTTAAAAATTGAGAAAACAAAATCATTCATATTTATCTTCTACTGATAAACCCTCTTACATATTGTTTCTTTAGTTGCAAATGACTCTTTCCATAGTTTGTTGTAGACCACATAGACACACATACAACTTTTGCTACCTACTATACTGAACTTTGGTTTTACCATAAATGTTTGCAATAAGATTTATCTGCTTACCATGGTTTCGGACTTCAAACACTTTATCTATCCACTACAATCTCTTGTTTCTGGTCTTCATGGAAAAGTAACCGGAATACGCTTTTAGCTTGTTCTCCAAGGTTTCAGTGTTTCAAACATCTAATTCAAATCTTATTGAGTATCTTACCTTTACATAATTTATCTGATAACATTTTGCTCTTTATCCTTTCAACTAAACAACCTCCCTGAACCGACCCACAAGAAAAAGTGTTTTAAAAAGTAAGGGGTAAAGGCTATTATCTTAAAACCTAAGGGGGTTTTATTACAAAAAATGAAAAACAAGAGGGTAGAATTGGATATATAGAAGGCATAAAAATGTAGCCATGCATGTTGTGATATTCCTATTCTCTCTGCAACTTCTTTATGGGACCGAATCTTACCAAAAAACACACACACATACACACTCACTATGTGTATGCAATAAAGAGTTGTACCTTGTGCTTCTTCACCTGTACAATTTCTCTTCTTCATCTCCTTTTGTAAAGGCATCCAAAATCTTCTATAAAAGTGCCAAGAATTGAATGCCAACTTTTTAAATTAAACAACATTTCATGATTTTGTTTGTTATTTATTTTAATTATATTTTAAAATCTATTGATTGATAACATTTTCAGATTAGATTTGAAGCTAAACCTTTTATTATCTGTCTATTAATAAATATATTTTAAAATATAAGCAACATTTGGGCTCGAAACAAGTAAGTACTTATACCGAAGAGATCTTGATTGTTTTAATAAACCCACTGTTTTTGTCGACCCATTAATTAAAATGCAACAATTTTGTTTTCTTTGATAAGTTTTTTCTATTTATCATAGTTGTTGGAGCAAATATTTCTCAAATCTTTAAATTTTTAAAAATAACATAGCTTTAGAGATGTTTTTAGGATGGATTGTGTTCTAGATTTGGTGCAATAACTATTTATATATGCTTTGTTTTTGTTGATATGTTTATATAATTTGAAATTAAAGTGAAAAAGCAATTAGTATAATGAAGGTGACCTCTAAATTCAGCTTTATATATACATATGTGTTTGTGTATATATACATGTATGTCACTTGGAAAAGCAAAGGCTATATATATAACATGCACGTTCATATCTCTGTCCCTTTATTCGATATGACAAATTCCAGCTTTTTATCTTTCCACCATGGAATTGAAGTTTAGATATTTTGATCCGTCTTCAACCCGAACTTATATAATTGCTTTAAATGATGGTATTTTGTTCGATGACCGTTTAATTAGCACGATAGACTCAATTAAGTTCGAGTCTAGGGCTACTTGTTTACCTCTTAATAGTTCTATCAAAAGGTAGTCTCTGAATCGCTAAGCGGTGAATAATGTTTGACAAAAAACAAGTCTGTCACTTAATAGTTCCAAAATCCTCTGAATCATTTTGTATCATTGACCTCCTTTAACTATACAGAGCCCTAATTTACTTTTAAACAATTACCAAACAATTATATATTATTTTGCACTATATAATAAGAGCCTCTTAATCATTCTGACTACTTAATCATTCTGCAACTGCCAAACAACCCCTTACCTTGACTGGTACTAGTATAATTAAGCTTGATTTTGATGAGATTCATGTATTGGTTTGTATAAGCACTTGTGACTCGATTTATATATCCTTGCAAACTTGTATAAAAGTAACATAACGACAAAAATCTTTGTCGGCTATGCCCTCTAGACATGTATTTGGAACATGTTAAAATAAGAAGCTACACATTTTGCGAGAAGGCGAGAAGTCTCATTATCATACACGCATCATACATAAGCTTAATCATATATGATTAAAGTCATGTTGCATTAACAACATATAGATACTTAATCATATATGATTAAACACACACAAATTAAGAAGGGAAAACATATATGATATACAACTTCTCGTTTGCATAATCTTAGTACATATGAACATTTTATTTTCAGATATAATTCGAAAATTCCCTATATATCTATATGTATGAATACATGCAGGTTATATCTATATATATATATATATATATGAGCTCCATGGCTAGATCTAGTATCTCTACTTATATATCATATATCATAAAGCATTTGGCTAAAAGCTATAACAATAACTTATTAAGTATTAATTTAATATCATTTATTAATAATAAGTTCTTGTTTTCAAGTTTATAAGTAAATAATCTTTGCGTACAAGTTCTAAGCTTTACATTTGAACTAAAAACATACGACTAATTGATAAATGATAACCAACTTATGTTTGAACCCTACTAATACTTCATGAAGTTTATATTTTCATTTCTAATGAAAAACTAAATTAGTTTTTCAATTCTCGACTTATAATAAAATTTTACACCCAGTTAAATTGTACGAATACACAACTACTTAAATAACAAAGAAGAATACACACATATTCACATACATGCATGTTTTTTTTTTCATATATGAAAAATATATTGAACAAATTAAGATACCCGTTGCTTAATTTGTTTTTGATTATTATAATTTAAAATTCAAATATAATCTATATAGCGTAAATTCAAATTCATATATCAAATGGCTACTATTCGAACTTGTACTAAACTTCACCAAATTAACGTACTTAAATATTTTATAGTGATTACGGAACTCCAATTACCAAACAATTTTGAATCCCTTTTATTACATTCATGTAATAATATTAATAATTAAGAAATAAATGTGAATAATGAATTAAGGATTTAGTAACACAAATATTTGAAGAATCTAACATGATATCATTTGTTAAAAAGGTAAATATCAAGTAAAAAAATACAATATAATTAAATTAAACCACAAAATGAAAGTACCAATAAAAATTCAATAATATTATGCACAAATTCTATTCATGTTCCATGTTCTCTATATAAAACAATATAAGATATATAAATATATATATATATGGGGTATACAAGAGATTAAAAAAACAAATAAATTAAAAAAAAGAGAAGAAAATAATAATAAGAAACAAGATGATAAATTGAAGTGATGTAATGATGGTGGTGATGATTTTCATGCAGAAAAGAAGGTTTTTTTTGGGTCTTGTATCTTGGTGTCAGTATAGTATATAGTATAGAGAGACTAGAACTGAACCTTTTTCTTGAATTCTTTTATCTTCTTTTTTGGATGCTTCTTTTTCTCTTTTTCCAACATGGGGTTTTGTTAGTTTTTTTTTGGAGCCCTGATTTGTATATCTATCTATAAGGCCTGCAAATTAATGCAAAGAAATAGCTACTACTTCTAGAGAGAGAAAGAAAGAAAATGACAAAAAAAAGTAAAAAAAGAAAAGAAAAAGATAGAAAAGAAGAGAAACTGGAGGTGGGTCTGTGTGTTGGTGATGAAAAAGAAGTAGTTGTAACAAAGGGTTTATGTGATGATGATGATAGTGATGGTGTGTTTGTTTTGTCTTTGTTTATATGTATATATATATATATATCAATGATGATCTTGAGTGTCAGGATGATGATCAGGCCAGAAGGTGGAGTACTTCAACCAATCTGCCTCCTGCTGATGCTGATGATGCTGGTGCTGGTGGTTTGTGATGGATGATTCCTGCATTTTAATTCATCACAAAACTCATTAATTAACTAATTAGGGTTTCATCATCAAGATTTGAATATATATATATATATATATATATATATATATATAGAGAGAGAGAGGGGGGTTCAAGAGAAAATATTAAAAAATGGAAAACTCAATAACACATTGGGAGCCTCCATTTGGACGTGTGCATATGGTATGCATGAATGCATACAATCGATTGAAGCTATTTTTTTATGTTACAAATTACCAGTATGAATTTGTACATACCGTCCAGATGGAGGACTAGCATCATGTTCTTTAGCTTTTCATTCTTTTGAGGTTATATATATATATATATATATATATATATATATAGAGAGAGAGAGAGAGAGAGAGAGAGATAGGGGTTCAGGGGAAAATCTAAAAAAAACTAAATAACACCCTGAGAGCCTCCATCTGAACAATATGCATTTGTGCATAGACGATATGCACAAATGCATACAAACGTTTTTTTCTATACACAAGTGAATGTCATGTATAAGTGCATGTTACAAATTACCAATATGCATTTGTGCGCATACCATCCAGTTGAAGGACTCTCAAATCAGTTTTTTTTGAGGTTTTCTCTTGAACCTGACCGTATGTATATATATATATAGTATCAGATATAAAGGAAAACCTCAAAATGAAAAACACTCTGTAGTCCTCCATCTAGACGGTATGTAATGTACATGTTCGTACTGTTAAGCAATTTGTCTGGTATGCACATGTGCATAATATGCACACAAGCATAAAAACCAAAAAACAACTTCAATCATCGTATATACCGTCTATATAAACGGTTATCAATGTGTTTCTCAAATTTTCATATTTTTGAAGTTTTTCCTTGATCTTCCAAAACATATATATATATATATATATATATCTTAATTTGAGTTCAAATTATGTAGTGCTTAAAGGTTGGTGATGATCTATATATGATAAGGAGGTTAATCACATTGGGTTCTGTGTATTTCTTTCTCCTAGGATGCCATTCAGTGCAAAAGTTTTTGGGTCATCTTATATCGTTTTACAACTTTTTCCTTTTAATTCAAAATCAGTTATATATATATTATATAAAAGTGCATGTTACTATAGACTTCTTTCTATGGGACATGTGTGTGTGTATAAGCTTGAGTTTCTTCCAACTTTTGTCTGTTTTCTTGTTCAAAAAGAGAGGAAAGAAGATGTTGTAGAAACATCCATGATTTAATGCTTATCTTTTGCCTCATTTTCATGTCCCCCCCCTCTATCCCCCAAAACCCCACTAATATATATATATATATATATATATATATAATTTGAGAATTCACAAGATTCTATAAATAAAACCATGTGTTTGTTCACCAAAAAATGGACCAACTTCAGAGTTGACATATAGTTTGTATGGTTTTTTTCTTCTTCTTAGTTTACCATCAAATTGAAAGAAAATATTTTTCAGAATTTAGTTAAAAATAAATAAAAATTGAAAAAAAAAAGAAACACGTAAACACATTACCAAAAGGAAAAAAGAAGCAAAGTTTATAAAGGGAAAAAGGAATAACAAGAAGAATAACACCTACTATATATATACATTTTCTCATTATAATGTCTTTATATATATAACATTATTAAACATAAAACCCGTAATTAATTAGAAAAATATATAGGCAATGAGAAGCATGAAAAGAGAAAAAGGAAAAAGGAAAAAATTAAAGGCTTTTTTTCTTTCTCTTTAATTTAAAATAAATTATAAACAATTAATATATGTAAACATAAAATTCAGAGTCAAAAAGGTGTTGAAAAACTAACTTCTTTGATATCAGTTGATGATGATGGTGTGCACCCCATTATCAGTTCTTCCAATCCTGACGTTGATCTCCCTCCTCCCATCTTATGATGATGATGTTGCTGCTGCTGCTATTAATCAATTTAAATATCATCAAACATAATTATTAGTGTGTATATATGTATAAAAAAATCATACTATATATTTAATTAACATGATTTCAATATACATACTTAATTCTTTGTTTAAAGTATCATAATATATATAGAGGAAAGTTCAAATGTGAACTCATTTTTTGTTGTGAACGTGAGGACGAATCTCAGCCACTTATCTGGTCAATAAAGGCGAACTTTGGCGCAGTTCCTCCTTTAATAATCTCCACCCTCCCATGAATCGCGTCAATCCTCCGTGATCGCGTCCACCATAACCGAAGATGTGTGGCTGAGATTCGTCCTCACGTTCACAATCAAAAATGAGTTCACATTTGAACCTAACCCTATATATATATATACATATATATACACACACCCCTTAGAATTTAGATGGTCTTTGGTTACGGTTTTTTGTTTATTACTAATTAATAATTGTTCATGAGTATATATATATATATATATTATAGGGTTGGGTTCACACCATGTTGTTTCTGTGTGACCACTATTTATGCACTTGAAATTTCATAATAAAATATTGTAAAGGTAAAAAAAATGGAACCTTGATTTCACGTGTCTCAAAAAACACCGTGAATTTGCTATAAAATGTCAGATATAAAAAGATGATCTTACGTGTCTCACGAAAGCAACTTGCTCTCACATGTTTTCAAGTCTCTTCTCTCTCTCTCTCTCTATATATATATATGTATATATATATAACAAATAAAACATAATAACCTGTATGATAATGTATTGTCTTCAAGAAAACATGAAACAGAAAAGTGAAAAATATATATATATATATATAATTACTTGTTGTCATCTTACCTTACAACAAAGCAACCTTACTCAGTCCCTGTCTCTCTTTTTTTCTAGTTATATTTTTTTAAAATTAGTTGAGAACATAGTTGTTTTTATAGTTGCAATGTGTGTGTAATTGTGTGTATATATATGTTAATATATATACACATTATATATATATATTGAAAAAAAACAGAAAAAGAATATTAAATAAAAACAATATATTCACCTGAAAATTGTCCATGATTCTAGAGACATGGAATGAGTCTTCATCAAGCATAATGGAGGTGTGATGCAGGGGATGTGGAGGAGGATGAGGTGGCGAGATGAGGTTGGATACAGGATGACTTGGCCTGCTGACGTGGTAAGCAGCAGCTGCCATTTGGTGCTGATGTGGATTTTGTTGTTGGTGGTGCTGATCATGAGTCATATTGTGATGCTGTTGTTGTTGTAGGTCATGCTCCTCGCACGTGATGCCTATATCCCTTCCAGTTGAAGCCTCTCCTCCAGTTGTTCCCACCTGCATGAATCAAACAGTTGTACCTTAATTTGTTTCAATGTTAGACTGTTTTACTTACTTGTACTCTCTCTCTCTATCTCCCTCTCTCTCTCTCTCTCTAAATATATATATATATATATATATAGGCATGGATCGCGTGAGAAGTGAAGTTAAATTGAGAAGCATAAGAAGAGATCTGACCTTTGATCTTTCAAACCCAACCATGAATCATGTTTATTACGTGGATTGTTCCGGTGCATCTTATCGGGTTGCATCTCATCATAATGTGCATCCAAGTGTGGATATATATCTCTTCTTACCTCTTTCATAATAACTTTATTTCTCACCGGAACTCAACTCTATATATATATATATATATATAGTGTATATATGAGTTGGGTTCCGGGGAGAATGAAATTTATGGTGAGAAAGGTAAGAAAGGATCTCCACCATTGAATCAATTAATCCTTACTTAAAAATCAATTCATAGGGTGAGGGTGAGATTAAAAGTGATAAATGATATAGATCTCTTTTTATGCTTCTAATCTTGACTTCTATTCTCACACAATCTTTCGTCTATATATATGTGTGTGTATGTGTGTGTGTGTGTATATGACATTCTTTTAAGAACCTATGAAAATGCGATTAACTTTGAAAACTAGTGCATTCTGTGCTATTTTACATGATTTTTTTTCCGAATATAAGATTATGATTTAAAATATTGATTAGCACATCTTTGTTTCACGATGTAAACATTTTTAACATGTTTGTGAAAAAAAAAGTTACACATAAAAAAGTTTCACATTGTAAACTAATATACATGAATCAAACAAATTGTGAAACAAATATATGGTTATCAATACATTAATCGATAGCTTTAAATGGAAAAAGTATCACGTGAAACAATTTTTAAGGTAAAAATTTGTATACAGTTTTAAAATGATTAAACCCCTATATATATATATCCTATATATAAAATTATGTACAATAATTGATGCACAAAGTACAATAGGGATGGAAGTTACAATCAAGAATGAGTTTGCTGATGGTACAAGCAAAGTATACAAGAAAAGCAACCTTCAAACCATTTTGAGTTCATCCTTTAACCTTGCACTCAACTAATTGCCAAATTCTAGCCCTCATTTCATGCCCATAATTAAATAACAAAGAGGGACATAAATTCAAGAGAGAAAAAAAGGAGAGAATAAAGGTATCGTTGTCAACCGTTGGATTAAAAAAATAGATGGTCAAGATTCAATCGTAATCGTTTCTATAATGATGGATTTAGTTTTGGCAAAGTATATAGCCAACCCTTACTATTAATTTCACAACCAGTTGGATTTAAAAAAAATGGTAAAAATAGTAATCAAGTTAATTAAAAGAAATAAAATCAAGTCTTTTATTGGTTTACAACATATTTTTGACTGAAATTGATGTATCTTAACAATATTAAGAGAAAAAACTTGTTAAAAAAAATTAATACATCATACTTGTATATATCATGTCATATTCGTGATATAATATAAAAACAATATTAATTAGATTGGCCCAAAAAGAGATGAAATAAAGTCATTTTGAGAAAATCTAATTGATTTCACACAACAACAATATAAAAGAAAAATCAAGGAAAATACAAATATGATGATTGTATCGTATTATTTTATTGATATAATTAATTGTTTATTTTTGTTGAAAAAGATGAAAATATATCAGTTTCGTGTTTTCAACAAACAAGGTAGATTTAACTATCTTGTTGAATTGGTAAGACGAAATGATAAAATCGTTGCAAATTAAAGAAAAAAAAACATACCTCATCGAAGCTTTTCCGAAATGGGACAAAACTAAAATGATCGACGCTTTTCAAATGTTGCATTTGATCCATGGGATTGTAACTCGACATAACTGCACTAACACTGACCACAGAGAGTTCATCCATGTTATTATGAGTAGGAGCATTGGTGGTAGCTATGTTGATTTCTTTAGAAGAAGAACAACTCCCACTTCCGCTTCTGCTCTCTCTTCTGTTCATTTCATTATTTACCCCCTCGATAGGGATCACATTCGATAAAATGTTGTTATTGTTTGCCCTTTCAGACCAATTACATTGTCTAGGTTGAGTTTGATAGAATATTTTCGATACCACGAGCTCTCCCTCGCGCTCCTCCTCATGTTGTCCAAGGTGGTATTGATGCATCACCCAATTGGTCTTTTCGGGTTTTCGGTTTTTCCCAAAGTTTGTGTAGAGTACCAAGATTTTCTTGCACCCTTTTTGCTTTCCATTAACCATAACCGGTCGGGTTTTGCCTGTTTTGTGCCACCGAGTCTCACCTCCTTGTAGGTCGCATTCGGTTTGGATCTTTCTTCTTTTTCTGGTACCGGTGGTGTAAGCTTTAGACGGCCGGTGGAAGAAATGTCTACTCAATCCATCTCTTGTAACCCCTGAAACCATCACCAAAGAAATTTATAAATTCGTTGATTTTAATTATGTTTTTTTTTAACGGCAAGTTAGCAGTTAGTAGTTAGTGATTCGGACCCACAGTGACATCCATATGGGCAGTATGCGGGACCCGAACCTTCACCTTAGGGGATAAACCCCCACTCCTCCACCATTTTTAGGAAAACCACCATTCCCAAGGCTCGAACCCGAGACCTTGAGGATGATGTAAAAACCCCGGTACCGCTAGGCCAGAGGCCCTTTGATGTGTTTTACAAATTAATTAATCAACGTAGTACTATTTATTAAATATAGAAAAAAAAACCAACATATGTTAGAGACACTGATTTTATCGATTGTACTTATTGTTCTGGTAAAGAAAACAAGTACGATGATTAAAAAATCAAAAATCAAATTATGGTAGGTTATTTAGGTGTAACAAAACAAAGAAACCCTAGATTTGAAAAAAAACAAATGAAGTATTTTCTTTCTTAAAGCCAAGAAAGAGGGTGCATTCATAGTAAAACCTAACTCTTTGAATTGTGGGACATAACAATATTTATGTTTTCTTGTTTCTTTAAACAAAGTAAACAAAAATACTGTATAATAAACCAATCAGATTTGTTAAAAACGACACCATCACTCTCTTGTCCATGCGCACATCGGACATCATAAATATCAGTAGTGATGGGGATCGAGAAAAAAAAGTTACGGAATTAAAATGATTTATATATCACCTGGAAGCTTTTCTGGATGAGTATAACAAATCCCATCTTCACCTTCAATTGTAGGAATGAATTCATCAATCAAAGGATGTGATTTGAAGTTTTTTGCTTCAACTTTTGCTTCAAGATGTTCAATTAATTCTTGATCTGTTGGATCAAATTTCACTCCTGCTGGTAAACCCACCCAATCCTGCAAATTAAATTATGATGATTAATTAATTAATTCCAAAAATAAATAATAAAAATAAAAGTTGTTGAAAATAATATTAGAGAAACAAATTAATAAAACTGGGGATTTTGGTGTTAAATAGAAGGGAATTGAAAGAAAAAAAAAACTCCAGAAGAAGCATAAATTTATATTCTTTTGAATTGATTCTTGATTATTTGTCAAAATCTTTAAGTTGAAGCTAAGAATATATATATATGTATATATATATGTGTGGAAAGAACTAAAGAAATTAATTATACCGGTTTTCCTTCGAGTCTATGGCCGCAACCGGGACAGTGTTTGGATCCACACAATTGATGTTCTTCAAGCTTTGCATCAATGAGATCAGAGCTGCTGATATTATTATTATTATTATTCATTCTTGCTCGTCTTCTTGATCGATCAACCGAATAATTATTCATCAAATATATATAATGATCTTCATCATGAGATCATATATATATATATGTATATAAATAATTAAAACACTTAGAATTCTTGATTCCCAGTTTAAGTTGATGAAGATCTGATCATGGAGCAAAAAGAATCAATCACAAAGTGTTTTTATGAAGAAGAAGAAGAAGGTGAAATTGATTAGCTAGAGATATATGATGGTACCTGAATGAGATATATTATTCTTGAAAAGTGAAAATAAATATCTTTGGAACAAATATACTACTATTTAAGGGAGAGAGAGAGAGAGAGAGAGAGAGATGTGTGTGTGTGTATATATATATATATATATATATGAAAACCTGTGCTTTAACCATGAAAAACACCAGAATTCCTTCAAACTTTAACTGAAGGCCAGAGAGATAAAGGAAAAGTTATGTTTCACTGTGTGTGTATATATATATATGTATATAGAGACACACACCACCACCTTTAACTCTTTCCTAATTTAAGCATAAGCCTTAGCAACCTAGCTAGCTGGTAGTTTCATATGACTCCCACTCTCTCTCTCTGTATTTCTGCGTGTATATGTATATATATATAGATATATATATATATAGAGAGAGAGAGAGAGAGAAGATTTATATATATATATATATATGTATATCTTTGTTATGTTTGGGTTGATAAGAAAAGCTCTAAGCACACAGAAAAGATGTTTGGTTTTGAGAGTATTGACCGCTAAAGCAAAAGCTACGGGACGGTCATACATTTTTTTTTTTAATTTATTTATAAAATTTAAATGAATTTTATTTTTTATGTCAAGATTGATGATTAATTATAAATAGTTGAGAGGGTTTGGGTTCATAATCTATTTTTGTTAGATAATATTTTTATATTTGAAACTTAACAATAAAACTTTTTAAAAAGAAAAAAATTTGTGAATGTTAAGTTGAAATTTCAAGTATAAAAAAATATTACAAAGATGTGATAAAAATAACATGATCTCATGAGGTGATCCAAGTCTTACTTTGACATATTATAAATAGTTATTTTACTTTGTCTTTTCCTATAAAATTAGATACCATGGTTCCAAGAAAAACCTAATTAAAATTCTTGAATATTAAAAAAATATATATAAATACATATATACCAAGAAATTAAATGGTGGTTCTAATTAATTGGTATTTAACTTGAGTATTTTAATCTAATAATTACTGGTCCAAGTATTTTATTATTTATGGTTAAATAGTTTTTTATTAGACAAAATTTTGTTATATCGCTATATTAAATAATATTTTAAATATCTGATTAATAGTTATTGAGTAAATTGATATGTTTATTCAATTAATAATTTAATATATGTATATATACTGATACATACTCTAATGTTTTTGAATTTAATTAAACATATATAATTTTTAATATCAGTAAAGTATAAATATAATGTAATTTTTTAAATTTGTTATTTAGAATATGGGTTTTATATATAGGTATAAATTTGTAATTATATGAATATTTTATTAAAAAAAAGGAAAGAAGTCACATGCGTTTTTTTTTGTGGAGTAGTACTGATGATGATGATACTTTTGCCATGAAGAACAAGGTTGCTTGATTTCCAAGTAAAATCACCAGTATACTTGATGGACCACCCCTCCTTTTTTATTATTTCATTATTTTAATCTATATGTATATATATACCTCAGTTTCGATAAAAATTAAAGTTATGGTGATTAAAGATAAAAAATGATCTCTATATTTTAATCAATTTTAATTGAAGATCAACACTAAATATGCAACAAATCAATTTTCATGATAAGCGAACTCCATGGGGTGAGGGCAATATTAAAAGTAATCAAAGGTCCAGATTCCTTCTTACACTTCTCACTTTAACTTTTATTCTCACATGATTCTTTGTATACACGTACATACACTATGCATAAGAATTTAATTATTTAATAACCATATATATTGTTATAATAATAACTATGAGAACTATTATCATAAACTAATGTTTCACATAATTTTTTTCCATCTAAAGCTAAAATTTATACATTGATTAACATATATTTGTTTCACAATTTATTTGTTTGATATGTATTTGATTTATAATGTGGAACTTTTTAAGGCTTTCCAATTTATAATTTTTGATTTATTTTCCCATTTAATAACCCATAATCAAATCTTAGTAACTAACGATTTGTAACTTGACAATTTAAAACAGATTTTTCAAGTACTATATATTTTTCATTTTGCAAACAGGTATGAAACAAACATATTGTGAAACAAATATATATGAAACATATACATAATGAGCAAATATCTATTCATTAATACACTAAATCCAAGTCGTGGATGGAAAAATATCATGTGAAATAACACAAAATGCACTTGTTTTTAAAGTTATCACAATTCTATATAGGAAGGTTCAGAGAAAAACCTCAAAAAATCATCTGGATGGTATACACTTGTGCATACAAGTAATTAAGTTGTTTTTTGGTTTTCTACATGTGCATGTATGAACCAAACACATTGTAAAATAACTATTTGTTAATCAACCATTAAATGATATACCTTAAGGTAACAATTTACATGGTTCTCATTTGATCACCCTTATATATAAAAAATAATTATATAATCAGGGTCATGCCTGAGAGAGTACTAATATAAGATTCCGAACAGTTCCCAAACTTTTGTGGGGCTCAATAATATATATATATATATATAAAAGAGAGAGAGAGAGAGAGAGAAAGAGAGGTTCATACGAGGGCGGTAACAATTTACGTGAATGCGAGAATAATCCTCAGCCAATCATTTTGTACATGAAACTTTTCATTTACAAAATCACATATGATTCACATACAAAATCATATATGGTAAGCCGCGACTTTTCCCGCGACTTAACCCACGGGAAAAATCGTCCACGTCCTTTTTGATGCTAGTACAAAATCACATATGATTTTGTACATGAAAAAAAAATTCATGTACAAAATGATTGACTGAGGATTGTCTTTGTATTCTCGTAAATTGTTAACGTCCTCGCATGAAGCTGCCTATATATATATTGATACATCTTAAAATACAAACCAGTCAAAGGTTACAAACTCGTACAAACCAATATAAAAATAACTTTTCATGATTTTTTTTTCATCAAATGCTATGATTTAAGATGCTATTACAAATATGTTTTTTTCATCAAGCTTTGACTGGTTTATATTGGTTAGGGGAGGGATCATACAAAAACACCACTCTTTAAAGGAACAAAAGAATACTTTGTGGACCACAAATGATATGGGTCTCACACATTAAAAAATCATATCTGATTCAAGGGGGCCCACCATTGAATCAGATATGATTTTTTAATTGCGGGACCCACATCATATCTGGTCTACAAGGTGCTCCTTTGTTCATTTAAATTTACAAAGTTCTCATTTGAACCTCCCCCCCTCTCTCTTTCTCTCTCTCTCTCTCTCTCTCTCTCTATATATATATATATATATATATATATAGGGGAAGGATTAAATGAGAATCACCCCTCCTTAAAGGAACAAATGAACAAATTGTGGATCACATATGATGTGGATCCCACATCATATGTGATCCACAAATGTCCCTTTGTTCCTTTAAAAATGCAAAGTTCTCATTTGAACCTTCATATATATATATATATATATAGATGTTGGTTCATTTACAAACTGGATGAATCGTACATACCATATTAATAACAAAAAAAATTTCATCAAATGCTATGATTTAAGATATTATTACATATATGTTTGTTTCACCTTGTGAAAAAATTACATGTGAAACTTTTACATTATGAAACAAATATATGTAAAACTTTTACATTATGAAACAAACATATATGTAATAACGTCATAAATCATAACATTTGATGAAAAAAATCATGAAAACATTATTTTTATATATGGTTTGTACGAGTTTGTACGATGCATCCAGTTTGTAAATGAACCAACATCTATATATATATATATATATATATATATATAGAGGTCCCTTCAAGTGTTAACCCAATAATTTGTGTTAACCGTGTTAACCCATCGTTCACTGGTGAACATCATGCTCGTTCACTGGTGAAACATCATTCATCAGTGAACGAATGGTTCCATGCATGCTCGTTCACTGGTGAACACCATTCGTCAGTATGCGAGCATCGTGTTTACCAGTGAACGAGCATGGTGTTCACCAGTGAACGTTGGGTTAACACGGTTAACACAAATAATTTAGTTAACACTTGAAGGAGCCTCTCTCTCTATATATATATATATATATATATATATATAGATTCATACAGGCTGGTCTCACGTGAACCCATCATATTTTTTTTACCTTCACAATATTTTTGTTGTGAAGTTTCAAGTGTAAAATGGTGGTCTCACGGGTCTCACGGAAACAAGGTGGTCTCACGTGATCCTAACCCTATATATATATATATATATATATATATAGAGATGATGGTTCATTTACAAACTGGATGTATCCTACAAACTCGAACAAACCATATATAAAAATAATATTTTCTTGATTTTTTTTCATCAAATGCCATGATTTAAGATGTTATTACATATTTGTTTGTTTCACCTTGTGAAAAAATTACATGTGAAACATTTACATTATGAAACAAATACATGTACTTATGAAAACAAATACATCTGAAACTTTTACATTGTGAAACAAATATATATGTAATAACATCATAAATCATAGCATTTGATAAAAAAATCATGAAAAAATTATTTTTATAGATGGTTTCTACGAGTGTGTAGGATGCATCCAGTTTGTAAATGAATCAACCTCTCTCTCTCTCTCTCTCTATATATATATATATATATAAGGGAACATTTTTTTAGAAATAATGAAATTGTGATAACTTTGAGAACCAGTGTAGAATGTGACATTTTATATTATTTTCACTACAAAAAAAGGACCCTTTTCCGACGGATATTTCCGTCTGAAATCGTCGGAAATGGTCGATTCCGTCGGAAAAGGTCCAAAATCCGTCGGAAAATTTTCGTTGGAAAACCCCTCGTCGGAAAAGCCTATTCCGACGGATGACCTTTCCGACGGGTTTCCGACGGATACCTTTACCGACGGAATTTCCGACGGATACCTTTACCGACAGAATTTCCGACGGATACCTTTACCGACGGAATTTCTGATGACGGACCCTTAGCGACAGGTATTCCGTCACTGTTGACCAAAGATTTTTATAAAAAATAAATTAAAAATACAGAACTCCTATTCTTTTTGTAAATGCAAAACCTGCCCATAAAATAACAAATTAAAAGTAACCAATTCATACAATTTAAAACTACCAAATTCATACAATCTAATGTTTAAACGTAAAATAACAATCTAACTATGGGGAGGTGGGGGAGGTGGGGAAGACGTATCCTAACAGCCCCATAAACGCAGCAAAATGCTCGTTTAAACTGGTATATTGAGCTAATTGCGCAACCTGTTGGGCCTCCAACTCAGCTTGATGTCATTCCTCCATCTCGGCAATATGTGATCTCAAATCTACTACCTGAAAATATTAAATATTTGAAAAAAGTCATTAATTTGTTTGGATAGAAAATTAATGACAAAGTACATAATAATAGAAACAAACATATATATATATATATATACTAGTTGTAAACCCGCAAAAATCAATAATAATAAACCAATGTGCAAGTAACAACAATAATAATAAACCAGATTTAGATTTCATAAAACAATATATAAAACATAAAACATATACAAACATAATCACGGTTTTTTCATAAAATTAAACTGTATTTATGAACATATATATATATATATATATATATATACTAGTTGTGACACGTGAAGCAGCGAATTTAACTAAAATGGAGATAACAACATATCATGGGTCTCCCTGAAATTACAAGCAGATAACATATCTATGGTAAAGCAGAATTGTTGGTTTCCATCTCCCTGAAACTACAAGCAGATACATGGGTCTCAAGGGACAAAAATGTCCAACACCAAGATAGGGTGAATCCAATAAAACTTCAAGCCTTCAACCAATTAATCAAGATAGTATATGATTCTTTCATTCAACCACAGTTCTTGGATATGGAATTGCCTAAATTAACTGCCACGTAAATCAATTTAAAAAGTTTTCTGATAAAATGTAATTTACAAAAGCTTGTTGTAACAAAATGCTTACCCATTGGATGGAGGGACGATAGTTTTACCCGACAAGAGCAGGGGAGGGATGAAGAATCTCACCAAGTGCATTATTGCATACCCCTAACCATTTACAAGGTAAGAGTTTTGGGTAAGGGTGTAATGGTTGTAACACAAAGGGGTCGTTTACCCAAACGCTTACCTGTTAAACAGTTAATGGTAAGTGTAAGTGTAACACTATTAATTAATTTATCTATAAACGGGATAAAAGTAAGGATGAGACTTGATGAAAATCAACCACCATCCAATAATAATTTCGTTCCCAAGATGTTAAAAGTTAAATTTTACTAATTTAGCACAAGGATTTCCAACGGATTTTTATGTTTTTATTTTTTTATTTTTTTAATTATAAAAATCCGTCGGAAATTTCCGAGGGATTTAAATCCGTCGGAAATTTCCGACAGATTTTTATTTTTTAATTTTTTTAATTTTTTTAATCGGATCCGTCGGAAATCCGTCGGAAATTTCCGACGGATTTTTTTCGTAGGTAAAATCCGTCGGAAATGCTCTTTTTTGTAGTATTGTTTTTCATCGAAGAATAGGATTTAGAATATTGATTCGCATATTTTTGTTTCACAATATGTTTGTTTCATGTGTATTTGTTTCACAATGTGAACCTTTTTAGCTTGTTTGTGAAACACACGTAACACATAAAAAGTTTCACATTTTGAACCACATACAGATGACGCAAACACATTGTGAAACAAATATATATTCATCTATAGATTACATGCTAGCCTTAGATGATAAAAAAAATATGTGAAACAATGCCTTAAAATAATAGTTCCCACAGTTATCACAATATATAGATTTCCTACTTGATTAAACACTTAGAGGAAGGTTCAAATGAGAACTTTGTAAATTTAAAGGAATAAAGGAACACCTTGTGGACCACATATGATGTGCGTCCCACATAGTATTAAATCATTTCTGATTTATATGATTAATATTAAATCAGAAATGATTTAATATTATGTGGGACCCACATCATATGTGGTCCACAAGGTGTTCCTTTATTTCTTTAAAAATGGGTGGTTCTCGTATGATCCCTCTCCTAAACACTTATATATATATATATATATATTGATTTTTAGCCTTTGTTTTAGCTCAATCTCTTCGAGCTTGTCCTCTATATTTTAATCCATATGGGTAACTATAATGTTTTAGCAATTTACTCTAATGCGCCAATCCCTTCCCTCTTCTACTAGATTTGCCGATTACCAATTTACGAATGCAAATCTGCAATTCCTTCTCAATTGATCCCTCATTTGAAGATTGAACTCTTCTAGTCGGCTAGTCTCGTTCATGTTTGCTTTCTCGAAAGCAAATTTTATGATTGAAGCACCAAGCATGATTCTGTTTAATAATCTTTCTATTGTTGTCTTTCTTGTTCTATGGACAACCTCATCTGCAACTTCGTTGATTTCATTCATCGTGATACTGATTGTGGTTGTTCGGAGCATTATAGCCCTTCTATAACACTCAGAAAAGCTCAGAGTGGAGGGAACATTTGGCCCTAGAATTTTTGCTTAGGGTTTATTGAAAACTTGAGGTAAATAATAATTGGTATATTCCTATATGTTAATCTTTCAATTTAACGAATTATTGAAAAAAGTTGATTATGAAGAACTGAAGATTTTTTTTCAGAACAATGTTTGAAAAAGATCATATTTAAGTGAATTTTGTATATTACTTTCCTCTCTGCGGCTGGCACTTGAGGAACCACAGGGCACTCCATACAGACAAAAACATTCTATCAAGAAGTTGACTTAAGACAAAATGTCTTTTGTCTGTAAATTTGAGACATTTTTATTGTTTTAATTTGTAAAACTTTTAATATAATATATAGTTTGAACTTCTATACTTTG
Source organism: Silybum marianum (assembly GCA_036898165.1). Taxonomy (NCBI): domain Eukaryota; kingdom Viridiplantae; phylum Streptophyta; class Magnoliopsida; order Asterales; family Asteraceae; genus Silybum; species Silybum marianum. Next base: position 2,448,330 of record CM072534.1, read on the forward strand.
TCTGGGTACAATCTCCAACAAAAATTGAATGACCCTACTTATAATATTAAGTATTATAGTTATATTTATATTTATATTGTTGGGTTATCGTGAAAATGAAGTTTTTGGTGAGAATGTAAAAACAAAAGCTCCAGTGATCATTTACCTAATTTTATTGTCATGACTGAAACTTTAAAAAATTCATACATGTGAAAGTGATTGAATATATGTAAATTTTGATGACAAGTGTAGATGAAAGCAATGAACATAGATAGAAGGTCCATGTTTCAACTATCATATAAATGTAGGTGAAAGTATGAGTATTCATCCAAAGTCCGAGTACATCCTTATATATATTGAAAATAATTATATAATATTAAGTCTATGTTTGGCAAAGGTAGCTGATAAGGTAGCTTATGACTTATAAGATAGCTGATGACTTATAAGGTAGCTGATGAATAAGTCACGTTTGGCAAAAAGTAGCTTATAAACATGTAAAATCACCAAAGTAGCTTTAAAATAATAATAATTAATACTAATCAGGGGTATAATCGGAAGAAAATGATAAAAAGTTCAATAAGTCACTAATAAGTCACTCCCAACTAACTTATCAGTAAGTTAGCTTATAAGTCATAAGTTAGTTTGCCAAACATGTACCTAGAAAATAAGGTAGCTTATAAGGTGACTTATAAGTTATCTTATTTTTGCCAAACAATGCCTAAATAGTTTTTCAGCCGTTAGATTAAAAGATCAACTTATCTAAAGACACGGAAGTGTTAACACTTTCTCACAAGAAGGGGATTGTTCTCAAATAATCGCAACTCTCTTTTTCTAATACACACACACAGACACACACACACACACACATATATATATATATGGAGTTTCAAATACAAACAAAATTTGGATCCTTGATTTTGTTTATTTTGAAATCTAAAGACGATTATTAAATCAATTAAAGATATGATGTACGATGAAAGTAAATTTAAGAGTCGATTTAATCTACACCGTTAATCATCTGGTTGAGATGGTTTTTAACAATTACCCTATTTGTATTTTAAACTCCCTATGTGTGTGCATATATATGTATATACATGTAGCACGATAATCAAATGTGAACCACAAATATGTTACAAATTCGTGAGAACCAATATAAAAATATTTTTTAACATGATTTTTTTCCATAAAAATCTATGAGTTAAGATATTGTTTTACATATGTTTGTGTTCATCTGTCTGTTAAAAGATTACATGTGGATAAAAAATTGGTTCACCTAGTTAAATGTAAAATACACGTAGAAAATATTCATATTGTGAAATAAATACGTGAGAAACTATCATATTATAAAACAAATATATGTAAAATAATATCTTAAATATCATATAAAAATATTTTTATATCGATTTTCATAAATTTATAATGTATTTATACATGGTTCTTATTTGATTTCACCCATATATATACGTGTATATATATCTCTCTCTCTATATATATATACATATATTATAGTTTTGTAGGTAGGGTCGGACATTATATTGTTTCCCTTTTTGTTTACTTATAGAAACATAAAAATAATATATCGTATAATTAAAGAATACTTGTAGAATAAGCACCAATTAATATCTAAAAGCAACGACCATATATATGTAGGGATCAACTATACTCATACTTGTTATATATTGACTTATTAAAGTCAACTTTATTATTTATTATACATGTATTTAAATCAAATAAATCTATCAGATTCAATTTATGTCATAAACCAAATAAAAAATTCATATATATATATATATATATATATATGGAAAGGCACATATTTTCTTGATACAATTTGCATTCTACGTTGAAAAACACCAAATATATATATATATATAATATACACATTTATATAACATTAAGCAATAAGCACATATATAAATTTATTAGTTATAAATTTTATTTTTATACATATCGGTAATTAGCAAATTATATCAAAATTTCATGGTATTTATTTTTAAAGTGCAACAAGCTAGATAGGGTTTTTTGTTATTATTATTATAAATGGGTTGCTATTCTTACACCGTAATCAGTCACATAACACCTCAATCCGTACCCTATTTCCTCATTTCATTTCAAAACGAATAACGTTTATCCATAAAAATCATACAAAGAAATTTTTATTGATGATTACTAGCGGATCACCTAGAAAATAACAATAGTCTAGTGGAATTCATGTTTTTCGAGAAAAATACCAACGGATCACTCAGATAATACCTGGATAATCTGTCACTTATTTGAATTTCCCACCAACTTTTATGATGATTTTGTGACGAATAATCTTTTAGCAACGAATTTTTCAGAGAAAAATGTATAAGCAAAAGTCTTCCACTTTGTAGTGCTCACATGCCTTTCTTATGAGATGTTTGGTTCATTTTAAGGAATTAATTAGAGTGAAAAAGGAAATGAGAATATGAATAAAATTTCATTCCCCCCAATTTTGTTAGGTATGATAATTGACTCATTATATTATATCAAACCAAACCACATTTTTCATAATCATTTTCATTTCTTATCACCTTAATTTATACCTCCAACCAAACATCCCTTAATTTTCATAAGTTGACCTTATATATTGGAACACTAGTTGAAATAATATTTCAAAAGGTTAACTTACGATTTATCACACGAGTTTTTCAATAAACTCAAAGAAATAAGATAGTTCATTGTTGTGGTTTAACTAAGTATTTGATTCTTCTTTATCTTCTTGTTTCTTGTGTATATGTAATAACCCAAATTCAGTTTTTGAGCATTTAAACAAAGATGAGGCAAAGTTGAAATGTGACCTATATGCAAGGGCTAGATTGTAAATATTAAATTAAAAGAATGGGTCTTTAAGTTTTTCCTTATTGTAATCGGGTGTGTGTGTGCCCGGTCGCTAGGGAGGAACAAGTGGCATGGACAAGTAATCTTTTAGAGGATTGAAGAGTAGCAAGCTTGGAGATCTTCAATTATGGGAAGAACTTCATCCTTTCGTGTGTTCGTTTAGCCATAGTTGAATTTCAATTTAGATTCTGGATCCTATTTTAGTTGGGCAATTGTGAGAGAGAAGGGTATTCTATGGAGTGGAAACCCTTTGAATGTTAGGTTTCATGAGGAATCCTTGATCGAATCAACCTCCCATGGTGTTTGGGGGTGGAATTGATCCAATCCTCCGTAGAATGGTTTGATTTCATCATTTAGTTATTGATTCTTAAAGTTGGTAATTAGACGAGAGTAGAGAAGCATTGGGGGAATGTTTTATGTCGATCTATTGAACCTATGAACCTCAAATGTTAGTGGAAATTAAGGGTTTGGGAAATGGAACTATGAATCTCGAGCAGGGGCTGTGGAGGGGGACACTGAATCCCGCAGTTTGTCCCACAACCTAGGCCGCATGCCAGGTCATGTAACCCAATGGATGTCCATTTTCCACTTTTGCATTTTGGGTGATTTAAGGTTGTACTTTGGAGTAGTAATTACGTGACCTTCTAGTAGTATCTTGGGGAGTATAATTGAAGTAGTAACTCGTCTTTGATAACCTCAATTCAGGTACTCGGTTGGTGATGTAATATCCCACATTGGTTGGGGAGGAGAACAAGAGTTGCCTTATAAGGGACTTGGATACCTCCCCAATTAGACGCGTTTTAAAACCGTGAGTCCAAGTGTGTGAACAAAGCGGACAATATCTAGTACGGTTGGCCTGGGATGTTACAGATAGTATCAGAGACGGCAACTGGACTAATGTGCCAGCGAGGACGCTGGGCTCCCAAGGGGGGTGGATTTTAATATCCCACATTGGTTGGGGAGGAGAACAAGAGTTGCCTTACAAGGGACTTGGATACCTCCCCTATTAGACGCGTTTTAAAACCGTGAGTCCAAGTGTGTGGACAAAGCGGACAATATCTAGTACGATTGGCTTGGGATGTTACAGGTGAAATTAGCCTAAGCGTGCGCGTATAAGCTTGGACTTCAGGTGTATTCTATTTTGTTACTTTTGGCAAACGAATGCTTACCATTCTTGCGGGTTTTGTTATTTGTCTTGAATCCACATACTGCGTACCTTATGTTATGCTTTGGTCATTGCTAAAGTGTGAGTTACTTATGCGAGTATTCGTATAGTAGTTTTTCGAACACCAAGAAGTGTGTACACAATTGGAGCATATGAATTCGTTTCATGTAGCTCATATTAAGGGCATGTATAAGCCTAATGGTAGGTCACAGGTGTGCATGACCATAAACGTGTTCAACCGTTGCAACATGTGTCTATGTGTTTTATATTTCAAGTGTATCCCATTGTTACTCTAGATTATGTCTTTAACAATTATTTATGGTGTGAAATATGATGTTAGAGAGAATTCACTAAACCTTTGGGCTAACACTCATTTTTTATAAAACTGAAACCATTTTAGGGAAGTATCATGTTGAGAACTCTAGTAAAAGAAAGGGAAATGTGTGGGCTTGAGGCATGAAATGTAGGCGGTATCTCTTAGGTAGCTAGATGCCATGAACTTGTTTTTGGACTTCAGTTTTGTAATAATCTCAATAGTAGTACTTGATTTCTACTGCAACTCTTAAGATGAATTTGGAATTATAGACCTTGATATGATATTTGTGTTTGCCGGTTTGGCAAAAATTATGTTTTGTTTAATTTGGGATCATAGTTGTTACAAAAATAAAGGTAAATTAAATTTTTGGAGAGTGGTATATTTAGGTTGACTTGATAAATTAATCTGTGTAATTATAATAATTTTTAGCATGATGGAATTTCTCTCTCGAATGAGGACTATGTTTCTAAAAAATAAAATGTCAAAATCAAAACAATTTAGCATATTTAGCCATTTACATGCAAATTAATATGTATGGTTATATATGATTGTGATTTTCATTTTGTTAAAATATTAATTTTGGATTTTCTTTTTTTAATGAGTAACTACATTAATTTCCATTCTTGATTTACAATAAAATCTTACATTCCACTACTAATTTAAAGGCTTGCTTTTTTGTATTTATGTAAATTTAACATTAATTTTATTTAGTTTTTCGCCAATAATTTATCATCAATTAATAGTTTTTTATCATCGATTTAATACATAACTTATCGCCAACTTCAACAAATATATGTCATATATTGTCTCTAAAAAACTACCAAAAGGGTACACTTTGGAATTGCGTATTCGACAGAGCGTAAAGTAGGCAGTTAGGCCAAAAGGCCAGGGGTCGCGGCCCAACCATCGGAATCCGATCATAAATAAGTGATACCCCTTTTTATGTTAGAAAATCCTAATCACCGCATTAGAAGGAGATCATAATGTTTTTTTTGAAAGTATATAATATTTATATACGACAAATGAAACAAATAAACTCACACACATTTCTTATCTTGAGGTTTTAAATCTCCGACCTCCTAAAAGATCAGAGGCTCACATACCGCAAGGTCAAGGACCCTCCGGTAGGAGACCACAATGTTAATAGTCTGTATAGGCCAATAGACTAGCCATCACTATCAACATGAGACTTTCCCTTTAATTTTTCACAAGTTTTACCTATTACAATAGTGTTTTGCTCCCTTTATGTATATAATGTTATATATACATATATATATATATAAGCTTCATATTAAATCTTGAAATGGCATGATTTATAATATTGGTGTTAAGAGCCCCTAGACTTCTCAATTCAAGGTAAACTCTGCTGTTATGCCGATGATTTTGTTGGAATAATAATGAGATTTTATTTAAAAAAACTAATAGAACAAATAATTACATACAGGAAATAGACAGGAGAGGATTATGAAGTCAACTCATTTAATTAATCTTAAACTTACTATTCTTATTAAAAACCCAAAGCTTACTGTGTAGATGAATTATGTAGTATGTTTATGATAGTTTTTTCAGAATGTGTCACAACAAATGTGTAAAAAAATATTTAAATCTTACCCGAATACAGAGAAAGAACAACGTAGATAAATATATAAACTACTAAGAAATTATCAAATCTTATCCATCTACTTAAAAAGAATTGGGTAAGAACCCGATTGGTATTTACCAATCAGGGTAAGAACCTGATTGCTATTCACCAACTATGTAAGATCAGTTGATCATGACAACCAATATCTGACATGTGAGAGACATTTGATTAAGTAATCTTATAATTTGGTTGCCTAGAAACAAAATGACAATTACTCTCTCTAATCTTGCATGGTTATTGAACATGATAAGATATGTATACTTAATAGTTGGTGCAAGTTCATACCCAATTGGTTGGAAGGGTAAGATTAACATTTTCAACCTCATTTTTAATTGAATTTGTTTTGTAAACAAAGTTAATGAAAATTCAAGCATTAAATGTCATTAATGACTCTATCTAGTTACATAGACCATTCCCATCTCTTTAGGTCTTGACCTTTGTTTGTAAGAAGTCACAAGTCATACATAATGATCACATATATAGATTACACCCATGAGAGAGAATAGGACCATCTCCCAAAATTTGGCATACCATGATGATGGCTTGGCATTCTTTCTTTCCTTTTCCTTATGAAGCATACTTCTTTTCTTGCTTACTTGTTACCTATATTTTTTAAGCAAAATCTAAATATAATATCTAAAAAGTTTGAAATATGATATTATGTTGTTTATAATTTGACATAAATGTTGTTTGAATAGCAATCTACAATCTTTATTTTAACAACCTTATTTCGTAATTAAAATTGATTAATAAATTACCTGATACACAAAAATGCAAGAAAGGACCACAACCCATGTTCTATCTTTTTAAGGAACATAAAAGTTGTCTTTGTCAAAATAGATATTTTGTTCCGATTTTTTGAGCATACCCAGTAAACGAACCTCACTAAAATCTAAATAAACTAAAAGGGTAGAAATCTTTAGTATTCATCTAGTAATATATGATTATATAGTGGATGAATTATTGAATTTTGTAAAATCACAAGCATGTTGTGACTTATATTTGAGACCTCGAAGTTACTATAAATCGGTTATGTTAAACGTATGTTATAGATACTTTCACAACCAATATATATATATATCTATATAGAGGGATGATCAAATACAAACTCATATTTATGTACAAACTATACAAACTGATTCAAAACAATAACAAAATAATTTTTTTTCAAGATTTTTTTTCATCAAATGTTATGGTTTAAGATATTATTGCACATATGTTTGTTTCACCTTGTGAAAAAATTACGTGTGAAAGTTTTACATTATGAAACAAAAACATATGAAACTTTTTCATAAAAAAATATATGAGAAATTTTCAACTTATGAAAACAAATACATGTAAAACTTTTACATTATATATGAAACAAACATATGTGTAATAATATCTTAAATCGTAGCATTTAATGAAAAAAAATCATGAAAAAAAAATTATTTTTATATTGATTTGAATCGGTTTGTATAGTTTATACGTAAATATGAGTTTGTATTTGAACTTCCCTCTATACATATATATATATATATATATATGATGTTGTCGAATCATATTTATCGATTCTTGCTATGACCAAAAACTAAAATATGTGAGAATATATGCTAAAAGACCATCTTTTTAGAAGTTGAAATCTTGAGATTATTTTATAGGAAGTCAAAGATTAAATGATGAATGGTCCAAAAATTGTTTGGGGGTAAAGAAGAGGCCATGATTGTAAATGGGGGTGATGTCCATCATCTTCTTGTCCTATTTTCTTTTGGAAAAAATCTACAATAATAATAATAATAATAATAATAATAATAATAATAACAAGTGACACATGAAATGAATCAATGGCCAAAAATCATTTCAAGAAGAAGTAAGCACACCCTTTGATTGGATTTCTTCTTTTGTCCAAACAATAATCAAAATTGTTGGTTGACAACTTTCATTTTCTTGAATATTGACTTAACCAACATGGGATGGGGTCCCACAATATTATAATGATTTATGTTTTTTTTTTCCTTTTAATTTCATTTGATTTATGCAATATAGTATAAGAGACATGCCCAATAATTTTTTGTATATTTTTTTAAAAATAGATCAAAAGTTAAAATCTTAATAAAAAATTACACGTAACTTTAACATATTTTCTATTTTAAATATGATATGACTTTATAATCTCAATACATTTTTAAAATAAAATAATAATAATTCAATCTCATTAGTCGGGCAAAAAAAACAGATTATTTTCCGATTCTCACGTTGTATTTTGCAGAATTCTCTAAACTTAAGAGTTTTTTATTGTTTATTATCTATTTTAGACAATAATATAAAGAATATATCGGAGAAAAATAGAGAATAAAATTTCTATTTTTTTCAAAATCTGTTAGAGATGTTCTCACAATTAATATTTTATCATATAGTTTCTACAAGTATATATATTAAAAATAATTGTTGTTGATGCAATTCCGAGCAACTGTGTGTGGATATCCAATTGACATGAAATAATCATTTTCATATTTACCGATAGTTTTGAACTTAATTAATATTTAACTGATACAAAACGATTATATAACCCGGTTTAAACAAAAATCATCAATATTTTAAAATTTATTAATAACTTTTTAATACATCAGTGATCATATAGTATATATTTCTATACATTAACAAATATACGTATTTTATTGAACTTAATATGATATATATTTATCGATAAATTATTTAGTTATAATTTTAAAACAAAAATAATTATATTTATTATTTCCAAAAAAATCATATTAATCATTTAGTAATTCATATTGTGGTTCATAAAAGTCATCAAACGATGAAAAAGAAAACTACTTTTTACCTTATTTGTATTATCTTTTTAATCTTTAATATTTAATTATGCTAAATAAACTCACATGAAGCATAGTGGAAGCGAAATATATATGAATAACATTAAATTTACCAATAAAACTTATTTTTCTTAATATATATATATATATATATATATATATATGTGGAATTTTCATTACATCACATGGTGTTTTTATAAAAGGAAACTAAGGGGCATAATGGCAAATTCAAATAGGAGAATCTTAAAAAATATATCTTAGCTACAAACAATTGTTTCTGTATTTTAAAATTTTAAATAATAATTATATTATTAAAATAAATTTATAATTTAATCATTTTAATATATCTATGAGAAAAACTTTATATAAAATAATCTGATTTTACTAAAGGAAATAAATAAAAAAACCATTTCTTTCTTTTATATTTTCGAAAATCGTCCACTTAAAGTTTTCTCTTGTTTCTTTTATTTTAGAAAAAAAATATAAAAATATGTTAGAACAAATCTTCATTTTTCCCCATTTTAGCAATTTGTTAGAGACATTTTTACACTTTTTCTTTATGGAGCAAAATAATTGTTCAAATCTCCATTTTATTCATTTTAAAGAATTTCTCCAATCAATATCGTCTTCTTTATTTTTCTATTCTATGTTCAATCAAATTTTATAACTTGTACACAGCTATAAACCTATAACAAATAATATATCCATAGAAGCATTCACACTTCATGTTCTTTCACATAAATGCAATAATAAATGGTAGCAATATTAATATCAAACCTTAAGAACTTGATTGTTTAAGATGAATTGACAACCAATGTATAAATAGAAATAACCTTATCATCACGTTATTTATACGTACAAGAAAGATTGATTGAGAATTTTTAAACTGGATAACATCATATATGTTTGTAAATAATACTATTTTTACAATAACAGAATCCAAATCTGCTTTATGTTATCTATTAAGAGAAGTACTCTGGAGTTCCTCTGGTTCAAAGCCATGTTACATTGTTACCACCCCATTCATAAATTGAGTAAATGACCATCTACCAATACTTATTGGGTAAGCGTTTATTCACCACTACAACTTACCTTTACCATGTAAGATCATTGGTAATCACCATCATTTCTTATCAGGTCAATAAACAATGGCCTAATAAAAGTAACCATTCACTTATCAGGAAAGATTCTTGGCCAACAAAATAGTATCGTAAATATGTTGATAAATATATCATCTTCTGTCTCTTACCCTGTAAGAGATGGTAAATGTGTAGTTACCTGATAAGTCAGGTAAATTGTTGGTAAATATCATCATCTCTTACAAAGTCGGTAAACTTTGATTCAGTAAAAGCGACCACCTTCATTTATCAGGTAAGATTTTTTATAACAAAAAATATTACCATAAGATTATTAATAAACACCATCAACTTTATCTCCTACTGAGTAACAACCAGTGTTTAATAAACAACCCTTAATATTCAACCTAACAAATAAATAAATAAATAAATACTAAATTTATTAATCCCAAATTGATAAATAAAAAAATGAGTTTTGTCTTGTTTGAGTTACCCCCAATAATTTATGCAAAATTGATATAATAAATAATAAGACATCTCTCTTGTGGATGCATGTGACTTTGTGATTCTTAATTGAGGGATGCATGCTTTGTCTTCATTATTAAGCAACATTTGAAAGTCCTGCCCACAAACATTAAACTATTTCACCTTAAATTCTTGATTGATCCTCTTATCATATTATATTCAATTTCTATATGGATAAGGGTTTTTAATAGTTAATTAAACCATCCACTCCAATTACAACTCCATTTCCCCCTCTCTCTTTTTTTCCTAAGTGATTCAATATTCAAGATCTGTTTACCAAATGTTTATCAGATAAACGTTTATTAATAAGAATCACCACTGTCATTTACTTTGTCATGTAATATTCTTAACCATTCAAACGAGTTGTTGTCAGACCTCTTACAAGTAAGATTCTTGGTCCTTAACATATTCACCTGATAAGCGTTTGGTAAACGATACCTCCATTTCTTATTAAAAAATATCTGTCAATTCTTATATGGATGTTCTTAATGTAGCGTTCGAGGACCCAAGTTACTTAAGAAGACGGATGTCGATTCTTATTTAAAATAATTCTACAAACAAGAATGGATTAGGGTTTTTTTTTTCTCAAGTTACATCCTATTTAAAATAATTCTACAAAGAAGAATGGATTAGAGGTTTTTTTTTCTCAAGTTAGTTAGGACTTTTAAAGGGTGAGTGGGTTGGGTTTGACCCATAAACACCCAAGAAAAAGTCTTTTAAGTGTTAGGTTCATCTTCCTCTCTTGTTTTCTCCTCTCTATCTACTATTTTGGTTCACTTTTAGACTTCACATCCAATTTTTCAATTAATATTCAACAAAAATTCAAACAATTTATTGCATTGCATTGTGTAAATAGCATATGCTACCATTCAAGATTTGTACACACTCTTCTACTATCAAGCCATTAACAATGCATCTGGTATATTGAACAGGACAGGGCATGACGGTACAAAAACTTGTCCTCACATTTGGAGCTACATTAAACTAAAACAGTAGTGGGACAAAAATGCATTCCTTTTTTGTGGCAATCGTGGGTATCCAAGTCAGCTTACACGCAATGACTAATCCCTCCGGTGATCACGAATGGCATGGAGTTATCACATCACTTGTATTTAAGAACACAGGGAAGACGAGTTTTCCACTACATCCCCCCAAGCTTTAACCAATATGCCACAACCCAAGTGGCTAAACAAAAAAAAAATGCAAAAAAGCATTCTTCTGTACCACCAAAATAGGTGGAACAATAATAAGAAACAACAATGAAACTGGTAAATTACTAAACTACCAACCCTAAATCCTTCATGAATTCGTCAGTTCGGTCCTGTCCAGTCCTGTCCGATTATGGTTTCACACTCTTAATTAAGTACTTCTATCTCCTCAAATCAAGCTTTAGCCCAAACAAACCCAATCAAACCATATTCTCTTATTTCTTAGTTGTTGATTTATGGGTGCAATAAACATAAACACTTGCTCAAATCATGCACAACAAACTATTTGCTGCTAGAAGTTTAAACCCTAATTATTTACCATCTTTTTCTTATAACATATGACATTATATTATTATGACAAAATCTTCATACAAGAATGGTTGGAACCCAGTAATACAAGAGATTTTTTTTACCTCTCCTTTCAAACCAAATCCAAATTTAACCCAACAAAATTCTAAGTTTCATCTGAATTCAGACTCATAAAACCCCAACAAAACGACCGATAAAAACCCCCCATTTTAGTTTTTTTAGTAAATACATGAGTTATTTCAAAGGCGTATGATGTCCACTGACCGATCCCACTGAAAAACTCCAAAAAATTACAGGGAATACGCCGTAAAAAATGATGGGATTGCCTTAAATTATTCTTTTTGTAAGGCAGAAGGCATCTAAAAATGTCTTTATTATCCATGGTTATCAGCTGTATAGATAGATACCCTTGAAAGATTCACAAAGTGAAGAAGCAAAATAGTACCCGATTTTGGTACTTTGAAGCGGTCACGCCACTTAACGGAATTTGCTGCTGACTGAGTCATATGTTGGTACATTTGTAACTGGCAAAACAGGGAGATAAGTTAAGTAGGTGGGTCAGAGGTGAAATTGGGAAAAATCAAGTAAAAAGTAAAAAACCACTCGAATGTTACAAACCCGTGAACATCATTCCCACCCGTTCAATGAATTTCGTTTTAATCTAGGATTCAAGGTGTTTCACATGTTTTCTTCTTGTGTGTTTCATATGTGAAACGTATTTACATGTTTTTGACGGTGGAACAGATAGACAATGCTATGTAAAAATGATATGGTAGATAGAGGCTCCTTCATTTAGTAATCAGTCAAAGGGTAGAAACTCGTGGAAACCAATATAAAAATATATTTTTTTCATCAAAATGTTATGAAATAAGATATATTGTTTCACATATGTTTGTGTTCATTTGAAAAAAATATTACATGTGGAAGAAAAACGTCGGTTCACTTGTTTGTTTCATATGTGAAAGTGAACCAACGTTTTTTTTACATGTAATATTTTTTTTCATATGAACACAAACATATGTGAAACAATATCTTGAATCATAACATTTGATTAAAAAAAATTATTTTTATATTGGTTTCCAAATGAAGTTGTTCATCATAGATAATACTAACTTAGAAATGATTATCGATTGATTTTGCATAAGGAATACTCAGAAAAATGGTTTATATGAATTATTAGTAGTTTTTTTTAATTCAATGCTATTTCTGATGATAAAGCAATGTATTTAAAAAAATCGTACATATTGAGGGCCCTTTTTTACATATCACCCAGGACCAATAAAATGTCAGGAACAGGCATGTGTGTGTTTCATATGTGAAACATATTTACATGTTTTTTTTCACACGTGAAATTAATCTTATATGTTTCATATGTGAAACTATACATGGAAACTTGTTTTTACTGTTTGTAACTTTTTTATGGTTTTCATTTTTCTTCTCGGTGAAATAAGATAAAAAGTTATCATTAGTGGAAAATTACCGTCTCCATGAGAAGCCATGGTGAGAGGGGAAGAAAGAAGCTTTTTCACGATAGAAGTAATGTCGTTAACCGATACTTCATCAATAGCTTTCAAGAAATACTCCACGGGTTTCCTAATAAGAATTAAAACGAATTACAAGTTTTAGGCTCGAGATTATCAATTACAGATTAAAAATGGATAAAGAATACGAGAATTATTAGAAAAAAATACCTTTCTCCATATGTCAATATTTGTCTGCCTATATCTTCTGAAGCAACCATCTGTGTATATTAAGACACGTTATGAGGACATCAAACATGAGTCTGTGTATTAAATACGGATAAGTTGACTAGTCAAACACGAGCTAAATTACATACTCTTGACTCAAGGTTCATCAGAATGGCAGATTTGGTTGACTGCTTGGCTCGATTCAGCTGTACCTGATCGACTGAATGATGGGTATTATATCAGTAAGGATTTGTTTTCAAACGAGAACCATAAATATTTTGAGAACCTGAGCCAACTATTCATCCAATATTATAAAATCAACGATAATGTGACCGTAGTCCAAAAAAATATAAAGTTTCAACATGTACAATTTCCAAATATATATTACATAAATTAGAAAGTCTAAGAAGTGAAAAAACTAACTTACAAGCTAAATCGTTGAGACTTGAAATTAACTTAAGACAGAAGGCAGAAGTTGCAAATGCACACAAAGTTTTAAAAATGGTGAAATAGTGTCGTGAGTGTTGATGATAGCCTAAAAGAGCCTAATGGATTATTGGGCTATAATTTATTAATATTATTGCTCAAAGTGCAAAACTTTGGACTTATTAATGGACCATGGAGAAAATAGATTGAAAATATTACATAAATTTAGCAATTATTCTATATATTATAATATAGAGGAAAGTTCAAATGCGAACTCAAATTTGGTTGTGAACGTGAGGACAAATGAGAGCGCGACACGTGTCTGAATGTAGATTATCCAAACTGAATAATCAAAGAAATATTCAGACTGAATAAGCATTATTCAGACAGACTAAATATTATATTCAGTCTGAATATGACACGTGTCGCTCTCTCATTTGTCCTCACGTTCACAACCAAATTTGAGTTCTCATTTGAACCCGCCCCTATATATATGTGTGTGTGTGTGTGTGCGATGTAGATAAAATAAAAAATATATACGCTATAGATAAAATAAAAAATATATACATATGTATAATGTGCGGTTTGAACCACGGTTTGATAACTCAAAACCACAAACCACGTTTTGCGGTGCGGTGTGGTGTGGGGGGTTTAGATGAACACGCCTAGTGATAGATATTCATGATGAAAATTATTCATGATTAAAATGCATGATATCATGGATAACAAAAATGCTTAATATTCATGACGAATAATATTCATGAATATTTAAGATTATTCATCATGAATAATACATTAAGTAGTTGGTTCTCAGGTTCTCAAAAAGATAACAGCACTCAAGTATCTTGGATAAAACTTTTGCAGCACAAGATAACAATGGCATAAAACTAGAAAAAAGTAGTACTTAAATTATATACCAAATAGCTTACCTTCTCCATTAGTGGCAACTGCAATGAGTTCTTTCACTGCAATATCAATGGCTTTTGATACAAATTCAGAACTCTGCAATATAGCAATCAGCATCAGCGATTTAAAGCAAAATAGAAGAGATCGTTAGTTGAAAATAAAGGACTAAATTATAGATTATAGATGTCTTACTAAAGGACTAAATTGTCACACATTAATAAAATAATCGAAAACTTAAAAGATGTCTTACTGTGGTAGCTTGAATTCCGAATAAGGCAGTGTGATTATAGATAGAGTTGAATGCTGAAAATGACTGAATCTCAGGGTACTCATTCAAGACTCTAAGATCTGCTCACAACAATAATCCAAAAATTAACAATCTGTTAGCAAGGTTATAAGAGCTCAAATTTTGAACATTCTTAATACTTAATAGGCCATAACTGAGAGCTTGTTTGTTAGCAGCTTAATGAGCTTAATGGGACTCGCAGCTTATTCGGTCAGCTATATATGACTGTTTGATAGTGGCATAATGATACAGAAAGTGGCTTATTCAGTAAGCTTTTAGGGGGGAACTTTATGCAGAAAGCCAAGTTTTTTCCAAATTACCCCTCTGATTAAAAAACATGTTTATTCCATCTAGGAAAAAAACCCTCTCAAACAAAAACCTATGCAATCTATACAGACAGATTAATGCACACAGACATCTTTATCCATACATGACTTAATGAAAAATAAATGTGTCAAGTAACTCACAAAGCCGGGAATACATCCCTTTTCCAGGACCACCGGCTGAAAAAGATCCACCTCCTCCCATTAGCATCTGTAAACAAAATAAAACATTAATTCCCTATATTCATCAAATAAATGAAAAAGGACACTATAAGTGGAAAAACTACCTGAAGAACGGTTAAAGTCATGGATTCCTTCTCATTAAGCCAGCCGCCAGGAATTTCGAATGCAAGAGCAAAACTAGTTCTCTGTTAACAAAAGGGCAATTTGGTCATTTCATCAAAAGAAAAGAACAAACAGATGTCTGTGTGGTCAACTTATAAGAGACACACCCCTGTATCAGCCATAACACGATGATCACCTCCAACATACACCGATTTTGGCTCCTCAACGTGAGCGCCACCTGGCAAGTCAGACAAAAGAGGTTCTGCATATTTCAATAGTTCCTCGTGTTCAACACCTGATGCAACAAGCACCATTCGAGGAGCTGTATAGTTTGCCTAAAAATTGTGAAGCAAGATGTTTTTCAGTAAGTAATTAAATAAATATCTCAAAAAGGATTAGAGTAATACAAAGTACTAAAAAAACATATATATAATATATATATATATATATACATAGAGAGAGAGAGAGGAAAATTCAAATGAGAACTCAAATTTGGTTGTGAACAATCACACAAATGAGAGCGCGACAAGTGTCTGACAGACTGAATAATCAAAGAAATATTCAGAGTGAATATAGTAAGTATTCAGTCTGAATAATGCTTATTCAGACTAAATAAATACTATATTCAGTCTGAATATTTTCCTTCGCTTATTCAGACTGAATAAATACTATATTCAGTCTGAATATTTTCCTTCATTATTCGGTCTGAATATGACACTTGTCGCGCTCTCATTTGTCATCATGTTCACAACCAAATTTGAGTTCTCATTTGAACCCGCCCCTATATATATATATATCTGTTTAAAATTTATAGTGGGAGACTCACGGCTACAAACTCCTCCAAAACTGTACTGTTTAATCTGTTGAGTAAACCTTCTGAGGCAAGAAGAGGATTCCCTAGTGGACCAGAATATCCAGCTGAATGAATTGCTTCTAACAGCAAGGCCTCAGGATTGTTGGCATATTCACCAATCTCGGCTTTCACTTTCTGAATCTGCAAATATAATGTAACTTTTTAAATAATATAAATATCCTAAAGATATTGCATAAATATAGTATCGAAAATGAAAAAAAGTAAGAAGGTACCTGTTCAGTGACCTCCCAATCCAAGAAAGCTTGATTTCTTGCACAATCAACAAGTAGCTCTACCATTTGAGGAACATAAGCTTTTAGGGCATCATAAGTGTAACCCATTTGTTCCCTAGAAGCAGAGGCTGTCACATTGCCACCAATTGCTTCCACTTCGCGTACAACACGCAAGTGGCTTCGATTATTTGTGCTTTTAAAAGCCATACGTTCTAGAACGTGTGTAGCCCCAAATGAAGATGGTGTTTCATAGATTGAGCCACTATTAACATACAACCCAACAGAAGCAGCAGGGTTCTATACAAAAAAAATTAAAAATTGATCATTAACAGCATGGTAAGACACTGAATGGTAAGCCTTTGGGAAAATATATATATATATATATATATATATATAGAGAGAGAGAGAGAGGAAAGTTCAAATGAGAACTCAAATTTGGTTGTGAACATGAGGACAAATGAGAGCGCGACACGTGTCTGAATGTAGATCATTCAGACAGAATAATCAACGAAATATTCAGACTGAATAAATACATATTCAGTCCGAATACTTCTTTGATTATTCGGTCTGAATATGACTCGTATCGCGCTCTCATTTATCCTCATGTTCACAACAAATTTGAGTTCTCATTTGAACCCGCTCCTATATATATATATATATATATAGAGAGAGAGAGAGAGAGCGAGAGAGAGAGAGAGAGAGAGAGAGAGAGAGAGGCCGGTTCAAATACAAACCAGTTAAATGTTACAAACTAGTACAAATCTATATAAAAATAATTTTTTTCATCGAATGCTATGATTTAAGATATTATTACACATATGTTTGTTTCGTAATGTAAAAGTTTCACATGTACTTGTTTTCATATGTTGAAAGTTTCTCTTATATTTTTTTATGAAAAAGTTTCACATGTATTTGTTTCATAATGTAAAAGTTTCACATGTATTTTTTTCACAAGGTGAAACAAACATATGTGTAATAATATCTTAAATCATAACATTTGATGAAAAAGAATTATTTTTATATTGATTTGTACGAGTTTGTATAGTTTATAACAATTTAACTGGTTTGTATTTGAACTTCCCTCTATATATATATATATAGTGCTGACTTACTGTGGAAATTTCTGAGGCGATTTTGATTCCATTTGAGAGAGTTGTTATCTTTGTCTTTCCCGGTTCAACATGATCAGGTAAAGAAGGTGGGAGTTCAATACCCTTGAGAGGAAAGTCCAAAGGAGGAGAGTTTGAACCACTTCCTCCAGTAAGCCAGCTGAAAAGACCCCCTGATGATGACTTGGCTGCAACAGCACTTGAACTTGCAAACCTGGTTAGTGTCCTATTGCATGCACGGCCCTGTTGCATATCCCAATGTCAGCAAACAATATTATTTTTTAACTTAATGTTATCCATCAATTATTACAAAAGATTTGATAATGTTCATGACTACAACCATGTGAAAAGTAAAAAACTTGGTTAATTCTAGTATTTGAGGGAAGAGTGTTTTGATTTATATATGCAAAGATCTATTTCGTATTGTGAACAATAAAGAAGCTAAGATGTACATGTCCCTTCACCGGTTATTGACCCGTCCTATGGTCTATTACCATAGATCTACATAATTACCTCAAAATATCTTATCTTCCTATTTAAAGGTCAGATTTCTTGTCTATTACAGGTGAAACATTCAAACCTCCAGATATATATTATATATATATAGGGGTTGGTTCAAATGAGAACTCAAATTTGGTTGTGAACGTGAGGACAAATGAGAGCACGATACGTGTCATATTCAGATTGAATAATCAAAGAAATATTCGACTGAATATAGTATTTATTCAGTCTGAATAATGCTTATTTAGTATGAATATTTCGTTGATTATTCAGTCTGAATAATCTACATTCAGACACGTATCGCGCTCTCATTTGTCCTCACGTTCACAACCAAATTTGAGTTCTCATTTGAATTTTCCTCTATGTATATATATATACATATATAGAGAGAGAGAGAGAGAGTTGGGTTCCGGTGAGAAGTAGAGTTAAGGTGAGAAGCGTAAGAAGGGACCTCCACCGTTGGATGCACATTAGGATGAGATGCACCAAGATGAGGTGCATCGAGATACACCAGATCAACTCCCTTATGAAGCGCAATTCATGGATGGGTAAGAGATTAGAAGTGATCAATGGTTCAGATCTCTTCTTACGCTTCTCACCTCAACTCTCCTTCTCACACGATCCTATGCCTATATATATATATATATATATTAAGATGCGGCAATACCCAAAATGCAAAAAAGCACAGTAAAGCATGACACTTCACTCTGCATG
Organism: Silybum marianum; assembly: GCA_036898165.1. NCBI lineage: Eukaryota > Viridiplantae > Streptophyta > Magnoliopsida > Asterales > Asteraceae > Silybum > Silybum marianum. The sequence goes on from CM072534.1 coordinate 2,467,546, forward strand.
AACGAAAGTCAGATAATGTCTTTGAATAGGTACCCATTGCATTACAATTATTTACCTTCCAGAGTTTCTCGTATTTGCCAGAAATTTTTTGAAACTACGGTTGCCATCCATTAGGTCTTATATTTTGTTGCCTGCTTGCACACACGCTCACCTATATTTTTAGGATTTATCGGGTTTGAATTGGTTTACAAAAGGTTGTATTTTTTAGTAAACAAAAAATGATAATGAATTGGAATGGGAAGCCATTTGGTTTAAAACTCTCTTTCTCTACAACTATCTTTATCAGATTAACTGCTTTATAGCCAATGAATACAGTAACTAATAGAAAGATGCACCTCTACCACCACAAAATGTCAAGTTTTTGTGCATCATTTTTCCTTTTTTTTTTTGCCTCCAGTAACTTCATTTGTCATTTCCAAATGGATGTAAACAGCTCTTTCTGTATGTACCGTTTATACACATGTAAACAGCTCTTGAGTCTTGCCCACACATATAAACAGGTATATGGATCCTTAAATTACCCATAGAAAATAGCAAACCAAAAAAATCTCCTTTAATATAAGTTATATATATATATATATATATATATTTTCCCCAAATCCCCCCACATTTGAGGAACCTTTGTGTTAATTTAAAGAGTTTTTTTTGTATAATCCTTATGTATATGTGAGTATTCTATCTCATACTGTCATACATTGAGCTAAATGACAATTTGTCTTGTTTTTTCTTTGTACCATTTGAAAATTTCACATTTACCCAAACTTCTCTATCTGCCATCAATCGAACGGTTTATAATTACTTTATTCCTAATTCCCACAGTTGATTTACTACGAATACAAAACACAAATCATCCGATCAGATCTAAGAACCCTAAGATGCAGCTAATAACACGATTCAATAACAGAAAACATGAATTTTTTTTTAAATTCCGAATCAATCGGTTAAACAATTACTTCACAATCAGGAGGTTAGCTATGTAAACAAAAGATTAATGAATATGACTAACCTTTAGGGTTGTGATTCTGGAAGATGCAGCACGATACATGGCAATCGATTGAGTAATGAGAGATTGAAATGAAGAAATTTGTGTCAGTGGATCCTTCCTCTCTATAACGTAGCTGCTGAATCAAATTGAGAGGTGATTGATGGACGAATTTTGGGGGGGTTTCGAGAGGCGAGAACGAAGAAGTGAAAATGGTGGTGTTACCACATGTGAGAATTATTCTCACGGCACGTGTGAGATCTTGGCCTTGCTTTCTTTCTTGTAATCTCAAATTTTTTGGAAAATTTTTGATGAAAGATTTTGTATCTTTGTTAATTTCTGGTTAGGAAAAAATGGTTAAAAAATAAAACTGACCAATATTTTAGTAAGGTTGGGTTTCGGTGAGGAGTGAAGTTATGGTGAAAAGGTTGAGAAGCGATCTCCACCGTTGGATGCACGTTAGGATGAGATGCAACGGATCAATCCATTTATCAACCACGATTCATGGGCGGGTTTGAGATTAAAAGTGATCAAAGGTCAAGATCTATTTTTATGTTTCTCACCTTAACTTCATTTCTCACACGATCCCATGGCTACTCTAGTAACTGTTTATTTAGATGGTATATACAAATTATACATGCGTATACTGGTAATTTTAAGTAATTTGTTCAGGATTCATATGAACGTATCATGTACAAAAACCAAAAAACGTAAATTACCGAACAGTTACCAAGGTTCCTCAACTTTGAGCAATCTTCAAATTTTAGCGGATTCACTTTCTGCATGCAAAAAAAATTACAAGGTTGGTGTTTCAATGGTTTGAGTTTGGGCTCCAAAGGTCGAAAGTACCTAGAGGTCCCAAGTTCGAATCCAGGGAGAAATAAAAATCCCCTTGTGGCCACGGAGGTTCAAATGCGGTGACTCCAGGCTACCCGCAAAGCGGGTGGTCGTCCTGGGATCAGTCGGCTCGCATAGCGGGTTAGGTATCCAGGTTAATAAAAAAAATCATACTGACGAAAATAAATTGAAAATGGATATATGTGACCTGGCTTGAGGCTTATGCCTTGTTTATTTTTTTCTTTTTAAGCTCTTAATTATCAAGAGATAATATTCTGCATATTATTCTCTGTACATATCTCCATTAATATTGTATCATCTCCTAATTTAGCTTGTATTATTTCCATAGTTGTGGATTATTTCTGGCTATATAAAGGCCATCCTATGTACATGTAAATTATTAAATAAATACACAAAGTGATATCATATCTCTTATACTGATCATCATTTATGTCTGATTCGTTTAGACATTCCATGACCATTTCAGTACTGAAATAAGAGTTCAAACTTCAGTTGAAAAACAAACATCGCCTTAATATTTCAAGTATATATACGGCTCAACCCAATAGGAAGCCGTGACGATCTTTTTATATATATATATATATAATATGAACATTAAGGTTTACATAAGATTTACACATTTACATAATTACCCTTATGGTTATAATGCCAAACCACCACCGACCGCCATCGACCGCCACCGAGTGATCATCAACAAGCGGCCGGCCGGCCATCTTTCCTCGGGTCGCTTACAGCCGTAAGCATCCCTCTCAAAACCTGTGTCTGGTTATACATATTTTTTCTATTTTCATTCGGTTTTTTCTTTAGCGTTTGAACGATAAACTGACATATTGCTCCACCGGCTTTTGCCTCCAGCTCATGACCCCTTTCTTTCAAGAATCTCTTTCTATCGTCTGAAAGCTCGATATGATCACCATCGATCACCGTCCAGTTTTCATAATACACCACATTTGGTATTAACTGCATAACAAAAGATTGTTTTATATATACTGTCAGAATATGAATAACCTTCATCAGATTACCCTTAAGCTGACTCTCTCTCTCTCAGAAAAAAATAAAAAAAATAAATGAACACCCCTATAACCATTCACACCTGCGTATTAATAGTAATTGAAGATGTTTCTTGGTTTTAATGCACATGTGCAATAAATGGGTGAGCAAAAACCAAACCGAAACCGGGAAAAAAACGAGAAACCGAAAAGAAAAAAAAAACAAAAATCCTAACGGTTCGGTTTCAGTTTTGGTTTCCACACCGACCGAAAAACCCGAACCAACAAAAAATGTTAGGTTTCTCTAAAAATCGAACCAAACCGAACCGAACCGAAATAATATAATTATTTTTGATTTTTTTATTATATATATAATAATTTATGATTAATACTAAAATTAATATTATATAATTAATTCTAAAATTAATATTATATATATATAATATATGCATGAATAATACTACAATCAATATTATACATAATATATAAAAAACCAAAAACCAAAACATTCTACACCATTCGGTTTTAAAACCGAACCAAACCGAAAAACCGAAAACCGAACGGTTTAGATTTTTAAAAACTGAATGGCTCGGTTTTCGGTTCGGTTTCGGCCAAAAACCGAACCGAGCCGTGCTCACCCCTAATTATGCATTCCTTACAGATGAATGATGAATGGTTATTAGGGTGATCCTGAGTTTTTTATTTTTACGGTTTTTCTCTTAACCTGACCCTATATATAAATAGAAAATTGTCAAAGTCTAGCTGACATATACATATATACATATATATATATATATGGACCTTGTGGTAGACTCGTGGTGACTGAACCGCATTCGAAGGATCCATGCCCAGCATGAAATGGTTGAGGAAAACTTGTGCAACGGCTGGAATTATGTCCATTCCACCGCTGCCTCCTATCACCCCAGCTAATTGCTCATCCTGTAAAACCACCATTTTTAAGATCAAAAATAGCTCGGTTGACTTTCAAAAGTCAATCTCAATGTAATGTCAAATTATAACTAAATACAAGTAAGGAGTGGCGGATCAAGGAAAAATTACAGTAAAGATCACAATATAAAAGAAAATAATTATTAGCTAAAACATGATTTTATTAAGATGCAAGTCTTAAAAGAGGAAAAGGATAAATGTTTTAAAATTTTAATTAGTTGGGGTCCTTTATTTTTTAAAGGAGAAAAAGGGTTTTAAATTTATTTTTAAGCCTTGAATGAAATATTTTAGTTGGGGTCCTATGACCCCATATCTTGCCCACCGGCCACCACTGCAAGCAAGCATCTTTTAAGTTTAGACGTAAACGCGTTTGACTTTCAAAAGTCAAATCTTGATATCCTATTTGTATACCACCAATTTTTATATTTTTATGATCAAAATTAAGATCATTTGGCTTTCAAAAGTCAAATCTTGATATGTATTCCAGCAATTTTATAATCAAATAAAACGAGATGGAGAAATTATATCTACCTTCTATTTTCAAGGGTAAAACTGTCATTTTACTTAATTAAAAAGTGTATAATTATTAATTGTGGTCACTCAGTTTATCAGGGTTGATGTCTTGCAGTCATAATTTTGCCGGGATTAATCCAGGTATAGCCTGCGACACCCTTCAAAAAAAAAGTGTAATAATTACATATTTCTGTGAAATTTTATTTTGGTTCGTATATCTTTAGGTCTTACCTTGAGGATGATGATTGGAGTCATTGACGATAACGGCCTCTTTCCGGGCCGGATAAAATTTGAAGGCGAAGGCGGAAGAGTGTCCGATGATATTTCCGTAGGAACCGAGAAATCGCCCATCTCGTTGTTTAGTAGAATACCCGTGGAAGGAGAAAGAACCCCACCTCCAAAAGCGTAATTCACGGTGCTTGTCATCGATACCGCATTTCTATCGGCATCCACGATGCAAAAATGGCTAGTACCATGGTCCAAAAGTTGACTCCACCTGATTCAATAAGACGAGAACAATATCAGCTTAAGCCATACAGAGCTTAATGAAACAAGCAAACAGTTCATCCAGGGTAAAATGGTCATTTACATCATTTAGATAGTTTATTTGGGGGATGTTTGGTTGGTTTTTTCATTAAGTTTTAAGTGCTATAGCCTATATGGATAAAAATTGTCTGTATACATTAATCTGTTTGTATAGATTGGGAATATTTTTGTTTTATTATAGATGGAAGGAGTTTGTTTTCTAATCGGGGGACAGGTTTGGGGAAAAAAACTTGGTTTTATGCGTAAAGCTCCCGTTTAGAAGTTTACAGAATAAGCCACTTTCTATATCATTAAGCCACTACCAAACAGTCATGTATAGCTGACTGAATAAGCTGTGAGTCTCGTTTAGCTCATTAAGCTGTTAAAAAACAGGCCCTTAGACTGACAAACAAACAATTTAGCTTAATTCATACAGACAGCTTAATTCAAACAGGGCTTAATGAAAAAACACACAAACAGTTACAAACCGAGGATCGAATTTACCTGGGCATGTAGTACTCGGGAGGGAAAGTCGTGTTATCGAAAATCCGCTCTCGAACGTTCTTTGCAAATTTGAGCGAAAGCATATCTGTTACGGTCTTACTTATATTGACGAAATCTGGATCGCCCAAATCCATCCGAAAAGCAAACATGTGTTTCAATGCTTCAATGAAACGATGTAAACCTAAAGCGCCTTTTACGGCATTCAAGTTATCGTAGCTTCCTAAGATGTTTGAAACCTGCATTCCGAATCCAAATGCAGGTTTCATGAGATCAAGTAAATATAGTACCAAGTTCTTCTTTAGAACTTGGTGAACATAACGCATTGTGCGTTTAAAAAAATAAAAAAGACCTATCAGAGCTAGCCCCAACGTACCGCTCGATGGGGCTGGCATACCTAATACAGTATATCCCATCGTAAAGTACCAAATTTTTCTTTAAAAAAAATTGGTGAATATAACGCATTGTTGAGTTGTATTATACAACTCAACAATATCGTTTATTAAAAAAACAAAAAAAACTAACAGAGCTAGCCCCAACATCCGCTCAATGGGGCTGGCATACCTAATACAGTATATCCCATCGTAAAGTACCATGTTCTTCTTCAGAACTTGGTGAATATAAAGCATTGTTGAGTCGTATTATACAACTCAACAATATGTTTAAAAAAAATAAAAAAGACCTACCAGAACTATCCCCAACGTACCGCTCGATGGGGCTGGCATACCTAATACAGTATACCCCATCGTAAAGTACCAAGTTCTAACGTATTGTTGAGTTGTATTATACAACTCAACAATGCGTTTAATATAAGATAAAAATAAAAATAAAAAACCTACCAGAGCTAGCCCCAACGTACCGCTCGATGGGGCTGGCATACCTAATACAGTATACCCCATCGTATCCACCTTAAGCGCATCCATAATCTCAACATTATAAACCCTCAAATCTTCCATCGTCAAAATCCCACCGGCATCTTGAACATCGTTAACCAACATCTCCCCTACCACACCATCATAAAATGCTTTCGGTCCTTCATTTGCTACAACTTCTAAGGTCCAACCGAGTTTCGGGTTGTAGCAAATGTCTCCGGATTCTAGAAGCGTCCCATTTGGAGCAAACACTTTTCGTAATCCGGGGTCTTTATTGATCTTATCGGCATGGCTCGATATTTTACCGGCAAGATAAGGTACGATAATAAAGCCGTCTTTTGCGAACCGGATGGCGGGATCGAATAATGTCTTCCAAGGCAATCTACCGTATCTTGACCAAGCTTTATAGAGACCGGCTATCTCTCCGGGAACACCCATTGATAATGCTCCGGCGTATTTGGCGTCAAGATCGTTATCGTACATGTTCTGTGTAATAATTATTAAATTAACATTCGGCATATAAATATCAAACCGAAAAACTAAACATTTTGTTCATGTTTGTGCAAAAGGATTTTTTTTTAACCGGCAATTCTAGAGCGGGCCCACACCAATCCGCTCCAATGGTATAATTGTCTGCTTGGTGGCTGACTTAAGAGCATCTTCAATAGGAGGTTCTTATAAGACACACACATCTTTGACATCTTTGGAGTTCTTGTAAAAGAACGTTGTGTGAAATGGTATTTTAATAGTTTTTATATACATATTTTTTCACTTTCCTTTTGACATTTTAATAGTTTTTGCGTATTATTATTGATGTTGAAAAACTACATGGGACCCGTAAAAAGAGGTTCTTATAAGAACTGTCACTTGTGGGTTCTTATAAGAACCTATATTATTTCTTTGACCCACCAAAATAGGTGGTATAAAAATAGAGAGATGACAAGATTGGTAAATTACTAAACTACCCTTGACAAATACTAGGAACAAAAATGAAAAGATGATAAAGATTGGTAAATTATTAAACTATTCCATGTCAAATAGATGGAACAAGAATGAGAGACATACAATATTGGTAAATTATTAAACTCCGAATGTCCAAATAGGTGAAACAAATATGAGATAGATGACAAGATTAGTAAATTACTAGACTACCCATCTAAAATAGTTGGAACAAAAATGAGAGAGATGATAAAGAACGGTAAATTATCAAACTACCATTGTCAAATATGTAGAACAAAAACGAATGATAAATTACTAAACTAACCTCATCAAATAGGAACAGATTTATATATATATATTATATATATAGGAGGACAGAAAGAAGACCTCTGAAGCAGCCAAAGGGGCAGTTTCCCTGAAATCAATCGCCTGCGATTGTGATGTAGCTGCTGATCGGACGACCATAAATCCACCACCACCGACACCACTGGCCATCGGATTCACAACTCCCAGACACAAAGCAGTAGCCACGGCGGCATCAACGGCATGACCACCGGCTCGAAGGACTGATGCTCCAATCTCCGAGCAACGAGAATCATCGGTGGCAACCACCGCATCCATTGACTCAACTGTATCACCGGCTTGTACTCTGGTGGTTGTTTCCGGTGACTCAAATGCATCGCCGGGTTGTACTCTATTTCTAAACCTCTTTCCACCATCTAACCAGTTAGAATTTGAGTCGTCTCCCAATGCAAGGAGGATAACTGAAACGAAATAAAACAAAATTGGGGGAAATCGAAGGATTATTCAGCTATTGAATGTTCAAATTTCATAAATATGGCGTTAAATTCGTTTATAAATAGAAATATCCCACCGATTCTGAATCTAATTGTCAAAGCATTTGACATAAATCTTCTGTACGAACTTCAATAATTTGTTCTTAATCTGAAATTCTCAGTCAATTTGAGTTAAATTTACAAGTAAAATCGAAAATCTCACCTATTCTGAATCAAATTATCAAAGCATTTGACATAAATCTTCTGTACGAACTTCAATAAACGCTAAAATTTGTTCTTAATTTGAAATTCTCAGTCAAATTGAGTTGAATTTACAAGTAAAATAGAAAATCTCACCGATTCTGAATCAAATTATCAAAGCATTTGACATAAATCTTCTGTACGAACTTCAATAATCACTAAAACTTGTTATTAATCTGAAATTCTCAGTCAAATTGAGTTGAACTTACAGGTAAAATAGAATATCCTACCGATTCTGAATCAAACTATCAAAGCATTTGACACAAATCTTCTGTACGAACTTCAATAATCACTAAAATTTGTTCTTAATCTGAAATTCAGTCAAACTTTGAATTTACCGGTGAATTTGAAAATATCAATCACGATTAAGGTGATTTCATAGAAATATATTTCGATCGATATGACGATTCGAGTGTTGGAACAAAACACGAAATCACAAAAATCAAAATAGATGATGAAAACTGAAATCCAACCATAGGGAATTATTAACTTACAAGTTAGAGATATGATTGAGATGAGAAACCAAAGAGCTGTTATCCATTTCTTCTTTTTCTTATCGTGTTCTTCTTCTCCAGACAAAAATGGAGTTTTCATGCTCTCCAATTTCACCATCATCTCTCACCTCACACACAGAGAGTATGCGTCAGTATTGATGTTTCTTACATAGGTGAACACATTTTTAAATGTTTTTGACTTATTGGGAAGTTAGTTGTCTTTATAGTATTTTTTATGGAATAAACTTTCATTTTTGGTCCCTAATGTTTGTATTTTTAACAGATATAGTTTCTAAATTTTAAAAATTTGTATTTTGTATCTTATGTTTACCAATTTTCAACAAATAAAATAATCATAATACCCTTTAGGGTAAACTGTAAATTTGGTCCCTAAAAAATTTTTATTGCAAAAAGATTAAAATTTAAAAAAAAATTAATTTTTTTTTTAAATTTAAATATTTAAAATTATTTAGAGTAAACAGTAATTTGCAATTTTGGTCTCTTTGATTTTTGTTTTTAGTGAAAAAGAATCAATTGACCAAAATGCCCTCATGTGTAAGACACATCTAAGGACTTAACGGAAGGAAAGCTGACAGAGTTAGTGCGAGGGACCCAATCCATAATAAATCACATAATACAGTGGTTTTTTTTGCAATAAAAATTTTCTAAGAACCAAAATCATAGAAACCAACAAACTATAGGGACCAAATTTGCAGACCCTACCCTTTATTTAACTGTACTTGACCAAAAATAAAAGCATCTCCAACATCTCTAAAATAGAGAAAATAAAAATTTTGAGTAATTTTTTGCTCTAACAACATCTCTAAAGCTTTCAACAAAATAGAAAAAATATGAAAAATATTGCAAAAATCTTCAAATTTGAATAAATCTCTAAAAATAATTACCATGAGGGATGAACTATTTTTTATTATGTTTCATCAATAAGAAAATTGAAATTAAATGTTTAGATAAGATAAATAATATTTTATTAAAAATATATAATATTTTGATAATATAATAAATTTTGTAATCTAAAATAGAGATGTTGCTAGAGTTGAATATAATATTCTGTAGAGATTTTTAATTTTGATTCTTTATTTCAAAAAAAATTATAAAAATACTATTGAAGATGTTTTAACGTTTCTTAAAGTAAGAGACCAAAACTATTAAAAATTAACAAATGTAAGGGACTAAATTTAAGTTTTTAAAGTTTACTCTATTTTTAATAGTCTTCTATTAATTATCATAGAAATATGTATAAACAAATTATTAAAGAAAATTATCCTATTTGGTTTGCAATAATTTGATTTTTCTAACTTCAATTGAAATGTGTTTAGTAATCATTTCATTGACATTTTATTAGATTTATTACTATAATAATCTCTATATTATTATAATGCTATTACGCTACTATTATATTTTCATTTCATTGACATTTTATTAGATTTATTAGTATAATAATATAAAGTGAGGTTCAGGAGAAAAAGCTAAAAAAAACTGAAAACACTCTGAGAGCCTGTCATCTTGAGAGTATTTTTTTATGCATCAATGCATATATATGCATTAGTGCATATGTACAAATGTATACAAGCGATTGAAGCTTTTTTTCTATGCATCAATACATATATATGCATTAGTGCATATGCACAAATGCATGTTAGGGTATACCGTCCAGATGGAGGCCTCCCAAGGTGTTTTTCAGTTTTACTTTTTATAGCATTTTTTCATGAACCTGACCCTAATAATATATAGTACTACCTGGAGGTCCCAGGTTTGAATCCAGGGAGGGGTAAAAACCCCCTTGTGGCCACGAAGGTTCAAATGCGATGATTCCCCTGTAATTAGTCGGCTCGCATAGCGGGTTGGATATCCAGGTTAATTCTATATATATATATATATATATATTACTATAATGTTATTACGCTACTACTATATTAAATACAATAGTAATAACTATTATTATTAAGTATTATTTTGTAACATCCGGAAAATTCTAGGAAAATAATTTAATTTTTGTTTGTAAGGCTCTTTCGGTTTGAACAATTAATGGTTGGGTTTAATTAAATGTTCATGCGTTTTTGACGTTCCAAGAGCAATATTAGAGATTTAGTTGTTGGTTTATGATTCGATTCAGTCTAGAAGCGTTCATGCTCGAAATGGGTGCGTTCCGGGAAAATTCAGTCGACCGGGCGGGTGCCAAAGCAGCCAAACCCGCCTTCTTGGCCGCACAACCGGCTGTGGGTGATAGGGGTTTTAACACACCTACAGACAGGGCAATTAAGATCAAAAGCAAGTATACTTCTAACCCTAATGTCGTCTTTCAAGTAATAAAAGTGGTATAGAATACCGAGTATCGTCCACAGGGATTGTAGTAAAAGCTTAATAAAAGTAGAATGAAAGAAATGATTTCAGATGATGAATTGGAAGATTAAAATTGATTTGGATTGGATTTGTATGATTGTTTTAACAAAATAAAGAAAGCAGTATGGGTGTAAGACTTCTGGTGAGACATAAACACAAATTCAAGTGGACCAATACCTCTCAGTATTGTAGTTTAAAAATAACAAGTGCCACCATCTATTTTGAGGGTATTCCTGTCGGACTTCAATACCTGCACTGATGTTTAGATTCAACCCATATTTCTATGCAGTATCAGTACTAGTGGCAGTGCAGAGTAGAGTCCTCAAAATATATGGATAACAACTGTCGTTGTTTAAAATCACTCTGTCGAGCAGATTCCCATATCATTCAAGTTGGTGTGTTCCAAGTGGCTCCATTCAGAGTCCGACTACACTTTAACACTTTGATAAGCGACCAACCCGTCGAGAATTAATCAATTTAAATAAAATAGTTTACAATGTCGTTGTTAGTAATTGTCACATATTACTTCCTACGTCATCCAAATTGATGTGCATTCAATGGCTCTGTCGTAGTCCATGGCACTTTAACACTTTTCAAAGTGATCAACTTGTCAAGAAGTGTTATATGGAGTTATAAAACTTGAAATGAAATGATGGAACATTGTTATTAAGAAACAATGTCCACCATCCTTTGGGTTATAATCTCACCATTTGCCTCACACCCACACTTAAGAAATTTAGCTACTCATACTGGAAAGTAAATATACGAAAATGTAAATAGCGAAAGTAATTGCATAATTCTAAGTGCGGAAAATTAAATTGCCGAAATTAAAGACGAAATTAAATGACATAAAATAAATTGCGTAAAGTAAATGACTTAATAGTAAAATGCGAAATGTAAGTGCGGAAAATTAATTGCGAAAAGTAAATTGCGAAATTTAAAGTGCGGAAATTGAAATGCGAGAAAATTAAAGTGCGGAAATTATAATGCGAGAAAATTAAAGTGCGGAAATTGAAATGCGAGAAAATTAAAGTGCGGAAATTTAAAGACAAGAAAAGTAAAAGAAAGGAAAGGTGCAAAGCATTAATCTAGATCACTTATGTAATTTCACCAAGGTACTTGAGATGATCAAGTACCAAATGTTTTTAGAACTTGTCTTGGTTGTCACCCCAAGATTGCTTACAAACACTTACACTAACCCCTATTTATACTAACAATAGAGGAGATCCTACAAGGAGGCTTCCAACAAACTTGGCCACCAAGTTTGCCAAAAAGTCCACAAAAGTACACAACAAACTTAACTAGCAAGTAATTAAAACAAGAAAATTAAGTCTTCAAAAGTCTTTGGCAGCTTCCTTCTGCAGATTACAAAAATCCAGATTAAGCCCGAATTCCCACAGCTGATTCCAATAAGCTCGCCAAAAAGCCAAAAACGCACAGCCCGCAATGCTGTCTCAATGCTGTAAAACACAGATCTGTCGAAGCACCTCAAGAATTATACTATTGGTACCAAAACTGATTCAAATCATAACTTTTAGCTTCATGACTCAATAAATAGAAAATAAGAAACAAAAGACTCAATTTAGGGATATATAAGCAAAATAAACTATCCTAAAGGTGTAGAAAGAGTGCTTTAACCATTGATTTCTCAATGGTTATCACACCCCCAAACTTAAGATGTTGTTTGTCCCCAAACAACTAAAAGAAAGAAAATAAAATGACTCAAATTGAAAAATCTATGTAGGATAATGGCATTAAGTGCCCACATGATGAAAAGCATACCCACATTGTTATACATAGCCTTTTATAAATTCTTAGGTAGCCATTCATACCCAAGAAGTGTGTGTGGACCATAGGCTAGCCATAATGTTCTCTTTGTTAAGCTCAAACACTAAGGCAATCTAGGATCACTAGGTCTTGAATTGGGTTTACTCTTTTTGGCTCTTTTATCCTTACACAGCCTTTTTCCACTCATTGCTTCAAATGAAGTTTTTAATTTTTTTTTCAGACTTTTGGCACTTTTGTGCTCTTTTGCTTTGAAGCTTAGCACTTGTTCCTATGGAACATTTGTGTGCTTTTTCTCACAGATTCACCCAAGACAGTTTTATATATTTTTATTTTCTGTTTGACTTGTCTTGTTGAATATCTCCCACCCCCAAACTTATTCATATGCAATGTCCTCATTGTATGGGGTTATGGTGTATAAAAGGGAACAAGAGGCTGGAAATATGAAATGAAGGCCTAGATCCTTTCCTAGATGTGAACTCAGTGTGTGCCAATTTGTGTCCCAAAAACAGAGTGGCTAGTTCTAGCAACAACACACTAATTGGTGAATGACCAAATCTCTAAAAAATTATTTGGGCTATGTACACAGATGGTAATTATTTTCAACACATGCAATCCTACATATCAAAATAAACCTAAAAATAAAAAAAAATAAAAAAAAAAACTAGTATCCCTGACTCAACTGAATTAAAAACTGAAGCTAAAGGAGATGATTCAAACCTGTCTTACTACCAAGAGCATATTATGCCTGAATCTGTGGATCTGGTACAGCAGCAACAACAGCTGCTTTCTCCTTCTTCAGTTGCTTGACTTGTGCCCTTGCGGTTGATTTCTTAACTCGTGCCATTACTTGTACTTGCTTTTTGTCTTATTTGAAGATAACTACAAAACACTTAAAAGAAAATTTATTAAACATACCTATATCTAGAAAAAGCATTAAATAACAGTAATAAAATATGTACACACATGCTGGACTTTCCAAAAAGTCCATAAATATTTAAGAGACTGCTTGCTCAAGGGTGGCAGATTCCACAGAGCAATGCTCTGGAAATGCTACAGGCTCGTGGTATGCCTTCACTCTTTGGCCGTTCACTTTGAATATGGCTCCGCCCTCTGGATTAATCAAGTCGATTGTTCCATAAGAATAAACTTTGTGGATTTGGAAAGGTCCAGACCATCTTGATCTGAGTTTTCCAGGAAACAATTTCAACCTAGAATTAAATAAGAGGACTTTTTGGCCTTCTTTGAATACTCTGTGATTAATGCGTTTGTCATGCCATTTTTTTGTTTTCTCTTTATAGAGCTTGGCATTTTCATAGGACAGGTTCCTATGCTCTTCTAATTCACACAATTGTAGTTTCCTTTTACGGCCACCTCGCCTCTAATGACATATTTAACTCTTTTATTGCCCAATAGGCTTTGTGTTCTAATTCTAAGGGAGGTGACAAGCTTTTCCAAAGACAAGCTTGTATGGAGACATACCTATTGGTGTTTTAAATCTTTTGTACGGTATGCCCACAAGGCATCATCTAGCTTAAAGGCCCAGTCTTTTCTGTTTGGCTTGACCACTTTCTCTAAAATCCCCTTAATCTCTCTATTAGACAATTCGGCCGGTCCATTGGTTTGGGGGTGATATGCAGTGGCAATCTTGTGGTTAATGTTATATTTTTCAAGAACTCCATGTAGCATATTGTTCACAAAATGGGTACCCTCATCACTTATAAGGGCTCTAGGGGTACCAAATCTTGTAAAAATATGTTTTTGGAGGAACTTAACGACGGTTTTTGCATCGTTTGAGACACATGCCACTGCCTCCACCCATTTGGAAACATAATCAACAGCAACTAGTATGTACTGGCATTTGTTTGAAGGTGGGAATGGTCCCATGAAATCAATCCCCCACACATCAAATAACTCAACTTCCAAGATCCCATTTAGTGGCATTTCATTTCTTTTAGAAATGGACCCACTTCTTTGACATTCATTGCATCTTTGTGCAAAATTGTGGGCATCCTTGAAGAGAGTTGGCCGGTAAAAACCGCATTGTATTACCTTAGCGGCTGTTCTTTGGCCTCCAAAGTGTCCTCCATATGGTGATTGGTGACAATCTTTGCGGGATTCTTCGCCACTTCGATCTCGGGATACACCTTCTTAGAATCGATCTGCACCAAGCTTAAACAAAAAAGGGTCATCCCAAAGATAAAATTTAGTATCATGGAGGAATTTCTTGAACATCTGGCTAGTAATATCTGCTGGTCTAATCCCACAAGCCAAAAAAATTGCTATGTCAGCAAACCATGGTGATTCACCTGTTTGGATTGCAAGGATTCTTTCATCAGGGAAGGTGTCAGAAATGTCCCCTCCCTCTACAACAGGTTTCTCTATTCTAGAAAGGTGGTCTGCTACTTGGTTGTCTACTCCTTTTCTATCCACTATCTCTAGGTCAAACTCCTGCAACAACAACACCCATCTAATCAACCTAGGCTTAGCATCCTTCTTTGAGATCAAATACTTAATGGCAGAATGGTCTGTATGTACTATGACTTTGGTTCCCATCAAATATGACCTAAATCTCTCAAAGGCAAAGACTACGGCTAGTAATTCTTTCTCGGTTGTTGTGTAGTTTGATTGTGCTTCATTCAAAGTCTTACTTGCATAATAAATTGAATGAAACACTTTTTCTATTCTTTGACCTAGGACAGCTCCTACAGCCCAATCACTTGCGTCACACATGATTTCAAAAGGTTTGTTCCAGTCTGGAGCAACAACTACTGGTGCAGTTATCAGAGCTTTCTTCAGAGTTTTGAATGCATTTCTACATTCATCCTTAAAATCAAATTTTTGATCATGCTGCAAAAGTAAACATAAGGGTTTTGCTATTTTAGAAAAGTCTTTGATAAATCTTCTGTAAAACCCAGCATGACCTAGAAAGCTCCTGATTCCTTTAATAGTAGTTGGTTCGGGTAGTTTTTCAATTACTTCGAGTTTAGCTTTATCTACCTCAACTCCTCTTTTTGAGATTAAATGTCCCAGAACAATTCCTTCTTTAACCATGAAATGACATTTTTCCCAATTTAACACTAAATCAGTTTCTTCACACCTTACCAAACTCTTTTTCAAATTTTCCAAACAATTATCAAAAGATGAGCCATATACTGAAAAGTCATCCATAAAAATTTCTATGGAGTTTTCAAGCATGTCAGAGAATATAGACATCATGCATCTTTGAAAAGTTGCTGGAGCATTACAAAGTCCAAATGGCATTCTCCTAAATGCAAAAGTGCCATAAGGACAGGTGAAGGTGGTTTTTTCTTGGTCTTCTGGTGATATGGCTATTTGATTGTATCCTGAGTATCCATCCAAAAAACAGTAATACTCTTTTCCTGCTAACCTGTCTAACATCTGGTCAATGAAAGGTAATGGGAAATGGTCCTTTTGTGTAGCCTTGTTCAACCTACGGTAGTCCATGCATATTCTCCATCCGGAGACTACCCTAGTAGGGATAAGTTCATTTTTGTCATTAGTGACAACTGTGAACCCTCCTTTTTTTGGGACACACTGGACTGGGCTAACCCAAGAACTACTGGCAATTGGGTAAACAATTCTTGCATCTAACCATTTTAATATTTCCTTTTTAACTACTTCTTTCATGACAGGGTTCAGTCTTCTTTGTGGTTCTATGGATGTGAAATCTTTATTATCTAGGATGATTTTATGTTGACAAATAGAGGGACTAATCCCTTTAAGGTCAGCAATGCTCCATCCTATGGCTTTTGTGTGCAATTTCAACATATCCACAAGTTTCTTTTCTTGATGCAGATCTAGGGTAGATGAGATAATGACAGGCAATTTGCCTTCTTCTCCTAGAAAAGCATATTTTAAATGAGATGGGAGTTGTTTCAACTCCAGGTCAGGTGGTGATATGATAGATGGGGTGAAACTTTTTGGTTCACTATTTTCCAAAATTTCAAACCTAGAAACATGGTCAAACATAACCTCCTCCTCAACACTCTCCTCCTCTATTGCATCATCTTCTTTATTCAACTTATAGGCTTTTCTAAGTTCTTTCTCAAAACACAAGTCTTCTATTTCACTTATTCTAGAGCATTCTTCCATATAGTCAGGGTATTTTAAAGAGTTAAAGACACTGAATGTGACTTTTTCATCCTGGAATCTCATGGTCAACTCTCCCTTTTGGACATCTATTAAAGTTCTTCCGGTGGCCAAAAAGGGTCTTCCTAAAATTATAGGAATATCTTTATCAGCCTCAAAATCCAAGATAATGAAATCCGCCGGAAATATGAACTTTTCAACCTGGACGAGGACATCTTCTATTTTTCCTTTAGGATAGGCGACGGTTTTATCAGCCAAGATGAGTGTGACAGTAGTTGGTCTGGCCTCTCCTAGTCCTAAGGTATTGTAGATTGATAAGGGCATCAGGTTGATACTAGAACCTAAATCACATAGAGCCTTTCCTATTTCCTTTCCACCTATAGAACAGGGAATAGTAAAACTTCCCGGGTCCTTCGAGTTTTGGAGGTATTTTGTTGGTCGGAAAGTGGCACTACATCCCTCGGTCGAGCTACAGTCTCATATTCAGTTAACTTCTTTTTCTTACTGAGGATGTCCTTGAGGAATTTGGCATAACTGGATATTTGCTCGATCGCCTCAACAAGGGGTATGTTGATATGCAATTCTTTAAACACATCCAAAAATTTCTTAAATTGCAGTTCTTCCTTATTATTCCTTAACCTTTGGGGGTAAGGTACATAAGGAAGGCTGGTTTAATGACAGGTTTGTTTGGATGAGTTGAGCAAGATGGATCTGTATGCCGAAGCCTTAGTCTTAGGGTCTGCTACAACCTCTACTGGCAGACTTTTTCTTAGTGGCCTCTTCGATTTTAACAAAGGAGAATCCGCTTTGGAAACAACAATGGTATCTTTGATCGGTTGGTCTACTAATGGTTTTGAACTAACATATTCCGATGGTGAAGTCTCGGGTTTGGACCTAGCGGTTCTAGGTTTTGTGTGACTCCCGGTAATTCGTTCCACTCCTAAGGGTTATGGCTTTTACGTGCTCTTTTCCTGGGGCTTTTGGGATTTACGTATTCTTGGGTAAGGTACCAAAGGCTCGATTGGTTTGGTTTAGAGCAATTTGACCGACTTGTGTCTCAAGATTTCTTAGGGATGCACCTTTGATTTCTTGTTGTTTGAAGTTGGGCTATAGCGACATTTTGCGAGCCATTGCCGATTGTGTGTGGGTTATGTATGTCTTTAAGGTTTCTTCTAAAGACGGTGATGGGGTGTATGGTGGAGGTGGAGGTGGTTTATTTTGGTATTGTTGTGTTTGAAAATTTTGAGAATTAGAACTTTCGCTTGGTTTTGAAAATTCGAGTTTTGAGGTTTTGGTGCGGGGTGATTTAAAGATGGATCGCTCCAAGAGAAATTTGGGTGTTGTTTCCAATCGGCATTGTAATTGTTGGAGTAGGGAGCGGACTTATTATGAACATAGTTCTGATTCGAATTCGTAGGACGGTGTTCATAAGAATGTTCCCCTCCGCAACAAACACATTGCACCGAGAGGAGCTGAGTTTGTGTAGAGATAGGTGGCCGTGCTCCCGGCCGGAAGTGATGCCTTTAAGCATATTAGCCATGGAAGCAATTTGAGTTGTTAAAGCCGTATATGTATCTACTTCACGAATTCCGGCGGCCTTCTTTGTGATGTAGCACGTGGATCAACCCAAAGTCCATTATTTTCGTAAATCTTTTCAAGCAAGGCAAATCCTTCATTGTAGGTACAGCCGTGAAGGCGCCTCTGGGATCGCATCGAGCATTTGTCTTGCAGTGGCATTTAAACCATTGTAAAACGTCTCGAGTTGAATACAGTAAGCAATGCCATGGTGAGGGCATTTTCTTAACAGCTCTTTAAACCTTTCCCATGCATCAGAAATAGCCACATCGTCCGTTTGTTTAAAAAGACAAATTTCATTTCGGGACTTAGCATTCCTGGTAGGGGGAAAATATTTTCGCAAAAATTTTTCGGTCATGTCGTTCCATGATGTTACCGAATGCGGGGTTAAGGAATTTAACCAATCTCTTGCTCGATCCCGTAAGGAGAATGGAAACAAAGTAAGTCTCGGGGCGTCATTTGACACCCCGGGATCAAGAAAGAGTTACGAGACTTCTAAAAAGGATCTTAGATGTGAGTGCGGGTCTTGTTGGTATTCCGGCAAATTGCCCATTTGTTTGTAGCATGTGGAACATGACTGGTTTAGGCTCAAAATGGGTGGTCGTAAAATGGGGTCTAGCTATCCCTGAGTTAAATTGCTCAAAATCAGGGATGGCATAGTCCATTATACGTCCATCCTTGGAATTTGCAAGATTTATTATATTTATTGGTTGCACTCTATTTCTATTTTGATTTTCAGGATTATTTTCAGACTCCGTGTCATCTCCGTTATCATCCTCATGATGAAAAACATTTTGAAAAGGATGTTACGGAGGATTTCCATATAACGGAGGTGGTGGTGGTTGTGGTGCTCCAAAAGGTGGAAGTGGTGGTGGCCCATCTAACAGTGGGGGACGTTGCGCCATTTCGGGAGGGTTTTGAGCAAACAATTCTCTCTGAGCCCTCCTTCTTTGGCGGAACGTTCTCTCAATATCTGGATCGAATTCGAGAAATTCCCCACGGTCTATTCTTGGCATAAACCACTTCTTTGTGACAAAAACGGTTTTAGAAAAATCAAATCTTTAACTGTACTTTTAAAAAGAACTTTTAGCTTGCCAATCCCCGGGAGCGGCGCCAAAAACTTGATAGGGGTTTTAACACACCTACGTACGGGGCAATTAAGATCAAAAGCAAGTATACTTCTAACCCTAATGTCGTCTTTCAAGTAATAAAAGTGGTATAGAATACCGAGTATCGTCCATGAGGATTGTAGTAAAAGCTTAATAAAAGTAGAATGAAAGAAATGATTTCAGATGATGAATTGGAAGATTAAAATTGATTTGGATTGGATTTGTATGATTGTTTTAACAAAATAAAGAAAGCAGTATGGGTGTAAGACTTCTGGTGAGACATAAACACAAATTCAAGTGGACCAATACCTCTCAGTATTGTAGTTTAAAAATAACAAGTGCCACCATCTATTTTGAGGGTATTCCTGTCGGACTTCAATACCTGCACTGATGTTTAGATTCAACCCATATTTCTATGCAGTATCAGTACTAGTGGCAGTGCAGAGTAGAGTCCTCAAAATATATGGATAACAACTGTCGTTGTTTAAAATCACTCTGTCGAGCAGATTCCCATATCATTCAAGTTGGTGTGTTCCAAGTGGCTCCATTCAGAGTCCGACTACACTTTAACACTTTGATAAGCGACCAACCCGTCGAGAATTAATCAATTTAAATAAAATAGTTTACAACTGTCGTTGTTAGTAATTGTCACATATTACTTCCTACGTCATCCAAATTGATGTGCATTCAATGGCTCCTGTCAGAGTCCATGGCACTTTAACACTTTTCAAAGTGATCAACTTGTCAAGAAGTGTTATATGGAGTTATAAAACTTGAAATGAAATGATGGAACATTGTTATTAAGAAACAATGTCCACCATCCTTTGGGTTATAATCTCACCATTTGCCTCACACCCACACTTAAGAAATTTAGCTACTCATACTGGAAAGTAAATATACGAAAATGTAAATAACTGAAAGTAATTGCATAATTCTAAGTGCGGAAAATTAAATTGCTGAAATTAAAGACAGAAATTAAATGACATAAAATAAATTGCGTAAAGTAAATGACTTAATAGTAAAATGCAGAAATGTAAGTGCGGAAAATTAATTGCGAAAAGTAAATTGCAGAATTTAAAGTGCGGAAATTGAAATGCAGAAAATTAAAGTGCGGAAATTATAATGCAGAAAATTAAAGTGCGGAAATTGAAATGCAGAAAATTAAAGTGCGGAAATTTAAAGACAAGAAAAGTAAAAGAAAGGAAAGGTGCAAAGCATTAATCTAGATCACTTATGTAATTTCACCAAGGTACTTGAGATGATCAAGTACCAAATGTTTTTAGAACTTGTCTTGGTTGTCACCCCAAGATTGCTTACAAACACTTACACTAACCCCTATTTATACTAACAATAGAGGAGATCCTACAAGGAGGCTTCCAACAAACTTGGCCACCAAGTTTGCCAAAAAGTCCACAAAAGTACACAACAAACTTAACTAGCAAGTAATTAAAACAAGAAAATTAAGTCTTCAAAAGTCTTTGGCAGCTTCCTTCTGCAGATTACAAAAATCCAGATTAAGCCCGAATTCCCACAGCTGATTCCAATAAGCTCGCCAAAAAGCCAAAAACGCACAGCCCGCAATGCTGTCTCAATGCTGTAAAACACAGATCTGTCGAAGCACCTCAAGAATTATACTATTGGTACCAAAACTGATTCAAATCATAACTTTTAGCTTCATGACTCAATAAATAGAAAATAAGAAACAAAAGACTCAATTTAGGGATATATAAGCAAAATAAACTATCCTAAAGGTGTAGAAAGAGTGCTTTAACCATTGATTTCTCAATGGTTATCAGTGGGCGACTTCATTAGCATCGGGCGGCATATGAGGCCACCTAGGGCGCCTGGTCTATCGATCGGCAAGGTGGTGCGGGCGGCATGTGAGGCTGCCTAAGCCGCACGGAGAAGGGGGCTCGAGTTGGTACAGAAAACACAGCGCCATGCCTAGGCGGCATCTGATGACCGGGCGACTTAGGGTGCACAAGAAGTAGCCCCAGCTACTGTTTGGTGCTGATCAATTTTATTAAATGGGTTTTTCAATTCATTTCTCACCAACATTTCTCAAGTTACGTTTTTCTCTCTATATCTTCCTCAAGAACAGAACTTGAACATTTATTGCCCCAAACTACTCCATCAAAGTTATTTATTGCTCCTTAAGGATTGAAGCTTCAAGATCCAAGCTCCATCTAGTTGTGTTCTTCGTATTTCTTCACCGAGTCTCTCCATCATCATCTTTTGGAGATTTTCTAGGGTTTACCTAACCTTAGCATCGTGAGTTTATTTCTAAACCTTTACAAACCCAATACTTGTTCTAAATGCTATTGTCTACTATTTTTAAGCTATGATTTCAAGTATTATTACATTTAGTTAAGTTTGGATATTTTAGGTCAAAATAAGGATTTTGGGGATTTTGATCTTGGTTATGAAATGAGTACTTTAAATGGTTTTATCTTACTTAGGAATGTCTCTAGATGAGAAATTTTTTGATTATGGAACTAAAACTATTTGACCTAATTTTCGGTAAAGTTCGTATTTCGAAGGGAAACATTTATATAAAGGTTTTTCGGTTAATGGAAAACTATCACTATGTCTTGTTTGATGTAGTTGATTTATAGACTAGAATGTAATGGATCTATAGGCATATAAGTCGGTCTTTTATCGGGATTGATGTCCCCTTTCGGTCAACGTATAGGATCATCAAGTGCCGTACATAAATTGTATTATTGAGTCATTGACTAACATCAATAGCCTTTGATCCTTGCGTGGATGCTAACTAAGATCATCGAGAGCCGTACAATATTGTATTATTAGTTGTCACCAATAGCCTTTGATCTTTAGCACGAGCTCTAAGACTGGAATCATCGAGAGTCGTACATTAATTGTATTATTGGTCGTTGCCAATAGTCTTGGATTCCTAGGGAAAGCTCTTAACATGAATAGTGACTTATTGATATCTGTCACTAAGAAAGGTATGATCGGGTCTCCCCCGGTTACTTTCAAAAGAACCTTGTCACCAAGAGTAAGCTTTCAGTTGAGTTAATTGAGATAAAGTATTTCACTCTTTTAATAAATGTTTTACGGCTTTATCCATTTAATGTTTTATGCTCACTAGGCGTAAGCCTAACACTTGTTCTTAAATGCCATGTTTAGCAGGTGTTCGGGATACTGGAGCTTCTTAGTGAGGAGCAGAGTGATGTGCCGGTGAAGGCACTTCTTTTGGAATTACACCGTAGTGTGTAAATATTGGAGAAGATAGAAACATTATTTTGAGGATATTAGTGACACCCGAATGTAATCCATGTGTTCTAAATTGTATAGATTAATAGGTTGTTATTTTAGTATCCATGTTTAGATGTAAACTCCCATATTCACTCCCCATTTATTGGGTAATTTTATATATTCCGCATTTTATTTTGGTTTAAATTTGCTCTAATTTTTAGGGTGTTACATATTTGATAATATATTATATTACATAAATATTATTTATATAACCAACATATTATGTTCTTTATATCCTTTAGGTTTAAAGTTTTCTCTGGGTCTTAAGTGTCTCTGTAACCCGAGTATCTGTTATTGTTGGTGGATTTTAATCGGTGGTTTGTTTTTTATTTGGTTGTTTCGTTTGTTGGATATACCGTGTAACTTTTTATTGGGTTTTGGTTGTGGCCTCCCTTTATTAAAGCGGAGCATTCTTATGTGGATATAGATAGTAGATTAGCTTAGTCGAGGGAAGTTCAAATACAAACCAGTTGAAAGTTACAAAATATACAAACTTAAATAAATCAATATAAAAATAATTTTTTTCATGATTTTTTTTCATCAAATGCTATTATTTAAGATATTATTACACATATGTTTGTTTTACCATGTGAAAAAATTACATAAAAAAACATGTAAAACTTTTACATTATAAAATAAATATATGAGAAACTTTCAACTTATGAAAATAAATACGTGTGAAACTTTTACATTATAAAACGTTAAAATAAACATATGTATAATAATATCATAAATGATACCAATCATTATGTTCTCTTAAATCTCACACTCTTCCTTATGTGTCAGGTAGATGGTGGGTTGGTTTTGTGGTATGTCGGGTGGTGTTGTGAACTTGCTTTCTTTGGTTTCTTTGTTGTCTTTCCAAAAAAAGAAATTATACTATTCATGTATGTACATAAATCACATGAAATTTATAACTTAATCATTAAACTATTTAATTTCCTTTTATAACTAGGGTTTTTCCAGTGTTTTAAAACCCGGATCAATCCGGCCGGTCGGACCGGGACCCGGTCTGGTCACCGGGTTAATAATCACCGGGTTAATGCCTCTAACCGGTCCGGTACAACCCAGTCGGGTTTCTCGATTTTTCCGGTTCAACCGGTTTCACAACCCGGGTCAAACCTTTTTTCCTTTTACACCCTGCTCTATTTTCCAAATGCACCCTGCTCTATTTTATTTATCTATCTTGATTGGTAACACACTAACTCCTATGTTTATTTATCAATTTTAATTGGAGGCCATATATATAGATTAGGGTTTAATATATAGAGTAGGGTGTAAAAGGTAATACCCAATTATCTTTTGTACTATAATTATTATAAAGTAGTTTTATAAATACAAGGAAGGGTTTTTTTCGAGATTCGTGTAATTATTAGATTCGTAAGATTCAATATAAACTATAAATCATATTAAATGAAAAATTAAATTAATAATTTTAATAATTTTGAATTACATTTTTAAATAAAGATCATTATGAGTATATGGTAAGCATGACAATGCTGCAGGGATGGGGCGGGGACATCAGCCATCATTTCCGTCCCCGTCCCTACTGAAAAATATGATCACATCATCATCTATGTCCTCAATGGGAAATCAAGGATCGAGAATTTTTTACCTGTTTATATGAAATATTTTAAATTAAATGTGTTAAACATTATACTCGATTAATAATGGTCTTATATTTAAATTTCACATATTTCCAAAAAATTGTTTCTATGGTGTATCAAATATTCACATGTGAACAAAATCAGAACATCATACGTAATTGTTTGATCAAACGTTTTCGGCTCTTTTAATCTAAAAAAAAGCAAGAGAAGTAAGAAAAAATGCATCTAAAAAGAAAGATAACAATACTAATTCTAATCTAACTCTTTATAAATAATATATTTAATAAACAGGAGACAGAACAGAGAGGGGATCACGTTGTCCTGTTCCGTCCCCATCCCGAATTTTTAACTTTTTTGGAGATCCCCGATCCCCGGCCCCCTCAAGACGGATATACCATGGTTCACCAATGGGCTAAGTTTCATTCTCATGCCCAATATTTTACAATTTTCCTTTCTCCTCACTCCTATCTCATCTCATTAACAACAAACTCTAAAAAATAAAACAAAATCTAACACATTGTCATCATCTTGTGGACATAATCTAAACACAAAAACTAAAAAAAGTACTGATCCATTAAAACTAGGGGTGAGCATAACCGGGTACCCGGTCATTTTCAATGGAACCGGAACCGGACCCGACGGTTCCTGGAAATCCGGAACCGGAAACCGATGGGAACCAGTTCCGGTACCGGGTACCCGATTTCAACTTTTTTAATTTTTTTATATTGCATACGATAAAAATGTAATTATTAACTACAAAATATCAATTTAAAGTAATAAATACAACAAATGGTCAAAACTAATCCGATAAAAACTAATTTTTATATAAACAAACTAGAAAAATTGAGTTTTTACTTTTTATTTATAAATATAGAAAATATTTTTTATTTAAAAGTGGCGGATACCCAGCGGGTAACGGTCCCAAAAAAAATGAGAACCGGAACCGAAACCAATCACATCGGTTCCGGTTCCAAAGACGGATACCCTGTTCCAAAACTCACCCCTAATTAAAACCTTGTGCAAGAACTTGAATACATATTATACAAAAAATAAACAAATTTTAAACATCAGCCAAACATCTCTTGTGAACCTAGAAGCAAAAACTTATATTGTCACGATGTAGACCACCTGGTTTTTTTTTAACACAATTTGATATAATTAATTAATGTTTTGTGGAGGAGTTCTAGAGTTAATAAATTAAGTAAATGCATTTATGGCTTGTGTCTTTTATTACTTAAATTATCATTTTTATATTTATTGAATAAATAAAATAGTTATCTTAACTAAGTGGTTTATATTGGATTTTACAAGTCTCATAAATTTTAGAGTTTTCATTTAATTAAGCCTCAGAAGTACAAATACACATCTATAATAATTTATAGATATACTAGATGCATTTTTGTGCAATGTGGCATAATGCATCTCGATTCCGAATGCGAGAACTCAAACTTCCAATCATAATTCATGTTTTATTTGAACTTTATGTGTTGAGAATTTTGCAACAATGTACAGATAACTGAAAGAATCACACCTTATTTTGAAGTGTATAAACAACAATAAATGAAATTCACATTCTTCATTTTTGGTGAGATTGAAAGCCTTTGACCTCTAAAACGATTGTATTACCAAATAGGCAGATATGCTGAGCCAATGGCCCTTTAGTAAGATCACACGCTTACATAGGGCTAGAACTTGTTTCAATTCTCTTACAGTCGTTAGCCCACAACCATATCAATATGAAACCGTAAATATATATATAGAGAGAGAGGCATGTTTTCAATTGCAAACTTAAGTTCCATTGTAACCGAGGAATAAATTAGAGTGTCATCTCTCTTAGACATTTCACGGGATATTTATTATGAATGGTGTATTATTCATCATGATATTGTTAAAGATCATGTTCATCATTCAAGATGAATAGGGACACGTGTGCACTCTCACAACGAAAAAGAAGTTTACAACTGAACTCATATAGTCATATTCTTTTGAGAATTTTCTAATTTATAAAGTTCAATTTAAACCACAAAAATTTAGTTGAAAAATAAAATTTAATATAAACTAAAAACATCTCCTTCACTCTCATATCTCCCATTTTCTCTCTTCCCTCTCCATAACATACACGTACATGCATAATTGAATATGCACACAACGTGATCATATATTAGAAACCTACGAGATCTGATATAACTTGTAAACATATTGTACACACCAACTAAATTAATAAAACTAAATCTAGTACTATGCATGAACACCCTTGTAAAAACTGTATAAATATTAACTACGTTGTTTTCGCTTTGTATGCACATTTAATTTTGTGTGTATGTTAATACGGAGATAGGAGAAAGAAAAAGATAATGCATTAATTTTATTTAATAAATAACGATAATCATCTCCTTAATTATCTTAAATTGGTAGGTTTAGAATGAATCTCATGGATGTTACAAATTTTGGAGTTCTCAAATGATTAAGCCCATATATAAAAATATAGAGGGATGTTCAAACGAAAAAGTAACTAAATAAGAGAACACGAAAATGGTCAAATCACCCGTAAAATCACTTCTGATTTTAATTAACAATCAACAAAAGGGTTTGCAGCCGATGTGGCCTGCAGCCTCAAGTCACGGCCAAAGTTGCGTAAATACATGTGATTTTATACGCGTTTTTAGTATAAAACCACATGTAATTCGATCATTTTCTTGTTCTTTTATTTAATTGTTGTTCTTGTATGAACCTGATATACTCCTCTCTCTCTCTCTCTCTCCATATATATATATATATATATAGAGAGAGAGAGAGGGGGGGTAAGTCAAATGAGGACTCAAATTTGGTTGTGAACGTAAGAACAAATGAGAGCGCGACACGTGTCTGGATGTAAATTATTCAGACTGAATAATCAAAGAAATATTCAGACCAAATATAGTGTTTATTCATTCTGAATATAACACGTGTCACGCTCTTATTTGTCCTCACATTCACAACCAAATTTGAGTTCTCATTTGAACCCGCCCTTAAATATATAGAGGAGGGATCAAATGAGAACCACCCCTCCTTAAAGGAACAAATTGTGGAACAAATATGATGTGGGTCCCACATAATATTAAATCATTTATGATAAATGATTTAATATTATGTAAATGATTTAATATTATGTGAGACCCACATCATATGTGATCCACAAGTGTCCCTTTGTTCCTTTAAAAATGCAAAGTTCCCATTTAAACTTTCCTATATATATATATGTATGTATAAACTAAGAATCTTGTGAGAATAGGAGTTATATATGGAAAACCAAACCTATAGTATGCATGCAATATGCAATTATGCATACATGTGTACAGGTAAAGAAACAAAATCTTGAAAAAGCTTCTGAAAATTTCCTTTATATCTTCATTCAGCCAAGAACCATTTACACATCACATTCATAGATATCAAAAACAAGAAAAGCAATGTGGGCCAAAAAATGGGAGGAAAAATGAAACCTGCAAAAAACCCTATCCATCTAAAATTCAACATTTCCACACAAGAAATGAGCTAATCTAAACCTAGCAGCAAACATATGGTTCACTTGTTGTGTGTATTCTAACTTTCTATATTTTTCATATTTCCTTTCTTTAAACACACACACACACACACACATTAAAAAAAATAAAAAATAAAAAGACCGCTAGCTAACCTGAAGTGTGTTAAAATGGGAAGCAATAGCAAATGGGTTTAGTTTCAGGACTGCCAAAAAACACAGAGGTCATTACAATACAACGTTCGATCTTGAATTTCTTGATTAGCGACATGATAATCTATTAGTTGTGCCTGCACTATTTTACACACCATCAACCCACATGGAAGCATCCACCATCCACCATCATCCCTGCACCCATTAACCACCAAAACATGAAACCTTTTATATTAGGAAACAACCAAGATATTCATTGAATCAGATATTCATCAAACTAGATGTGCGGTTGAGATTGGTTTGTACTAATGGTTGGGTTTGTAAATGAAACAACCTATATTATATATATATATATATGTATATGTATATATAGGGTCAGGTTAAGGGGAAAATGCAAACAAAAAAAAAACTGAAGAACACCCTGGGAGCACTCCATCCGGACGGTATGCACAAATGCGTACCGGAAATTTGTAACATGCATTTGTGCATATGCGCTAATGCATATATATGCGGTATGCACAAATGCATATATATCCCCCCCCCCCCTCTCTCTCTATATATATATAGAGAGAGAGAGAGATATACATATATATATATATAGAGAGAGAGAGAGATATACATATATATATATATATATATAGAGAGAGAGAGAGAGAGAAAGAGAGGGGGGGGGGGAGGTACAGGGGAAAACCCCAAAAAAATGAAAAACTAAGGAACACCCCCAAAGAAAATGAAAAACTACGGAACATCCTGGTAACCATTCATGATGACAGTATGCACATGTTAATGCATACAAGTAATTGAAGTCATTACACATGTGCATACCGGACAAATTGCTTAAAAGTTACTTGTATGCACATGTGCATACCATCCAGATAAATGGTTACTAGCGTCTTCATCAGTTTTTCCATTTTTTGCGGTTTTCCCATGAACCTGACCCTATATATATACATGTTTTAAGATTTTCGAAATATGATGAATAATGAATAGCAGAAACTTACATGCTTAAGCTCCAGGAGAAAACGTTTAGAATATCATCGTTAGGCGGGAGTTGATTCTTGTAATGCAAATATCCACATATGAAGGCAACAGCCTGTTTCACAAACATGAAATCTATTCATAAACCCTAAATAATTATTGAGATTAATGCTTCATTGAATTGTTCATAAGATAACATATGGCCATTTTCGTAAATGTGACCCCTTTTTAGAGAGCATGTGAAAGAAACCAAAATTTTAGTTCAGGGAAAGAGATAAATAATATCTAAAAGTATGATATAAGTAATGAAAACAAATGGGAGGTCACTCTAGACCTGTTTATGTTTATTTATATTTTCACAAAAATGAAATAATGAATAGATGCATGATTAATTTTCTAGGGATAATGCTTATGGATGCCACTGAGCTATTACAAAAGTTTCATGTGGGCCGTTCTCCTATGAGAAGCCCAAAAAAGCCATCCAATTATGCAATTCGGTTCGTTTACACCAAATCCAGCCAAAATGACGAATATACCCCTGATATATTTGTTTGGGGGTCAGAATGTAGAACATGAGAGTTTCCAACAATCAACCTAAACACGAGGCAGGGTAAAAAAAAAGTGGCGGAAGATGGAAGCTCCACAAAGCTGAAGGATTTAATGTTCACTTCCATGTACAGAGGCCCATATGAATTTATGTTTCTCATTTCTCTTAAATATTTTCTTTCGGACAATACTAAAACATGTATCACAACAATCATCTATATGGGTTGGGTTCCGGTGAGAATGAGGGGCTGTTTGGTATTTGCTGAATGGTTTGGTGCAGAATGATTAAGTGGTCAGAATTATTAAGAGGTTGTTATGATATAGTGCAAAATGAAATATAATTGTTCAGGATGTAATCAGGGCTCTTAATGGTTAAGGGAGGTCCAGGATACAAAATGATTCAGAGGGTTTTGAACCATTAAGAGGCAGACTTATTTTTTGCCAAACAGGAATCACCTCTTAGCGACTCAGAGGCTGCCTCTCAATGGAACCGTTAAGAGGTAAACAAACAGCCCCTTGAGAGTTAATGGTGAGAAGGGTGAGAAAGGATCTCCACCCTTGGATCAATCCTAATTGTACTAGATCAACATTAATGAGAACCACTAGATCAATTCCCTTCTAAAGCGCAATTCATGGGTGGTTTTGGGATTAAAAGTAATCAAGGGTCCAAATCCCTTCTTACACGTCTCACCTTAACTCCTATTCTCACACTATCCTTCGTGTGTGTGTGTGTGTGTATATAGAGGGAGAATCAAACGAGAATGCTAACTATTAAAGAGAATACGAAAACGTCCAAATCATGTGCAAAATCACATGTGATTTTACATTAACGGCTGAAAAAGGTGTGCGGGCGACTTTGGTCGTGGGCCAAAGTCGCGTGAATTACATGTGATTTTGTACGTGATAGTGTAAAATCACACATGATTTGACCGTTTTCTTATTCTCTTAAATAGGTACCATTCTCGTTTGAACCCGACTCTCTCTCTCTCTCGATATATATATAGAGAGAGAGAGAGGAAAGTTCAAATGTGAACTCATTTTTGGTTGTGAACGTGAGGACGAATCTCAGCCACTTATCCGGTCAATAAAGGCGGCTTTGACCTGGTTCCCCTCCTTTAATAATCTCCACCCTCCCATGAATCGCGTCAATCCTCCGTGATCGCGTCCACCATAACCGAAGATGTGTGGCTGAGATTCGTCCTCACGTTCACAACCAAAAATGAGTTCACATTTGAACCTAACCCTATATATATATATAGGGACGGGTTCAAATGATAACTCAAATTTGGTTGTGAACGTGAGGACAAATGAGAACGTGACAGGTGTCATATTCAGACTGAATAATGAAGGAAAATATTCAGACTGAATGTAGTAGTATTCAGTCTGAATATGACACGTGTCGCGCTCTCATTTGCCCTCACGTTCACAACCAAATTTGAGTTCTCATTTGAACCCAACCATATATATATGTACATATATATATATAGATGTTGGTTCATTTAGAAACTTTACGAAGGGTAGAAACTTAGAAACTTTGGCAAATCAATATAAAAAAAATCATGATTTTTTTTTCATCAAATGCTAGGATTTAAGATATTATTTGTTTCACCTTGTGAAAAAATTACATATGAAACTTTTACATTATGAAACAAATACATATGAAACTTTTCATAAAAAAATATATGAGAAACTTTCAACTTATGAAAAACAAATACACGTGAAACTTTTACATTATGAAACAAACATATGTGCAATAATATCTTAAATCATAACATTTGATGAAAAAAAAATCATGAAAAAAAATATTTTTTATATTGATTTGCCAAAGTTTCTAAGTTTCTACCCTTCATAAAGTTTCTAAATGAACCAGCCTCTATCTCTCTCTATATATATGGGTTACATAAGCATAACCACATTTATCAGCAGATGAATCGTACTGTGGGAAGAAGAGAAAGGCAGGGAAGAGGGGGGAAGAGGGGGGAAGACATAAATTTCATGTATTTCTTCTGTCTTTCTACTTCAGATTTAGACTAACTAAAACCAAATGAAGATTCAAGTGATGGAGTTAGAAAACTTACAACATTCACCAAGGACGTGATGTTCCACAGAGCATAAAAACGCGCAAGTCCTGATGAACGCTTAGGTGTATGACTAAATAACGCACTAATTCCAGCCGGAAATGGAAGCAAAATACCAAGAGGAGGAATCGATAACACCAAAAAGAAATCCAGACTTGAATTAGAGTAAAGCTGAAGCAACATAAGCAACACAAGGATAAAATCTCCTAAAAGAAGAATAGACATCACCAACCCAACAAGATCCTGCAATAATTAAAAAAACAATTTCACCATCTCAGTAATCATCAGTAAGAAGAGTAAAAAAGTAACTTCAGTTAAAATTACAAGAATTTAAAGTACCTGATGACCAACTGGTTTGGTGTTGCAAATAATAAACGATAAAGGGTACCAAAACATATTCTCTTTAAGTGTTCGTAAGCCATTATTATGTAAAATCCATCTGGGTGTCCTTCTATGTGTCATTAAGGGTTCAGATTCTTGTGCTGAGTCTTCGACTTTACCATGATGATTTATGTAATAGCTGCACATTAAGTAAATATGAAATCATCTAGCTGATCAAATTGGCAGATTAAGGGTGTGTTTGGTTGCGGAAAACTGTTTTCATTTTCATAGAAAACGTTTTCAGAAAATGGAGTTGAGTTTTCATTCTCAGTTTTCTATTAAAATTTTAGAAAACGCATTTCGTTGAAATGGTGGAGTTTTCATTTTCCATTTTCAGAAAATTAGAAAACGTGTTTAGTTGAAATGGTGGAGTTTCATTTTCCATTTTCAGAAAATTAAAAAACGCGTTTGGCAGTGCCATTTCTATCACTTTTCATTTTCCATTTTACGTTTTTTTTTCAAATTAGAAAGGGTGTGTGTGTGTGTGTGGAAAATTTTTAGAAAACAAAAATTTGGAAAACTATTAAAACTAGTTTTCTAATTTACATAGGATTTTAGAAACTGAAATATTTTGTTTTTTTGGAAATTTTTGAAAACTGAATGAACCAAACGGGTTTTCTAAATTTTCATTTTCCTTGGAAATTTTTTCTAGAAAACTGGAAAATTTTCCACAACTAAACGCACTCTAAACTTACACAAAAGATTAAAAAAAATACAAAAGATGTATACCTTGATTGCACCTCTAGTAAACCATGTGGTCTATCGATTAAAGATGGTGACTGTTCACCATCAACAGCACAAACAACCAATCCAAATTGATAATAACCAGATGCAGTAGGCTGAAAGCGAGCTAAATCTATACGTATATGTTGGGCATTTAAAGTTGGATTTGCATATGTTTCTATCCAAGTTATAATTGGTCGGAAAGTTGACTTTAGTTGATCACGTCGAACAAGGCGAAGCTGAGCATTTAGACCAGCAACCAAACGGTACCAAATGGTGGATGGTACGGACTGCAAAAGAAAACAGAATAAAAACATGATCAGTCTGGAAATGAGAGTAGGGGTGACAATTCTCGACACGAAAATATACGGGTTAGGGTTGAAGTTTCTGACCCGCCAAATAAACGGGTCGTGTTCGGGTTGACCCGTCAAAAAAATTAAAAAATTATTTTATATTTTACTTGAAAGTCTCAAATAGTTAAAATGGATTTGTTTGAATTTGGTTGTGTTTGGACTTTTTATTTGTTTGAAACTTGGATGTTTGAATTTGGTTGTATTATTAGGTGAATTTGCTTGTGTTTGGACTTTTTATTTGTTTGAAACTTGTGTTTGGACTTTTTGTTTAAATTTGGATGTTTGAATTTGGTTGTATTATTAGGTGACCTGCCAACCCGAGTGTGTGCGGGTTAGGGTTGCATATCTCGACACGATTAGCTACACGGGTCGTGTCTGGGTTGACCCTCCCTGACCCGCCAACCTAAACACGACCCGATTGCTAAATATGAGAGTATGAAATTGTGTTTTTTTAAGGTTAGCCACTAAATAAAACCAAACCTGACTCATGAGGCTGGTTAGAATATTGTCACTATGAAGAACAAAAGGAGCCATGTAACTTCCATCTCCTCCAAATACTAAAGAAAGAGGAAATCTTTGATGAAGTGAAGGAGGAAGGTCTTCTCTTTTCTCATCTCCACCGAGAAAGAAATCCACATATGCAAGCATTAAATCAGAAGTTGCAGAGACCTGCATTTAGCAACAAAAGAGTAAGCATTTTTGGGTTGGCAAATAATTAATTGAAATGATTGATCAGATGTATACTTTAATCGCTTTAATGATTTAAATGCCTTTGATGGCTACTAGATCCATCAAGATTCCTGCTAAAACAGGCACTTTTTTTCCAGTTATATAGTATAAATTCGATAAAAAGTGACGGTCTGAAACAGATATATGAATATTTTTCTCAAAATCATCATTGTGGTCTGTTGGTTAGTTCTTTGCTTTCCGTACGTGAGATCCGGTGTTCGAGTCTCTTAATGAATTTTTTTTTTCAGAAACATGATAAATCTGAAGTTAAAAGCTAAAAACTAATAGAGTGGGTCCGCCCCTGCTTCCCATAACGCCTGGGGAAAAGCAAAAGGAAAAAACTAGGACAGTTGTGAATACGAGGGTTGGCCACAAAATCATTACAATAAGAATCCAAATTTGACTACAGAAATGAGTACCAATTTGTCACAGGCATTGGTTAGTTTTTATAGTTAGCCTACACAGAGCTTTTAAAAGAATCATGCTTAATTAGAAATCCTATATGATAACACTTGCGAGAACCATGTGATCAGCACAAAGACTGGAGTTTGGCATGCATGTAATTGTAATTGCAATGGACTTGACATGAACTTGAGCAAACAATTGCATATAATTTCCTGTGTTCTCGAAACCTTTTTTACGAAGGAAAGGGAAGGGAGGGGAAGTAAAAGAAAACTCGTGTTCTTGAATCTTTTTTAGGATAGAAAGGAAAGAAAAGGGAAGGAAAATAACGATAAGTTTCCTTCCAAAAAGGGAAGGAAAGAAAATAAATTAAAACCCATCAAAAAAATTATTTAAATTACAAAATTACCCATTCTTTCATTCTAATGGATATATTTTTAAAGGGTATATTAGTAAAAATGACATATTTCCTTTCCTTTCTCTCCGGTTCAAGAACACAAAAAATTATTTTCTTTCTTTCCTTTTCCTTCGCTTTCAAGAACACAAATAAATAAAAATTCTTTTCCTTTCCTTTCCCTCCCTCCTTTTCTTTTCTTTTCTTCCCAAATTCGAGAACACAGAGTTATTGTTAGAAAAAAACCAAAAATAGCCGCTTTACCCTTTGGGTTAGAGGTATGCATACATCCCACCCACCTTCCCAGACCCTGCTTTCAAGCGGGATATACCAGGTTGGTTTGGTTTAGTTTATTGTTACTGAAAATCGTCAGCTAGGGGTGTCCTTGACCCTTTTGTACCCTCGAACTAGTAAAAAAAAAAACACAGAATGTTTGAGAGCACAAATGCAAGTGATATATATAAGCACATTTGGCAATGTTTAGAAGCACAAATGCAAGTGATATAAGCACATTTGGCAACTCGTTTAACAAGGAACCATATACGAATAGCAGGTCAGTTAGAAGGATGAAAAGGAACCTTAAGCCCCTCATACAGAGCCCGAGAACGGCATGAACGCAAGCAAGCATGATCATACTCTGATCTAACAAACTCACGTAGTTGTTGTATCTTCTTTTTGCGGCGCCATTGCAGCCACGTCCAAGAAAATGGATAGGCAATGATAGAAAGTATGCTGTAAAATGATCCTTCCCACCACTGATACGCTGCTAAAATATTGATCTCCTCTGCAAACCTATTGAATGCATCTTCATATCTGCCACACCGACAAACTGATAATTTGCAGACCATTTTTCAATTCCATGAACTATTATTAGCAAGGCTTAGATATAAATTAATAACAAACCGATTGGGTTTATACAGGAACAAACAAACAAATTAACATATAATGGGATATTGACAAAAATAGCCGATCCATCAAAGTCACTTCACTTTTTAGCCATGTAAGCAACCCACTTCCCCAAATAGCCATAGTTTACGTAGAATCCTTACGCATTATGCATAAAGATTGATTTCGGCCAAAAAAATATATTAAAAACAAACCTTACACAGAAACCCCTTCAGCTTAAACTTTCGGCATAAAGATTAGAGTTTCTGCATAAACTTTGGCTATTTTGGGAAAAATCTCTGAAAAGTGGCTAAAAAGTGAATTTGGTTGATGGAATTGGCCATTTTGGTCAATTTCCCTATCAAATCCTGGAAAATCATATAGACCACTGCGGTATGTAACTTTTGCAAGCATATTTACAATAGTGGAGAGAAGAAGCATACACAATTTCAGCTACTTGTTCTGAAGGAGAATGAGGGAGATGCCAAGGTTCACTGAAAGTATTAGATCCCAAGAAATACATTCTGTGAACATGATTCTGAGATTCCTCATTTCTATTTGTTTCGAGAACCTGAAGGAAAAAAAGCAATATTATTTATAAGTTTACGAAGAAAAGCAGGATCAAGTTTTTGAAAATTGAGCTTCTGGATGCAACAATGCAACTTTAAGAATTGGACCTCATTCAATGACTCCAAGAAAGGAACCGAGCGATCCAATTGCAAGCCACGTCGAGCAGGCACTACGCTAGGCAATTCATCCCCGCCAATAAATTTCACACGAGCAACACTAAGTACAAGGGCAAAAAGGATGAGCAAACCTAGGAGCATGAAACCAAATAGCCATGGTCCTCCAAACGTGTAAATCAACTCCTCAAATGTTGTTTGACAATTTGGCATATGGTATCTATCGGAAACACACTTGTAAGGGCAAGGAATATCAACAACGCCACCTGTAATATTAAAATGCATTGTTATTTGTTAAAGCAACAAATCTCCCCCTTGATGCCCACTTCCCTTGACCTAAAGAGAAGAAACATATAGGAGACTACATGTAGAGATGTGGGAAATCTTACAATTGAACCATGGACCGTAGGAATCTTCATGGTTCAAATGGAATGCGCGAAATGGAAATGAGAAATGACTTGAGAAAATACGTTCTTTTTGAAACCATTTTGAATATTTTTTTACGGGTTTTTAAACTTTTTATCTCTCTGTTATTATGGGTAAAATTGTCATTTAATTAATTAAAAAGGTGTAATAGTTACATATACGGAATCTTGATGGTTCAAATCGAATACGTGAAATGGAAACGAGAAAATGACTTGACAAAAAACGTTCTTTTTGGCTCTTTTTGAAACCATGTTGAATCTTTTTTACCGGTTTTTAATCTTTTTATCTTTTACGATACTCTCTAGTCTTTAGTTTTAACAAGCTCGAGTGGTGGCATGTAGCACGCCACAGATAAACACGTGGTCGTTAGATTGGATCGAGTTTTACTCCGACCATCGATTGACCTTTCAACTTAAGCTAGCACAACAACAATATGGCGATTCCGCTATATAAAAAAAATTACAAAATTGGAGTTGGGCAATCAATTAAGTATCATGTAATATTTCTTGAAACAATATTATGCAAACTTCTTGGCATATAAGAGATTGAATATAAGGTGAAATACCTCGAACAGGAGTATAAACAGCACGATGTGCAAACTCGAGAGTCGGGCAGTCATAGCAAAGAGCTCTTTCGGACCCGCTTCTATTCTTGTAGGTGCCAAGTGGGCACTCCTACATTGAAGTTATCACAATTGATGATGGAGTTAGTACAAGAGCTTTTGTTGAAAGGAATCTTTTGTAGTACTTTAGATAAGTTGACTTATGTTTTGTAATAACTCTTGGACAAAGCATCGTGTTTTGTTGTTAAGTGCTCTCCTCTTCAGATAAGTAGGAGAGTACTTCATCTTTAATCTCAAACAGCACCTAGCTCAGAGAGCTAGTTAGTTAGTTAGTTGTTACTTCATAGATTTGATTCTGTAATTAACGGAAATCAAGTCACTAGAGATTTGACTGTATAAATGTACAATCTTTCCTTTTTGTAGGGTTAGATTTTATTATGTTTTTTTCGGTATAAATATGCATCGGCTTTGGTTCAAGGAAATACATAAAACTTCTCCTATACCATTTAAAATACTTTTGCTCTCAATTAGTTTCACATTTTTTTATCACTCAAGACCATAAACAGGAGGGGTGAAAATAAACAAATCTACCTCACAAAAGATTCCATAGAGCCCTTTTGGACAGACTATTCCAGTGATAGTTCCGTTATCCCCTGGTTGACCCAGACCTTTACCACCTCCTCCTCTGCCATACACAGGAAACAAAAACATAATAAGAGTATGTAAAGATAGAAGTTGACATCTTCAAAAAATGCATAGATATAACAAGAGTATACACACATAAGTAGTTTAAATGAGAGCAACAAACATATTAGACCGAGAGCACCTAGAATTGTCAACTATGTCCAATCTCAGCCCTATGCTAGTTGCCACATTACATGGTTATTGAAATTGTTGATTAGGCGTTTGACATATAAAAATCTATTAGGGTGTGCTTGGTACACTGGACAGGACAGAACAAGGATCACTGTTCCATGTTTGACAGGACTTTTATGTGGAACAGAATGGGACAAAGTGGAACAGGCGCGTTCCACCCCCACCCCCATGGAACAAGCTAGAACATACTTATGTTTTACCAATATAACCTCCAAATAAAACCTAATTCTCTTTTAAAACATCAAATACGCCTTGCTCCTTACATTTTATTCATTGTTTAAATTTTATTTATTGTATTTTATGCTATTTAAACTTTCACTTTACAGTCCTCAAAATATTATTTTTATAAGGTTTCTATATCTTGATTAACTTGTGTAACTTGTGTAATTTGTGTAATTTATTAAATAGTGATGATAAATATTATAGAAAAGGTATAAAATAAAAATTGGAAACTACATAAGCTTTTTATTTTCATGTCATTTTAATCGTCTTGATGAAAACTTTCTAATGATATATTTTGTTATAAAAATATTTATTTTATTATAATTTTAACAAATTACATAATTAATCAAAATATATAAAATATAAACAACTCATTAGGGTAAATTGGTCATTTTATCTGTTATGTCTTGTCCAGTTCTGCCTTACCAAACGCTCAACAGTTGTTCTATCCTATCCAGTTCTTTCTTACCAAACGTTGAACAGTTGTATTGTCCTATCCTGTCTGGATACCAAACACACCCTTAAAGAACAGATAAACAAATACAAGGAAGTAGTATCTGTAAAGATTCAAACCCAATATTAATGCTTCCATTTACGGTTGCCACAGGTTGATATTCATCCCTAGTGGTAATATCTGCCCAATGAAAGTGAATCCTACCACCACCGCCACCACCAGCATTTGGACCACCCGAGCCTCCAACGGTTGAAAGGGAAGATAAATTGCCAATAGCCAATCTATCAACAAAGAGAAGAACACTTCCACCAGATCCACCTCCAGGACTAGTATCAGGATTAGGCTTGATGTCTTGTTTTCTTATATTTTCTCCAAAGTTTTCTCCATCAGCAGTGAGTGAACCATAGATGGACAGGCTTGATAAAGAATGCTCCAATGAACCCATAACTGTTTCAGATTATAAAATAAAATAAAAAAATCAAAGAAAAAAAAGTGTCAATGAACTCTAAATGAAGAAATGCAAATTCAAAAGATGCAATACTACACATTGAACAAGTAATCCGAAAGCACTAGAAAGAACAAGAAAGCAAACAGACATGAGAATGAGAAGCAAAATCTATTGTGGTGAGGTACAGACGGTAAGGGTGCGTTTAGTTGTTGAAATTTTTTCCAGTTTTCTAGGAAATTTTTCCAAAGAAAATGAAAATTTAGAAAACCCATTTGGTTCATTCAGTTTTCAAAAAAAAATCATTTTCTAAAATCCTATGTAAATTAGAAAACTAGTTTTAATAGTTTTCCAAATTTTGGTTTTCTAAAAACTTTTCCCCAAACACACTTTCACACACACACGGACTTTCACTTTCACACACACACACACACACTTTCTAATTTGAAAAAAAAATGGAAAATGGAAAGTGATAGAAAATGCACAACCAAACGCTTTTTCTAATTTTCTAAAAATGAAAAATGAAAACTCCACCATTACAATAGTGAAGTTGATAGAATATTCCATCTTTGCTCCCGCGACTCATCTTTATCATACTTCTTTGTCTTCCAAAGAAAATTGGATCATTAAAAAAACGGCGTTTAGAACCTAATTCCTCTCTTTTTCCACTTCGCTTTGTATTGTTTGTTGGGGTTTTGTAGTTATCATTTGATAACCCCCAAAATCCTCTACCTTTCATTTAAATAGAATTTAAAATGGAGAAATTCCAAAGCTATTTAGGGCTATTTTCTAAATTTTCATAGAAAACTGAGAATGAAAACTCAACTCCATTTTCTGAAAACGTTTTTTTAGGAAAATGAAAAACAGTTTTTCGCAACCAAACGCACCCTAAGTATGTCCCAAAAGCATCAATCATCAATGCATGTTTTTAATACTTTGAGCACTCTAATCTTGCAACATATTCTTGATCACTGTCTAGAAAATATAAAGAATACAAATGAAACACAACATGATTTAACTTTAAAGATCCAGAAGCTTACCTATGATACCACCACCAGCAGTTGCACCACCCAGACTATCATTTCCACTGCCACTACCAAACTCACAGGGAAAATCAGCATTACCATAAGTAACACCACCTTCAACAATAATACTGTCGTTATAATAACCACTCCCACCTCTGCCGCCATGTCCCCCGCCACCACTAGGACCGTTACTCAAGAATTTTCCTTTTCCCGTCCCACCAATGCAGCCTACATTAATTCCAAATCTCAATGGTATTAAACACAACATTTATAATGGCGAAAAATAGTAGCTCAGACTTCTTTTATTTGAGTTACATGGGTGGAGAAAGAGGGCCGTTTAAGAGCAAGTTGCAGCAAAGAAACACTCTGATACTAAAAAAGATGGCGTATCACCATCAGTCACCATATATATATATATATATAGAGAGAGAGAGAGGAGATAGAGGGAGGTTCAAATACAAACCAGTTAAATGTTACAAACTATACGAACTCGAACAAATCAATATAAAAGTAATTTTTTTCATGATCTTGTTTTCATCAAATGCTATGATTTAAGATATTATTACACATATGTTTGTTTCATAATGTAAACGTTTCACATGTATTTGTTTTCATAAGTTGAAAGTTTCTCATATATTTTTTTATGCAAAAGTTTCACATGTTTTAGTTTCATAGTGTAAAAGTTGCACATGTAATTTTTTCACAAGGTGAAACAAACATATGTGTAATAATATCTTAAATCATAGCATTTGATGAAAAAAAAATTATTTTTATATTGATTTGTACGAGTTTTGTATAGTTTGCAACATTTAACTGGTTTGTATTTGAACCAGCCTCTATATATATATATATATATCCATGATGCGCTTTCCCAGACACAATTGATAAAGAAAAAGAAGAAAGTAAAACAATACCTAACCCAGAAGCACTTATTGCTCCAGAAGGTTTGATTATTACAGTTCTGACCCATTGAAAATGAACAACGGATCCTTCAATGGAACCTTCAACGACTACCTCTTCAACTCGACATATCTGCATTCGCATAAAGACTCATCAGAGAATTCCCAACACTTTCTGAACCCTGAACCCATACTACTTCACAAGAATGTCTAGTTAGAAACAGAACTTGATCGAACTTAATTTGATAATTTGTCACCTGAAGAGTGAAGGACAATGAAGAGTTGACGTTGCAATCTTCAGGCGGATGAATTAGTTCCATGGGGCAAACTTCAAGCTCACAATTTGCCCTATTATATTCATATATCAATATATCAGATATCAAAGTCTGAACCAAATCATGGACTACTAATACATCATAGGTACTTGCGTACTTACAAGTTATTATTAGTTGTGTTCTCTAAAGGACCTCGGAGTAGCGATCCAGGTTCAACCTACATGCATGGCCAAATATATTACTTTAATCAGATATAAATAATACTAAATGGTATATCTTGAAAGCTATATTAATGTTATACATGTTGAAGGTGTTTAACTAGGGAGGGATCAGGGGAATAAATAGAATAAGATATGATGAGCGTTCAGAGTTAGGAATTTGTACACATCTTATTACAAAGGAACAAAATCACTATCTAAGTAGGAATACATGTAATACAAGCCCTACAAGACGTGGAAACCTTATGACTACGTTAATTGACTCAACATGTGTAACATTAATATAGAGTTCAGAGTTAGGAATTTGCATACATCTTATGACTCAACACTAAAGTAATAACGTAGGAAACCAAGACGTGGAAACCTTTGTTGCAAATATTTGATGCACAGGTAAAGTAGGGGTGAGCACGGTTCGGTTCGGTTTTTGGCCAAAACCGAACCGTTCGTTTTCGGTTTTTTGTTGCTTCGGTTTTAAAACCGAATGTTTAAAATGTTTTGTTTTTGGTTTTTGGTTTTTGGTTTTCAGTTCGGTTTTTGGAAAAAATACAAACATTTCATATATGTTTAAAATTAAAATTAGGTTTATATATATATAATAAAAATTAAAAACATT
This sequence comes from Silybum marianum, assembly GCA_036898165.1. Classification (NCBI taxonomy): domain Eukaryota; kingdom Viridiplantae; phylum Streptophyta; class Magnoliopsida; order Asterales; family Asteraceae; genus Silybum; species Silybum marianum. The sequence goes on from CM072534.1 coordinate 2,509,870, forward strand.
TCATAGTATTATTTATATATATATATAAAATAATAGAAGTTAAAAATAATTATATTTTTTCGGTTCGGTTCGGTTTTTGGTGAAACCGAGGATGTTCGGTTCGGTTTTTTCGGTCGGTATGGGAACCAAAACCGAAACTGAACCATTTGGATTTTCGGTTTTCGGGGTTTTCTCGGTTTCGGTTCATTTTTGCTCACCCCTAACTGGTAAAGGTTCTCAGGGTGTCAATGTATTTTCTTTTTTAAGTATATAATATTTATATGTGGCAAAATTCACACACAGGCTTGAACCTTGACTTCAAGGGAGGTTGGTATCTACAGATCTACTGATAACCCGGGTACCATTGGGCCAAGGACCCTGTGGTTGTCAATGTAATTTTTTTTATCAAGAATCTGTCATGTTATAATGCCTTAAAAGAACCAAAGATATTAAAAATATGAGCCTTAGCAAGTTAGATAAATAACACAAGAATCCTTACATTAATACAGCAGAATATTGATAAAACCAAATGCTGAGCTTCTATAATATTGCCTGCCCCTGTTAAATTCAATGAACCTTGTCCATGAACACCAAGATTTGCATTTGATTGTATCACAGATCCTCCCTGACATACGAGAATCCTTAATCACTACATTAATTGAAGTTTAAAGTAAAGCCCTGAATCAATTTTGGTAAGGGGAAAATAAATAATTACCTTGAGAACCAGTAAATTGCTAGCCTCAAGTAATGAAGTGGCAATAATTGGATCACCCTCACCATCACCATCTATAAGCATTTTGGAATTCAACATCAAGTGCAATTTAACAGACATTCGCAAAGCCCCATATATCTAAAAGAATATATAAAAGAAAGCAATAAGAACACCATTGAACTTTTTTACATATAGAACAAGAAAAAAAAAGTTGTGAAGAATTTACAATAGATAGAATCTGGAATTGTAATAGAACAAATAATCTACACAAGTAGAAACTAGAAAGGGTGACGTTGTATAAGCAAGCATACGAGTAGCATACTCACAAGCATATAGTACTAATTTTCATTTATATTTATAAGTTTAGAGCAAACAATGAAGGCAGCAAGTAACAGTAAGAAAGAATCATAGTGAAATTAGGCTGCTGAAAATCGTATGTCATTACCATGATGCGTGTAATAAAAACAATAGCCATGTCACCTTTAACAATGACGTTTTTAGTAATTGGCCAAGAGCAGGCAATAAAACCCAAATGCTCAAATCTCTCATGGGGAAAAAAGTTCCCATAAAATGAAAGACCATCAAGTTTTCCCAAAAAGGAGTATTAGATTTAATCATTCACGGTAGCCCCTGGAATTAAATAATGCAGAAAAAAAAAGACGAAAGGATATTGCAATAAGTAGATATAACATCCTAGGGTCATGTTCAGGGGAAAACGCCAAAAAAAGAGAAAACTGAATAACACCCTAGGAGCCCTCCATCTGGACGGTATGCACAAATGCATACTGGTAATTTGTAACATGCATTTGTGCATTTGCACTAATGCATATGTAATTATAGAACCATTGGTGCATACAAAAAAAACAGCTTCAATCGCTTGTATGCATTAGTGCATACCGTCCAGATGGAGGGCTCTTCAGTTTTCTCTTTTTTTAGTGTTTTCCCTTGAACCTTATCCTATATCCATAAATATTCATAATATCGTCCAGATGGAGGGCTCTTCAGTTTTCTCTTTTTTTAGTGTTTTCCCTTGAACCTTATCCTATATCCATAAATATTCACAATATCAGATAAACAATCATCCCTCTTCAAGGTTGTACTTCTGGGAACAGGCAAATTGGATTAGACCACAGTTCATGGGTTCTAACTTCTAAGCCTATAAGTGATGATAGTTTATCCGGTTGTGAAGAAGAAAAACTGAAACTTGTATTCAGCATTAAAAAAGGAACATTAAGCCAAATAGAGAAACCTTCAGCTTTTAGTCTAACACAAAAATGTTTCATATACCCGAAGATTTGAACCACCTAAAGTTGTGCAGTCAATACATGATATTTTAGAAAGTAACAGTTGACAGTAGCTTGGACACCATTAAGGCGAGAGATAAGAGGTTGAAGAAAATATTTACTGCCTCTCACTTACCTTGATTACTGAATCACTCATTAAAAGTTCTTCTGCCATTAATTCAAACTCTGAGACAGCATCATGAGGAAGACCAAAGCTTAAAACAGCTGCAGCTGATAAACTAAGTTGTCCTTGAACCTATATATATTACAAAGCAATATTATAAACATATCGCCATGAACCAGCAAGTTAGTCAAGTGTTGTCAAGTGGAAACAAGTTGCCTGTGAAAACGACTGGAAATGTTTGATGGTAACATTACGGATTGCAGTAAGTAAATATCTTGACAACCTGCACACGACTCCAACGCATGGGAACAGAAGCTCTAGCATACTCTTGGATATCAACACTGGTCCAACGGGGCTGATTTGGGAATGCAAAAAAAGGCGTGTCTGTATCTGTTGACATATTGTGATTGTTGACTCTGAGTCTTCGAGGAACAGCATCATAGAATGTCCCTGCTGCACCCGAGTTTGCAGGACAGCCATAACTTTGTCCCCCTGCAAACATAAAGAAAGGAATTTGGCAGCTTAATAACTATCTGAGGTGTAACGAGCTAACAATAGAACAAGATATATTATCGACACAGTTCGGGATAAAAGGCATGTTATTCTTGCGAATAAGTTGAACCAGAAAAAAAAGCTCTTAATAGCCTCTTATGTCTGATTCGTTAAGAGGAAGGACCATTTAGATTGTTTTTTTTTCAATTTTTCAGAGGCACTTATGTCTTATTGTCCTCTTATCTGTTAAGAGGTAAAAAAACCTCTTATTTGCCACTTATTATTCTCCAACTTTTTAGCAATGATGTTTCTCAGTCGATTAACCTTAATTGATCATTTCTCTCAATTGATTCTTACCAAATTGATCCTCACCTATCTCAATTGATGTATTTTAATAGGATTTAAATGTGTTAAGTACCACCAAGGCATCAATGACAAAATTTCACTTAAATGAATGCTAACTATATAACTTAAGAGGTAAATTTCGTAGTGATGATGAATAAATATGTGAAATTGTATAAATGTATCTATAAATTCAACACTATAATTTTTTAATGGGTAAAATAGACAATTTAAACAAATTCAGACATTTATCGGTTTACAAAAACAAACAGTCTTACTGATTTAGATTTCAGACTTGAGCACCACCTCTTATTAATCAAAAGTGAAATAAGACTTCAGATTTCAGCACCTCTTAAAAAACAAACGCCACCTCTTAGTGATATACCAGTACACCTGAGAATTTATATTGTGTGTTCATGTCCAATAAAACTTTACCTCAATTACCTCCCCAGGGTAGCTAGCCACTTTGTAACTTCTATTCGATTTTTCAATCTTAGCCTACCCCAATTAGTTTAGGGGAAAAAAGGCTTGTTGGTGTTGTATCAAAAAGAGAGTTATGACTTGTCTCTATTCCTTGACAAAGTTACGTCTCACATGCTGCATTTGATGGAAAAGCAGCAAGTGTTCATAGACCTAGCAAAATCTTTTTGGAAAAGCATACACTATTCACATGAACTGCATGATGAGATCTGTTAACCTATCTATTCAGCTAGGTCATGTGATCTAGCTGAATAATGGCATATTCAGCTTTAGACAGATGGGTATTAGTCAGAGCAGTGCTTTAAAACCACTGATGGTACTATTGTTCTTAGTGATCTACAAATATAGATCGCTTGGAGAAAAATATGGATGTATCAACTATTTCAAGAAGTACAAATGAAGACAATTGAAAGTATGCCTCATATGAACATACCATGAGCAAAGAATGTCTGGTCATCATGCCTGCTGAATACATTCACAGATATTCTTCCACCAGCACCTCCAGCAAACCCATTACCTCCAGATGCACTTAAGATGCCACTACCTGTCCTGCTCTTCATAGAACAAACAAAGATGATTGTTGCATAAGTATGTCTAGTCAGCTACCAAACCCAATAAATAGTTCACTATCAAATCAGCTTCCATGTTATACTGTTAAATTACACTACCAGACATCTAGATCATATTAACTTGACAAAAAAGAAGGACAGCTGATAGCAAGTTGGCATCACACAAATACTTATTGAAAGTAAATAATCTTACAGTGTATCCTCCTGGGAAATCGCATTTCCTTTGCCTGTGTTCATTCCCCCCCCCCCCCCCCAAAAAAAAGTCTACACTTGACCCTTTGATCTCACACAAAAACTTGGCCTTCTCGATCTGTTATTTCTCGATAACTAAAGGAGCCTTCATAAGCACGGCCATTGGTTCATTAAGATGATGTAACATCAACAATGTGCCATCCTAGCCTCAAAGCTTGCTAGCAGATTCTTCAAGTGGCAAGGCATTGGCTTGAACCATGGTAAAGGTATGTTTTGTTCAACTAATATTGTAGTGGAAGCATTTTTGTCATTCTTTCCACCTCCAAAAACCTTGATTATTTATCAGCATTAGTCCTAAAATTTGTCATGAGGGCCGGTGTTTTTGCTTTAACCAACCTTATAGCCAATTATGAGTGCTAAGTCAACCAAAAACGCTTGCTACGGGACTTGCATGAGAAAGAACTCATACAAGAAGCCAAGAGATCTGTAGACAGAGCTTATGAGAACTCTTATTGTATTGATTTTTCTTGATTCTTGGAAGGATTACAAAGGATGGAGATCTCTCATTCATAGAGAAGCCTCCATATCCTAAGGAGCTTTATAGAAATAAACCTTCTAGGTTCTTACTTCAAAATATCTAGTCCACTATGCATCAAAAAATAGTGTAGAAGGAAATATAACAAGAAACAAGAGTAGTATATAATATTCGGAGCTTCAGATAAATCTATTTAAGTCCCTACATAATTCTAATGAATCAAGGAATCCTACTAGACAATGCTTGTTGGTTGATCCTACAGTAGCCAACTATGAAGCCCATATAGATTATTAAAAAGTGAAATTCCCATATTCACCTTATCAGCCGCATATATTGGTATACTCATCTTGTGAAAACTAGGGGCAACTGAACCAAATGCTTCTTATTTTCCATGTTATGTGGTGCAGACTTCTCTTTGATGTAAATCCTCTTTATTTTTCAAGTTACATGAATCCATTTCACCTCTCCCGTACCTTAGTGCCCATTATCCAAGCAGTTCCTCATTAGGACAATCATAACAAACAAATGCAATTATCAAATAACCTGATCTTAACTTTAATCGTTAAAAGGACATACGAGAACTTAAGATTCTGCATTCCCCTTTTTTTATTCTCGTAATAGTTGGTATTGCTGTAAATCACGAAGAGAAGTTACTGTTTTGAGACAACCAAAAACGCCTTTCGTCTTTTTCTCAATCTTTGGTGTTATGGCTAATAAATATGTTCACCAAGTAGAACCCTAATTTACTGCTCTCAATCTCACTCCTTAAACTCGTGCCAAAAGGGGGGTTTCCTATTGTAACTTTTTGATATTCAGTAATTCCTATTAAAAACTAATTGCAAAAAGACCAAGCATTTTATCCATCTAGCCTAGCTGTTTGATAGAGCCGATGGAACTTCCTTACTGGTTGATGATAAGGAACACAACCACAGTGTTTAGCATTTGAGATTGAAACATTTCTTGGAACGCATATTTGAATATTTGCAACAACTGAATGATTTGTTTCACTAATAAGATGGCTAGCAGACATTTATTATGAAAATTTGTATATTAGTATATTAGTATTCTTTACAAGTTACAACAACTGAATGTTTATCTTGACCTCCAAACCTAATAGCTCACGTGAATTGAGGAGTGAACATTCAAGATATAGCAACCGATAAACTTACCATATATCCTAATGACTTAAAAGAAATAGCAGCAAACCAAAAGTAAAAAAGTAAGGAAAGAAACCATTACATTTTCCGTGACTTCACAAAAATGCTGCCACCAGAACCACCTCCACCTTTATTACCGCCATCACCACCATCAGCATAAATGCTTCCACTGGCTTCAACGGCATCCACCACCTCAACCCAAACCCTTCCACCTCCTTTCCCTCCATAATCCTGATCTTTACTAGTAGTCCCACCTTTGCTCCCATAATTATAGGGTTCAGCCAAATCCGACCACCCATATGCATCGCCACCCCATACATCCTCAGGGAGCTTCGTATTATCCACAACACAACAAGCACCTCTACCACCATGCCCTCCACCACCACCTAGCTCCCTTTTAGGGGTCCCACTCGTATGCTCCGGTGGATCACCACCCAAACCAGTCACATTTACAATGGAACCTTCTTCGAATGTCGCATTTCCAGCATTCACATGAAGCGTCCCTGCCTTTATCTCCGAATCCAACCCTAACCTAAACTCACAACTAACATTGATAATCATCGAACATCCAGGTGCAGTGCATCTAATTTTAACCCCAGGAAGTGTGCGAAAGTTCCCTTTTCCTTCTATATATACATCACTTAGGAAAATCAAACTAGTATTCAGTTCACACGTAGTGTCTAGGCTCCCGGTACCTCCTAAATCCTCTTCGCACGATAACGACGGAGGGTGTGGTAGTGGAGATGGTGGTGGAGGCGATGGCGGCGAATAATCTCCATGGAAATCGAGAATCGAAGATTCAACAATCGTTGAAGAAACAACAAAATTAGGGTTTGAGAAGATATAAGTAATAACAATCAGTAAATAGAAAATTGGTGTAGCCATGGAGGAACAAAGTGCGATTGAATCATATGCTGATTGATATATATATCCAAATATTGATTCCTGGCTTGTTAATTAGATTGATCGAACAGCAAATTTGTTAGGGGAAGAGTGACAGTTGATTGACGGCGAGAAGAAGCGGTGGACGGTGGCCGGAGGAGATGAATTTTCCGATCTTATTAATCCGGTAAGGATGAATCGGTGATGATTTGGTACATGATTGTCAAAACTTGAAGTGAAACCAAAATGGGGTTCATTTATTAATGGTGTTCTCATGCTCTTTCCTTCTGCATTTGGTCAACTTTTCCTATACAAGTTCTCGGACGAAATAATTATAAAATATATGTTTCTTTTACTTTTATTTTTATGTTTTTTTTTGTTTTTTTTTATAAGTTTACATAAAAACAAAAGTAAGGTTTAATTTTGGCTAATATGCGTCGGAGAAAGCCAGGTGTCGTGGGTAAGCTCTGTTCGGCCCGGGGTGAGATTTTCCTTGAGAGGTATCGGGAAGGAATTGTAATGGAATAGTATTGATTCAGACAGAAGAAATATGATCTAGTTTCATTTAAAAACAGGTGTGGACCCAGGATTTTTCCCGAGCGGGTGCACTCTTAAATTTGATCAAATGTTCGTAAAGCCGTTTGATGTATTTTTCGGTTGATTTCGAGGGATTTTTTAGCCGAATTCCCCGGTCGGGGACTTTTTTAAGGTTTTTGGTTGATTTCGAGAGATTTTTTAAGGTTTTTGGTTGATTTCGAGAGATTTTTTATGGTTTTTTGTTGATTTTGAGAGAATTTTTTTGGGTTTTGGTTGTTTTCAATGAATTTTTTTTAAGGATTTTGGTTGATTTCAAGAAATTTTCAAAGTTGTGCTTCTTTAACCTTTGAAACATCAAAAAATGACAGAACACCCCTCAGAGTTTAGTGGGTGCACCTCATGTAAACCTTAAGAAATGCGACTTTTTTACTCTTATGGAACACGGTTGAGCGGTAGCACGGGACCCCCCTCCTCATATGGTGGGTCCGCCCCTGTTTAAAAGTCTCTTCTTCATCCCTCGGCTAAAGTCTCTTATGAGAAAAGTGTTCTTCATTAGCTAACTTGATATCCCGAGTGAGTCAGTTAAACAGAGACGAAAATCTCAGTACTATCCTGGCCAGCGTATGCTTGTTGAATTGAAGGCATACCGCACATTGCTTCAACCGAGAGGGGAGAACGAATGGCTCAGAAATCGACTGGTTCCGAGCAGGCTCGTGAAGCTGTAGTTTGGATTATCGTAGAAAGAAGTTGTTAGAATCTCCGATATCTATATTATAATTTTCTTGTAATATACTTAAAAAAAACTTATAATAGAATATGAAAAGTTAAAAAATTTATACAAAATTATACTTAATTTCAACGGCTATTTTACTTTAGCGATTATAATATTAATTATATTAATAAAATATCCAATGCATTTACATAAAATATTATTTTTCTCTCATATACATTTAACAAAAAATAGCTTTAATTAGTTGGGTATAATTATAACATTATTTATCTTTTTAGTATTTTCTATAAAGTTTTAGATATTTTTATAATTTCTCTTATATTTTTCTATTTTAGCATAAAAGATAGCATATTTGTTAACTAAGCAATAAAAATGTTAAAATCCTTCTTTTCTTTATTAACATATCTGCTGGACATGCTAAACGTTTGTCTTTTTTTAAAGATTCTTATATTTCTAATTTTTTTATTTGGTTCTCTATATTTATCAATTTCTCAACGGTTTTGAACCTTTTATTTAACGGACGTTAACTATTTTCATTGTATTCAAATTAGAAAAAACATATTATAATTTAAATTTAAAATTGGGTTTTAAAAAATGGAAAGGTGGTGGTTCTTTTTCTTTTCTTTCTTTGTTTTATAATTTTAAAGTAAAAATATAATATGTTTTTAATTTTAATATAAACTTAAAAGAATAACAAAAACAATTAAACTGTTTTTTATTTAATTAGATTTAACATAAAAAGTTAACGATCATCCAATAAAAAAGACCAAAACTATTAGAAATTGATATTGTGAAAGGTTAAATCCAAAAAAGAAGTCTATAAATGATATCTTAAAAATTGTAAACGTTGAAGACCATTATTATACTTTACTCTAAAAATAGTTTATTAATTATATATTAATGCCTTTATAGTATCTTAATGAAATGAACTAATATAGATTATCCATTCAAGATATATTGACAAAAATGATAAGTTATTTAATGAGAATATTGTTTTCTTTATTAACTTCATGCCGTATGAGTTACATGATTGATATAATTTTAGGATTTATTGATGTGTTTCTTATTTAATGTATTTTTTATATTTAAAAAAATACTCAATTAACTTTTCCATTTAAAATTTCTGGATTTCTAAAGGAAAAAAATAATAATATACCATTAAATTCTTATTTTTAATTAATCGTAAAAGTCGGGACCAACTTGAATTTTTTATTTTAAAAGATTAAGTTTTTGAAACAAAATTAAATAAACTAATGAGCTTTCAAAATCGGTTACCGTATTATTTTAATCCAAAAAAGATATGTGTAAACAGTTATGGAGATTTTAAAGTAAAAACATAAAAAAAATATTAGTTTAACAGTTCCGAAACTCGACGTAATTAAAAACTCCTTGTACTCAATGTCATCGATGTCCTCTTGTCACCGCGTCGTCGTCTGCACTCTCTGTTAACGACGAGCACCGACTTTGCCTCCTACCATCTATGTCTCTCTCTTTGTTGTTTATCAATTCTTCCTCTTTTTTCATATGTCTGTCGTACTCTATTAAATTATTGGAAAAGTGGGGGAATCAAAAGGCAGAAAACAAATCAAAAATAGCAGTATCGATGGTACGACAACAACAACGATGGGTTGCGTTGAAAAGCAGAAGAAGGTTGGCGATGAGGGGTGGCGAGGGCGATCGATGGCATTTTGAATGACGTATGATTTGGGAACAGTAAATCCGATTAGGTTTTATACTTTATAACCTTCTTAACCGGTTATATATTAAAGAAAATTTGGTTAAAATTTGATGTAAGTAATCAATTTGTAAAAATTCAATGATTTTTTATTCAAAAAATAAAGATTTCGTAATTAAAAATAAGAAAGTTTAATAATTTATTTCTTCAAATAAATTCAAGGACACTTAAGATATAAATATTGAATTTACCTAAACTTTTCCCCCATGTTTTTTCCGCTTTACATGTTCATCCCACTCTAACAAGCAACCATGACTATAATAATTGAGTTTAAAAATGGATAACTATCCACAACATAAATAGTTTTTCCTTCTAATGTAATCAATTCAATAATGAAATATTAGGAACTGTTTTATTAAGACAAGATATCACAATCAAGTTAAAAAAATAAAAATTACGTGGATACGTGAATGTGTATTTGACTGTCAGATGGAATGGTAGAGAACTATCTAATATGGCTGTTTAAATGTCCCAAATGATTTAGTAATGATTTCACATAAATCCTAAAATTAAGGTAAGACTACGGACCAAACTTTTGTTATGAACATATTTGATTATAGAAATTACAACTGTCAGCACTATAAGATTGACCTTGGTACTAACCAGATGAATCTTTACATATGATCCATATTAGTAACTATGTGTAGACCAACGACGGCTCCCTTGATCAAAACCCTAATGCTCGAACTAGTTACCCTTTGTTCAAACAAATACACCAAGGTTTATTCTTTTGAACTACAAGCATGATACCCACACGACTAAAAATTCGCCTAGTGCCACATAAAATATTACGTGTTACCATCAAAATTAAGTGATTATAATAACACTTTTCAAATACTAAATTTTACTATAAAAAATGTTTCATTTTCACTATAAACTCGTCTTTATTTAAAAGGCTTTTACTTAACGAGAAATGTGGATTCTTTATTCTTTATGAACTGTTGTTGTGTTTCATTTTATGTACAGTTGAAGGAAATTAAATACATGATCGTTGGTTTATTCATAAACCATTGTTGTAGCACGAGTGACACTTTGACGTTTTTTTTTTCTTTTCAATTTAAACTATTAATAAACAGTTATGTATAATTCGTTTAAACGTTTCATAACTATTTCATAACTGAAATCAGACTTCATCATCTCTTAAAAAACAAACGTCACCTTTGTTTTGCCTTCTAGATAGTGACAACAGAGAAAAGGGAAATATGTATAAAAAGGTAAAAACATGCAGTAACAACTACAAATTAACACGCCGAAAATAAATTACAATGTTGACATGTATATGTTTGAAATTAAAACAAAACAACAACTTGAACAGTCATGTTAAAAGTAAAATCAAGACTAATGAGACGTTTTGGTTCATTTTAAGGAATGAGACTATAAGATTTCCAACATTAAGATTGTGCAATTGTAAGATGTTTATAATTACAATACATACATTTATAAGAGATTGTGTGTCTTGAGAAGGCTCAAGAAAAAGTTGACTAAGCAAGACGAGTAAAACTAAAATTATAAAATATTTTAATTTAACCACAAGGGTTGTGGCCTACTGGTCGAATGTCTGGAGATTGAAGGAATATCCCAGCCACCCAGGGTTCGGATCTAGACGCTCTCAACAATTGTGGTCACTGAGTTTATCAGGATTGATTATTGCAGTCAAAAAACTTTGTCGGGATTAGTCTGAGATTTGCTTAGGATACCCTTCACAAGATGAGTCAAACCATTATAAATATCAGTGTTTGATTCATCTTCCAATTTGACTCTTTATGTACATAATTAAACTCCACGCATGTATGTTTTAAATACGAGGTTGATTTTCGTTGGAACATCAATTTGTGGCTAGGGAAAAAGCGAGTTTGTTTTACACCTGATATTTTTTTTACTAGTTAAATTATATTTTCTTGTATCGTTTAACGATATATGTAAATTTCATACATTTTTATATTTTATGACATTTACTCGACCTTTTTCCTTAAAAGTCACAGTTAGTACTTAGTAACCATAAGGCTTGTGGCATACTGTTTAAGATTTGTGGGGGATGAGGCTAGATAACCCATCTACCCCAGGTTCGAATCCAAACGCAAACAACTTGTGTCAACTGGGGAATTATCTCAGGACTACATGCTTTAGCAGTCTTAAAATTGTCAGAAATTAGTCTAGACAAATGCTTATGATACCCTTTCTAAAAAAAGTTATGGTCAGTTCTTAAAATGTTTTGTTTCAACTTTTTAAAAACTCATCTAATTTATAATTTAAAATACATATATTTTTAATAAACATTGAAGCGATAAATAAAGAAGACCAAACTTCTGTAGATACGTGTGCAGATGAAATCAAGTGATTCAAGTCGACGTGTTATAAGGCCATTATTGGTTATGTTTTGACTTCTTTACTTGTTATAGTTTAAATGATTTTCCAAAAACATGTCAGTATAAAGACGGAAGAAGTTGACACATCAGATACATAAACATATCAGTGTGGATAAGGTGAGTTGGGTCCAACAAAGCATATGGTTAATACATAACATTCAGAATTGCTAGTTTGGTGATGAACTTGTCCCTATCTAACAAATTTTAAACAATGGATTTTAATATCGAGTTCTTTACAATCAGATTGATTATTAAAATACGTAATTTTGAGAAACCAAAAAAGTTTATAATTATGTACATGTAGATATTAATATTAATTATATGTTAACAACCTTATCCAATCTACTAATGACCAAAAGAATTAAGAGACAGGGATAGGGGTGTAAATGATTCGAGTTTTTAACGAGCTACTCGAGCTCGAGCTTAATAATTCTCGAGCTCGAGTTGATCTCGAACACAAAATAGAATCGTATCACTAAACGAGCCGAGCTTTATAACACTAATGTTCGGCTCGTTCGAAAACTCGATTCAATTTTTCGAGTCGAGTCATTCGAGCATACCCCTTTTTCGAGCAAAACATGCTCATATATTTATTTATCATACAATAAAAATAGAAAAATTATTGAGCTTAAGCCGATAAATGAGGTAATCGATCACGAGTTCGAACCCATAATCGAGCATCGAGCTCGATAACTCAAAAAATATTCGAGCTTGAGCTCGAGCCCTACATTGAAAAGTTAATCGAGCTCGAGCCCAATATTAATTTTTTGGGGCCTACTCGATTAACCTACTACTCGACTCGTTTACACCCTTAGGCAGGGGCACCGCATGACCTAGACAGCGAAATAAGGTGCGTTAATGGGCTATATGTATGTACGTGTGTGTATATATACAGGGAGAAGTATATGAGAAGTAAATAATGATCCTAGCCTTTCATACAGTCAAGATTTACAGTTTTGACTGGTTAAAAATTACGGTATGGCAACAACTTTGCAAAAAGTAAAGGGATAGTTTCATAACTTTTACAAAAACAAAATAAATCCAAATATTTTTATAGACTACGATAACCATCTTATAATATCAAAACTATAAAAACAAAATTTGTAATTTACTCTAAATTTTTTAAAGAATGTATAATCGTTTACTTCCCATTTTTATATTCAATTGTCCTGGACATTATTGGCGGACTTGAAACGACACCGTATTGGAAGAAACAAATGCTAAGATAAAATCAAAAAGATTCCATTGCCGGGAATCGAACCCGGGTCTCCTGGGTGAAAGCCAGATATCCTAACCGCTGGACGACAATGGAATTTTGATTTTATCTTCATATATTTTATTTAAATTCATACGAAAATAAAATAATAGCTATATTATTTCAGTTCTAATTTTTGGGATGATTATAAAAGAAACATTTTTCCCGCGCAGACTTCACAGATCATTCTTTCTCAATAATCTCTGCACCTGAAAAAACTTCGAAAATCGCCATGGTATGTATATCACTATTTCGTGTTGATTTCATCTGTTTAAGTTTATCGTCGATCTATTATGGAATTAATATGTTTTTTTAGATTTGTTGTGGAAGATCCACATACAGAAATACCGATTATAGCTGTAAAAATGTTGTTTAGATATTCGATTCATATGTTTCTTAGGTATGTTCGTAATCTAAGAATTATATTTTCTTCAGTTACTGATCTATGGAAATCTGGTTTCAATTTAACGTTGAATCGATAGAGTAACTGGTTAATTCCATGCCCTAGTTTTGCTTCAAGTAGAAATTCACTATGTTAGTTTGTGTGCCTGGCGGTGGTTTAATTCATTTTAGTTTTGTTTCTACGAACATGATGAAACTGGTGGTATGGCAAGGTCAGTGACGGTGGATGATTGTTAATTATGAAGCCTGAGAAGCAGTGTGGGTTTAGAATGCTGTGTTTTTGCTACTACGGTGTACCTTTTCTGGTTTGAACATGGTTTTAGTCTTTTTAGCTTCTTTAGAGTGCAAATTAGAATACAATAAAATGGTCTAATTTGGTAAAGCATCAAGGTCATGAAGCAACTTGTTTTGAATGTCCAAATGAGTTCATCTGATTTGTTTTGTAGTTGTTTTTGGTTTGTTGATCATCTATATCATTTGTGCATCTTATGATTATGAATATACTGCTACTGCTGCTGATAATAATTACTACTAGTAGCACTACTACTGCTATCATGATATGTTTGTTCTATGATCTGCAAGGGTTTGTCGGTTTTAATTTTGTTTATTTATCATTTCCAACTTTATTTCTTTTTCATGTTGGTGCAGTCGAAGAAAAGAGGTTTGTCTTTGGAAGAGAAACGGGAGAGGATGCTTCAAATCTTTTATGACTCTCAAGATTTTTACCTTGTGAGTACAGAATAGCATGTACAATTCATATTTAAGATGCATTATTATCGTTATTATCAATTTATCATCATCAGCACAATCTATATGCAAAATTGCTTATTAGTATTCTTCGTAAGCTATTTTGTTTGATTGGAAAATTAGACAGGAATACTTCCTTTGTTTGGTTTAATACTATTGTTGTTAGCCTTAGCCACAGGGTGTTGTGATCTCCTATTGACCATCATAAATCCTTCACAACAAAAGCCAATTTACAAACATAATGCAGGTTGCACCCTTTAGGTGGGGCAGGGTTATTATACCACCTAATGTTGGTTTGCTGCTTGGGAATGGAAGTTGCAATGACTGCAAAATTTTGCAAAGAATTAGAAGTAATCAATCATTAATTTTTTTCATTGGGGTTTTACTTTTGGTCACTAGAAAATAAGATACTAAGAAGGCACATAATGGTTTTGCTGCTATCCTCTGGTAGTGCTTTGTATGTATGTTTTAAGGCTTTTCGTGGTGCATCGCTTCCCAAAATTCTTACCTTAACACTGTCGAAGTTGTGTCTTAAATTTAACTCTAGTATCATATCTTCATCCCTGTATATCGTCTAAAAATTTCAGCTCAAGGAACTTGAAAAGTTGGGTCCCAGAAAAGGCGTTATCAGCCAATCTGTGAAAGACGTTGTTCAAAGTCTAGTGGATGATGACTTGGTCTCAAAAGACAAGATAGGAACCTCGGTAAGAAATTCTCTAGATGGCAATTGATTTCTTTTAGATGGCATGTATTTTATTTATGATTCATCTATTTTTAAGCAGCTTGCACTGCAATGCAGAATTTTTGTTTATATATTTTATTTGTGATTCACAAGCCTGACTTGGTCTCAAAAAAATTTAGGTCTACTTTTGGAGTCTTCCTAGCTGTGCTGGAAACCAGGTAGAGTAAGAATTTACTTCAAGAATAGATTACAATACAAATGATTTTGTGTATATAGCCTAAAATCATCTTCTCCAATCATCATCATCATAGAACTTTGCTTCGTTAATGCATGCTTTTTTTGTTTAACAGTTAAGAAATGTGTCCAACAAACTTGAGTCAGATCTTCAAAGCAGCAAGAAGCGGCATGTAGAGCTTGTACAGCAATGCGAGTCTTTAAAGAAAGGCCGAGAGGATTCGGTAAGTTGTTGAAATAACTTTCAAACATAGAATAACAACTTATAGGGCATCTTTTGTGACTAAGAGGCTGTTTGGTTGGTTTTCCATTAAGTCCTGTATGGATAAAGCTGCTGTGTGGATTAATACTCTCTATATTGATTGGGAGGGCTTTTTCATAGATGGAAGGAGTGTGTTTTTTAATTGGGAACCGGGAAGGGCAGTTTTGTAAAAATACTTGGCTTTACACATAAAGCTCCCCCATAGAAGCTTACTGAATAAGCCGCTTTCTATATCATTAAGTCACTACCAAATAGTTATCTATAGCTGACTGAATAAGCTGTGAGTTCCATTAAGCTCATTAAGCTGCTAACAAACAGGTCCTAATACTCCTTCACTTTAAACATTTAACAGGATGCACGTGAAGAGGCTTTAAGCGAGCTCAAAGCCATTGAAGAGAAGTATAACAAACTGAAAGTAGGGTCACATTTCGTTCTCCTCATCTTTTTAATGACCAGACAGCATTAAGGCATTGTTTGGCAAAAATAAGCTAGCTTATTTTTTGAGTAATCGTTTGGATGCACATAAGGTAGCTTATAAGTTAGCTTATTGATAAGCTACTTGGAGTAGCTTATGAGAAGTTAACTTATGTTTATAATTGACTATTTTTTCAAGATACCCTTTTTGGTCATTTTACGTGCTCATAAGCTAGCTTTTGCCAAACACAATTTGTTCATCAGGTAGCTTATCAGCTACCAGCTAACTTATAAGTCATCAGTTAGCTTATTAGCCATCAGCTAGTTTGCCAAACATAGCCCAAGTATATGAATGCAGCTGATAATCTAAATTTTCAGGAAGAAATGGGACAGTATGCAGACAATGATCCAGCTACATTTGAAGCAATGAGTAATTAAATAACTACATTTTCTTCTTTTTCTTAATTTTCTTTGTTGGTGTACAATGTCTTTCTTTTGTTGATTTGAGTCCATATACCTATTAAATTTGTATTTATATGCTGAGATTTTTATTATTGATTTCAGAGGATGCTATTAAAGTTGCCCACGATGCAGCTAACAGATGGACAGGTTTGACCTCTTACACGTGAACTTCTAGTTTATTTTAGAACAGCTTTTCAATACCGAGAGTACAAATACAATATATATATATATATAGGTGGAGGTTCAAACAAGAACACCTCCATTTTACGAGAACGCGAGAACACCCTTATCACATGTGATAATACACGAAAGGGGACTTGATGGTGTGCGGATGACGTGCCTTGCTATTTAGGTCGCACCAAAGATCGTTTGCATCTATAATTTAATATCACATATGATGGTTTTGATTGATTATAGTATCACATCAAAGACACCATTATCACATGTGATAATATATGTGATGGAGCTTAGTGGTGTAACAACGACTTGGTCGGTGACCTAGATCACGCCAAAAGTCATCCGCATCTCTGATTTAGTATCACATGTGTATTATATATGATCGAATAATAGTATCACATGTGATTTTCTATAGTAAAAGGGTGTTCTCGCGTTCTCGCAAAATGAAGGTGTTCTCGTTTGAACCCTATTTTATATATATATATAGAGAGAGGAAAGTTCAAATGTGAACTCATTTTTGGTTGTGAACGTGAGGACGAATCTCAGCCACTTATCCGGTCAATGAAGGCGGCTTTGACCTGGTTCCCCTCCTTTAATAATCTCCACCCTCCCATGAATCGCGTCAATCCTCCGTGATCGCGTCCACCATAACCGAAGATGTGTGGCTGAGATTCGTCCTCACGTTCACAACCAAAATTGAGTTCACATTTGAACCTAACCCTATATATATATATATATGGGGTTACACTCCAATTATTCTTATGCAAATATCCTGCAGACAATATTTTCACATTGCGCCAGTGGTGTTCAAACAATTACCCCCAGGCCAAAGAACATCTTGATAAATTGTACAATGAGGTAAATCCCTAATTTCTTTAAAACCCAACTTAAAAAACACAAGTAAATTTACCATTTACCATTTCCCAACTCATTTAGTATCATTCTTATATCTAATACACCTTATAACTGTAAAGAGCTCATAGCCTCAAGGCAGAAATACAAATTGAAGTCTCTTTTAGGATTTAGGGTTGGGTTTTGGTGAGAAGGAGAGTTAAGGTGAGAAGCGTAAGGAATCTCCACCCTTAGATTCACGTTGGAATGAGATGCAGCGAGATGAGGTGAACCGAGATGCACCAGATCAACTCTCTTCTAAAGTGCAATTCAAGGATGGGCATGAGATTAAAAGTGATCAAGGGTTCAGATCTCTTCTTATGCTTCTCACTTAACTCTTCTTCTCACACGATCCTAAGTTTAGGATTTAGGACCGCCCTTTTGGATAGCACTTACCTTTTTGTTGACAAAAATCCCATGAAGGGATGCATTGATGTCATTTTGGCCCTGAAAGGCTGAAATACTTATGCTCACCGAAACTTCTATTTGAATTGATTTTTTTTAACATAAAAAATAAGGCATAGGATCGTGTGAGAAGAAGAGTTAAGTTGAGAAGCGTAAGAAGAGATCTGAGCCCTTGATCACTTTTAATCTTATACCCACCGATGAATTGCGCCTTTGAAGAGAGTTGATCCGGTGCATCTCATCTCGGTGCATCTCATCCTAATGTAGATCCAATAGTAGAGATCTCTTCTTACGCTTCTCATCGGAACCCAACCCTAAAAAATAATAAACTAAAATTTGTGAGAAATATACGGGTTCTCACTTAGGGTCTGGCTTTACATGTGATTCTCAGGTAGGGATAACAGATGATTTCGACTATCTGGAGTTGCCAGCAGTAATTCCTCCTAAGCAAGTTCAAGAACAGATACCAGAAGCCACACAATGAAATCAGTTTCGTAAGTATTTACATAACTGCTACGTATAATATTTCATTACAATAAGCATGAAACTCCTTTAGTATCGTGACATTTAGAAACTAGAAGCCAGATTATAGAATCGAATGCCCAGAAACACCTTTTTGGCCTTCTTTTTTGTTAGTTTATTTTCACATTGTTTTCCTCTAAAGGTGTGGACCATTTTTAACCTCCATATGTTTTATTATATAACTCATTTCATTTAGCAATATTTCGCAATTTTCGTTCCCTAATGGCCTAATCACTTGACCATTTTCTAAGGGGTAGTTTGTCTTAAGAAATGATATCAAATCTCCCTACATATGTGTGGTGTGCAAGTGCAACTTGTATGCCCATAACATTCCATGTTACCATTGCATATGTCCAAAGCAAAGAAACACCCCACATTGATAATGACTAAAGAACCCTATGTATCCATGGCTGTACCCCCCCTCCCCCCCCCCCCCTCTAATAAATAAAATAAAAGATAATAAATAAGTAAATTATCCATTACAGCATACCTGAAATACCCTTTACTCTACATACATGGTTTCCTCATATTTGTGTGAGAATATACAAAATTGCTATATTACTCTCCAAAAAAAAGCCTTTGAGGAGAGAAGGGAGGTTCTAACATATACCGAAGAAAAAAGAATAAGTTCAAGTCTAGCTGATTAGGGACTTTGCCCGCTACAATAGAGATAGACAAGAGTGTTGAGAGTGGGATAAGATGGGTGACGGGGATAAACTAGGGGTGACAATTCTCGACACGACACGAACCCGACACGAAAATAAACAGGTTTGGGTTGAATTTTCTGACCTGTCAACCCGCCAACCCGTTTATTATACGGGTTGTGTTCGGGTTGATGTATATGTTCACAGGTTGACCCACCAACCCGTTTAAACTTATAGATTTTTAACCCACCAACCCGTTAAAAATTATAGATTTTTAACCACCAACCCCGATTAAAATTATAGATTTTCAACCCACCAACCCGTTTAAAATTATAGATTTTTAACCCACCGACCCATTTAAAATTATAGATTTTTTATTTTATTTTATTCTAACCCTAACCTAATCAACAATCACTTAGTCCACGTCTTCGTACTCTCAACCCGCCAACCCGTGAACCCGAGTGTATATGGTTAGGGTTGATCAATGCGACGCAATTAGTTAAATGGGTTGTGTCCGGGTTGAGCCTTTCTGACCCGCCAACCCGCGACCCGTCAACTTGAACACGACACAGTTGCCACCCCTAGGCCAAATAAGTGCAGATTGCCCCAGGGCCGGAGTGACGAGACTTTAAAGTGGTAAAACTCAACTCTGATACTATGTTAAAATATATTACTCTTCAAAATAGCCTTTGATGAGATAAAGAAAGTTCCAACATATACTTAGAAGAACGAGTTCAAATTTAGCTGATGTGGACCCTACCAATCTGAAACTTTTAGTTGATTTTATCTAATAACAAGTGACAAGTAACAATATAAGTAGGAAACTGAAAAATGACACTAGTTAGGCACCCATGTATATGTGCAATAAACATGTCTAGTTATTGAGCTTCGTATAATTTTGTGATTTAATGCATATAGTGGAATAAAGATTTCCTTTTTGTTAGGCAAAAACCATATGTTTGTTTAAGAAAAGATATTTGTTTTTATGCCATAACCCAAGGTTCGATAGAAATGAAGTAGGCCCACCCAATCCAAAAGATAACGATTTTTTTTCACTCCAAAGGGTTTGTTTTTTATAGTGAGAGCATCTCAAATGAACCAGTAAATCACCAAATTTGCTGGTGATTTGTCTCTAACCGACTGTTAAAACCTCAAGTTTTTTTGTCGGTTGTGGAATTTGAATGGCAATAATGCCACGTGGTTTTTTTTTGGAAAATGGTATACTAGTCATTTGCCTATTCTAATCCCTGACAATTTTAAGACTGCTAAAGCATGCATCCCTGAGATAATTCTTGAGTGGCCACAAGTTGTTTACGCCTGGATTCGAACCTCGGGTAGATGAGTTATCTAGTCTAATCCCCCAAGTGGGTTTTCAAACGACAAAAGCCCTGGGCCACCATTTTTCCTAGAAAATCAGCCTCAAACCCTAAATTTAGTGTTTTGTTTGGAGTTTGATTGAAATTGAGTTTTTTCTCTCTTTTTTTGAATGGTAATGAGCATGCCATATTTGGTGTTTTTAGTGTTTTTTTTTTATGCTCTAATATGGTGTAATTTGTCATTTTAGCCTTTAAGAATTTAACAGTCTGTTTGGTACACAAGATTGAAACATGGCGTGTTTCAATGTTTGGCAAACATAGACCTGGGACATAATGGGATTAGGTCGGATAATTTAATGTTTTTTTTGTACGACTATGAAACAAGAATATACCAAAAAAATAGAAGCCAATTTTACCATAAAATGAACTTCTTTTTTTTAGTTGTAATATAGTACAATATATTTTTATTTAAACATGTATAAATGTTTTTTTTAATAAATTATTAAATATGTACTTGACATGTTCTATTTGTAATTTTGATATGGTAAAAAGAAGTTAAACACTTTTGAAGCGTTACATCATTTTAATATTTTGTTTTGTTTATATTAGTTTTATCAAAAATCTAACAGTTTTGTCCGATCTAATCATAGTATTATATATATTTTTCTAGAAAACCTAAAATATGCCAATTGAAATATGATAACTAAAACCATCCCATTAGGTATTGGGTTTAAAAATTAATTATGATTGGTTCCTTTTTTGGTATACAGATTGGATAGGGACATGAAGGGACTGGATTGTACATGATAAAGTTGAACTAACACTTTGTCCTGTGTTTAGTACAACTAGAACATAACTGAACTAAAACACTTACAATGATTAGATTACCCATAAAATATTGTTTATTAATTGCTTTTAATTATATAATAGTTATACAAGATTAAAAAATATATATTCAATTTATTTTGATTTTTTTTTATCCATTTCTTTCATTTAAAAAATAAAATAAAAAATATAGTATTTATAATGTTAATCTACTTTGCTAACTTAAAACACCTTCCTCTTCAAATTTTTAGTATTATGTTAAATATTTTTAATTATTAGTATTAAATTAAATATTTTATTGAAGTATATATATCAAAGTTTTATTATTTATAAAACAAAGAAACATATAATAACTTTGAAGTAATTTACAAAAGTACTTTTAAAATTATTATATTTGTTTTTAATGTCTAAATATATTGAATAGTATAAGAATATTAAATAATAATTCTTAATAATCAATAGTATATATTAAAAATTAGGGGTGAGCGTAATCGGATACTTGATCATTTTCCATGGAACCAGAACCGGAACCGCTAACACCGGTTTCTTATATTTTGGAACCGGAACTGAGTACCGGTTTCAATTTTTTAAGTTTTTTACATTGCATACGGTAAAAATGTAATTATAAATTATAAAATACCGACTTAAAGTAATAAATACAACAAATGGTTAAAAGTAATCTGATAAAAACTAATTATTACATAAATAAACTAGAAAGTTTGAGGTTTTATTTATTATTTATAAATATATAAAATATTTTTTATCTAAAAGTGGCGGGTAGCGGCTACCCAGTGGGTAACGGTTCCAAAAAACTGAGAAACGAAACCGATTCTGATCGGTTCCGTATTTTAGGAACCGGAATCGGAACTGACGGTTTTGAAACGGTTTCAATTACAAAGACCGGTACCCACTTATGATGCTCACCTCTATTAAAAACTAATTAACAATTAATATTAATTAATAATTAAAATTAAGTAATAAGTGATATTAAAATTAATTATAAATTAAAATTAATTTAACAACTGAAAATAATATAAATCATTAATTAATGTTAATATTAATATTAATTAATAGTAATTAATAATTTATAATGGTTTAGTAAAAAAGGTTGGGTTACGAGGATAACATGGTCATTTTATGTTTTGTTCTATGTTATTCCACCTGTCCATGTGGAACAAAAAACCAAGAATAGTCCCATGAAGTTAGGTTTTTATCCAATGCTGTCCAACCTCCTTTTGTCCGATGGCATGCAAAATACAAGAGTATTTATATTTGTCCCGTACTGTCCCATCCAATCCGCATACCAAACACACCCCATAGGATTATAGTCGGTCCTATCGCCACTTAATTAATTACATCGTTGGTTTTAGCCTTTTAGCGAATATACAACTCAAAATGTGTAGCTTTAATACGTTGGTTGACCAATGGGCTAGTGTCACATGATATTTTTTTTTAAATTCTATAATTTGGTCCTAACTGACCCCTTAATTTTTCCTTTGATAACAGGTTATTTACAAGAAAAATTATATTTGATATGAATTAAACGGTTATAACTGGTCACTCTTTAACTGTTCAAAGTATAACCGGTCTTGGTTTGGGTTTGGGCACTAATTGTTTTTGGGGCTTCATATCTAGATCTATTATAATGTATATGAAGATGGAGTTTGATTAAATATTTGAAATCACATTTATAAAAAGGAAAACCTTAAGATGCAAAATGAATGAAGCAAATGCAAAAGTCAATGATATTTGTTTTATGTAACCTCTTAAAACCTAATTAAAATTTATTATAAGTTATCAATTGATTCCCAATCACACAATACAGTCATGCACATGTTATTTCCACATTTATCACGACATAATAATGATGTGATACAATCATTATGTTTGTGCATATCTTTGAAAGGTGAAAAATAGTGTGAGAAGGAGAGTTAAGGTGAGAAACAGAAGAACAGATCTGGACCCTTAGTCATTTTTAATCACAAACCCATCTATAAATCGCGTTTGATGTGAGAGTTTATCTTGTACATCTGATCTGAGTGCATTTCATTCTAATGTGCATTAAAATGTGGAAATCTTTTTTTACGTTTCTCACCTTAACTCTCATTCTCATCTGAACTCAACCCATCTTTGAAATGGAGTTAGATCCTTTTATCAAACACTTATCTTATAAACGCTTATCAAATTAATTATCTTACCAATCACCAGGTGAATATAGAAAGGACTGAGTACCTTATTAGGTAATAGTGAAGACAAAGATTGAGAATCTTGTTAAGTGAATGTGGTTACTCTTTTTTGATAAACGTTTATTGAATGATAAAAGTTTGGTAAATATCTCCTTAAACTTGTTTATGCATATTTTTGAAGTTCCTAATAGTTTTTGATGAAATTGACAAATTTATCATCTTAAATCAAACTAATTATTTATAGTTGTTTGTTTGACAATGAATTATCAAATATACACAGAAATATGTTACTTAGGCTATATTTGGTAAACTAATTAATAAGGTTAGTCATTAGCTGAAAAGTTAATTGTTAATTAATAAGTTAATTGTTAACAGATAAATAAATAGAAAGTATCTGTGGTATAATTAGGATTTTTTTGAAAAAAAAAAGATATAATTAGGACTTCGGTGTTGTTTGTACTGCAACAAGTTCTATAAAAGTAGAGAAAATGAAGAATTTATCGATATTTGTGGTCCAATAGAATCTTTAAATGGTTATTTAAAATAGGAAAAAAAAGATTATTATATATATATTTTTTAATTTAAAAAGTCCTCTAAATTTAATGTGAAAAAGGAGAAATGGTTTTTTATTTTTTCTACCTATTAAATTTTTAGTAATATAGTTTCATATAAAATGCTTTTCTAAAAGTACCATGCATATAAAATTTCAAAATATTTTAATAACATAATTAATATCAAATTTTTTTGAAATAAATAATATGTTAAAGTTGGGTATAAATTTTTTAATTGATAATCATTAATTTTAAAATTTTTATAAAAGAATTGAAAAAAAAAACTCTAAATAACATGAAATAGTATTTTTATCAAATCAGATTTTTTTAATAAGCTACATTGTAAATCATACCCTAAAAGGGATGAGTATAACCGGGTACCCGTCCATTTTTTATGGAATCGGAACTGGACCCAGACCCGGATCCGGCGGTTACTAGAAATCCGGAACCGGATCCGGAACCAATGGGAACCGGTTCCGGTAACGAGTACCCGACTTTAATTTTTTTATTTTTTTTATATTACACATGATTTAAAGTAATAAATACAACAAATGGTCAAAACTAATTCGATAAAACTAATTATTACATAAACAAACTAGAAAGTTTGAGTTTTTTATTTATTATTTATAAATATATAAAATATTTTTTAATTAAAAGTGGCGGGTAACGGGTACCCAGCGGGTAACGGTTCCAAAAAAATGAGAACCGGAACCGGAACCAATCACATCGGTTCCGGTTCCGGAACTGACAGTTTCGAGACAGTTCCGGTTTCAAAGAAGGATACCCGGTTCCAATGGTCATACTACCCTAAAAAATACAATATGAAATCATAACAACTAAACAATATTTTTTTAAAACACATAAAAAAATAAGTCATTTTTATTTGATTATTGAAAGAAGAAAATAATTGACCAACTAAATCATTTGAAATTTGAAAATAAAATAAAATAAAATAAAAATAATAAAATATATTTAAATAAATTACACAACGCCAACGGGCAGTCTGGACAACGGCCAAACCCCATGTGCCAAAGAACCTTTCTCTGTACCCAGCTAAACCCTACCTGCAACCCACTACATGCAATCATTTCCCACCTTACACGTGTCCTCCATCAACGGCCATCATTTTCTCCCCTATTTCCTTAATCCCCTTTCTAATCATCATTAACAACAATAATCCAAATTAGCCGTTTCTTTTCACTCAAAAACAAATTTCAAAAAATAATTAATAAATAAAATAAATAATATTTATTTATTTTGAAAATCTCCATATCTTCGTCCTACCCACGATTCTTTGTCTTCCTATATAAACCTCATAATCTACACCCAAAAACACATCTAGCGATTTTTGAAGAAAATCAACAGGATTTTGTGGTTGAATTCCATCGGATTTTGAAGATGGAAGCTTTGAGAATGTACTTTGTAATGGCGGTTTTTGCTCTTGTAATGTCGCTTCTTCTTCCATCCATGAATGCTCAAAGCTCTGCTCCATCTCCAGCTCCTGCTCCTTCTAACGATGGTACGTTCTTCCTCTTTCTAGATCTGTAACTCTTCTCGCTAACGATTCTCATTTTCTATATATAATATATATACATATATATATATATATATATCGAAATCGGTGAAACGAAAGTTATAAACAGATCTGGATTTGTTTTCGGTTTGATTTACGATCTATATGATGTGATTTAAGATTTGAGAATGACGAGCTGGTGTTTTTTGTTGATTTTGCTTTGATTTACGATCTATAATCGATTTTGATTTTGATTTTGGATTTGATTTTTGGTGATGATTAGGTGCTGCAATTGACCAAGGGGTAGCGTATGTGTTGATGGTGGTTGCGTTGGCTTTGACTTACATTATTCACTAGGTTTTGTTTTCATTTTGGGGATTTTTTCTTCTTCTTCTTCTTCTTCTTCTTCCGATTTGTTTTCAGGATTGATTACTTAATCTGGAATTTCTACTACCTTTTTTTTCTATCTCATTATTTATCATCTGTTTTAACAATTTTTAGGGTTTGTTTTGACATTTTGATTCAAACTCAATTCTTGGTTAATGTAAAGATTCTTTTTGATGTTTCTTTTATGTTCAATGTAATTAGCTGCAAATTTCCCTTTTTTTTCTTTGATGTGTCTCTTTTGAGTATATTTTGCTGCAAGTTGAATGTATTGCATTCAAAGATGACAGAAAGAAAAAGAAATATCCTCTCTTCAAATAGTACTTTTTTTATATAATAATTGTAATTGTTTTTTTATTAAAAAAGTAGTTACTATTAAAATGTGTCAGGTTAGATGAATCTCTTAACATTTATTTGTTTATTTTTCACATATTTATTCAGATATGAATTATTGAAAAGTCTTTCTTATGATATTTATAGTCTTTTCATTCAAATAGACTGTACATAATTCACATGTTAAATATATTACATACAAGTCTTTTCATTAAAATGAAAATATGAACTCAAATTTAGTTGTGAATATAATGATAAAGGATAATGCAATATGTGTGTTATTTAGTTTGAATATATTCCGACAACAAGACTGAATGTTGTGTTATCCGGACTGCATGTTGTGTTATTCACTTTGAATGCGTGTGCTATTCATACTGTGTATGAACTTCACTTTTATTTTTATTATTCAAACTGAATGAACACATGATGTGTTCTTTTCTTTTCTCATGTTCGCAACCAAATTTGAGTTTGCATTTATACATTCATTTATGGAGGTGTTTGGGATTGCTTATTTAAAACAATTTATAACTTTTACTCAAAAGTGTTTATCAACTTATAAGTTAGGAGCTCCTTACTTCTTAAAAAACTCCTTATCACCGGTTTGGCACCGGTATAAGCTGTTTTGCCAAACACTCAAACATGCTTATCACCAGTGCCTTACCGGAATAAGTTAATAAGTTGTTTTTATAACCAATCCCAAACACCCCCTATATAGGTTTTGGATCACTCTTGATTTGTTTTTATAAAACCGTTTTTCAATTTTAATCTTTTTTGCTTGTTAAATGTAAAATATATCCAAAATTGACTTATTTTAGACAAATGGTCCTATACATAAGTCATTGGTTATTTTAAAATCGAGTTAGACATTGTTTGCCAAAAATAAGGTAACTTATAAGTCACCTTATAAGGTACCTTATTTTTAGTGTAGTTATTTGGATGATCATAAATTAACTTACAAGGTACCTTATTGATAAGTTAATAAAAGTAAGATTTTGACAAGCTATTTTATAAATCATAAATCATAAGGTACCTTGTTAGCTACTTTTGCCAAATATTAGCTTAAAAGTCAAGAGAATATAAAAAATAAGCTTTGATATTTATGTATTTTAAGAAAATTATTAGGCAGTTCGTCCCTATTTTAAATGCAAAAAAACATATATAATTATTATGAACTTGTATCTTTTGGGACATATTGAATCCAACACATTACACTTGAAAGGAACTTTGATACCAATTGTTATGCTCCATTTAAAATTGTTGCAAGTAGTATTTTATTGTAAATTTTTACTTGTAAGTTATAAATAAGAACTACTACATACTTTTCGTTGAAAAAATATGAAATTTATGCTTCATAAAAATAGAATTTGCAAATGATGTTTGAACATATTTTTATTAATTTTTATAATGGGTTAAAGAAACCCCAAAATTTTGACATGGCATTAATGTGGTCAGGTTTAAAAGTTTAACCCTCAAACCATAAATCAAACCAAGCAATTTGACAGTAACAGTATCTTTAACAGTATTTTTAAAATGAATAAAATAGAGATTTTAGAGATTTTGAGCATTGTTTTTGCTCCAACAGCAAAACATGAAAGAGATTATAAAAATCTTTAAATTTGGAGAATTTTGAGACATCTTTAAAAATGAATAACATGAGAGATAAATTATTTTTTATTATGTTCCATCAATAAGAAAAATGAAATTAAATATTTAGATAAGATAAATAATATTTTATTAGAAATACATAATATTTTATTAATATAATGAATTGTAATCTTCAAAATGGAGATGCTGTTGGAGTTAGAATGTAATATTTCTTAGAGATTTTTGATTTTGAATCTCTATTTTAGATAAAGTTATAGAGATGCTGTTGGAGATGCTCTAAGTAATTAAAACGAACCACAAAAATGCATTATTGTCTAACCGATTTAGACGTTTTGGACATATTATGGATTTTAAAACTAAAATAAATAAACTTTTATATCCGAAATGAAATTTTACGAACATAACGTTATTAATTATATCAAATTAAGAAAAAAAAACATCTGTCTTAAAAATAAATAAAACCAATGAGAAAGTTGAAAAAATGTTATATAAATCGCTAACAATGGTTGGAACACACACATAAATGCGAAGTCAAAACTAAAACTTTCTTCTCTTAGACCATAAAATTGGTCATATGACTATTATGACATGTAAACTTTATATAAATCCATATATGTGTATTTTGGTGCTCGATTCAATCCAAATCACTAAAAAGAATGTTTAAACTGTAGACCGGACCGTTTGAGTATTTAGCTGACTGGATTGGACCAGACCACCATACAACCAAAAAATTGTCAGTCTGATTTTAATTGGTTCGACCGGTTTGAACTTTTCGAAGGTTTTCTTTAACACCCTTGATGTTATATCAAAAGTAAAAGTTGGGGTGAACTTGGTACGATATCGAGCTTTTTCCTTCAATCTAACGAATAACAACTGTACTTGGTACAATTTTTTTTGCTTGGTATTGATTTTGTACCAAGTTTAAACTATATGTATAAAAGCTTGTCAGTTTGTCCGATTGGTTTGAGTTTGGGATCCAAACATCAAAAGTGGCTGGAGGTCCCAGGTGCGAATCCAATGAGTAATAAAATTTCCTCTGTGGTCTCGGAAGTTCAAATGCGGTGTCTCTGGGCTAACCACAAGCGATTGGTCGTCCTGAGATTAGTCGGCTTGCATAGCAGGTTGGATATGCAGTATAATAAAATATATAACAAAAACTTGTCATTTCATTCAAATTAGGGTTTCCATGTAACACAAGTGATGTTTAAGGGTTTCTAATGACAAGAAATAAACTTGTTAACACTCAAATGTTCGAATAAACCGTTAAAATTACAGTATTTACTATTTAATATATAAAAAAAACTCATAAATAATTAAATAAGTCGGTATCATGGTACTGTTATAAAACACAACTTCCAATATCATGCATCAATCAAGTTTGCATATTTGATATGATATTACCAACCGACTTTAATTAGTACATATTTAATTTATACGGTTTGTACTAATATTAATTTGATGCAAAATTGTCACCCCTAACGTTAAATAAAAAGTTATAAAATACCCAGTTTATTAATATAATTTGTTTAATTCAAAATTACATACAAGATACAACTAAACTGTTACAGTAAGGCGTAGAATCGTGTAAGAAATTGATTTAATGGTGAAAGTCGTGAGAAGTGGATCTGAAACATTGAATTGCACTTTATAAAGAAATTGATTAGGTGCATCTCGATGCATCTTATCTCGTTTATAAGGAAATTGATCAGGTCCATTTTTCATTCAAAGGTGAATAATCACTGCTCACCATATATAACACTTCTCATCGGAACCCAATCCTAGTAATTGTTGTATATTTGATACTTTTATAGGGGGCGGGTTCAAATAATAACTCAAATTTGGTTGTGAACATAAAAACAAATGAGAGCGCGTCACATGTCATATTCAGACAGAAATAATCAAAGAAATATTCAGACTGAATAATACTGAATTTAATGTATACTCAGTATGAATAATGCTTATTGAGACTGAATAAACACTACATTCAGTTTTATTCAGTCTGAATAATTCTTTGATTATTCAGTCTGAATAATTTACATTCAGACACGTGTCACACTCTTATTTGTCCTCACGTTCACAACCAAATTTGAATTAGCATATGAAATTTCCACCAGTTGTATATATTACATAATTTTGTAAAAGAATTTACCTAAATTTTTCATAAGATCGTGTGTATATATAAAAATGTTTCCCTATAATAGATATATATACATATATGGAAAGTGACATTGATTTTGGGGATTAAAAATCACAATCGAATTCCATTCAAAATCAATTATGGTTATGGAGGACACCACTACCACTACCACTACTCCTCCGCCGATTCAAACCATTGGAGTTCCGTCACCGCCACCACCGCCGCCGCCACCGTCGCCTCCCTCTAACTCTTCGCCGGAGTTGCTTGATTGCAATCATCATCAGAAGTTGTGCAGCTGGAATTCATGTTTTTCGAACAAATTCAAAGTGTTTATTGGATGTATGGATTCATCATCGGAAGATTTGGAATTGGAGATGAAGAACGATGATCAATTTGTAGCAGAGCCGGTGAGAATGCAGTCGCCTAATTATTACAGCCACATGAATCATGAAGAACGTGACGAAAACCTTAAATCCGCCATTGATTACTGTAAACATTCCACTAACTGAAAGCATCTCTCTCGTCAGTAAGCATTTTCAACAACAACTATGATATTTTCAAAATTTTAGACATTTGGGAAATAGTTAGAAACTTTTGAGATTTGGAAATAGATTGCACCAAGAGTTATGTTAAATTTTTATTTAAAATAGAAGAAAAAAGAAGGCTCCAAAACTAATATATATATATATATATATATATAGAGAGAGAGAGAGGCGGGTTCATATGAGCACGGTACCAATTTTTGGTCAATCATTTTGTACATGAAATTTTTCATGTACAAAATCATATGTGATTTTGTAAGCATAAAAAATGACACGTGCGACTTTTCCTGTGAGCAAGTCACAGAAAAAGTCGCGGCTAATCATATATGATTTTGTACGTGAATCATATGTGATTTTGTATATGAAAAGTTTCATGTACAAAATGATTGGCAGATGATTGTCCTTGCATTCTTGTAAATTGTTACCGTCCTCGTATAATCCCTCCTATATATATATATATATATATCTATACTATATATATATAAGCATGCTAAACGGTTGGAGTTGGAATCTTAAGAGGTACAAACATTTATGCATGAGGTACAACACTTAAAAGCATCAAATTCTTCCACCAACCTCCCCTATCTATATAGTTTTATAAATTAAATTATTTTTAAAATTTAAGTTATACTTTACATCCTTATAATTAGTTATTTAATTTCTTTTATATCCCTTACTTTTTCATTTTTCATTTTATACCTTTACTATATTAACCTAAATAATTTATATGAATCAAAAGACAATTAAAAAATAAGTTTCTATTTTTACAAATTATACCATTATAATCGTGTCGTCAATACCTTCAAAATAAGCACAATATTGAATATTTTTCGATTTAATGATATTATTATATACATGAATACGTTTCGGGTTATTTTAAAAAAATGTACATTTTATGTCCTATAGTTATTTATTTAATTTCTTTACCTTTTTATTTTACACATTTATCAATACTAGAGTTATTTTTAAAAAATGTACATTTTATACCTTATAGTTATTTATTTAATTTTTTTATCTTTTATTTTACATCATTATCTATACTATAATTAGTTTTTAAATTGGGAAAATTATTGTTTTAACCATTTTAGAAAATTATATACCCAAATTATCCAAAATCTCTCCCAACTTACCAAAATAACCAAAATTTTGAATAAAGCATTTCATATCATACGAATTAACTTTTCCATTTCGTATGGAATCTCACACACACACACCATTTCGTATGGAAAGTGTGTGTGTGTATAAAGGCATTTCATATCATATGAAATGGAAAGTGTGTGTGTGTGTATAAAGGCATTTCATATCATATGAAATGGAAAGTGTGTGTGTGTATAAAGGCATTTCATATCCACACGAAATGGTGTGTGTGTGTGTATATGTATAAAGGCATTTCATATCATATGAAATGGTGTGTGTGTATAAAGGCATTTCGTATCATATGAAATGGAAAGTGTGTGTGTATAAAGGCATTTCATATCATATGAAATGGAAAGTGTGTGTGTGTT
The DNA here is from genome assembly GCA_036898165.1 of Silybum marianum. NCBI lineage: Eukaryota > Viridiplantae > Streptophyta > Magnoliopsida > Asterales > Asteraceae > Silybum > Silybum marianum. Next base: position 2,541,979 of record CM072534.1, read on the forward strand.
AATGCCATTTCGTATCCATACGAAATGGTGTGTGTGTATATGTATAAAGACATTTCATATCATATGAAATGGTGTGTGTGTGTATAAAGGCATTTCATATCATATGAAATGGAAAGTGTGTGTGTGTATAAAGGCATTTCATATCATATGAAATGGAAAGTGTGTGTGTGTGTGTGAGATTCCATACGAAATGGAAAGTGTGTGTGTGTATAAAGCTATTTCGTATGGATACGAAATGGTGTGTGTGTGTGAGATTTCATACGAAATGGAAAGTGTGTGTGTGTGTGTATAAAGACATTTCATATCCATACGAAATGGAAAATGTGTGTGTGTGTATAAAGGCATTTCATATGCATACGAAATAGTGTGTGTGTGTGTGAGATTCCCTAGGAAATGGAAAGTGTGTGTGTGTATAAAGCCATTTCGTATGGATACGAAATGGTGTGTGTGTGTGTGTGTGAGATTCCATACAAAATGGAAAGTGTGTGTGTGTGGATAAAGCCATTTCGTATGGATACGAAATGGTGTGTGTGTGTGTGTGAGAGAGATTCCATACGAAATGGAAAAGTTAATTCGTATGATATGAAATGCTTTATTCAAAATTTTGGTAAGTTGGGAGAGATTTTGGATATTTTGGGTATATAATTTTCTGAAATGGTTAAAACAATAATTTTCCCTTTTAAATTTCATTCATATCCCTTACTATTTTATTTTTTATTTTACACCGTATCAAATTAAAATAAATAATGGTAAATCAAATTACATTAAGAAAAATATGTTTCTATTTTTACAAATTGTATCATTGTAATCGTCTTGTTAATACCTTTGAAATGAGCCAATATTGAATATATTTGGACTTAATTATATTAGCAAATAACATGAATATGTAGTGAATTGTTTTTAAAACTTATAGTTTATAAATTATAGTTACTTAATTAACTTTTTTATCTTTACTTTTTTATATGGGCTTATAAAAACAACTTATTGACTTATTCCGGTGTGGCACCGGTAATAAGTCGTTTTGAGTGTTTGGGTAAAACAACTTATCCGGTGCCAAACCGGTAATAAGTCATTTTTTAAGAAGTAAAAAGTTTTAACTTATCAACTTTTCATAAGTGCATTTCCACACCGGTAATAAGTTGTAAGTCAATAAGCTCATCCAAAACCCCCTAACACCATTTTAGTATTAATATATATAATCGTATGTTAACTAAAACATATTTAATAATTAAAAACGTTTTCTTTTATAAACTATACAGTTATAGTAGTCTTCTTCAATACCTTAAAAGAGCTCAATATCGATATTTTTGGATTTAATAATAATATTAAAAATGATAAATATGTATCGAGTTATTAATTTTTCATTTTTAATTTTCATTTTACACATTTATCTATCTATATCTATATCTATATCTATATTAATACATTTTACACATTTATCTTGTTTCCTAAAAATCAATTAATAATAAAATTTTATTTTATTTCAAAACCTATACCAAACACAAACAAAATTTCCAATTTTTTAAAGAAGTCGTCAAATCAAATGGGTCTTAAATGTATCACTTTGTTCTTTTTATATTACGATTGTTCTTGAGTTTTGTAAAAATAATGAATGTGGCTTTATAAGTTCAAACGATAGACAAGTTGATATCTTGAAAAAGTCTGAAAGTTCTAAATTTAATGTTGATGAAATATTTAAATTCCGTTGCTTTGCAGCGGGTACGTCTTCTAGTATATATATAGGAGGGATCATACAAGAACAACCCCTCTTTAATAAGATATGATTTTTTAATGTGTGGGACCCACATCATATGTGGTCCACAAAATGTTCCTTTGTTCCTTTAAGTTTACAAAGTTCTCATTTGAACCTTCATCTCTCTCTCTCTCTCTCTCTCTCTCTCTATATATATATATATATATATATATAGGGCGGGTTCAAATGAGAACTCAAATTTGGTTGTGAATGTGAGAACAAATGAGAGCGCGACACGTGTAATATTCAGACCGAATAATCAAAGAAATATTCAGACCGAATAAAACCAAAACCTAAATATAGTGTTTATTCAGCCTGAATAAACACTATATTCAGTTTTATTCAGTCTGAATATTTCTTTGATTATTCAGTCTGAATAATACTACATTCAGACACGTGTTGCACTCTCATTTGTCCTCACGTTCACAACCAAATTTGAGTTCGCATTTGAACTTTCCTCTATATATATATATATATATATATATATACATAAATGTATAGAATATGTTATTTGGGTTGGGTTCCGATGGGAAGGAGAGTTAAGATGAGAAACGTAGGAAAATATCTCCACTTTTGGATGCATGTTAGGATGAGATACATCGAGATAAGGTGCACCGACATGCATCAGATCAACTCCCTTCTAATGTGTAATTCATGGATGTGCATGAGATAAAAACTGACCAAAAGTTCAAATCTCTTTTTAAGCTGCTCACCATAACTCTTTGTCATTACCTCAATTTTTGTGTCACTATCATTTGAAAAATTAATTAAAATAGTCATTTTTCGTCATTGTTACACCTCTTAGCCACTTTCTTCCAAGATTTATAGAAAAAATCATAGGTCCGCAGAAAGTCATGTTCGTAATTACAGAGAGGTAAAAGTGTACAAAAAAGAAGTTTCTGAGCTAAGTCCGCAATTACAGAGACCAAATATGTAAAAATTGGAAAACGCATCCACAATTGTCGACCTAGCACAAAAGTTACATATTTGGTCCTTCAAATTGCGTACCTAGTTTAGAAACTTTTAGCCCAACGCAATTATGAAACTGACTTTTTGTGAACCTATGACTATTTTTATAAATTTTAAGAAAAAATAACTAAGAGATAAAAATACAAATTAAAATGACTATTTTAATTAATTTACGTATTATTTTGTTAGTTTTAAATATATTTGTCGACTTACTAATATTATTGATGTTAAAGAAAATAAGTTTTAGAGTATCTCAAAATACTTTAAAATATAGAATTTAATTATTTTGACCATTTTAGAAAAATCATTTATCAAAATAACAATTTTCTTTCTGAGTTGACTAAAATGACCAAAAGCTAATCGAAATACATACGGATGATCGAGTTGTCTAAAACCTCCGCTCCAAATACTCTAAAACCTCCGCCACACCTTCAAAACCTCCGCCACACCTCAAAATCCTCCGCCAAATTAATTTACCAAATATTATTTACATTTTCTACCCTTAAAGTTAGTTAATAAATCACTTTAGGTACTTTACTTTTTAATTTTTCATTTTACACCCTTATCACATTAACACACATACTCGTATATCAATTAAAATACGTCTAAAAATTACGTTTTTATTTTAACAAACTATGCCATTATAATCGTCTCGATAATACCTTCGAAATAAGCCCAATATTGAATATTTTTCGACTTAATTATATACTTTTAAAGCCAATTATCCTGTTAATCGGTGAATATGAATATTTTTCACAAAATTCGGAATATTAGTTAAAATATAATGTTATTTTTTTTTGTAAGTTGATATTCTTTTTCGGCTATTAAAATATTATATTAAGGCTGACAAATTTACTCATGAAAGGTCTTGAAGAAGGAGAGCATGAAAATATTCTGTATTTTATTTATGTAGTCCCCTCGTACTGTGTATATATCATTGATTCAAAATGGGTTAATTATAGTATATATTGTAATAACCTTAAGAACCGATGCATTATATATTATTTTACATGAATATTAATTTATATGGTTTTTATTATAGAAATGAGAAGAACACAAAAGTAGTACAAATTCACTATAATTTATATCTTATTTCTTTATACATCCATAATATTATATTTTGTCGTTAAAAAATAATAACATTATATTTTTATTAATATTCAATATCGGGCTCATTTCGAAGGTATTGTCGAAACGATTATAATGGTGTAGCTTGTTAAAATAAAAACGTAATTTTTAGACGTATTTTAATTGATATACGAGTATGTGTGTTAATGTGATAAGGGTGTAAAATGAAAAATTAAAAAGTAAAGTACCTAAAGTGATTTATTAACTAACTTTTAAGGGTAGAAAATGTAAATAAAAAATTGGTAAATTAATTTGGCGGAGGATTTGGAGGTGTGGAAGGTTTTGGAGGTGTGGCGGAGGTTTTAGAGTATTTGGGGTGGAGGTTTTAGGCAACTCGATCATCGGTATGTTTTAGGCAACTCAGAATAATTAAATGGTTATTTTGATAAATGATCAACTCAGAATGAAAATGATTATTTTGATAAATGATCAACTCAGAATGAAAATGATTATTTTGATAAATGATTTTTCTAAAATTGTCAAAATAATTAAATTCCCTTTAAAATATATCCTATTCGTCATTTAAAATAGAGGAACTTAGCAAAAATATCATTTAATTAATTGATATATGTAATAATTATATATTTCTAAATTTAATTAATTGATATAGGTAATAATTATACATTTCTAAAATTATATGTCATTTTTATCGTAAATGCATTTTGGGACATAATTAGTATAAAACTAACTGAATTCATGTTAGACTACACACGTATAGGTCTATTTAGAACATCTGAAATAGAGTGACAATTTAAAGAACCTCAAACAATTATTGCTACATTATTACAATGTCTACAAAACAATTACCTATACAAGTTTATACGGCTGTAAATGAACAGAACGTTCAACGAATCGTTCGTTTATGTTCGTTTGTTTAATAAACGAACGAACATAACACAATTTTTTGTTCATTTAATTAAATGAACGAACGTGAACAATGAGCTCGTTCGTTCATTTACTTTTGTTTATATATAAAAATATATTTATATATTATGACATTAATTTGCAAAATCATTAATTAAATTAATTTTTTAGAATTTCTTTTTCTATCCCTCCTAAGCTAACCCGATTTTCCATTTTGTTCGTCTATGTTCATATATATTTGTTCGATTACGTTCGTTTATCTTCATTTATGTTCGTTCGTTTAAGTTTGTTTAACAGCTTGACAAACGAACATGAACAAGTCAATTTTCTTAATGAATGAACAAGAACACAAAAAATATCGTTCGTTTAACTTTCGAGTTTGTTCATTTGTTTGGTTATGTTAAATGAACGAACACGAACAAGCCTCCGTTCGTGTTCGTTCGGTTCATTTACAGCCCTCAAATTTATGGTTCATTATATTTATGATCTCATCTTTTTCACCATCAACTTTTAATTAATTAAACCTTTTAAAACAATAGTTACATAACTTAAGTATAATCAAATTTGGCTATTTGCCAACATAAGAACTTCGAGTTTTTAGACCATTTTCAAACCAACCGTTAAAAATGATATGTCAATAGGACACTAAAAAAATCCAAATCCAATCATACATTAAAAAAAACGGCTTAACCACAAGGGTTGTACTTGTATAGTGGTTGAGAACGAAGAAGGATGTAGTGGATGTCTTCAGTTTAAATCCAAACGCCAATAACAATTATTGTAATTGAGTTTATAAAAGCTGATTTTTTATGGTCATAATTTATCGAAATTAGTCTAGACGTTAAAGGAAACACCCATAAAAAACATTTTTAATATTATAAAATTTATCGATAATATTTTAAATTTTATATTGGGACATAAATATAGCCAATATAATGTTATTTTTAAATTTTTGCCCATTAAATTTTATTTTGTTAAAAGTTTTTTGATTATAAATATAGCCAATACTTTATGTCTCAGTGGGCAGATAAGTTGCAATCAATAGTCTTTTTTTATGTCTCAGTTGGTTTTCCATTAAACATTGTATGAATAAAGTTGTAGATTAATCCGTCAATTTTGGAAGGCATTTGTGTGGGAGAGATGATTTTTTAATTCAGAGAGACAAGTTTGAAAGAAAAAAAAAACGTTCGATTTCTACATAAATTTCTCCTCTAAAAATTTACCAAAAAGTCATTTTAATGTCATTAAGCCACTACTAAAAAATCATTTATAGCTAAATGAATAAGTTGCTAATCCCATTTAACCCGTTAAATGGCTAACAAACAAACCCTAAATCTAAATCAATCTATCTCACCCTCTTGGCTTTTAAACCCTAAATCTAAATCAATCTATCTCGACTACTTGGCTTTTAAACCCTAAAGAGAGAAATTTACATATCAAATAGAATCCAACTTTGATTTCAAGCAACATTGAGTCATTCAGAATTTGAATGATTAATAGATACTAAAAAGTGCAATCATTCAAACTAAAAAAATGCCTGAAATACCATCAAGTAATAATTTTGGAAGCATTTTTTGGTTTCCATAATCCATTGTAAGTCTAATGGTTACTTTCCATAATCAAAGATACCTGTATTTCTATTGCATATAAAGCTTCTTTCCAGCAGAAAAGTGCACCAAAAAACAAGATTTGGGCAAAATAGTGTCTTCTGTTACACTATTTAAACAATAACCATGGCCGGTTTATTATAGTTCAAGAATTCGAACACTCAATCACATATTCAAACTAAGGGTGGGTTCAAATAAGAACTCAAATTTGGTTGTAAACGTAAGGACAAATGAGAGTGCGACAACGCGTCCCATTTAAAGAAATATTCAGACTAAATATAATATTTACTCGGTCTGAATATACAAAGAAATAATCAAACCAAATATAGTATTTATTCGGTCTGAATAATGCTTTATTTAGTCTGAATATGTCCTCACGTTCACAACCAAATTTGAGTTCGCATTTAAACTTTCCCCATTCAAACTAATACCAGTTGTTATGCAAGTGCTAAAGATCTACAATATCCTTCAACTAGCATATGTTTCATATTCTAACATCATATATATATAACTCAATATGCAAAAAAACACTAAACACTTAATAATCTTAAGCTACATTAATAATAACATGTAGATCATTATAACTTCAAGAAAAATGCTATTAAATATCAAATTCAAAAAACCATTAAAAAGAACTTCAGATTATAGTAGAAAAGGTGTGATGGTCATAATCAACATTTGTCTAAATAACATGATTGAAATCTAAAATCAATTCCAATAAAACTAAGCTTACAAAATTACATACTCCTTCAGCTTACTTCTCAGATGAGTTTGGTCCCCTCTTCTTTCCAAAACCAACAACTGCAAAAAGAAACAAAAAGAGAATTATCAAGAATTGATCCCATAACATGAAGAAAAAAAAAGCAAATCTTTCTCCCAATTGTTCATATGAACTGGCATTAACTATAATATCAATTATATCAACAATTTAAGATCAACAAGATCAATAAACTGCTTCTATTAACAAGATAATATCAGAGATTTGAGATCAACAAGATAATATCAACAATTTGAGATCAACAAGATCAATAAACTGCTTCTATGAAGAAGATAATATCAACAATTTGAGATCAAAATTGATTAAATTTCTTCAAATTTTTAAAACTCAATTAAAAAACAATCGTAATTTAAGCTCAACAAGATCAATAAACTGCTTCTATCAACAAGATAATATCGACAATTTGAGATCAACAAGATAATATCAACAATTTGAGATCAACAAGATCAATAAACTGCTTCTATTAACAAGATCATATCAACAATTTGAGATCCACAAGATCATTAAACTGCTTCTATGAACAAGATAATATCAACAATTTGAGATCAAAAATGATTAAAATTCTTCAAATTTTAAAAACTCAATTAAAAAACAATTGTAATTTAAGCTCAACAAGATCAATAAACTGCTTCTATCAACAAGATAATATCAACAATTTGAGATCAATAAGATCATTAAACTGCTTCTATCAACAAGATAATATCTACAATTTGAGATCAAAATTGATTGAAATTCTTCAAATTTTAAAAACTCAATTGAAAAACAATCGTACGTAGATCCGTTCACGCAAATGAAATAACGGAATAATAAACTTACCGGCGGTGACAAAACGGCGGTTGTACTGAATACGTTTGTGAGCACGGCCGCGAGGCTGCTTCTTCTTGTCTTGCTTTGCTACCTTAGGAGTTTGACCTCTCACTTTACCGGCACGAGCCAATGATCCGTGAACCTTTCCTGTGATCAAATCAAAATAATAACGAATTTCAATTTAGTTAAGATCGAGATTTTAGCTATGAAACATACAAAAAATACAGAAATCTTATCGATAAGAAGGTATTGCAAGCGATGAACTCACCCATTTTGAACTTGGCGTCCTTTGCTGCTTTCTGATTTCGCTTCGATTGGTTGGATTGCAAAGAGAGCAGAGACGATGGTATTTTAGGGTTAGGGTTAGGGTTTTGGAAAACTTATATATGAGCAGGGTTGATTAACGGGCCGTTTTGGGCCAAAAATTATTGGATTGGATCACATGGAAATTGTATGGGCCTGGTGGGCTTGAATATTTGAATCCATAACCCAAATCCATATAAATTAACATGCAATTTTTTTTGTTATTTTATTTAGAGGCAAACATCGTGTAATAAGTAAAGTTAGAGTGAAAAACGTAAAAAAAAATCTAAAACTTCGATTACCTTAATCCCATGACTATCCTGAATTGTGTTTTAGTCTTTTAAAAGAAAATTGATCTGGTCCACTTCGGTGCAGCTTATCAGTATTGACATTTGTTTGGGTAAAATTGGTATTAACAACATTTAATTTAAGATTGATCCAAAGGTGAATATCTGTTTTTACGCTTCTCACCATAATTTCTTTCTTACTGTAAACCCAACCCTATTTTTGATTGTGTATCATAATAATTAATAAGGTAGGGTAATCGGTAAATGGGTAGCCTTCAAAGTAAGAGAACGGCTAAGTTTTTTTTTTATATTCTCATAAAATAACCACTTAAATTGTTAAAGGAGTTCGTTGTTGACAAATTGACACGTGTCATGCTGTTATTAATTAAAGATTTCAAAAGTTCGTCAAAAAACTTTTTATTTGGAGATTTATATGGATATCTACGTATATTTTTTAAGAAAGTGGATCACAATGTAACGTTAACGAGAAAATCATCAATAACCAATTATCTTCACGGCTTAGTTGGTCATTTTGTATGGATATTATGAAACTATTTTATATATTTTTTATGTATTTTGGTCAAGTTTTTTCTTTGTATTATCTTGGTCTCCACTTTTTTTATGCATTGTGGTAATTTTTCACATTTTTAATGTATTTTGATTTATTTTTCAATTTTTGTTGTATTATTGTCATTTTTTTATTACAAAGCAATCATAAGAGATTATGTTTTTTCGTATACTTGGATTTTATTAAAACTACGGCTTTCGATTTTTATGGTTGTAATTTATTGTTTTTTTTCTTTCTTTCATGTAGTTTACAATTTATTGTTGTTTTCATCATTCATACTCAATGATAAGGTAGTGACGGAGTTAGGCTCATAAACGAAAACAACAATAAATTGCAAGTCACAAGGACAAATACCAAAATTTTGAAAAACACATAAACAAAATTTGCAAATTTTAACAAACCATAAGGATGAAATTTGTAGTTTACTTAAGTAACTGGGTGGTGTTTGTTTCATTGAAATCCAATAGAATATGAAAAAAAATAGAATGGTTAATTTCATTGACCAAATTTTATTTATCCATTTGGTTCATTGGGTTATACCGAAACAATTACACTTCCTTTATCGGTTTATCCCATCTCTTAAGAAAACCTATTATACCCTTATATTTATTCCATCCCACCACCTATAAGCCCCCTCTATATAGTCGTTGCCACCATCTCCACCATCACCATTATCGTTACCACTGTCTCTACCACCACCATTATCGTTACCATTGTTGTTTTCACCCAACCGCTATTACCACTGTCGCCTTTCACCCCCACCACAAACGTTATTGGCACTACCACCACTGCCGCCACCGCCACCATTATCATCACTGTCACTACTACCACCACTACCATCGACACCACTACTGGTTCCTCTCTACCACCGCTGTTATATTCATCGAACTAGACAGATAGGTTTCTTTTCAATTTCTACTAATCAAACCATTATCAAACATGATTAAATTTCATTCCAATCCGTTTAACAGATTCATATTCCAAGGGATTTCATTCCATACACAACACATACTTCATTTCAAACAGATTTCATAATGTGAACCAAATGATCATCGTAATTTTACAGAAATCCAATTGTAGTTTACACAAGTTTTATCTTGGTGGGCTTTGACCCGATAATTTTGGCCCAATAGAGCTTCCGGCCCATAAATAAGTATTGGGAATTTGATTCCACATCTTATCCACAAACCCCTTGACGATGGTTTGAAGTTTTGATAAACCCTAAAACCCCAAATTATCTCACCATGAATGTACTTCAATCAAGCACAATTCAATTCCCCCAAATCTTCAATTCAACAATTACCAAATTCAACCATCAAAATACATTTCCAAGCGTTATAAATTTCATCAATTTACGTTCCAGATGCAGCAGTCCATGCAAATTATTGGTTAAAGTTGATGAAGGCCGACGACCAATATCGACTGATTTCCTGACTCATATTAAGGAACTCGAAGACGATGAAGAGGAACTTAATGATGATGATATGGCTGATATTGATTGGGATAAAGTGGAAAAAGAATTCTCTGTTCGGTCTAAACGAGAAGAAGAAGATATGAATTATGAAAGGGATCCTGAATTTGCTGAAATTTTGGGAACTTCTCTTGATGATCCAGCTAAAGCAAAGGATAAAGTAAGCACAACCATGGCTAGAAATTGCTTCAAAAATTTTCATTTTCATTTTCCAAAGGCAAAATTCATATGAATGTTATTCAGAAGAAATCATTTGAAATCTAAACATGTTAGCTGAGATTGTTAAAGCTTCTGTTCATGGAAAACCTCAAATTCAATAATATTTACAGTATGATTGTTAAAGCTTTACGGAACGAAGATTCTACTTTGAAACTTGTTGTGTTTGCTAGTTTGTTTAACTTTCATTGAAATTAGAATACAGAAGTTGTAGAATTTGAGGATGTATGCTAAGTGTTTGTTGAAATGCCAGATAGCAGAGAGGCTGAAGAGGAAAAAGGACAAGATACTGCAGCGTAAAACCGGTTCAGCAACACCCATGAGTGTGACTTTTAACAAGTAAGCTTAAAGGAATTTCTGGACATTTTATTGTGTTTATGACTCATAAAGGTTGAATGGGTTTCTTGATTATGTCCAAACGCTAAAATATGCAAAGTGAATTTGGAAAATCTCATATGATTAGTTTGGGAAAAAAATTATGACTATAATGGCTAAAATAGCTCATTATGGCATGTTTTGGTGAATATTTACATTCGAGACCTTTTCATCTTAATTCCTCCGAACTTGAGGGCCATGATTACATATCTATTTAGCGTCATATTGCATAAATGGAATACACAAAATGTAAATATTAAATTTTAAAAAACGAATCATAATTGAGTTAGTAGGTGGGAATTGTTAGTTTGGACGAGAGTTTATGTTTATCATACTTTTAGCAATTGTAAAAGAGTATAAATAAGGGGGAAGGGGTATCAAGAGGGACATATAGAGTTTTATTAACACGAATTGGGCGCGGGCCTTTTGGAAAGAACCCGATCTCTCGAAAATCAGATAAATATTGATGTAATCATTCCTATTGTAGTGGAATCATCCGATTTCTTGTAAAATTACATTTCTGAATCACTTGTTACTCAGGAGGGATGATCTTTTCACAGTTAACATTTCACTTTGTGAGTTATATTTATATGGTTTGAGAAGATATGAAAATATGATTTTGGGTTTGTATCATGGTTTTAAATGTGTGTGTGTGTGTATATATATATTTGTGTAGTATATATTTTTCCGCTCGGGGCTTATGCTTCAGACCGCCTTGAGGCTTACGCCTCGCCTTGTTGAGGGAAAATTCCTCGAGGCCGATTCCGTCTTTTAAAACCTTGGTTTGTACGAAGATGAGACCTACAAAATGGAAGATGAAGAATGAAATGAAGACGATATATACAAATGTTCCTTGAGCTTCTTCATGATACTAACAAAATACTTTTAAGCATATCTTTGTTAAGATGATTTGCAAAGTGAGTTATTCATAAAATTATTTCAGATTTGAGTTCTCCAATTCATATATTTGGATCGAGTTCTACCATGCACCATTGGACAAGGACATTAAGATGATTTGCGATGTAAGTTACTTTCTTTCCAAAAAAGAAAATAGTTTTCCCTTGGAAAAAATAATAAGTGTTCACATTTCTATTTTAGTTTGTCCTAAAATAAGTGTCCACTTTCAAAAGTAAGCACTTGCTTTCCAATTCTACACTTAATTATGAATTGGAGAAACTTATCACTCCATCTATTATTAAGGGTAAAACTGTCATTTGGTTAATCAAAAACTGTAATAATTACACATTTTTAAATACTGAATATTTTATGTGCTATTTGCAGACAATTCGTTCATGGCATATCGTTGGACGGCTTGGCGGGTGCAATTCTATGAATATGCAAGTAATTGCTAATTTATTTTTATATATTTCCAGTTTGAATCTTTTATTCCATCTGTATTTAAACAACCATCAAGCTGCATTATATATATATATATGAAATGGATATAATTTTACCAGTTGTCGCAATCTATGACGGATAAAAGGCCAAGTTATGATGATATTCAAGGAGCAAACGTTGAACCGTCTACATTTTATAACATCAGTGATCTTGAGATTCAAGACAACCTCGCACGCATATGGTAAATCTTTACGGAACCTCAAAATGAACGTTTTTTCTTTGTCCTTTTTTAATTTGATTTTAATATATATTTTTGGTAAGACGAGATAGGTCAGAATAAATTTTGTTATCCCACGTTTGACATGACATCAGATTAGATTCAGGGGCTGTTTGGTTTGTTTTTCATTAAGTCCTGTATGAATAAAGATGTCTGTGTGCATTAATCTGTCTGTATAGATTGAAAAGATTTTTATTTGCGAGGGTTTTTTAATAATTGGAATGAATATGTTTTTTAATTGGGAGGGACAGGTTTGGAAAAAACTTGGCTTTCTGCATAAAGCTCCCTCCTAGAAGCTTACTGGATAAGCCACTTTCAGTATTATTAATCCACTACCAAGCAGTCATGTATAGCTGACCGAATAAGGGGCTGTTTGGTTGGTTTTCGGTTTTCCATTGAGTCCTGTATAGATAAAGTAGTGTATGTGGATTAATCTATCTGTATAGATTGGGAAGATTTTTGTTTGGAAGTTTTTTCATCGTTGGAATGAGCGTGTTTTTTAATCAGGAGGAACAAGTTTGGAAAAAACTTGGCTTTGTGCATAAAGCTCCCTCCTAAAAGCTTACTGAATAAGCCACTTTCTGTATCATTAAGCCACTTCAAAACAGTCATGTATAACTGACCAAATAAGTTGGGAGTCCCGTTAAGCTCATTAAGCTGCTAACAAACAGGCCCTAAGTTGAGTCCCATTAAGCTCATTAAGCTGCTAACAGAGTGTCCCACACAAAATAGGTGGAACAAAAATCTGGAAGATTGGGATACGATTGGTAAATTACTAAACTACCCATTTGGAATTAAAACCCTAAAATCATCCGCAATCCTTCCACCTGCCTCTCTCGCCGGTTTTCTCCATCTTTTAATATTTGTTCATATTTTTGCAGGGTAGATATTGGTACTAGTGAGCCTTTGTTGTTGGACATATTGATAAATGCAATGACACAAATAAGTTCTGAGTAAGTTTCCGAATTTACCCCTCAGATTCCATCTTCATTTCAGGAAAACCCTAATTTTCGTCGTATGAAGTGGGGTCCGCGAAATGTTATATTAATAACCTTTTTTTTGTGCTGCTAATTGTTAATGTTTTCTTGGTATTCATTTATACAGCCATGTTGGTATCAAGCAAATGGTTTTTGGTGGATCTGAATTTGAAAACTGGAGACCAAATTTGACACCAGAGGATGAAGGTTATTGTGTGCACAAAATCTAGGCAACTTATATAATCATCATAGGTTTTGTTAGGTTGAAAAGAGGATGTATGGTGTAAGTTATATTTGATTATGCAAATATAAACATTTGGTGATGTGTATCTTTTTTTTAGAAATATATAATATTTATATATGGCAAATACTCACGTACACTCCTCTGTTCTCACCCTCTCGTGAGGTTTAGAGATGGGCAAATGGGCCCGGCTCGGGACTGACGGAGAACCGTGACCGTTTGAGACGGGCGGTCCAGGACCGTTTATGGTTTTTGTCAAAAAACAAGGCCCAGCCTGGCTCGGGACCGGCCCGATTTGAAAAAAAAGTATTGTTATATGTATTTATAACTTGTAAGTGTCTTTGATTGAACACCAATGATAAAACTATAATAAAACTTATTTTTTTTATTGTATTTGATTGAAAACCAGTTACAAAACTATAATAAAATGTATTTTTAAGTGTATTTGATTAAAACAATTTACAAAATGATGATAAAACGTATTTTTAAAGTGTATTAGAATAACATTTTTGTATTTTTTAAAAAATTCAAAACAAATATATATATGAAAAATTGATTTTTAAAATAATTAAATGTTGGGACCGATTTGGGCCCGACCCGGAATCGGTTCTAATAACCGGGCCTTCATATTTTGGTCGGGACCGGTCCGACTTGACATTATTTGGGACCGGGACCGGTTTTTGTCCATCTCTAAAATGGTTTGACCAGTGAGCTCTTATGACGAACATTGGGCTGGTGGGCTCTATCGGTAACCTAGCTATTGTTGGGCCAATTTTCCTTTGGTGGGTGTTCTTTATCTTGATGTTTTGTGGTATCTTGAGCCCAAAGATGAATGTATTTGTTACGTTGGACAAAATGGGGTATAACAGGGCAAAATCTTGTCGCACGATTAACGACTTTAGACTGAAAAGACTTGAGTGGAACAAAAATGCAATTCTTTTCGTCCCTTCAAAATAGGTTGACAAAGTACTAAATTTGACAAAGTACCAAATTACTGGTCTGGTATCATAAAAATCTCAAAATCTTGCATAATTAGTTCGCCTACTTATCTTACTCTTGTTGGTTTGGTTCTTTCTTTTGAGTCATGTCCAGTCTTGATTGCGTAATAAACATATCCAATAGAATGTACCAAGACTACCGAAGGAAAACCCTAGCAGGTCTTGGGTTAAATGTGAAAAAACACTTGGGATCGTGCCTCAGGGTTCCGGTGTAAGATATAAAATACGACGCCCAAAAATATTGGTAACCATTTATACATGTGTTACCCTTTCAAAGTATACGGACATCGGGTAAAGCACTTTCTGAGTGAGAGTGCCACTCTACCTCTGTCCAACCACGTGAAAAAAATCCAAAGAGAAGTGAACGTAAATATTTTATTTCATTTATTTTTCACCCTTTATTATTATTATTGGTATTTTATTTCATCTTTTATAGGAATGCTAAATGTTTGCTTCAAGAATTTTCATCTTTGCTATCTGAGTGATCACTCTGCTCACCCTTCTGACGAGTTGACTGATGTGACAGCTGTCAATCAATTGTCATGCAAAGAGCCAACCACAATTTTTCTACTTTATCCAACCTTTCATCCTTAAGTCACTTTTTCTGTCAAAAGAAAAGCACTCAAGTGTTTCTATTTTCCAATAAAACTTTCTTTTTCTCTCCTAAACTTTACCCGGTTAATAAAACCAACATTTTTTAAATTCAAAATTACCTCTTGCTTTTGTTTTTGCTTTTCTTACCTTTCATCTTTAAGTCAACTTTTCCATAAAGTAAACCTACTCCATAAAGCATGTCTAACATTACTTGAGTATCCTCTTTTCCAAAAAAAATAAAATACTTGAGTAGTTTCTTTTTCCTTCCCTCTCCAAAAACCGGTTATTAACACTAACTCGTCATTTCTTTTTCTTTTTCTTTTTCAAATTTCAAAATTCCTCTTTTTCTAAATAACCCTTCATTATCTTAGAGATACTTCATCTTCCCCATTTTTCCCTATTTCTGTATTTCTCTCATCCCATTTTCTCTCTAAAGAAAAAACGAGTTTTTTTTCAAACCTCTCACCATGGTAAAATCTAGAAGACCAAACACCACAACTTTCTACTTGTTTCACTCGCCGGAGAACACCCTACACCATCGAACCCGAGGTTGTGAAAGCCGAAGACCGCCCCATCAAGGTTGTGACCAACGATTTGAACCAGCCTCCAACCAAACACCGAAATCATCAATGAGGAGTCGTTGAACATCGTGGGTATTAAGTTCAGGTAAAAGCAAAACAATGCCATGGAGACCACCACCACCCCTTTCACAAAGGGTAAAGGTACTTCAAGAAAAGAGAGAAAGTTGAGAGAGAAAATGAGAGAGGAAGTTGAGTAAAAAAAAGGAAGATGAGTAGAGAAAAGTTAGGAAGGAGTTCAAAAAGAAAGAGAAAGAGGATGAAGATATTTTTTGGAGGGAGTTAGTAAAAAAAAGAGTTAGAAAAAAGGAAGAAAAGAAAAGGAGAAGAGAGTGTCAAAAGAAAAATGTTGCAAAAAAGAAAAGAGAAGAAAAAGAGTAGAAGGAAAAATAGTTGGGGGAGAAAAAAGGCTGGAGGAAAAGAGGAGAGGTCGAGTAAAAGGAAAGTAAGTTTGTTTTATCCTTCACTTTTTACTGCACTAATTTTGGATGTTGGAGTGCCCACTTGATGCATTGGTAGGGATACTAGAGGAAGTAAAGAAAGGAAATGATAGGTTGAAGTCAGTCGAGAACAGGATGACCCACATGGAGAAATCGACAAAATCAGTGTGGATCTATACATGTGAGCGTGATCTTACGCTCAAAAGCTATTTCGCGATGAAGGACCCGAACATTGCCAACTTACTACCTTCGTTCCCTGTTGGTATCTGCCCCACATATGGTGAGCAATCCTTTGAGGACTTTGCTGATGACGATCTCTCGGATGACCATGTTGATGAAACATTTCTGGTTCGTAGACTTTGATTGTGCCCACGTTGACTCTGGAACAATTTTATTTTCTGTGTTGATTTGTTGTTTTTAACTCTTGTGGCCATTTGACATTTGCTTATCTTTTTTGTTTAACTTTATGAATGCATGGCATGTCGTACTACATGTGTAGTATGTGTTTTTGATTACTAACTTTTTTGTGTTTGAATGTTGTTTGATGTCACCAAGCTTTTAGATGCTAACACTTTTGGATTTAATAGCTAAGGGCCCCACTTTTTCAAAAATTCCAACTTCCAATTTGTCGTTTTGAAATGACGTAGACCCTACTTGTTATATACTAAGCTTAAATGTCGAGATTTCATCAATGTGGTATCCGGAGTGTCCACTCCGAGTGACGGATTCAGCTGATTCATTAAGTTAACTACTGGAGTCCAAGAAGGTGCTATCTGGGGGACACAAAAGGCAATTGTTTAAGCTTAGCGTATAGCAAAGAGGGTCTACGTCATTTCAAAGTGACAAATTGGAAGTTGGGAACTTTGAAAAAGTGGGTCCCTTAGCTATTAAATCCAAAACTGTTAGCATCTAAAAGCTTGATGACATCAAACAACATTCAAACACAGAAAAAGTTAGTAACCAAAAACACATACTACACATGTAGTACGACATGCCATGCATTCATAAAGTTAAACCAAAAAGATAAGCAAATGTCAAATGGCCACAAGAGTTAAAAACAACAAATCAACACAGAAAATAAAATTGTTCCAGAGCCAATGTGGGCATAATCAAAGTCTACGAACCAGAAATGTTTTCATGAACATGGTCATCCAAGAGATCGTCATCAGCAAAGTCATCAAAGGATTCCTCACCATATGTGGGGCAGATACCAGCAGGGAACACAGGTAGTAAGTTGGCAATGTCTGGGTCCTCGTCGCGAAATAGTTTTTGAGCGTAAGATCACGCTCGCATGTATAGCTCCACACTGATTCTGTCGATTTCTTCATGTGGGTCATCCTGTCCTCGATCGACTTCAACCTACCGTTTCCTTTCTTCACTTCCTCTAGTATCTCTGCCAATGCATCAGAGTGGGCACTCCAACATCCAAAATTAGTGCAGTAAAAAGTGAAGGATAAAACAAACTTACTTTTTTTTTACTTAACCTCTCCCCTTTTCCTCCAACCTTTTTTTCTCCCCCAACTAGCTTTTCTTATTCTTTTGTTCCTCTCTTTTCTTTTTCTCCAACACTTTTCTTTTCAAACTCTCTTCTGCTTTTCTCTTCTTCCTCCTTTCCAAGGTGTCGTTTGTTTTTTAAGAGGTGCTGAAGTCTGAATCTTATTTCACTTTTGATTAATAAGAGGTGGTGCCGAAGTCTGAAATCTAAATAAATAATAGTGTTTGTTTTTTTAAACTGATAAATGTCTGAATTTGTTTAAGTTGTCTATTTTACTCAAAAAATTATTGTTGAACTTATAGAGCAATTTATACAATTTCACATATTTATTCATCATCGTTAAGAAATTTACATCTAAATTATATAATTAACATACATTTAATTGACAATATGTCATTAACGGTATTTAACACATTTAAATCCTATTATATAATTAACATACATTTGGTGGTGAGGATCAATTGAGAGAAATGATCGATTAAGGTTAAACGATTGAGAAATGATCGATTAAGGTTAAACGATTGAGAAATGTCAAATAAGAGGTTAGTTTACCTCTTATCATATAAGAGGACAATAAGACATAAGTGCCTCTGAAAATTTGGAAAAAACAAACGGTCTGAATGACCCTACCTCTTAACGTATCAGATGCAAAAGGCTATTAAGAATTTTTTTGAAAAAACAAACAAGGTCTAACTCTTTTTTTTTTTTTTTTACCAACTCCCTCCAAAACAAGGGGTTCTAGTGTAAGATATAAAATACGACACCCAAAAATATTGGTAACCATTTATGTGTTGCCCTTAATTCTACACACATGTTTTAACCTTTTAATCCCAATTATACATGTTTTAGAGGTTCTTTGCTTCATTTTTTTATTAAGCCATGTATGGATAAAGCTGTCTGTATCGATTGAGAAGGTATTTTGTTTGGAATGGTTTTTCATGGATGGAAAAAGTTTGTTATTTTTATACGAGTATACGAGTGATAGGTTTGAAAAAAAAAACTTGAGTTTCTACATAAAGCTTACCGAATAAGCCACTTTATCATTAAGCCACTACCAAACAACTAATGTATAGTTAAATGAATAAACTATAATCCCCATTAAGCTGCTAACAAATGGATCCTTGTTGTTCAGTGTTCTTGTTTAGTTAAGTAAGATCAACCTTTATCTCATTGATCTCCTTTCGGTCATCAATGTCGGATTACCTATCCGATCGATCTACTATGGATACAGATGTTAATAACAGGACCTCCAAAAATATCAGAACGTAGATCACAACAAACCATGGAAATGAATGAATGCTGAAACAATTGCAGAATTACTTAAAAACCCATCAAGAAAACCATATTATAATTCTTGCAAACTCAAATAGACATCTAAAAGAGGTCTGAACCCATTAAGAAAATTGTCATTATATAATTCTAATACTAAAATTTTCATAAAAAACCTCAATCACTGTTACCAGATAATATCTTTTGTGCAACCAACTTAATAGCTTCTATCCTTTCATCAACAAGTTTCTGCAACTGCTCTTCTTGTTTTACTTCATCATTCTCCTCCATCTCGATTTCCTTCGATTCATCTCCACCGTTCATCTTAAACATCACAAAAGACGTTTCTTGATCGTATTCAGTCGGAACCTCAATCAGCCGTTTCCCAACCGCACCATTATCTTTACCAATCACATCAGCCCTAATTCGATCCAACACAATGATCTTAAAATTCTCGAGATGCTTTTCAATGGGGTCAAGAGATATATAAATTAGAATCTCCCATAACTGTAAAAACTGTTTTTTGTTGATTTTAAGAGCTTTTCGAGCTTCTTCAATGGCTTCTGATGGTGGGCTGAATCGGGTGATTTGGGTTCTCTTGGCTAAGTTTTCTTCTTTCAGACGTTTGACAACTGAGCTTAATGACGGTTGGATTGCTTCCAATTTGAGTAAACGTGGTATATCAATGCACGCTCTTACGTGTTGCAATGATTCTAGTGGTTCTTCGATTGAGAGATCGTAGACGTTGTCTGAAACCGCTAGGTCGGTGATTACTTGAAAAAGACGACATCCGTAACCCTTGCGTTGGTACGGAGGGAGTACTAATATCTGTAATTTGAGAAGTTCGACAAATATTTAATAAACTAAACCAACATAAATCATCTTATAATTAAATCTTGGATTGCCTATTGATAAATTGTCTTTGTGAGTTTTATTGATAAGGGGTTGTTTGTTAGCAGCTAAATGAGCTTAATGGCTTATTCAGTCAGCTAAACATGACTGTTTGGTAGTGGCTTAATAATAATGAATGTGGCTTACTTAGTAAGCTTCTAGGAGGGGGCTTTATGCAAAAAGCCAAGTTTTTTTCAAACCTAGTTCTTCCAATTAAAAAACATGCACCTTCCATCTATGAAAAAGCCCTCACTAAACAAAAATCTTCCAAATCCATACAGAACTTGATAAAAAAGACCAGCATACGGTAACTGCAGAAAAACTAAGATTCACTTAAATAAATAATATATGGACGATAAGGAAGACTAAAAACAATGGAGTTGTTTGGTTGGTTTTCCATTAGGTTCTACATAGATAAAGTTGTCTGTGTGGATTAATCCGTCTGTAAGGATTGGGAAGGTTTTTGTTTGGATGGGTTTATTCCTAGATGAAAGGAGCGGGTTTTTCAATTGGGAGGGCAAGTTTGGAAAGAAAAAAAAACTTGGCTTTCTGCATAAAGCTCACTCCTAGAAGCTTACTGAATAAGTCACTTTCTATATCATTAAGCCACTATCAAACAGTCATGTATAGCTGACCGAATAAGCTCTAAGTTCCATTAAGCTCATTAAGCTGCTAACAAACAGACCCTAACTATTTAATAAAAGACTAGTAAAAATGTATTTAGATCATAGAGCACGTGTGCTTTCAACTTGTCTAGAAGTTACAGAAAGGGGGATATACCTGACCAAGTCTCAACCGCTGACTGTCAGGGTAATGGAAGAACCGATAAAGAGCTGCAAAACCAAGCAATTTTTGTGGATTTTCCGGTTGATCATTTTTCTTTTCAACTAGAAGATAGACTTCCCAATCAGGATCAGTAACATCAATGGGATTGCTACCTGATATATAAATGTGACCGAATCAAAATGAAGGATTAGGTTCTAAATTTGCAATTAAAAATGCATACCCATGTGATATTTTTAGAATTTGAGAGCAAATGGATGTTACCATCAACAAGAAGAAGAACAAGCGGTACCAATCTACAGTAAAGAAGGCCCATAGATGTGCCCTCAACACGAACAACCTGAAGAATGAAAAATAAACGGATAAGTCACTGCATAAAAGCTTTCAACATTATAATTCGGTATATGCAGATAAAGGTATTGCTATATGCACACCTATTTATATCAAAATCAGGTCAAATTATACAATAAAATTATAAAAAGTAAGTCTTGATGTTGTATGTGAGTAAGAAATTAATATGTAGGTGTGCATTTAGCCTACCCCAAAGATAAAACATGTCAAAGTTAAGAATATACACTAAAAATGGACATCTATGACCTCTAAAATTTACGCTTCAAAAAAGCAATACAAAAGAATTGTCAAACTAGCTGATAAGACAGCTGTTAGCAGATAAGCTAGTTGTTAGCTTATTAGCTGATAATCTAGTTACGTGTAAACTATGGTAAACATGGCATGACCTTTTTTGTGTAAAAAAGATAGTGAAAAACGCACCTCCAGCTCAGAACAATCCGTTTTCAAATTCCCAGTCAGCCCATTGCTTTGCTGAATTAACTTTCCATTTGAGATCATGGATCTGCAAATAAACAAGCATCGAGAATCAGCCCAGAATCAAAAATTAGCAGGAAAGGTCATAAGATGCAATTGATTTAAGCTTCAGGCCCTAAGACCAAAACCTAACAATGCCATCTAGGGATGAGCATACGGACCGAAATCCCGAAACCGAACCGGTCCCGTACCGAACCGGTACCGGTACCGAATAGCATTACCGGTTCGGTATTCGGTACCGGGATTTTTTCATATCGGGATTCGGTATTTTCGGTTCGGTACCGGTACTGGTACCCATAAATCCAGAACCGAACCGGGTAATATTAACGGACACTTTCAAATTGAAAAAAAACTGTTTTCTTTTTGGATTGGTATAAAAAACCTTTTTTCCCAACATTATATCTTCCATTTTTATACCAAATCCACTAAATTTTTTAAATTTTTTGGTTCTTGTAATATTCCCCCCAAATATCAATCTTTTCTTCATATTTCGGTTCCGTAATTTCTTCAAAACCCGGTTTCTTGTAATATTCCACACTTTTTTGACATGTATGTAACACTGTACACATACCAAATATACGTATATATACATATATACGAACGAAGCCCACTTTCTTATCGTTACATATTTTGGATGTCAAATTGTAAAATTAAAAAATTATTTTTTATTGGTGTTCTTTAATCTTTTTTAGGTCAATTTAAGTTGAAGGGTTCCTCCCCACTTACTCTACAATTAGAAAAACCATTTTGAGCTATGTAAAAAAGTTAGTCGTCCCTAAAAACGGTACCAAACGGTGTTAGTCCCGAAAATCCCGGTTCCGAACCGGTACCGGAACCGAATTTCTATTACCGGTTCGGTATTCGGTACCAAGATTTTCTATTACCGGTTCGGTACCGAGCTCATCCCTAATGCCATCAATGTGAAATCATACTTGACATAATGAGTCTCAGTGGAAAATGTTTTGAGGAAGTCATCTTTTGTCTCAACAATATTATCTGCAAATATATTCTGCAAGAAATAAAATGTGCTACAGATCAGCATTGTGCCATTGAATATAAATGAAGATCAAGAAACAAAAGATACGTATTCGGTGATCACCTGAAGAGAAGACTTAAGATCCGTGATTCCTTTCCCAGCCTTTACCAACGACATACAATATCAACCATCAAAAAACACAAAGTCAGACTTTCATTCAAAGAGATTATAACCAACTTTAAGATTCCAAAAAGCATATTATACAACACATATACTTACATCACATGTGCTCTCAAAAGAAATATCAGCGTATGCTTGAAATGATATGCTGCTAATCCAGATGGTGATCTGCGTTATTTATTACAAAGATTAAATGGTGACTTTGAAACAGAAGGGTAATCCCATATAAACCAATATCCTAGTCAATTATCAGATAAATATATAATACCTTCAACCCTTGGTAGCCATATATTTTCCCATCTTCTTCAAAGAAGGGACTTAAGTCAACAGGTTCAATGGGGAAGCTTTCTGGAGTGCCCACTTCCTCTTCTTTAGAAACTGAAATTTTTATTCAGACAAAATAGCGATATTTCATCAGGGCTAAGCATAGATCAGATAGAGCTGGAGGAAAACAGGTCCATTTAGACACATAGAAGCAAAAAGTACAATGAAGAGCTGATAGACCCAAGACACGGATGTCATAAACCACCACAATTTGAATAATCAACTTAAGTGAATAAGCATCATGATTAACCAACTTAAACAATTTGAGAAAAAATCAAAATTTAGAACCATAGAGTTTAAATAAGTAGGCCAATTGTGGTTACGCCAAGAACAGCTTCTAACATCTTTTCTGAACCCAATTGTATGATTCCTTGAATTGTCCTCTTTTTCACAAGAGATGACACAACTGGAATTACTGTGAATATTGGTTGAAAATGAAGTTATAGAAGTGCTGAATCTCTGAGCAGTGGCACCCAGCTTACACATTAACTTACTCGCAAGACCACAACAAAAAAACTATGTATGTGCCAAAATAAGTCCACATTTCTATTTTAGTCTGTCCCAAAATAAGTGTCCACTTTCCAATTCTACTATTAGTTATGAGATTCCCTCTATCTTCAAGGGTACAATATCATTTAGTTAACTAAAAAGTGTAATAATTACAAGTACCTACAACTGTGTGGAAATGCCTTTTTCGGACCGAAGGAGTACAAATGTTAAAAGATATCCTTAAGGTTAACGAGAACATAGCATTCCCCAAGCTGTAAATTAGCTCACTTTACCTTAAATTCCAAATAGAATATACAAAAATCGTCCTGTATCCATTACAAGCAATCAAATTTCGAGCACATTTTGGAGAAATCTTAAAAGGCTAAAACCAATACACCAATGTAGAATGAAAACCGTCGGCACTAAATCAAGCAGACTAATCAAAAAACTAAATTATAAAAAAAAAAGCAACAGAATTAAGTGATTATGATGCTCTTATAAAGCATGTGTACCGATATAGATTTTGATGCAGTCGTTTGGTTGAATCCCTTCATCTACGTGAAAACAAAGTGGGAAAAAGAATCAGCAAAAAAAACAGAGGTGAATCAAAGTAAATTAGGATGAGAAAGAAGATAGAAACTCACCGATTTTGGAGAATCCGACCCTTCGTTTCTTCTTGGGATCGGAGACGGTGTCGGAAGAGTGATGCTTCGTCCCCATTTTTCGCAGTTAGGGTTTCGAAGAGAAAGCGGGAAATGTGTTTGGAAACGCGGGAAATAAAACAAAGGGGGTTCTGGTCTGTCTGTGTGTGGCTGCTGCTTGGCTTTATATAGAGGCCAGGGAAGGTACACCATTAACTTATTGATTAAGATATATGACAGCTGGTTTAATAAACAAAGTGGGCGTTTGGTCTAGTGGTATGATTCTCGCTTTGGGTGCGAGAGGTCCCGAGTTCGATTCTCGGAACGCCCCATTTTTTTTGTTTTTCTCTTTTTATTATTTGTCTACAAATATCAAACAAACACTTTGAGAGCAGCTGCAGTATAAGTTGGGGAAATACCTAATACTTACAGAAAAAATCACAACTATCTATATAGTTCTTTGTGGATTTTCTCTTAAGTATTAGCTATTTTCCCAACTTATATATATATATATCTCGGAAAAAGTATATTTACAAAAATATGTTGAGTGAGTGTACTCGGACCTTCATAGGTCCACTCGTGCTTGGGAGTTGGGAAGATATATATATATATATATAGAGAGAAAAGTTCAAATGTGAACTCATTTTTGGTTGTGAACGTGAGGACGAATCTCAGCCACTTATCCGGTCAATAAAGACGGCTTTGACCTGGTTCCCTTCTTTAATAATCTCCACCCTCCCATGAATCGCGTCAATCCTTCGTGATCGCGTCCACCACAACCGAAGATGTGTGGCTGAGATTCGTCATCACGTTCACAGCCAAAATTGAGTTCACATTTGAATCTAACCCTATATATATATAGTCTTTTTTTTTAACAAACTCAATCATTCATACAAATTACAACTTAGCCTTCATGTGTTGTATAAAACAATACGTGTGAAAATGCAGTGTTTATATATTGTTATTTTATATACGAAAGCATTTAAGGTTGTATTTTGCTTTGCAACAAAGTTATATATAAACATGGCATGTTCATATATGTTGTTTCACACTTGAAAAATAGTTTGTAAATTTATAAATTATTGTGTGTTTTAATGTTTATCTTCTGCCTTGATTATACTACTTTAATTTAACTTTGAACACATTATATATCTTATATATGGACAAAATCGTCCCGCCGTTCCTCTATCAGTTGATCTACACACCACAGACATGTTACAACTTATTAAGTCATTTTCAGTTGATCTACACACCACAGACATGTTACAACTTATTAAGTCATTTTGGCTTAATTCAGTCGGTCCCTTTGCTTTAATGGATTCATACCCAATACTAATACCGGTTTGGCCAGGAATCCCCAAGTTTACCGGGGGCGGGGACATCTCTCGCCCCCACCCCAAACCCAATCCCGTGTATTAATAATATATTTTAACCAACAAAATAATGGATTATAACCTGCAAATTTTGTACTTTTAATGAAGATATATAAATAAATAAAGATCATGATAATCCTAATTCTTTCAAATGAATTATGCAAAGAAATTAGAAAATAAAGACACTTCTAAGAGAAAACAATTCTTGTCATTCTGCAAACACTTTGAAATAGGAGTCATATTACCCTAAAATTGCAGATTATTAATGCAATGCAACTGCCTTCAAAATTTCCCCAAAAAAAAAATAATGTAAAAACATTACACAGAAAAAGCCTTTTATAGTTGTTTTTTTCCGAAAAACAGCATTCAGACTTTAAATCTCATCATCATCATCATGAATCAGACATAGTAACCGGTGAACGTGAACCCCCTTCCAACGATCTCACCCGCACAAAACCATGCAAAGCATTCCAGCCCAAATAAAGCCGCAATTCCCGCTTGCTCAACGTGCATCTCTTGTTTGTTTTTCCATAAATTCTTCACATGATCCAGTTCTTTCCAGAATGACTCGTTACGGGTAGGAAGGCTGCCATAAATATTTGCATACATCAATCAATATTTGTTGTATGTATATGTGTGTGTATATATATATATATATATAGAGAGAGAGAGAGAGAGAGGAAAGTTCAAATGCGAACTCAAATTTGGTTGTGAACGTGAGGACAAATGAGAGCGCGACACATGTCATATTCAGACTGAATAATCAAAGAAGAAATATTCAGACTAAATAAGCATTACTCAAACAAATGAGAGTGCGACACATGTCTTAGTCTGAGTAATGCTTATTGAGTCTGAATATTTCTTTGATTATTCAGTCTGAATATGACACGTGTCGCGCTCTCATTTGTTCACACGTTCACAATCAAATTTGAGTTCTCATTTAAACCCGCGCATATTATATATATATATAGAAGAAAGTTCAAATGCGAACTCAAATTTGGCTATGAACGCGAGGACAAATGAGATCATGACACGTGTCTGAATGTAGATTATTTAGTCTGAATATGACACGTGTCACATCCTCATTTGTCCTCACGTTCACAACCAAATTTGAGTTCTCATTTGAACCCGCCCTATATATATATATATATATATATATATTGGGGGGTGGGGGGGAGAGGACAGGTACAACTAACAGAAGATAGCACATTGTTGGAGTTGCATAGGCATAGTAACAGGACCAAGTTGCATCATTATAAAATCATATTGTTCAAGAATTGATTATGAGCCACATGTAATGCTAATCGATCCTTCAAAGAAACAACAAGCACTATAGCTTAGGTTAATAGATATCTAACAACTCTAAATTTCCCTAGACGTCAAAGGCCTTAAAGCCCAATATTCGTTTTTTGAAAAAAGCACCCAACTGGAAAGATTAGATTGTAAAAAATCCCAATCTTGAGGGTGTAAACACAAAATTCCACAAATTCACAAAATGTTATTCCTAACCATAAATAATTCAGGCGAATTCAGTTTCAAAATAGTTAACCTCTAAAGTAAAATTATTGTGTGTTAACATAACATACAAGTTCTTACTTATCAGAACAAACTTCCCACATGCACTTCATTATCCTAAGGGGGTGTTTGGTTTGTTGAAATGGTTTGGAGGGAGGATTTCGTAGACGGATTTAGATTTGGAAGGATTTGGAAAATTTGATGTGTTTGGTTTTTAGGATTTGGAATGGAAATGAATTCCATTCTTTATAAATAATTTGTAAAAACTAATTATAACAATAATTACATTGTCTTATTATTAATGGATTATTGGAAAACAAATGTTAGTAACATATTTTAAAACATTATTATATACAAATCCTTCGAAATCCCAACCACCCTCATGGGATTCCAAATCCAGGAAATCCTACAAACCAAACATGGGATTGGAATGGAATTCAATTTCAAATCTAATCCAATCCTACAAACCAAACGAGACCTAAGTGTTGTGTTATATCATCATACAAACATTTTAGAAGTGACAACAGAACGTATTGATGAATAAAGATTCAAAATGTGAAGTGGGCTACATGGAGAACCCCAAAATCCCAAACTAATTAAGACAACACATATAGGCTATAGCTTCAAAATATAACGTAAAATGCTTGTGTATTGATTATGGCTTCATTGAATGCCAAGTAGAATAGCAATTCAAACTTAAAGAAAAACACAAGGTACATAAAGTTAACCTGGCAAGACGAGTGTAGAGCAACTGTTTGGACAACTCATTGCATTTCTCAACAGTAGCTGGTTCCTGAATGTACTGTTTGTTCTGCTCCAGAAGCTGCTTGTAGTAAGTAGTTCCATGCTTGGACAAAAACTGTGATGCTTGACCTGCCTTGGATTGCAATTGCTTCAATTTTGATGCCATCCTATCTGCAATTGATGCCTATACTGTGTTAATTGAACATCCAAATATTAGACAATACACAGATAATTGTATCAATAACACACAAGAATCATCCATCCAATTATATAAAATCTTTAATTATCAAATACAGAAAGATAAAAAAAAAAGATAAATGCAAACAAAAACCATGAATACAGTGTAAAGTGCTCTTCTTGAAGCTCAGAAAGGGGATTCAGGTGAAGCGGATTAGTACAAAATTGAAGTTGTATGTTTTTTCAATTTGGATTGTAGGTTAAAATCTTTCATGGAACGGATAAACCTTATCAGGCTTAGCTGATTATTATACCCAACAAATGTACAATCAATACTCAAATTCATATCTAGCTAATTCCATGAAAACCACATTCAACCGTTCAATCGAGCTTCAAAACACAAATTGAGTTCAAAACTCGCAGAATTTTTTTTTGACTACAACCAAAACCCTAAATCGCAAACCACTGACCACCAATCAAACAATTCAAATTTACACAGATTTCACACACAGACAATCGTAAAACCACATAAAATTACATTACGATAGGTAAGCAGCAATAGATCTACACAAATCGTATCGTAAAACCTAACAAAAACACAAACCCCCCAAAAAGGCAAAAACTGATGAGATGAACAATCAGATGGTGAGTAATGGAGATAGTATGTACCTCAAAATCAGAAAGTGGTGAAAGCAACGCCGATCTGAGGCCTTTGCTTCTCTCGCCGATCACCTGAAAAACGTCTTCCGAGAGAGAAGCTTTTGGACTTGTGCGCGATGAGAGAGAAAGATCGTATCTCAAAGTGATTTTTACAATCACACAGTTCCTTCTTGTTGAGAAATTACCCTTTCTATGATTATGTAAGCATTAAATTGGAAAAATAGGACTCTCTCTAATTTATGCTTTCAATTTCGTTTCTTCTAAATTTTATCCCTTTAACTCTTCTTCTTTCCAATATATGTTTACTTAAAATTGTGATTTTCTCTATTTTCATCTTTATGTTTTTTGTTATGGTTTTTCTTATCCATATTTGCAATTCATTAATTGTAAACCATATAAAAAAAAAGTTAAAAACAATGAATTGTAAAGCATATGAATGGAAACTATAATTTCGATTACACAAAAATAAAAATAGTAGTTCTAAAAAGAAACGTGGTTTACTCTATGTTGTAATTATTTTATATATTAATATAATAATTTTCCTCTATTATTTGTAGACCTTGAGAAAATAAACTAAATTCGAAAAACAATAAATCTCAATATGAGTTATGAGTCATGAGTCATGAGTTCTTCTTTCGTAGACAGATCAGATATTCCATCATATCTCCTAGGATCTCAACAGCTATGATGTAACCGTTCTTGTAAATGTTTTTTATTTTCTGTGGTTGCTTTGCATTTTAGGGGGGTTTTTCTTTTGCCTCTCTCGGCCGCTCCCCTCATGATTCTGCATCTCCGACTTCTTCTATACTTTTTTGGGGGTCTTGCCTTTGCAATGATTTGTTTTTGGTTTCAATAATATGTCGTCTTTCAAAAGAAAATTAATAATGTAAAACCGATTACATAGATCAACAAGTTAAATTATAGTTCTATTACTTCTCTGTTAAAAACTCAAGATTTTTTATTTTACTATCTACGTTCACTTGTGTAGAAAACCAATTTCATTAGTAAAAAAAGGTATCAACCTATAAAAGATCAGTAAAAACTTGTTCTTTGAAAGATCTATCTCGTGTCTTGTACTGCACGATTCCACTTTACAAATGGTTGATCGTATATTTCATTAGAGTTCTAAATTACATCACGACAAATAAAAAATTAAGGGGTTGTTTACCAAATACTTACGGGATAAGTGTTTACTGGTACCTTAACATACTTTATTGGGTAATATTCCCGTTCATCAAAATGAATTATTAGTAAACGTTTTTTACCCGGTAAGCCTTTACTGGGTTAGATTCTTCTCCCTCGCTTACCAAGTAAGATACTCGATCTTTGTCATGCTTCTTACCGAGTAAGATTATAGGTACATGCCATGCTACCCGAATGGCAAGTGACACTCGGTAAGTGATTGGTAAATGGTCTCTAAATGGTTGTTTACTAAACGCTTACCTGATAAACCCTTACCAACTCATTTTCCTTACCGGGTGAACATGACAAGAATCGGGAATTTACCTGGTAAGAGCAATGATGAAGATGAAGAGTCCTATGGGTCATTTACCAACGCTTACCTTGTGCACTTTCACTTAACTTACTAGGTAAGATTTTGGTCCATTAAAACGATATTATATGGAACATTTTTATTCGGCAAGCACTTGCAGAGTAAGAGTCATCACTCTCACTTATCGGGTAAGATTATCGATTTTTATTATCGTTCTTATTGGTAAGATTCTTAATTTTTGTCATGTTCATTCTATAAGGTAAAGTGACCCGGTATACACTTATCGGGAAAAGCACTTAGTAAACGGCCCTTACTATACCTTGTAAGTGGAGGTAACAACTCTTACCCTATAAGCACTTGGAGGATAAATTATTGCATACAATACAATTTTCATACACTACAATTTCACCCGATAAAGTAAGAGTTACGTTTACCAATTTTTTTGATTTATTTCATCTATTCCATGACCGGAACAGGGGAGGATACACGTTACACCACGATTTTGAATCAGAAGAGAGATTTCAAGAAATGACAAATTTATTCACTCTATCAATAAGTACTTACCGGGTGTCATTTACCTTTCAGATTAGCATGATAAAAGCATAAAAGGAGACATATTAAAGACTGAAAATCTTACCCAATAAACGAGGGAGAAGAGTCTTACCCAGTAAGTGCTTATCAGGTAAAAAACACTTTTGCTAACAACACAGTTTGATAGGCGAAAATGTCGTCCGATAAGATAACTGAAAGTTGGTTCTTTTACAGTTTTACTGATAAGTGTTTGATAAATTGTAATACGTTAAAGTGTTGACTTCTATAAACAACGATCCACAAACTAGACTTTATTGTATTTTGATAAAAAGATTCCTGAAAATGTTCATAAAAATCTTTGTATTTTGTAATTTTCACCTAAAAATCTCTCAAAAAAAAATCAAAAATACCAAAAAGGTTATAAATGGAAAATTACATATCAGACAACAAATTCCGATCTCTTCTCCTTCTCTCCATAAATTCATGCAATCTCGATAACGCAACTTCAAGCGTTTCTTCACTCATATTCGCAAAACAAACCCTAAACCAGCCGGATTCCGAGCACCGGCAAGAACTTCCCGGCGAGATATTCAACCGGACTTCCTCCATTATCATCTTCCAAATCTCCAGTTCGCCGGATTTCGTATTTTCCGGCAAATAAGGACTCAAATCCATCCAACAAAACAACCCAGCATTCCCTTTCAAACACTCGATTCCGGCCTTCTTCAAACCCGTAACAATCTTTTCGTATCGTTTCCTTAATCTTTCTCGATTTATCTTTATATATTTATCGA
This sequence comes from Silybum marianum, assembly GCA_036898165.1. Lineage (NCBI taxonomy): Eukaryota > Viridiplantae > Streptophyta > Magnoliopsida > Asterales > Asteraceae > Silybum > Silybum marianum. The sequence continues at coordinate 2,573,707 of CM072534.1, forward strand.
TAAATTCGTTATCCGATAACATCGATGCTAACAAAAGTTGTGTTTGCGATGAAATCAACGTGAAACTCGACATTCTTCGGGCTGTTTTAACGACTTGATCGTTGTAAGAATAAACCGTTCCTACTCGGAAACCCGGAAGTCCGAGGTCTTTCGAGAGGCTATAAACGATATGGCAACGTTCGGATTGTTTGTAGTTTTGTGATTCGAGGATTTCGGCAATGCTGACGAATTCGTTGGAGTGGAAGACGGATCCCGAGTAGATTTCGTCGGATACTAGGTGGATGTTTTTTTGTGTGACGAAATCTAGGATTTGTTCTAGAACTTTCCGTTGGACGGTTGCGCCCAACGGGTTAGAGGGGTTCGTTATCAGAACCCCTCTTACTTTCATGTTCATTGATGTTGCATGATCGTATGCTGATTCTAGGGCTTGTGGTGTAATTTGGAAATTGTTCGAGCTTTCGCAGTGGATCGGAACGATTTCGACACCGGTTCTCCATCTTAGATCTCTATCAAATCTGTAAAATATATGAAATCCCATCAGATTACTTAAAAAAAAGGCTTTGACAATTGACACTACAGCAAAATCGGTTGATAGAACGTTAAAAATGTCTAAATGTCTTAATAAACTGTTTTATAAGACTTTATAGATTGACCAATTTGTGTGTATATATAATTGTGGATGTTCTAACTCATTTTTTAATGATAATTTTAGAATAAAACGTCTTATAAATCTTATATATATGGCATTATTTAAAAAAAATGTCTTATATATAAAAACCAATGTTAATAAAAGTGTACTATAAAAAAAACTAATAAAACATTCCATTGTTTTATTTCAAAAGTGTCATAAAAAACTGGTCAAAATGCCCAAAAAGACATCCTACTGTAACACCTTGACATATGGTGTACAATAGTTTGTTTCTATAAAACGGAAGTCATATAAAACGTTTTATCAGGACATTTAGACGTTTTTTAGGTATTCAATTAACAGATTCTAACACACACACATATATATATATATATTATATATATATAGTGAAGTAGAAATATCTGGTATATATATCAAGAAATCTTTCATACCCGGGATAGTAAGGAGTCGGGACGAGCAATGCATCACCAGGATCAGCCAAAATGAAAGTTAAAAGCTCGTTAGCGGCAGTTGCACCCGCCGTTAAGACGACTCTTTCGGGGTCGAATTTTGCTTTTCCACCCCTCACTTGTTCCATAAAACTTGCCATTGCCTATAAAACCAAAATATAAACAATAAGTTATATATATATATATATATATAATTTCTTAAAGTTTAAACCCTAATGAAACCCTATAAAATGTTGTACATTCTACTAAAAAAATTGTACCTTTCTAAAACTTAATAACCCATGATAATCTTGAAACAAAGCATTCTCTCTAAACCCAGAAACCTTCTTGCCCCAACTTGCTACTTCTTGATTAGATTCCAAATATTTTTCTAGCAAATCGAATGAAACCTGTTTAAAAAGAACGAAAACCCATAAACCGTTAGCTCATGTAATTAGGTTTACATGCAAACTATTATTAATTAGCAGTATAAGTATTAACTGCTGAGTTCTGATGGGATCCAGTGCATTAGTAAGAGTTACCTGGTTTTCAGCTAACCCCATTTGTATGACACCAGAAGGGTTATCCTTTTCATGATAAGGGTTTTCATCATAAGCTTTCCAACCTGCAAAATATGGAGAGTTTTCTCCATGTGTTTCTGAAACTCCAATCTTTGATAACTCAACAACACTTTGTTGTACAATCTCTATTGCCATTAGTACAACTCTTTAATGCAGTTAATTGGTTTTCTCTTCTTTTTCTTTTATGTGTTTGTGTGTGTGTTTGTTTTGATGAAACACCATTTATGAAGAAGTGCCATTTATATGGGAAGTCAAGTCTTCTTTACCAGAGCTTAAATTGTTGAATCTAGAAGAGTTGTGCTATAATGAGTTGTACATTGTGTATTGAAGTTTGTAAAGTTATCTGGCAAAAGTGAATTAGGATTAAATAATGGTATGTAATTAGATTGGGAGATCAAAAGTCAATTATTTTATAAGTATGTAGTAGTATTTTATTCTTGGTGACAACTGTTGGGTTTTGTCACATTAAAATGAAATCAAAACAAAAAAATTAATATATAGTAAATTAGATTTTTTTGGTTCCTGTAAATTTTATAATGAAATTGTTTGAATATTGTCTTCATATTTTGTTTATTAAATTACATCTTTTGATGTTATGGTTTTTAATTTTGTATTCAGTCTTTTTAACACCATATAATCTTAACTTATGTCTGTTAAATAAATTTTTTATATATAATTAATGTATGTATATATGTAGTAAAACCAAATATAGACAGTTACATGATAAAACTACTTCTCTTATGTCAAAACTATAACTTATATGATGATTATATACGATTCTAAAGCACCCCAGTTAATTATGAGTCGATTTTGAAACAAACCTACATATCGAACACAACTTTCAAGAATTTTTCAGTATATACTCTTATGATTAAATGTATGTATATATCAGTATATATATACGTTAACACCTTAATTAAGAACAAGGTACAAGTGTGCAATGTAAGTACGTGTGTGTAGATTTGAGATCATATTCTTTTCGTGAGACTACTTTTTTACAATTGAAACGTCACAGCAAAACACCGTGAAGGTAACCTTCACAATGTTTTTGTTGTGAGGGTTCAATTTTTTTTTACATTCACAATATTTTGTTCTGAAGTTTCAAGTGTAAAAAATGTGGTCTCACGGGTTTTACGAAAACATGTTGGTCTTACATGAACACACACTATATACTGTAAACATAGGTGTTTATAATCACTTGAAAAACATATATGCAGTGATAAATGGAAGAATTATTACTGTAAGTTATTGTTTCACATGATTTTTTCATATAAGATTAGAATTTAATATTGATGAAGATATATATATATATATATATATTTAGAATTTAGTATTGATGAAGATATGTATATATATATATATTAATCAAGAGGGAGGTTCATGGAAAATCTTAAAAAAATATTAAAAAACGTCTTGGGAGCCCTTCATCTGGGTGATATGCATTTATGGATACAAACGATTGAAGCTATTTTTTATGCACGAATGCATATTATGCATTAGTGCATATGCACAAATGTATCTTACAAATTACCAATATGCAGTTATGCATACAGTCCAAATGGAAGCCTACAAGGTGTTCCACAGGTTTTTTTTTACCAGGTTTACCCATGAACCTGATCCTATCAATCAATACATTAAATCTAAGTCTAGGAAAAAAACCATAGCAAGTTATACATGATATACCGATTCTCAAGTTTATCGTAATTTAATATGTTTTCAATGAAGGTTTCTAACATAGACGCAGACACAGACACACACACATATATATATATATATATATATGAGTAAACTACGATTTTCGTCCTTGTGGTTTGTTATTTATAACAATTTTCGTTCCTGGTCTTTAAAAATTGCTTTTTTCGTCCTTATGGTTTACAATTTGTTTCCTTTTTCGTCCTTAACACTAACTTTGTTAAATAAGTCTGTTACAAAAAGGGTAATTTCGTTATTTTACGCATTTCTTAACTTTTTTTTTTATATTAATTTTGTATTTTATCCTTTTCTATTTCTCTTTCCTATTTTTTTATTTAACGTGATTCTCCGGTGAAACTTCTTCATTTTGTCTGGTGAACTACACCATATGATTTCATCTCTAAACTCATCATCAAAATCAAAATCAAACCATGATCATCAACCTCAAATCAAATTCAACCTAACAAAACCCCTAAATCGGTTCCTTCACAGATCCGTCAAAACTTTTATGAATCCAACAAACTTGATCCATGAAAAGCCAGATGAGATGAAAAGGTTTTGGGGATGTGAGGAAGGTCTTCCTTCCCTCTACACACGGTCAAGATCGAAGAACACAACCCAAATAGGATGGCTCTATAATAAGTTAGAAGAACTCCAAGATCTCAAAAAATAAAACAGATGGAGAGAAAGTCACAAAACCCATTCAGATTCAAGGTCTTGGGAGAAGAATGAATTCCGTTACAACCAAATACCACATGTTGACAAAACCTTAATCAAAATGTTACATAGTGTGGACATGATTACCCAATTACCACTCATAGTTTATAAACAAGAGATGGTTGCTAGTGAGTTTTAAACTAAAAGCTACCCTAAATGAACTTCGTTCTTGTTGTGTTTCAACCCATTTCCAAAAACCTGAACTTGAAACCAATTTTTCTCTCAACTATAAAGAGCAAACTATGTAATGGCTTCAAAAACATAAATCAAGAACATACCCGTTTTAGGCCTGAATCTTTTTTCAATCAGTGTAAATCAAAGTTTGGGTGTGCTATTTAACATGTAATCCAAATGGAAATATCATATAAAAATCGAAGATTTTGAAACATGGATTAAAAAACAAAATCCAGATCAAACACTGCCCAACCACCACTCTCTAACCTAGCAAAAGGAAAATCGAAATCGAAGCTTTGAATCAATGTAAATCAGAAACCTAAAATCAACATAAAATCAAATCAAAACCCAGATGGTTCTTCGAAATCGAAGTTCTGAATTATACACCCCACGATGGATTTAATATCCCCATGCCGGTTGCAAACCAGATCTGCTATTCGTGCAGAAACACGCCGACGGCCGCGTGGTGGAGTATAAAACCGACTGCAAAACACTTGACACCGACGAGTTCTTTAAGCATACATATCCAACGACTTTTGCATTCGCCACGGTGGTCGATGTTGATGATGGTCGAGGAAGACAAGATTGATGTAAGTTCTGGTCGGTACTCTAGTCGTCGGAGGGAAATGGGGAGAAGGGGGCGGCGGTTTTATGCTAAACGATAAATTATTATTACTATAAAAAATATATAGATTATTAATTATTAATAAAAATAAGAAAAAGTAAAAAAAAACAGCTAAAAGACCAAACAGTCCCCTATTTAACGGAGTTATGTAACGGAAGTTAGTTGGAGGGACGAAGAAAGCAAGAAATTGTAAACCACAGGGACGAAAAAAGCAATTTTTAAAGACCAGGGACGAAAACCGTTATAAACATCAAACCATAGGGACGAAAATCGTAGTTTACTCTATATATATATATATATATATATATATACATACATGTGTGTATTTATGTACGAATACTTTTGGAGTATAACTAGATGTAGGGGTTGGGATTGTTTTGTTGTATGTGGATCTTTAGACTATTAAAATCCAAATAAACATAAAAAAATAAAAATAAAAATGTGGAATTTTTGTAATTAAAAAACATATCACAAGATTTACAAATCGCATTGACGTGGGTTTGATATGATGAAGATCCATGTGCAAATAAATCCCAACCAGCAACAGATTTGCAATGGACTTTGATTAGATTTTGATGAACAAAAATAACCCCTATTTTTAAAAAGAAAAATTAAATAAGATAATATGGGTTTTGGGTTTTTGTTAGACCAATCTGGTTTTATAAGACCATATTTTTATATTTAAACTTCACATCAAAATATTATGAAGGTAAAAGAAAATTCGAACATTCACAGCAGAATAACGTGAAAGTTACCTTTACAGTGTTTCACCGTTTTGCATGTTATGAAGTTGTAAGTATAAAAATATGGTCTTACGAGTCTAACATGATCCCGAGTTAAGATGATATTGTATCAAGTATATATGCGTTTATATGTCTATATATATAATATATAATGATTTGGATTTTTTTTCCAAACAACAAAAAAGTTGTGAATTAAAAATCTAATATGTCATATACTGTTCCATTCATCATCAAAATACGTGTTAATAAACATATGATCGATAAATTAAACAATAAAACATTGTTTATTAATCGTCGTTGTTCAAACAGTTGTGTAATAAATGTTGTCCAAGTCATCAAATACAGTTTTATCTTCTTTTTTCTTCGTATCATGAGGAAGTTAGTCGTATTTTTCTTGGGCAACCGTGGGTTTCCGGCCAGCTTACACACACCGACTAATCCCATCAGGTATGGCTAGAAGTTATCACAGGTGAATCTTCAAGCCACAAATCTAGGTTTTGGCAGCGCCTTGATTCGAATTCGGGATAAATGAGAATTTCCACATCTCCTTGAAAATTATTAGTATACAGTCGATTTAGTTTCATTCGACGTTTTAAGTTCAACTCAAGAGCGAATCCATAGATAGGCATACCCTCAAAACTTCTTTCATGGCTTTTGTAATGTAGATATAAATATCGAAATGATAATACGTATTCATAAGTTATTTTTATTATAACAGTACATACTTAGGGTTTGTTTGTTAGCGATTTAATGAGTTTAATTCTGATTTTATACACAAGATTGTTTGATAGTAGTTTAATGATATGTAAAATGACTTATTCAGTAAACTTCTCGGGGGAGTTTTATGCGGAAAATGAGTTTTTTTCAACTATGTCTCTAGCAATCAAAAAACACATGTTCATACCATCTAGAGATGGCCAAAAACCGGGCTCGGGCCGGGCCTCAATCGATCCCGGGCCTCAACAGTAATTTTCGGACCGGGTTTTTTGGGACCGGTCCCGGTCCTACCGATTTCAAGTCGGCCCGTTTAGTGTGTTTTCGTAACCGGTCCCGGGCCCAAACCGGGCCTTCAATAAAAAATTATTTTTTATAAAAACATTAATTATATTTATTAATTGAATATATTATATATGTAATCATATATATGCAATTTGGTCACTCAAATACACCTTAAAACATGTTTTATTGTAGTTTTATAATTGGTTTTCAAACAAATACACTTAAAAAATACGTTTATTATAGTTTTATATTTGGTTTTTAGCCAAATACATTTAAAAATACGTTTTATTATAAATTGTAATTAGTTTTCAATCAAATACACTTAGAAAGTTAGAAATACATATAAAAAATATATATAAAAATACAATTTTTTTGTAAAATCGGGCCGGTCTCAATCGGTCCCATGACCGGTCCCGGGCCGGGCCAGGCCGGTCCTACAAATCACTCTAAAAGTGTAACCGGTCCCGGTTTTCGGTCCTATAACCGTCATACGGTCTCGGGCCGGGCCGGGCTTTTATCGGTCCCGGTCCTCCGTCGGTCCTGGACCGGGCCGGGCCCATTTAACCATCTCTAATACCATCTATGAAAAAAAAATCAAACAAAAACTTTTTTAATCTATACATATAACTTTATTTATATAGTACTTAACAAAAACCAACAAAAACAACCGTTTTTAAGTTATAAAACATGAGTTCGCCAATGATTAAAAACCCCACTTTCGGATATTGATTAGAAAATATCGAGTGATGTGGCATAAAAATCAAAATTTTAGGTTTCTTTTTTAATGTTTTAAAGTTGGTTATTAAATTTTCTGATTAATAAACCATGTTTTATTTATTTTAATTAATATAATCTAATCATTAAGTTATAAAGGGATGGCAATGATTGGTTCATGTGCAAGCATGAAATTAGTCATAGTTAATCATAATTTCTCAAGCTTTAGAGCTACTAATTGATACTTAATTAAAAGTCAACATTTCACCTTTTTAGTGCAAATGAATAATTTTTTTATTGTTTTTCAAATGTTACACCATTTATTTATGTTAGATTATCTTCAACATATTCTTTAAAATGAAACTTTATGAATTTTTACTCCAACAGATTTTTTTTTTTTACATTTTCTAAAATAAAGAAAGTATGAGAAAAAGAGGGATAAATTCTCCAAATTTGAAGAGCTCTCCAAAAATAATTAATAATTATCCCTGTAATATATAAATAATTTTTTATTCCTCCTATTAATAATTTTTTTTAAAATTAAAGGTATAGGATAGATAAATAATATTTATGAAATTTATTGAATATTTTAATAATATAATTAATATTATAATTTTGAAATGGAGAAGATGTTGTAGATAAATATAATTTTATTTTGAAAATTTTGACTTTTGATTCTCCATTTTGGAAACTCTATTGGAGATGTTTTTTGAAGCTATAGAAGAAGTTTACATGTGTGGCTAAAAGTGTCGTTTTAACTTTTTTTTTTAACGACAAGTTAATAATTAGAAGTTAGTGATTCGGACCCACAATGATATCCATATGGGCAGTATGCGGGACCCGAACCTTCACCTTAGAGGATAAACCCCTACTCAAGGCTCGAACACGAGTTGCGAAATAAAATGTCCAATGATAAGACAAATAGAAGATTACCTACAAGATATAAGATCAATGGACTTTTTTGCTATTTGTATCATGAAAATAAAATGGTCATGGATTTAACAAGCCTAAACAATAAATTCCATTTATTTGGTCCCATTTTATATGATATTCACAAATACTCTTTCTATCGACGACCCTTTTGTTGAAATTTACAAAAATTTGCATATGTTAGTTAAAAGCATTATTTACAGTTCACACAAAATACTTGGACATATATTTTAAACTCAAAATATTTAAGTTACGTTATGAAATTTCGATCCATTTAAATAAGCAAACTGAAAAGAGAGCTACTCAACATTAATAGAATGAAGTTCAAGATTATTGGGTCGTGCATATTCTTGAATGAAAGGACCAAGTTGGAGTGCTTAACGGTACACGTTCCGAATTTTTTGTTTGTTTTCTTGTTAGACAGACCTCAAACAATCCCTTGACTTGAGTATAATAGGACAACTTTTGCTACGACTATACTGTTACCGAGAGTGGTCCATCTTTAATCATCCATGTAACCAACAAAATATGCTTAGCTAGATTGCGGTTCTTGCCATGCCCCAAAATACAAGCCCTCAAAAAGAATCTTTCCAACTTTCTTTATTATTGAACGAGAGACGAATCTTATGTGGATGTTCAGCCTCCTCAACCAAGTATCGCTCAAAGGGTGAATCTTGAGGATTGAGTTGACACATTTCTTGTGTTGGACGCCAGGGTGGATGTAACCCCCCAAGCGGAGGACTGGCTTAATAACTTCAAATTCAACTTTAAATCATAGTGAAAGTTATTTGCAGTCCACAACTTTGAGCTTATAAGGAGCTCATGAAATCTATTTTTTTAATCCATGTAGGACAAATTGTTATATGGTATATACTCATCATTTCGAATTTAACTTATAATTCTGGTGAAAGTTATTGGTATCCAACAAATTTGAATTTATAAATAACTTGTGAATCTGTTTTTTTATCCACATGATACGAGTTGTTACAATATAGCAATTTAAATTTAAATTTTCTTCAAATGTATTAAAACAAGTAAAATCACAAACTTAAACCATGTTAAAAGTTGTCAAAAGTCAAATAAAATGTATTTAAATATTTATAATTCTCTAAATCACTTTAATTAAAAATTGAAATTGTTTTTTTTTATTTGGATAATTTATATAATTAAATATAAAAGAAATATAATTAAAGGCATGCAATATATATAGGGGTTAATTGATCTTAATCCGACATCAAAAGAGGTATCGTAAGCATTGTACCCTAATAAGAGGGCAAAAACATGTTAGCAAATCTCCATGCAGGCCAAAAGACTCCATCTTTATTTTTTATTTAATTAATCCTAAGAATTTAAAATAAAAATAAAAATAAAAAGGGCTGCATATTTGGTTTGGTGAGGTAGTTGTTTGAACAATGGTATTATGTTATTTGAAATGTTTTTTAAATTAAATGTATAATACATTCAATTTTTTGAAGACATTGTTATAATTAAAGTTTTTATTACATTGTAAAATGATATATATATATATAGACCCCTTCAAGTGTTAACCCAATAATTTGTGTTAACCGTGTAAACACATCGTTCACTGGTGAAACACCATTCATCAGTGAACGAATGGTTCCATACATGCATGCTCGTTCACTGATGAACACCATTCGTCAGTATACGAGCATCGTGTTCAACAGTGAACGCTGGATTAGCACGGTTAACACAAATAATTGAGTTAACACTTGAAGAAGTCTCTCTCTCTCTATATATATATATAAATATATATATATATATATATATATATAAATTACAGAAACGATGATGACACATGTTACTTTTGTTTGCTGATAGATTTTAGAGCGAGTGAGGTTTAGGTCTACACTCGTTGATGAAAGTCCTACCTAAACAATGTAAACTTGGGCATTTGGGCCTGTATAAAATCACATATTTAACATGTTAAAACATTTATGATATGATGTTGAATAATCAAAAATAGAAAATTTGTAAAGAACAACCCTAGTCCCCGCCGGGGACGTGTATAGGGGTACAGATCAGTCCATGCTATGTGACTTGGATTTTGGAAAAATCGTATAAGAATAAAAGTTAAGATGTAAGACGTAAAAAAAGATCTGAACTCTTGATTTGCTAAATTTTTAAAAATCGGAGTGGCGAATTTCTAGCGGCCGGAATGCGTCAGTAAATTGACATTTGACATCTGCCGGTAAATGTGATTTTTGACACCCCATTTTCCGGCAGAGAAAATCCAAAAATCCGTTGGTAAACCCGATTTTCGACTGATTTCCGTTGAAAAAGCCCCCCTATTTTGTAGTGATACCTCTAACCGAACACTCCTTAATTATTTATAATGAACAGTCAAATTTAATTAGCTGTATAAAAGAAATAAATTTCTTTCTACTATATGTTAATATTGTAAAAGAAAAACACGAGATCCAATTATAAACCCTAGAACATTAATGATCTTGTAAATTTTAGTAAGGGTCGTTTTACCAAACCCGTATCAAATCATATTATCTTATTGGATGAATATCGTAAAAACCAATAATTTTATCCGGGAAAAGCATGACCAGTATAGAGAGTCCACCCGGTAATGAGGGCGACAACTCTTACCACAATTAACACTTATCGATAAATTATTGTATATGATGTCGTTTTGTTGTCTAAAATCATATCTGGTAAGTAAACGATAATGTTGCATTTTATCGTTAAACGCTTACCGAGTAAGTGTGTGATAAAATGACTCCTGATATGCATATGGTAGAAAGAGAAGTGGTGTAACGGCTATGTGGACTTTTAAAACATGTCCATAGCTACAAATGTTGTCAAAGATAAGCATTTGGAAGTGTTTACATTGTTTTAAATGCAATAAGCATTTTTGATGATGTAATATATTTAACAAAGTTCTAATAATTTAAGAAAGTAATATATTAAAATAAAACTATATAAGTAATTTTATTATTTTAATTGATAACCATTTTTGTTTATGTGACACTATATACCTTCCTCATGAATGGGAAATGCCTCATTGGGTTTTTTGTTAAAAAAAATGAGTTTTACATATTAAATTATATTATTTTTAAATTTGTTACAGCAAGCAAGAGCATCTCCAACAAATTCTCTATAATTACTTTAAAATGAAGAATCAAAAGATAAAATCTCCAAAAAAAAATTATATTCATCTCCAACAAATTCTTTATTTTAGAGAATTCAACATTGATTATAATATTAAAATATTGCATCATCTATTAAAATATTATTTCTTGCTTTAAATATTTATTTTTCAAATTTTCATACTGGTTATCTCATTTGAAGTGAACTCCATATTTGAAGAAAAACCCACTCTTTCTTCCATTTTTTTCATTTTGGAAATGATTATGAAAAAGCTATTGGAACAAAATACTTGCTAAAAATCCCTATTTTAAAGAAACTGTTAGAGATGGTCTATCACATATTTATAATGATTTAAAATAACGGTGATCGGTAAAGTGATAGTCTTTTAAAAAGTAAGAACATTTTTTTTTTGTTTTTTAAGTTATTTTATAAACCAGCCATTGTAATTTTTAATTACTCAAAATGAATAGTCAAGTTTAATTAGCTATATACAACTAATCAATTTCTTTCTAGTATATATTAAGATTGTACACGAAAAATCTGAGATCCAACTATAAAGTATAGATTGTTAAGGATATGGTAAATTTTGGTCAATGCGTTTATACTTATACAGGATTATCGTGGACTTTTCAAACATGTCTGTAACTTTAGATGTTGTAAGAGATAAATATTTGAAAATGCTTACGTTGTTTTAAATGCAATAAACATTTTTGATGATGTTCAATATTTGACGAGTTCTGATGATTTTTAAAAGTAATATATTAAGATATCATATATATATGTATATATATTATAAATAAGTAATTTTATTATATCAGTTAATAATTAACTATTCTTGTTGCCGACTTACCATTAAATCAAACTGATTGTTTGATCGTTAAGTAATCATAAGGAAAAAGAGATTATCAAATCACTAAATACTGATTAATTTGACTTGAAATTGTGATAATTATATGGTTAATTTCAAAAGACACATCCATAACCACCCCTCCACCCCTCAGTAATAAAAAATTCAAAATAGACTTCAGCAAAGAGGTGTCAGAAGGTATTTTTTAAGCTTCAACAGTAAGGGGTTGATTTGAATTCCACTAATTATACATTGACATGTTTTTATGTTATATCTTATGCACATAGAATATCCACGTATAATATGTATTGACGTGGAAAAGTAAAAATATTTTTCTTATGTGTGTGTGTGTGTCAAATGACTATTGCTTCCTACGTGATATGGTGCCATTGACTATGAGAAAAATATGATAATAAAAAACAGAGGTAGTCCTTGGAGAATTGTTGATAACAAGTTTTTACACATAGATATGGCCTTTGGTGTTAAAGCCTCAAGCGAAAATCTCTCGAAAGGGTTTGCGGTTGTAGATACAAAAACCACAGTCGATGTTGGATGCAGAACAACTAGAGTAATGTTGAAGGTGAAGGTAGTACTGGGATCATATGCGTCCTGCAGATTAAGAATGTGAGATGATAAATACAAGAATGATGGTGACCGACAGTGACCCGACAACGAATCGTAGGATTGCCGCTTTCTACCTATTATTGTCTGATGGAACCAAATAGCACACATTTGTCTTATAAAAAACTTATCGCATATGGTCAACTATGTCATTTTAATTGTGTCATGGAAGTAAAATAAATAATCAAATAAATGATTAAAAAACTGTTATATTGTCTATTGTTATAATAGGTAGATTTTTTAAAATACCAAACAAATAATAATTTAAAAATACAATGTTTTGATAAGAGAAAAGGTAATGTACAATATCATAAATTTTGAAAGCTATGTTATTATTTAATGCATTTTGTCCAATAACAAACACTAAGGTGTATACTTTATGGAAGAAGCAAATAGTAAAAAGAACATCCAACATATTTGTATAGTATGCAAATTACATTTTACAAAAGGAATTGTAATTATTAATATTTAAATAAAGGGAAAATGTTTTTTATATCTTCCTATATTATATATATATCCTTGTAAAATTTGAAACTACGTATATGTTCTTCTAAACTTCTAGAACTCACATATATGTCATTCTCTCTTATTTAATTATTATTAAAACATTTAAAAAATATAAATTATTATCTCTAAAATGAAGGGTAGTTAAGTAACTTAGAAAATAAATTCAATTTAGAGATAATGATTTGTATTTTTTAAATGTTTTAATAATAATTAAATTAGAGAAAATGACATATATGTAAGTTCTAGAAGTTTAGAAGGATATATACGTAGTTACAAACCTTAGAATGATATATACGTGATATAAGAAGTTTTAAAGGATATAGATGAAATTTTTCCTTAAATAAAAACACAACAATGTATTCTAACCATATCACTTATTTCGTTTTTAATCGAGTTTAATGAAATTATTAATATGAAGATTTAATAATGGTTAAAATTATCATCATTTTCTTGGTCAAATTGTTTTCCCGAATTAGTCATTTATTTTAGTAAAAACTTGATTATAGAAACCCTAACTCATCACACATATGGAACCTGTCTTCACTATTTTTTTTATCAGCAAACCACCATTTTATTAAACCAGAAACACCAAACAATAGTCACCGGACATATAACGACACAACGAACACACCTACAAATACATCAGACACAAATACAATTTAACGAAGCCACTACAGTTCGTTAAGCCATTCTTTAAGCTACAACAGATCATTTAGCCGATCATTAAGACACTACAATACATTAAGCCAATGCAGTTCATTAAACCGCATCAGTTCATTAAGCCATTGTAGTTCATTAAGCCACAACAGATCAATGATCCTTTTGCCCACTGTCCAGTTGTATGGAACCACCCCAACTTGTTTTCTCGGTCTCCTCAGTGTTCCTATTGGAGGTCAGCATGTTTACGAGTAGTAAACTCGCACCCCTCCATTAGTGTATCTTCATGTCTTGCATACGTGCCTCCCACCATCCGAGCCAGCCCTTTCCAGCTGTGAACCGCCTTCGAGTCGCCCACAACAGTTGTCCAACAACCCTCTGCGCAACTAACAGCCGCCCATTGGATAGTGTGTTTGGCTTATTGTGGATAACCCGTCTTATCCCGTCAGATTCTGCATTACGGTATGTTGCTCCCTGAGAGAGGTTTCGATAGCCAACTTGTCCAATCAATTTCCAGCCCATGATATTTCCCTTTAAGCCACTCGAACACCTTAATTTGCAATTCATATAACCAATATGAAATCTTTCGTTTTTCCCATTCAAACACCACTTTATTCTATGTACCCATATAAGATACATTACACACCAAATTACCGCAGTCCATCTTCTACCTCCTTTTGTTGTATCACCTATCTGCTCAATTGTCCCAATCAAATCATGTATCGAGTTCGTCGCATCTATGTTAGTATTCTACCATAATCCCTACTTGTGACCATAGTTTTTTCACCTCTTCACATCTTATCAAGGTGTGCTCTACCGTTTCTATCTCTTTGCCACAACTCGAACATATGATAGAATCCAACTCTATTCCCATCTTATCTAACACCGAGCGTATTGGAAACCTCCCTAGCCTTGCCCTCCACATAAAAATGCTAATTGTCTTCCACTCTTGGAACCCGTCTTCACTGACACCAATGTAAGGAAGCATTTTTGGCTCACATCTACTCCAACAGTTATCCTATAATTTTTCCATATCATAGTATTAAAAGTCAATATTTCTAAGAAAAATTACATCAAACTCCAACAACTACTCTATTATATTTTATGTCAATAGAACCTTTATTTTTATAAATTAAAATATTTATAAACATTTCAATTACTTTTGGTGTTGAAACTTCAAAATCATGAAAGTTTCCATTATAAGTTATAACATAAGATTTGAAGATGCTTAACACTGACATATAATTTTTTTTATTTAAATTTTTATAAAAGAATAGTATCGAAAGACCATTAGTATTTGATTAAAAGTAAATAAATAGACCTTCTAACTAAAATTAAGTCTAAAAAATCAATCCAAAATTTGAATGAGTCTTGTTTAAAATAAAAAAAATTATAAAAATTATATAAAAAAAAAAAAAAGAGGTAGACAAATAGTAGGCGAATAGAATCGGGTTATGAGTTCAAAATCTTTTGTAGGCAGAGAAATTGAATGGTGCTACACCACCCCACCCTTATTCCATATATATTTAGATCTCATCCGTTCATCACTCTAACCACCATTCGATTTTATTTTTATTTTTATTTTTTAATAATTTATAATTTATAATTTATTGGATTTTTGGAATGTCAAAGGGGAGGATTTAGGAGCTTCCACTCATACTAAATCACGGAATATTAATTAATCAAATCCACTAATCCTCCTCTTCATTTTGTTTATAAATAATATATAGGTCTGCATACAAATGTGTGCACACCTTAATTAATTTTACAGGGTTTTAAAGTTATTAAACCAGATAAAATCTCATGTAACTTTAAATGAAAAAGGATGACTGGTTAAAATCATTTTCAGTTAAGATAAACATCTTAAAATAACTGATTAGGATGATCTTGGTTCTGACTATAACCAGTTGAAAGATGAAAAACCAAGGACTAATTTTAACTCGAATAATTGGTTGTTATAATTAGTATAAAACGTGATATACTTTATAAATTAAAAAAAATACAGAAAATATGAACTTCAAAAACCAATACAAGATTATTTAATAGTCATGAAAATATAAGGAAACAAATAAATTCTAAAACCCACACGTTTACACTAGTTATGGAGGCCCTCTGGTGGCATGGCTGCATGGTGTGGTTTTCAAAATCTTTAACTGGTTGGATTAAAGTAGTTAAGTAACTCTTCCAGATTCGTTGGGATCCATTTCTAGTTCCAATTAACCGAAGACTGGTTACAAAATCTAATTTCCCTTTCCCATCTCTAACCTCGAGGCCTTCGATAATCCGAACACTAAGAGAGCAAATCCACACTGTCTTACCAATTTCCTCGTTTTACAAATTTCCATCCATAGTCATAAATAAATATGGTTGGTTGTTTTTAATATACTGATTTATTATTGAATTATGGATAACCATTGATAATTCCTTATTTTAGAGAGAGATGAATGAATCTTATTACTACGGGTGATGTGCATTGTCGTTTCGTTTTAATTCTCTTAACTAAATGCACCCTGAACTCGTTTAAGATGATTCAGATATGTTGTGTTTGAATCTTATATATCTGTGTTATAACGTATCACATGCACATACAAGCATCAAAAACGATAACTTTTATACTTTATCTAACAATGTTTTTTAATGTTTCGAGTGTCATTTTAGTTGATTTTACATTGTTATGTTTATTATCAATTAGTTTTTAATAAACGTGACAATTGTCAAAACCCTTATGACCATAAAGGTACACCTCTGATGACTCCAGAGCATTTATGACCGTATAATGATTAATTAATATATATATATATATATAAAAAAGTTGGTCCGAAAATCTATAATTAAAAAATAATAATATACTTCTTTGATTTTATTATTATGCGATTTAATAAATTTATTAAATTCATTATTTGGTTGTCTAAATGGGCCCTAAATAACCCGTTGGTTGAGCCCTCCTTTGTTGATCTTCTTGTTAAAATAATTGATGTTAGTCATAGAATTTGTGATCCAAAAACTTCCACAAGAGACCTTTATCCAACATCAACATTATTTTTATATTATAATTCATTACTATATATATATATATATGTATATATATATATGTATATATATATGTATATATGAAAGTTCAAATGCGAACTCAAATTTGGTTGTGAACGTAAGAACAAATGAGCACGTGTCTGAATATAGACTATTCAGTCTGAATAATCAAATAAATATTCAGATTGAATAAAACTAAATATAGTGTTTATTCAGTCGCAATAAGCATTAGTCAGACTGAATAAACATATATTAAGTTTTATTCGGTTTGAATATTTTTTGATTATTCAGTCTGAATATGACACGTGTCGTGCTCAACCAACATATGCTTTTAAAGAAACTAATATAAAGAATACTTTTTAACTCATTTAACAATTAAGGTTAATAAAAGTTTGAGACCAGGCTTAAAGACATATCTTTTTACCAACCAAACTATATGTTAAAATTGTTTTATTATAATATATTATTGTATTCAATCATTGTTAATCGATTGTTTTGAAACATATAGGTGTTTGTGTGTGTGTTTGGTCTTTAAATCCAACTCCAAGCCAACCATGCAAAATGGCATTGGGACTCTAAATTACAAAATATTTAAATGGTAAGATATTGAATCGTGAATATGATCGAGTAAAGCACACCTTTGAATAATACTTTTGATGATATTATGATTGTGGTTTGATAATTTTGTAGTTTTTTTTATACAAATGGCAATCATGATTCAAATAGTATATTTCAAAAAAAAAAAAAATATATATATATATATATAACGCGTTTTATTCGATAACCATATAGACTGTCCTTCAAAATATGTATAGTAGTCGATTGCCTCCTGAGATGACTCTCTGCCCAAGCAACATTTTGTTTATTTTATATATATATATATATATATATATATCGACTAATTTTAGAAAATTTGAATTTAATAAATAGACAATTTCATCTATGATCATAAGGACAAATATTATTTAACTTACGTCTAAAAAAATGATTAAAAAAAGGCTATCAAAATTTGGCTAGAGTTCTAAATAGGTTGTCGAACATCTAAATCATAGAGGTCTCTCATTCTTTTGGTTACTATTATTACATAATAATCTGGGGAAAAAAATATATAATACTTCTTATTTAAATTTGTTAAGTGTCAATAACTTTGAAAAAAAGAAGAAGAGAGAAATAAAGAATGTGTGGGAGGGGTAACGATGGTGACAGAGCATGGTCGATGAAAAATTGAGGGTAGTTGATTGTAACAACTGTAAGCTCCAAAGTAGGTATTTCATAACCTTTGCCCAAACCAGTATTTACAATTAACCACACTAGTCTATAATTCAACAAAATCTCAAGAGTTGCAGCGGAAATTAAAAATACACAAGTGAGATTATTACATTCTTAAATCAAACTAGACAACTATTTAATCAAAATAGCGTCTCACTTCTAGCTCCTCGTGCTCAAATCTTCCATTTGCTCTTACTAGATCTCTCTACCAAGTGCTTACCTGAAAAAGTTTTCAGTTTTATAAAAGAAAGGGTTGGACCATAAGGCCTAGTGAATTCCCTCTAAACTCACAGTTAAATATACATGACATTTATAAGGTTGAAAAAGGTTAGTCATGAATATTAACTCACACGCATTCACACTTTAAAAAATACATGTTGCAACGGTAAAACACACTGATAGTCACTCACACTTGTGACTATTTAATCGGGCCCACACTTGCCCATTGATCGGGTACACATTTCCCATAAAATAAGTATTTCCAAGCACACACTTGCATATAGGAATCATGCTTTCAATTTATCAATTATAAAATGTTTACCACATCGAATAAAGTACCCAACGCTTTTAGTAAAAAGTTTAATAAGGGAATTCACCTGAAGTCCCGACCTTTTAGTAAAAAGGTTTCACCAACCGAACACTTGAATTGAGGTTACCAAGTTATAAGTTCAAAACTTCCAAATAACCCCAAAGACTCACTTGAAAACCCCTCAAACAAGGACCTAAATTTACACTTTCAACCCCTGCATTTTAGAAATTAGGTCCTTTCTACACTCAAATGTAAATTTCATTACATTTAACTAGATTACGGGTTATTACATTGATGGTGGAGGGGGGGGGGTTAGGAAAGTGGTACAATAGAATTTATCAGCACATGATATTTCAATCGATACATTATGAATTAATAACACAAAACTAAAGTTTAATCAGGTTTTTAAGAGCATTTCAGCCAGATTATTTAAAGAGTAAATTACATTATTGGTCTATGTGGTTTGTTGAAAATTGTGAATTTAGTCCACGTGGTTTGTTAAAAATTGTGAATTTAGTCCCTGTGATTTTGAAATTTCGTTTTTGGTCCCTATGATTTATAATTCATTACCTTTTTCGTTCTTATGATTTAACATTTGTTGCTTTTTTGTCTCTATAGTTTACAATTCATTTCTATTTTAGTTCTTCATACTTAAAAGTAGTGTTTTTGGCCTCAGAGATGAAAATAAAAATGAATTTCAAACAGACTAAAACCAAAATTTTAAAACCACACGAACTAAAACCATAATTTTTAACCAACCATATGGATTAAAACATAATTTAATCATATTTAAAATAGAAAAAGTGTAGGGACATGGAGGTGCAGTGATGGTAGATAGTGAAACGGTGGCTACGACGGGGGAGAATTAGGGCAAAACCCAAATGTAAATAATACGTTCATGGGTTGGGGAGATCCATATAGAGGGTTGGGTTCCAGTGAGAAACGTAAGAAGAGATCTCTACCATTGGATGCACATTAGAATGAGATGCAGATAGACGAGGTGCACTGAGATGCACCAAATCAACTCTCTTCTAAGGCGCAATTCATGAGTGGGTATGAGATTAAAAATGATCAATGACTATGATCTCTTGTTTCGCTTTTCACCTGAACTCTACTTCTCACACGATCCTATGCCTACATACAGAACCCCTAAAAATAGGACAATTGAAGTACGGATGAAAGTATATATAAATATTAGAAATAAAGGGGGCGGGTTCAAATGAGAACTCAAATTTGGTTGTGAACGTGAGAACAAATGAGAGTGCGACACGTGTCCCATTCAAATAAAAATTCAGACTGAATATAGTATTTATTCAGTCTGAATGATCTGTATTCCGATGCATGTCGCGTTCTCATTTGTCCTCACGTTTATAACTAAATTTAAGTTTGCATTTGAACTTTCCTCTGGAAATAAAATTAATAAATTATAGTTTCCAATTGGGCCTGTTCGGTTTGGGTCGGGTCCAATTCGTCCATTCTGATTTAAGCCCAAAGTTATTGGGTTAAATTTATGGTTGGGCTTCAAGATAAGTTAACAAAACGAACGTATGCTGAAACAAGTTGTACTTTATGCATTAACTGTTGTACTGTAAATCACGAACAACGATGTGAGTATATAAGTTCTTCAGAGTGTGGATGAAGGACGCTTGTCAATGGCGACAACGATCGCCATGGATTCTTCTTCTTCGTCTTCGCTGTGTCCTCCTCCCGAGGTCCCGAAGAAGCTTCATTTAGAAAACCGAGAGAAACTGATAAAACACCTCCGTGAAAGTCTAGATTCATCGTCTCGTCCTTTACACGGATTTGTGCTTCTTCAGGTAAAGTAACTGCATCGAGTTTTTGAGTTAAAATTCATTTTTATGGATTTTGATTTTCATAATACGTTGGTTTTTGTTAGGGAGGAGAGGAGCAAACTCGTTATTGCACTGATCATGAAGATATCTTCAGGTACTTTCGTCGGTTACCTTGTCTAATTTGTTCGTGTGTTTGAATGTATTTGAATTAGATCGGTAGTTATAGTTTTGCTACTGGTAATCGAAGATATGAGTATTTGATACCGATTTTGTAGTTTCTTTTTTTATCAACCATGGAAAATCAACTATTAGAGGTAATCACCGAGTCGCCTATTCTTTTTTTCTATCTCTGTACATCGAGTCATAATATTACTTAACGAGGATTGATACCAAGTTAAATTATCACACTCTAGGTGGGCAGAAATAGAGTCTATTTAGAAATATGATTTTGTTGTACGTGTGTGTGTATGGTATTTGTGTAAAGACTAAAAGGCGGTATACTGCTATGTGCTGTGGTGATACTATCTACTGTGAGTGATTTGTGAATCGTGGGAGATTTTTCACAATTTGTTGGTGTACTTATGAATTGGAGTAGATGTTTGAGTTATGCAATGATCAATGGAAAGCATGTTAATAAATCCATTGAATCTTTTTATTTACGCAATAGGCTGGCTAGTAACACGTTTGTCCGAATCTTTTTCTGCTTTATATCGCCAAAGAAGGCAAATATATATATATGCATGATACATCCTAAGGTCAAAGAGGCAGCATCTAGGATACCTCAAAGGAAAGTGTACAAGATGTGACTAGAAACAAGGAAGGGAACAATCTAAAGGATTAGTTACCAAAAAACATAATAGGAGTCTAAATATAAGACCAACAGAAAGGAAACATAGAGGAAACATAAAGATACAGAATACAGAAAGAATATCTTTGCTTTAACAGTTAGCAAGTGGCTCACTGCTGGTCCTACAGCATAACCATATCCCCTTTTGACCAATCAAATATATCATTGGTATTTGATATGTTGTTTCACTTTTCATGATCTCTAATCTATCAGCACCAACTTTAGATAGTACTACAAGCTATGACAAAAGGTGGAAACTTTGTGTATGATCTAGAGGGATTAATTTATGTTTGCAGTTCGGGAATTTGAAACTTTTTCAGATTGACAATTGTATCCCATAACAGCCAAAATTCCAAAAAAGTTTTTGTGAGGTTATGACTTATGAATAGTTATATAAGACAACCGTAAATTGTTAGCAAGGGAAGTGTGCAAGAAGTTTTCCTGTCACTTAGAGTATCATCCAATTTTCTATTGTAGATCCATCTTAGCTGACTAACTCTTTTGATGAGGCAGACCATTGATATACACCAGCTCTTTAAGCACTAATAATAATAAACAGAGGTTCCATAAGAGCATTTCTTCGGTGGTTTATTTTACAATGAATTTGGAATAGTCATCTCTAGTGATGACTACATGACACTCAACTGGTTTCTGGAAATAGTACAGTTATTTGATCTTCTATAAGCTCCTTAAGCAGTTTATACTACGAGTATGGTTAACAGTGACAAAAGTTAACATGATTATCTTTTGCTATTACTTGTAGTCATATAGTCCTGTCACTTTATAGAGATTGATGTGAGTTGTTGCTTTTAGGTTGACTTTTTTTCATCGAGTTGTATGATTGAGATATTTTATGATGATTGCTTACTTCATTCCAGACAGGAAAGTTATTTTGCATATCTGTTCGGAGTGCGAGAACCTGGTTTTTATGGAGCAATTGTAAGTCCCTTCTGTTTTCAGCTTCAGATTTCAATGTTTCTATATGGTTCATTCTAAAGTGTCTTAAGGCTTTATATTCATGACCTATGTTGTCATGCAAATACAATTTCCAATTGCATAAAGTACCATATGTTCACACTTCACAGATTGAAGTTTCAAGGAGAAGCAAAGTTATCCCATCTGACGTAAATATAGCATGTCTGATTTGTCTCTAGAATATGCCACTATAATTCATTAATTCTCTGTTTCTTTAATCTATAGCCATGTACCTATGTCTGCTGCCATAGCAAGCCATGATATAATATTTGATTTTTTCTCTTTCTTTTTAATATGATCATTTATGAAGTTCTTTTTTTCTATTGCCATTGATTCTTTTATTGTGCTGGTGTAGGATGTGGATACTGGGAAATCAATCCTTTTTGCTCCCAGATTGCCTTCTGAGTATGCTGTTTGGATGGGAGAAATAAAGGCACCATCGCATTTCAAAGTAAGGGGCTGTTTGGCAGTTGCTGAATGGTTTAGTGCAGAATGATTAAGTGGTCAGAATGATTAAAGAGACTCTTATGATATAGTGAAAAGTGAAATATAATTGTTTGGTAATTGTTCAGGATGTAATTAGGGCTCTTAATGGTTAAACCTCTAGGATACAAAATGATTCAGAGGGTTTTGGAACCATTAAGAGGCAGACTTAGGTGGCGTTTGTTTTTTAAGAGGTCCGAAGTCTGAAGTCTTATTTCAGTTCGGAAATGGTTATAAAATGCCTAAACGAATCAGACATAAGTGGTGATTGAGAGCTTAAAATAAAAAAACAAACAAGGCCTTATTCTTTTGCCAAACATGATTCACCTCTTAACGATTCAGAGGCTGCCTCTTAGTGGAACTGTTAAGAGGTAAACAAACAGCCCCTAAGTCCACTCTCACAGCTAGTGTCTGAGGCGGCACTACGTTACTCCCTACCAATTAGAAAGATGTCTCAATGTGTTGTCTATCTTAGTTGATGAATTTTTACAATTTATATCTTGCAGGAAACATACATGGTTAGCATGGTCCATTATACTGATGAGATTACAGAAGTCCTTAATAACCAACACCAAGGATCTGGAAAACCCCTGTTGTTTCTTCTACATGGGTTGAATACCGATAGCAAAAACTTCTCTAAACCAGCAGAATTTGAGGTACCTTGTTATTAGATTCCTGTTTTACATGAGTTAAATGTTTGCTATCTAGAAACACTGATTGGTTGTGGGATTTACTAGAAGATGTTGTATTCTAACTTGCATGTTCTATTTGTCTGTCTTACTAACTACTGGAAGCAAGTATTTAAGATACATTGAATGGTAAATCATGCATAATAAAGGGTCAAGTTTTTTGAACTGGTTTTCCATTTTATCATTTACCTTTGTGCCAGTTAAAATTGTCAAACTTAATTGTGGTATCATTGAAGTTCTATTTTATTTAAAATTTACTGCTAGTGATATTGTATTCTCACAATACACCTTAATAATGATAGTTGGTTTTATTTGCTCTCCAGGGAATCGAGAAGTTTGAGACAGATCTTAAGACCTTGCATCCTATTCTGACCGAATGCCGTGTTTTGAAGTCACACCTGGAGCTTGCTGTGATCCAGTATGCGAATGATATAAGCTCTGAAGCTCATGTTGAGGTGGGCATGGTTTAAAAATAAGTGTCCATTTTTAAAAATAGATAACTAAATATTCATATCTACCTTTAATTAATGCACAAATGTTTTAAGAGTTTTGAAGAGAGAGAAATTAAATAAGGGTAAAGTTATTATTTGGTTAACTAATTTTTTTTATAATAATTATGCATGTCTTGCAATATATAAGATGTCATCTACATACAAAATTAAGAATATCAAGCAACTTGTTCTCTTTAGATTTTCAAAGAACAAAGTGTTTATTTGTGTATGAAAAACCAGATTATTTGCTAGTTATTAGACATGATTAGATATATATGTGAGATCCATACTGTAAACAGGTTCAGATCATCTTAAAGATAGTTGGTTTGACTGATTCACTAGTTTAGAACAGAGATGCATATATTCTAATTCAACTACTCTTTTAGCTGTACCGCTAATACTATTTGCTTCAGTTAGCAATTCGGTTTCATTTCTTACCCTATCTTGTGAATTGCATACGGACCATCAATTTACAGATTAGTGGTTAGCAAAAGTTGCCTGTATATATATATATAGGGGTGGTATCCGTTGCAAACTAATCGATTTTTGCAAACTGTGCAAACTCGTAGTGAACACAATGATAAAACACCAATTGGATATTCATGAATGTTGAAAGTGTTCACGAATGGTGAAAGTGTATTCACAAATGGCGAAAGTATATTAATGAATAACGAAACTTGCCGGAAAACTCGCCGGAGAAGACGAAGTCGTCGGAAAGTGTGTTCATGGCAGCAAATTAGTAAATATTAATTAAAAATGGTTAAATTATAAAATGATCATGTTACCCTCAATGAATTAATAAATTATTAAAAAAATTAATAAAATATTAAAACAATATTATCCACATGGCTTATTTTTATTGGATAATGGTGAGTTTGCAAGTTGCAAATATTGAATAGTTTGCAACGGATACCACCCCTATATATATATATATATTTGAACGGAAAAAAAAGTTGCGTGTATATACCTGTGTCATCTTTTGGTAATATTTACTTCATTTTGAGTAGGTAATGAGGAAAACTAAACCGGCAATGAAGGAGTATCAGATGGAAAGCATATTTCTTCACCACACATACTTTTATGGTAGCTGTAGGCATTGTTCGTACACTTGTATTTGTGCCACTGGTGACAACAGGTGATTACTTTTCCATATAACTAATCTGCTGGCATTTTGTACTATTAGTTTTTTATATATTATTCTTACTCTTGAGATGTTAAGCAGCTAAAAGTTTTTATTTTTTATTTATTTTTATTTGGCAGTTCTGTTCTTCATTATGGGCATGCTGCAGCTCCAAATGACAGGGTATGAGAATTTCATTTCTTTTATTTTATACGGGTTTTTGTAATGAATCTTTTTAGTTTAGTCTAATAGGACATCACACATTTTTTGTCTTGGTTCGACCCGACTCAAACCTTGCTAAATGCTATTTGGAAGTATCATTTTCTTTGTGTGTCCTACAACAAATTAATCTCTCTCTATATTGCAATCTATTCTGCTTAGTATGATCAATGGAACACTTTGAATATTACAATTCACAAACCCGACAATCCACATGAATGATGATAATCTTGAAAATGGGGTTATATATATGTATATAGAGGGGTGTTCAAATACAACCCATGACAATCCTACTAGGGATGAGCTCGGTACCGGACCGGTACCGAACCGAAAATACCGAATCCCGAATATGAAAAAATCTCGGTACCGAATACCGAACCGGTAATAGAAATTCGGTACCGGTACCGGTTCGGTACCGGGATTTTCGGGACTAACACCGTTTGGTACCGTTTTTAGGGACGACTAACTTTTTTACATAGCTCAAATGTTTTTCTAATCGTAGAGTAAGTGGGGAGGAGCTCATACTTAAATTGACCTAAAAAAGATTAAAAAACACCAATAAAAAATAATTTTTTAATTTTACAATTTGACATCCAAAATATGTAACGATAAGAAAGTGGGCTTCGTTCGTATATATGTATATATACGTATATTTGGTATGTATACAATGTTACATACATGTCAAAAAAGTGTGGAATATTTGGGTGGAATATTACAAGAAACCGGGTTTTGAAGAAATTACGGAACCGAAATATGAAGAAAAGATTGATATTTGGGGGGAATATTACAAGAACCAAAAAATTTAGTGGATTTGGTATAAAAATGGAAGATATAATGTTGGGAAAAAAGGTTTTTTATACCAATCCAAAAAGAAAAGGGTTTTTTTTCAATTTGAAAGTGTCCGTTAATATTACCCGGTTCGGTTCGGGATTTATGGGTACCAGTACCGGTACCGAACCGAAAATACCGAATATGAAAAAATCCCGGTACCGAATACCGAACCGGTAATGCTATTCGGTACCGGTACCGGTTCGGTACGGGACCGGTTCGGTTTCGGGATTTCGGTCCGTATGCTCATCCCTAAATCCTACAACCCACTCATCCACCATCCATTTTTTTTAATTGATGGTAGTTACAAGTGATTAAATGATAACCGTTGATGATCAAATGAACGGTCATGATTTGGTTGTAAAGGTTGTATGATTGCAATGGATTGCATAATAACGGCCCTCTCTCTCTCTCTCTATATATATATATATATAGAGAGAGAGAGAAGTTCAAATGCGAGCTCAAATTTGGTTGTGGATGTGAGAACAAATGAGGGTGCAACACATGTCTGAATGTAGATTATTCAGACTGAAGATAGTATTTATTCAATCTGAATAATGCTTATTCAGTCTGAATATGCTCATTCAGACTGAATAAATACTATATTCAGTCTGAATATTTCTTTGATTATTCAGTCTGAAGATGACAAGTGTCACGTGTTCTCACGTTCACAACCAAATTTGAGTTCTCATTTGAACCCACCCCTATATTTATATATATAAAGTCATAAGTGTCAAACGTACAGAACTTTTGTCTCTAATCCGTTTATATATTCTACCAGACTTGCAAGCATTTCAGAGTTCCTCGACTTGTGTTTTCAATTAATATTTTGACAGTTTATTTTGTCAATCCACCATTCTATTGTTATTGGTAAAAATCTTCTCAGTTCAAGTTCTCCCTTCTATCTCTGTCACGTCAGCTACTAACTGTACGTTCTGATGATATCTTCTGTAATTATGCAGACATTGCGAGATGGAGATATGGCATTACTGGATATGGGAGCCGAATTCAATTTTTATGGTTCTGACATAACCTGCTCCTTCCCAGTAAGTATATGTGTAATAACATATAATGTGAAAATAACTATTGGGTATACTTCCTAACACAGACTTCAGTTTATTCTCTTTACGTAAATCTCTTTTCATATTAGCTTTGTATCCAGAGGCGGACCCAGAAAATTTTCCAAATGGTAGCACAATTTTAACTATAAAAAAAATATCTAAAGAATTTTTTTAACAATATTAGTATATATGTTGGTTGGTTCCTTGTCCCTGCATAGAAAAGACACTGTTCGAGTGCCGTCTACATATATTTAAAAAACACAAGAAGTATATAAAAGAACACCAAAATTTAAGCTAAAAAATACATAAATTCTTTCAAAATTATTAAAATGATGATGTTTGTTGAGCAGTGTTACAACTTACAACAGAACCTTAAGAAGATAATGAGGAATATTTTCAGCAGTAAATCATGTTCTACTCTTTATATGATTATATCTTGTAAAATCCTACCAGACATCTTAGTAATTAAATGTTTTAAATGCTGCAGGATGCTTTTCATTTGATGCCAAATGCTATTAAAAAGTCAATGAGTGTGAGTTAGTGGGGGTTTTCATGAATCATGACATACTTAATGATGCATGCAGGTGAACGGGAAATTTACAAGTGACCAACGTCTTATATACAACGTAAGGGATTTCCTTCTGATGCTGTGTTTAATACATATATATATATACATATATATATATACATATATATATACATATATATATAGACATATACGGTTGGGTTCCGGTGAGAAGTGAAGTTATGGTGAGAAGGGTAAGAAGGGATCTCCACCCTTGGATGTACATTAGGATGAGATGCAGCGAGATGAGGTGTACCGAGATGCACCGGATCAACTCCCTTCTAAGACGCAATTCATGGGTGGGTATGAGATTAAAAGTGTGATCAAGGGCTCAGATCTCTTCTTACGCTTCATACCTTAACTCTCCTTCTCACACGATCCCATGCCTAGATATATATACATATATACAAGCTACTTGAAGGAGTTATATGGCCTCTTCATGTCTAAAGCTTAGTGTATTTTTCTTGGCCCTAAAACTGTGCTCTTTCAATCTATCAACATACGATTTTTTTTCTTTCCTTTTTTGATATTTCCAGGCTGTCCTTGATGCTCATGATGTTGTTATATCTACCATGAAGCCAGGAGTAAACTGGGTGGATATGCACAAGTAAGATTTCTGGACTACATTAGATATCTACCTCAATGCTCATTAATCAGATTATGTTCCCTTGGCTTTGTTATGAACTGAATCGATTGAACAATTGAAATAGAAACCAAGTGATAAGGACACTGTAAGATGTTTCAATTAACAAGGATAATTAAGAACAAACTAGCTTTCAAGAGGCTGTAACATCCCAGAATAACCGTACCAGATATTGTCCGCTTTGTCCACACACTTGGACTCACGGTTTTAAAACACGTTTGATAGAGAAGGTGTCAAGTTCCTTATAAAGCAACTTCCATTCTCCTCCCCAACCAATGTGGGATCTTACAATCCACCCCCCTTGGGAGCCCATCGTCCTCGCTGGCACACTAGTCGGTTCCTGGCTCTGATACCATCTGTAACATCACAGACTAACTATACCAGATATTGTCCGCTTTGTCCACACACTTGGACTCACGGTTTTAAAACACGTCTGTTAGAGAAGGTGTCAAGTTCCTTATAAAGCAACTTCCGTTCTTCCCAACCAATGTGGGATCTTAGAATCCACCCCCTTTGGGATCCCAGCGTCCTCGCTGGCACACTAGTCCGATTCCTGGATCTGATACCATCTGTAACATCACAGACCCCAACTGTACCAGATATTGTCCGCTTTGTTCACACACTTGGACTCACGGTTTTAAAACGTGTCTGATAGAGGAGGTGTCAAGTTCCTTATAAGGCAACTTCCGTTCTCCTACCCAACCAATGTGGGATCTTACAGCATAACTATCCCATATAGAACCCACTAATTTTCTGCATGTCCTACGCGACCTACATCATCCCTCTTTATACTAGATTTATTGTTAAGTAAGTACCCAAAATACCCTTTCTAACCCCTTCTAGAATAACAAGTATGGATGGACTTGGGCCTAAGGTGGGTATATGACAGGCTCTTGGTAGTGTTGCCTACATAAAAGACCGCATGATGAGCTATTGGTGGTGAAAATCTTAAAAACCGATAATCTTTTATATCTAACTCCAATAAATAGGTAGATCCTGATTTTTCTATTTGAATAAAATTGGGATATTTAATATGGGTTTGCAATAACAATTAAATTAGAAAAATCATAAGGTTTCTCTTTATCTAATATTATTTTTCCTTTTATTGAGATCAGATTGGCAGAGAAAACCATTCTTCAGTCACTGAAGAAAGGATCCCTCCTTGTTGGGTATTATTCATTTTCCTTGCTTGATGTAAATAATTATTTTCTCCATTTATCTTATTAGTTATCTTTTAATTTATATAATTTTTCGATCTAGTGATGTTGATGAAATGATGGTTGAACGATTGGGTTCTGTTTTCATGCCTCATGGCCTGGGACACCTCATGGGAATCGATACCCATGATCCTGGTGGCTATTTAAAGGTCCCTAAAACTTGCTATACTTTTGGTTTTAATTGTGTCAATATTGCTTAATGCTTACCCAATGATATTGGCTGTTAACATATATATATATATATATACAGGGAGCTGAAAGACCCAAAGAACCAGGATTAAGGTCCCTACGCACAAGCAGAGATCTTTTGGAGAGAATGGTTTGTGTTGGCACTTTGGTTATTATGTTTCATAATGTGTCCATTTGCAATAAAAATAACTCTTAGCAATGTGCTCTATATATGTCATCTTTGGTAGATTAATGAGCTTAATGGGACAAATAGCTTATACGGTTAGCTATACATGACTGTTTGGTAGTGCCTTAATGGTATAGAAAGTGGCTTATTGAGTAAGCTTCTAGGGGGAGCGTTATGCAGAAAGCCAAGTTTTTTTCTAAACCTACCCTTCCCAATTGTAAAGCATGTTCTTTCCGTCTATGAAAAAAACCCTCCCAAACATAAACATTCCCAATCCATAAAAACAGATTAATCCACACATACAACTTTATCCATACAGGCCTGTTTGTTAGCAGCTTAATGAGCTTGATGGAATTCACAACTTATTCGGTCAGCTATGCATGACTGTTTGGTAGTGGCTTAATGATATAGGAAGTGGCTTATTCAGTAAGCTTCTAGGGGGTACTTCATGTATAAAGCCAAGTTTTTTTCCCAAACTTGCCACTTCCAATTGAAAAACATGCTCCTTCCATCTATGAAAAACCCTCCCGAACAAAAACCTTTCACAATCTATACAGACAGATTAATCCACACAGACAGCTTTATCTATACAGGACTTAATGGAAAACAAACAAACAGCCCATTAATCAGTGGTTAGTTGCCATTGTTTATCATAATTAGTGGTTAATTGCTATTTTCTGTCTAATTGGCTTAGTTGTTGATGATATGTTTATCTTTTTGGCGATTAACCCCAAAATACCTATAGGTATTTAAATTCCAATTTTTGCAGAAAAAACCTGCTTCCAAATAACTGCAATCTTTTTATCTTTTTTTTATTATTATTATAGAGGATGGGATTTATCTGCTAATGCCATCTTTTTGTTACCAACTCGATTTATACTATTGGCAAAATATATAACAAAGATGATTGCAATATCTTTTATAGGTGATCACGGTCGAACCTGGATGCTATTTCATTGATGCATTGCTGGTTCCAGCCATGGAATCACCAAAAACATCAAAGTTCTTCAATCGTGAAGCAATCACCAAATTTAGAGGATTTGGTGGAGTTCGAATTGAGAGCGATCTGGTAAAAATACCTTTTAACCTTTCTTTTTCAATATATAAATGTTACATGGTACTAGTTTCATGTGTTCATTAATCACCTCAAGAACATAGTTTATATTTGACTTTTTAGGGTCAAAGTCAAATTAGCTGTTTTGACTTTAAGATTGGTATCAATTCTTTGAGTTTATGCAAACAAAAGAGTAATGACTACATTATCATTAAATTATTGAGTTACATAAGTAAAAATATTGAATTTTAAACATACTAGGTTGACTTTCTAAAGTCCTAATGGACTTAAAAGTTCTATAGGTTTGATCCTCTTTAGAATTGGACTCTTTTATCATTGAGTGAAGGGTACGACATAAATCTTCCATATCCATCACTATCAGCCGCCGCCGCCCACCATCTCCATGTCGTCGACAACCACCAACCACCACCACCACCCACCTCCTCCTCCACTACCACCAGTAACCACCCTCACTTACCATGTCATGTTATATTCTCTGCCCCCTCAGAATGGCTTGTTTGTAAGTGTCTCTTATCCGGTAAGAAACACTTACCGCGTAAGCGCGAACCGGATAAGAGTTGTCTCCCTCACTTACCGGGTAAGCGCTAACCGGATAAGAGTTTTCTCCCTCACTTACCGGGTAAGAAACTTGGTTGTTTTTTTTGGAAAAAGAGAAACTTGGTTGTTGCCATGCGGCCATGCCTTTTACATGGTAAAATTCTTAGGGCCCGTTCACTTACTGGGTAAATGCTTACCGGCAAGAGCCATCACTTTCACTTACCTCATCGAGTAACATTCTCGGCCTTTAAAATGGATTGTTGGTAAGTGTCTTTTACCCGATAAGTGCTTACCGGGTAAGAGTCTTCTCCCTTACTATGTAAGATTCTCGGTCCTTACTATACCTATTACTGGGTATGATTCTCAGGTCTTCCCATGCTCACCCAATAAGATAAGTGACACCCAGTTAGTGCTTACACCGTAACAACCCCTTAGTTTTTGCCATGCTGACCCGGTAAGTGTTTATCAGGTTTTTTTTGGTAAACGGCCGCTAATTCTTGTTTGTTTTATATTTGAAAAAGTAGAATATTTGAATTTTTAAACATAAAAATACAAACTTATTATTTGGATACCACTTACATTACGGATGAAAGCTAAATGTTATTTGTTGTTACATGCAGTATGTAACCTCGGATGGTTGTGTGAACATGACAAAAGTTCCTAGAAAAATCGAGGATGTTGAAGGTGTGATGGGCGGTGCCCCATGGCCTATCAAGAAGTCGATATATGAAAACGGCAGATCTTAGCTTTACAAACTTCTTGCTCTATGGATGTTGTTTCCGAAAATACGTTTGGATATCGTTATATGAAGTTATGGTAGGGATTGCGGTGGTGGGTTGAATAAAAGTTTATTATTTCTTATCTTTAGTTCAGTAATCAATAACCAAACCAAATAATCTCAGCATATCTCACCCGGGCTTTGTAAGTTTGTATGTAGATCTGATTTATAATTATACCTAAAAAGCAGTGGCGGATCCAGGATTTTTGCCTAGTGGGGTCCCAACTAAGGTAGATTAAAGGTGTGCAAATTCACCCGACGTGTTTTTACCCTAATCTGTTTTGAGAGATTTTTGAAGTTTTTAAGTTGATTTTGAGAGATTTTCTTAGGGGGCGTTTGGTTCGCCGGAAAGGAATGGAATCTGGTGGAATTGGTATCTGAATTTCTTTGACCAGATTCCAATTCCTTTGTTTGGTTCAGTATTTTCAAGAATTGGAATTTGATAAATTCCAAATAATTTCATAATTAGGCAATTTGAGATTCCTTACCTTAGTGGTGGGAATTCATAGGAATTGAGTTGGTTTTTCTTTAATACCTAAAATACCCTCCTCCTAAAAAACAATTAAACCCTAATCTCAAACAAAAAAAGTCGACACCTCTTCACTTGGATTTTCGGTTCGGTTTTTTCGGGGTTTTTTTTTCAATTTTCGGTTTTTTGATTTCGGTTCGGTTCAGTTTGTTCGGGGGTTTTT
This sequence comes from Silybum marianum, assembly GCA_036898165.1. Taxonomy (NCBI): domain Eukaryota; kingdom Viridiplantae; phylum Streptophyta; class Magnoliopsida; order Asterales; family Asteraceae; genus Silybum; species Silybum marianum. The sequence continues at coordinate 2,606,904 of CM072534.1, forward strand.
TTTTTTTATAATTTTCGGGTTTTCGATTTCGGTTCTGTATTTCGGGGAGTTTTTTAGTTTTCGGGTTTTCGGTTTCTCGGTTTTTTTTCAGTTTCGGTTCGGTTTTTCCTCACCCCTAGCAGTTAGGTTCTCCTCGTCTCCTGCAACAACTAAAATATGTCTTGCCCTAACAGATGTTGTCTTGCTGTAGTTTTTTGCTTTTTTTCTGCAGTTTTTTAGCTATTTTTGCTGTAAAAAAATTATGATTTTTGCTGTTTTAGCATTTTCTGTAGTTTTTGACTGTTTTATGCAGTTTTTAGCTGTAAAAAAGCTCAAATTATTTTTAGTGTTAAAAAATTGAAGTAATTAATAATTATTTTATTAAACTAATTTTAGTTTAAAAAGTTAAATTTAATAAAAAGGGTATTTTAGTCATTTACTGGAATTTCATTCCAATTCCAAAGCTACATTCTGTGAACCAAACAGACAAATTACAATTCTTTCAACTGATTCCATTCCAATTCTGCCAACCAAACAGCCGGTCAAACCTGACAACATTCCAATTCCAATTCCTTTAAAGTCAAATTCCTTTGACAGATTCCATTCCATCCAATTCCATTCTGCGAACCAAACGCCCCCTTATAGTGTTTTTGGCAATTGCCGGCAAGATGGTCCCTTGGAAAATTTTACTGGGGGGAACTAAGGGTAAGCTTTGTATTTTTGATCTTTTTTAACCTATGTATTTTTTTTTCCTGACCTCTTGACTGGGGTCCCTTCCCCCCACCTTCTATACTATAGATCCGCCCATGCTAAGAAGTAGAGTGGTTGTGTTCGTGAAGACATCTGGTTTGTGAAAAGGGTGAAAGTAATTCAATGATTAATCTAAAGCCAGAATAAATATGTTTTTGAGCCGGTTTTTGGTTTGACGGTTAAGTGGTATGTTAACTAATTGATTATGACAAATTGCATCAATGCATAGGTACTTGGGGTGAGCTATTGATAAAAAAGCACAGACAAGATAGCTTGGATTATCGGTGATTCTAAGTACAAGACTCTCTGAATCTCTTTACTCGCCATTTGAATGGACAGTAGAGGAAGGAACAAATATAATATCCCTTCATAGATCAAATATCTTTAGACCATGACCAAATGCCAAATATTGTAACCAGTCCCATAACAGGTGCCGATTGGTTCTATATATTAAATCCAAGCCGTAGACGAAAAAAATAATGTGAAATAGCATATGGATATAAAGCCGTAGACGAAAATATTGGTTCTCAAGGTTATCACAATTTTAATTGAAGGTCCCTGTATATTTCTTATTATTGAACAAAATCACATACAAACCAAAACAAATATGTTTTCAGATAACTGTTATTCAGTTACAACCCGTCTTTGCTCAATGGATATAAAACACTCATGCTTTAGCACCTGGTGCAACGACTCCAATTTAACTTGGGGGGGGGGGGGGATATTTCTTTGGTACATCATATTCATTGATACTTCTAAAATGTGTTCTGTTTGTTCGTAGATCCCGTTTGATATCCGGTAAAAAGAAATCTCGGAAGATAAAACTCCATACCAATTATTTAGGCTAATCTAAGTACAATTCCAATAAAAGAATATAGGTTGCAACAACAATCGAGAGCCACTTTGTATGAAAAATGTTGAGTATTTGAGAAACAATGCATCCCAGCCCCATGTATGATCCTGATGCAAAGGACCACCAATTACGTACCAAAAATACATTAGAAGAGATCTGTCCATATATGAATACATTAGAAGAGATCTGTCATTTTGGAGGTGTTTGGTTGATTTTCTATTAAGTCATATATGAATAAAGTTATTTGTGTCGATTAATCTGTCATATATATATATATATGTGTGTGTGTGTGTGTGTGTGTTTAGGAAGTTTTTGTTTGAGATAATTTCTTCATAAATAAACCGAAAGAAACGTGTTTTTTTAATTGAAAGCATAAGATTGGAAAAAATAGAATTTCTACGTAAAGTTCTTCTAAAAATTTACCGAATAAACTTTTATCATTATCAAAGTATAACCGACCAAATAGACCGTAAAGCTTGTGATGCTAACCGAATATGTACATACAGTTCGTTTTCGGTCCTCGTTTTTAGTCTTAAAAAATTCGGTACCAACCAGTTCGGTTCCGGTTTCGTAACCGATCTCATACCTATTCTCCTCGACCATTACTTTGATCAAAAAATCGGTATCACCATGATTTTTTTTTGTCATTTGATTGTTGAACTTTTACGATTGATTTTGATATATATATATCTGAACTTTTGATTAGTGAACTTTTGTTATTGGTTTGAGATTGATTTTGATTGTTTCTTTACTCACTTTCAATTTTCGGTCATAACTCATAAGTGGTCCTAGTATCCATTTTCCTGTCTTGTAACCAAAATCGAACTGATATCGAATTCGTACATACAGTTCGGTTTTCGGTCCTTGTTTTCAATCCTAAAAAAATTCAATACCAAACGGTCATGTACTTGTAACAAATAGACAATTAAAATTTATTTTGGTCGACATTGTTTGCATTTAATTTTCTGCCCAATTGTTTTTCCTCTTTTAACATTATTATTTAATTGAATAATTTTCCAAAGAAACGACGGATCACTCGTAAACCCTAAAAATCCCAACTCTCCTCCCTCCACTTTTGATTCTCTTTGCTCTAAACCCTGAAAGCAAAAAGGCTCTACAAGCAATGGAGAATTCAACCATGAGTAACGCTGGGCCAACCAAGATTAGATTCGAATATGGAGATGATGATGAAACAATTGAAGAAGCAGCCACCGGAAGCTCCAATCTCGATGAGGATTCCTCCATGTGCGAACCTGGAGATGCGGATAAGACCAGCGCCGATTATTATTTCGATTCATACTCTCACTTCGGTAGTAATTAAACAACAAATAGCTCTATTTTTTCATCTATTGTATGTTTATGATTAATTGATTATGCATACAGTTTGAATGGTTAATGGATTTTTTTCAGCTTTGGAGTTCATATAAACTTGTAAACGTATTGTTGGTTTGGTTGAAATCTTCTTTTAAAGCATTTTGACCAATAGAAATTGAAGATCTTAAAAGGAAAATATGGAATTAGAAAGCTAGAGGAAAATGTTTTATGTTTATATTACTTTGGTTGTCATTGGCCATAGTGAATGATATGTAGCTCATATGCTTTAGATTTCTTGTTAATGTTTCTTTATATGTTTATTTCAACTTGGTGGTAAGACAATTCCAAATGCATCTTTATCATGCTAGTAGATACATTTCAGTATTCACTATGAATCTTTTTAAGAACTTGTTAAAACAAATAGCCAAGTTCTTATGTGTTTCTTGTTTTTGTGTATGTTTTTGTTGACACTTTGCTTTCTTTGTTTTTGTTTTTGCAGGTATTCATGAAGTAAGTTGATAGCATCTTCCTGAATAGGAACATAACAATTAGTTGCTCCACACATGAATGATATTTTATTTTTTACCCATATATTCCCCCGATTGCACCCTGAAATGAGAACCTGTTTTGCATATGCAAAAAAGAGAAAGTGTGTTATTGATTATAGCAATGCAAACTTGTTTGATGTTTGTGATGGTACCCATCCTCTTTTGAAAGCCATTGAGACCTAATACTTTTCTCATCTGCAGGAAATGCTGAAGGATGTGGTGAGAACTAAGACTTACCAAAATGTTATTTATAAGAACACATTTTTGTTCAAGGACAAAATTGTTCTTGATGTTGGTGCTGGGACGGGAATTCTATCTCTCTTTTGTGCAAAAGCTGGGGCAAAGCATGTTTATGCTGTATGTATGCCATTCTTTCTCTCATATTTAACAAACTAGCGTTTATTGCATGAATATTTCATGGACAACCCATTGGTACAAGAAGCGCTAATATGTTATGTAGAATGTTGTCTTTTCTGTCAATGTAAATGGGTTGTTATACTGAGTTTGGTTGTCAGATGGTAAATTGCAAAGTCTTGATATTGGGACGGCATTATATATATATATATATATATATATATAGAGAGAGAGAGAGAGAGAGAGAGAGAGAGGAAAGTTCAAATGAGAACTCAAATTTGGTTGTGAACGTGAGGACAAATGAGAGCGCGGCACATGTTTGAATGTAGATTATTCAGACTGAATAAATAAAGAAATATTCAGACCGAATATAGTATTTATTCAGTCTAAATAATGCTTATTCAGACTGAATAAACATTATATTCGGTCTGAATATGACACGTGTCGCGCTCTCGTTTGTCCTCATGTTCACAACCAAATTTGAGTTCTCATTTGAACCTGCCCCTATATATATTAGATGTAAATGTTCAGAGCAGGTGAGTGGAGTACTTATAAGGTTTATGGTTTATTTACCAAATAATTGATTGTATTTTTTATCAAAGGCATCTGCTTGTTTGAGTTTATATTATTTGTTCCAAAGGTACCGAATAAGAAAGTTCTTCAAAGATTGTCTATTTGCATGCTAATTTTTCATTGCTTGATGGTTGATGTGTTGCAATATAATTTATGTTGTTTTAAAGATTTTAGGCTGTTTTTGTCTTGTCAACTTTCTATGTCTCACAACTTTCTTGCTTGCAGGTCGAGTGCTCACAGATGGCTGACATGGCAAAAGAGATTGTTAAAGCAAATGGCTTTTCAAATGGTAAATGGGATTTGTAAATTTAAAATTCTTACATTATTTATTACATAGGATTTGCTGGTAAACTGATGCATCTTCTTTCTTCTCAATATTGCAGTTATAACTGTTTTGAAGGGAAAAATTGAAGAAATTGACCTTCCGGTTCCTCAAGTGGATATTATTATTTCAGAATGGATGGGATACTTTTTGTTATATGAGAACATGTTAAATACAGTTTTATATGCTCGGGATAAGTGGCTGGTGAGTATCAACTCATATTTTGAACACTTTTTGCTTATTTCTGATACCTCTTAGCATCTATCTTTGGTTGAGCACTCCCTACTAGTCATTTTTATATATCGACACTATGTTCTCAAGCTTATTAGTCTTGGTTACTTGCATCTTTAATCTTCATAATTTGAACTTCAATTATGGAATCAAAACTCCTCTTTATTTTTGGTGGTGGTGGTTTGGGGGGAGGGGGGGGGGGGTGTTAGAGCATCTCCAACAGATTCTCCAAAATGGGGAAAATGGAGATTTTTGGCAAATTTTTGCTCCAATAGATTCTCCAAAACTTCCAAAATGGAGAAAGCATGAGAGAGAAACAATTTTTATTATATTCCCACCAATAAGAAACCTTAATGTTAAATGTTTATGAGAGAGAAATAATGTTCTATTATATGTATAAAATATTTTAATAATATAATTAATGTTATAATCTCCAAAATAGAGAATCTGTTGGAGTTGAATGTAATTTCTTTTTTGGAGATTTTGATTTGATCCTCCATTTTGGAGAATCTCTTGGAAATGCTCTTTATGATTGAAGTTGTTTTTTTGTTCTTTTGGGGCGCGGTTGGTACATTGAACATGACAAAACAGAACAAACTAGGGATCATTAATCCACGTTTGGCATGACTTTTATGTGGAACAGAGTGGAAGAGGTGTGTTTCACCCGGTGGAACAAGCTCATATTTTTACCAATATACCCTCAAAATAAAACTTAATTCTCTTCTAAAACATCAAATACATCATACACATTCCTCTTTACATTTTATCCATTCTTTAAAATTTGTTTGTTATATTTTATCCTCTTTAAACTTTCACTTTATTGCCCTCAAAATATTAATTTTTTACCTTTCTATATTTTTGTTAATATGTAATTTATTAAATATTAGTAACAAAAAATAATATAGAAAAGACATAAAAACTTCATGTTTTGGTGTCATTTTAATCCTCTTGACAAAAACTTTCTAATGCTATATTTTTGTTATAAAAAATATGTATTTTAATTATAATTTAATAAATTAACCAAAATATAAAAAAGATATAAACAACTCATTAGAGGTAAATTGGTCATTTTAATGGTCTTGTCTTACCAAACGCTGAACAACTGCTTGAAAATGAGGTAATATTCTCTTAATTATGAATTTGGTAGTTGCTGTATGTTTTTAATTAAGATGTTTAAGCCAACTTTATGCAAAATTTCTCTTAATCTTTAAAATCATTCCACCCTTTTCAACCTTCTGCCAGAATCAGCAATTGGTATGCATATACCACATCAAAAAGATAACTTGCTTTTATGTATTGTTGTTCAACATCACCTTCTTTGGATGTTTTTTTTTCTTTCATAATTTATCTTTTGCTCTCCACAGGTTGGCAACGGAATTGTGCTGCCTGATAATGCTTCTCTGTATTTGACAGCAATTGAGGATGCAGAGTACAAAGATGACAAAATTGAATGTAAGTAGCTGTTTGGTTGGGTTTTTTTTATCAAGTCCTGTATGAATAAAACTGTCTGTATGGATTAATATGTCTGTATAGATTCAGAAGGTTTTTGTTTGGGAGGGCTTTTTCATAGATTGAAAGAACGTGTTCTTTTTAGCTGAACAAACAAGCCCTAAGATACCTCCAGCATACTTTATGCTGTATGAATAACTGTTCAAATGGTCCTCAACTTATTTATAGTTATCTTTATGAATCTGCAGTTTGGAACAATGTGTACGGCTTTGATATGAGCTGCATCAGAAAACAGTCCATTATGGAGCCTCTTGTTGACACTGTTGACCAGAATCAAATCGTCACAAATTGCCAATTACTCAAGGTACAAATTCCATTCACACCTTTTGATCCTTAAATTTTATGATTTCAACATGTTGAACTTGTTTATTTCCTTTTTTTTGCTGGCGGGTATAGGGTTGATGAAACCGTAGAGGCATATATATATATTTATATATACCATTGAATCATATGTGATTCAATACAAGATAACACATACTACCCATTGAAATTGCTTGCATTCACATGTGAATGTGCGATTAAAATCAATCCGAAAACAAACAAACAAACACCATTAAAGTTTATAACTTTTTTTCTAACAGACTATGGATATCTCCAAGATGACATCCGGGGATGCTTCATTCACTGCACCTTTCAAGCTTGTGGCTGAGCGTGATGATTATATTCACGCTCTGGTTGCATACTTTGATGTATCGTTTAGCGTGTGTCACAAAATGACAGGGTTCTCGACAGGTGAGTCTTATTGCGTTCGTTTAATTTCTTGCAAGTGTGTAAATCTTTTGCTGGCCGTTAAATTTTCTGAGTCCTAGGTTAAACTAAAGAGGTGTAGTTATTTCTACATTGGTAATGTTTTCTTGTTTCTTTTTCTTTCAAGTTCTTTTTTGAAGTATATAATGTGTGTATGTATATATATATATATATATAGAGAGAGAGAGAGAGAGAGAGAGAGAGGAGAGAGGAAAGTTCAAATGCGAACTCAAATTTGGTTATGAACGTGAGGACAAATGAGAGCGCGACACGTGTCTGAATGTAGATTATTCAGACTGAATAATCAAAGAAATATTAAGGCTGAATATAGTATTTATTCAGTCTGAATAATGCTTATGTAATGCTTATGTAGACTGAATAAGCATTATTCAGACCGAATAAATACTATATTCAGTCTAAATATTTCTTTGATTATGGAGTCCGAATATGACACGTGTCGCACTCTCATTTGTTCTCACGTTCACAACAAAATTTGAGTTCTCATTTGAACCCGCCCCTACATATATATATTTATATACATATATATACATATATATATACATACATATATATACATACATACATATATGTACATATATAATACATACATATATATATATATATATATATATATATATGGTCAGGTTCGGAGGAAAACCGGAAAAAAAAACTGGGGAACATCCTTTTAACCTTTCATCTGGATGGTATGCACATGTGCATACAAGTAGTTTGTCCGGTATGCACACGTGCATACAAACCAAGAAACAACTTCAATTACTTGCATGCACATGTGCATATTGTCCAAATGAATGCTTACCGGGGTGTTCCTTGGTTTTTCACCCCCCTCTCTTTATATATATATATATATAGAGAGAGAGAGAGAGAGAGAGAGAGGAAAGTTCAAATGCAAACTAATATTTGGTTGCGAACATGAGAACAAAGGAGAGTGCGACACGTTCCTATTCGGTATGAATAACAAAGGTGAAGTTTATACATTATTCAGTATGAATAACACACATTCAGTGTGAATAACACAACATTAGTGCCTTCGTTATTCAGACTGAATGGGACACGTGTCGCGCTTTCCTTTGTCCTTATATATTAATGTACGTATGGCAAATATTCACACACGTTTTTAGGGAGGCTAGGTTCTACTGGTAACCCAAGAGTGCCATTGGGCCAATGACCCTTCAAGTTTCTTTTCACACACTTTACACAAGCTAGGTGTCCCACGTAAAAACAACTGCTCTACTCTTTGAGAGGTAGAGGTCAGGTCTGTATACATCCTACCTCCAAACCGCAGCTTCAAGGTGGGAACATATGGGTTCCATTTGGTTACACTCAAATCCACTTTTATGCATAATAACTGCCGATATTGTTGCAATGAATCCAGGGCCAAGGTCAAGAAATACGCACTGGAAACAAACGGTTCTATACCTAGAAGACGTTCTAACTATATGTGAAGGTGAATCCATTGTTGGAAGCATGACCGTTGCACAAAACAAGAAGAATCCTCGAGATGTCGATATTACCCTCAAGTACACGTTAAATGGTCGACGTAGTGTTATCTCGAGAACCCAACAATACAAAATGCGTTAAAATACGTATTTTGATCTCTCTCAAAAACGATGTGGGAATTCTTTTAAAGTTAAAAAGTTATCTTTTTCCCCCAATGTTTTTATGTATTTGTAACTTGGATTGATTCTTTATATTTATCTCAAAACATTCTTTTCGGAAAATTTTGCACATTCATCGTCGGTTATATTTGTCGTTTAGGTTTTGTGGGGCGGGTTCAAATGAGAACTTAAATTTGGTTGTGAACGTGAGGACAAATGAGAGCGCTAAACGTGTCATATTCGGACTGAATAATGAAGGAAAATATTCAGACTGAATGTAGTATTATTCAGACCAAATAGTAGTGTTATTCAGACTGAATAATACTACATTGAGACCAAATAGTGTTATTTGGTCTGAATAATACTACATTCAGACTAAATGTAGTGTTATTCAGTCTGAATAATACATAATGTAGTATTATTTAGTCTGAATAATTACATTCAGTTTGAATATTTTTCTTCATTATTCAGTCTGAATATGACACTTATCGCGCTCTCATTTTGTTCTCACGTTTACAATCAAATTTGAGTTTTCATTTGAACTTTTCTCTAGGTTTTGTATCATCTTGTTACCCTTATGATAGATCAATCGTCTTTTTGATCTTTAATTGTAGGTTTCGGGAAGTAAGGCCTTGTTTGTTTTTTAAGCTCTTAATCACCACTTATGTCTGATTCGTTTAGACGTTTCATAACCATTTCAGAAATGAAATTAGACTTCAACAACTCTTAAAAAACAAATGCCACCTAACTGTCTCTTTGATAGGTTTGTGGCACAAATCAGCAAGGTTAAAAAAAGTTATGAAGTTGGTGATTTCATATTATGTATGATTATCTTAATAATAAGATCGTTAAATCGAAGGTAGTAAACTATTAAATGGAGGAGGTCAGGGTTTTTAATTTAACATGGGTAATTTAGTAATTTGTCAATCTTATTCCATCTTGTTGATTTTTGTTACACCTATTTTGGGGGACAAAATAAATGCATTTTTGTCCCATTCATTTGTGTTCGAGTCTAAATGTCTAACAATTGTGGAACAACAAGATTTTATTCTGTCCATTTCTATTCTGTTCTGCATATCAAACACACTTGATTGTTTTCTTTGATTGCAAGCAATGTTCCAAAAAACTCGCCGCGACAACCACCTATGGTGCACCATGGCTTAAGTTTTGTGTCTGACGTCATGTTATGCATGTGGCATGCCATGACCTAATCCATGATTTTTGCAACATCATATTTGATTTTTATTACTCTTTTAGCTTTTTTGTTTTTTAATACATAACCTAATTTAAAATGTTTAATATCATTAACTCGTTGAGTAATATTAGAAACAAAGGTTTATATATATATATATAACATTATATATGACATATAAATTTGTCGCCTAAGTCACACATTGAAAAACTCCATGACTCGACGTGTCTTCTGAGGCTTAAGGCCACGCCACACCTCACGCTTTTTAAAACCTTGATTGCAAGGGATATCCTGTTAGCTTTGCATACATCCATTCTTTTAAACCCTAACTTCAGATGGGATATACTATGATGATCTTGTTGATATCTAGGTCTAAGGGTCTGTTTGGCTGAGGAATGAAAATGAGAAAGACTTTCCATTCTCCCTTAGTTTAGCCAAGAATTAAATCATGGGTTTATGGCAGTTTAACCAGGAATGAAATTACAGTTTATGGAGGAATGAATCCATTATATTATAGAAAACAAAACAGTTTTTTTATTTTCATTTTCATTGATTTCTATTTAATATCTCTAACCAAACACCCCTAAAAATAGATTTTTTTCCTTCCTTGATTCATGTTCTTGTAACAAGTGGCATACATACATACAGTGGCGGATGCAGTATAGAAAAGGGGGGAGGGGGGTCCAAGGACCCCACTGAACTGTAAAAAAAAATTATATAGGTTAAAAAAATATCAAAAATACTAAATTTAGCCTTAGATCTCTCCCCAATAAAATTTTCCAAGGGACCCCATATTGCCGGCAATTGACAAAAACACTAAAAAAGTCTCTTGAAGTCAATAAAAAACCGAAAAAATCATTCGAAATTCACAAAAAACACTAAAAAAATCCTTCAAACTCGACAAAAACACTAAGAAAATCCTTTGAAACCAACTAAAAAACTTAGAAAAAATTCCCAAAACGCGTCGGGTGACTTTACGCGCCTTTAGTCTACCTTAATGGGAACCCAGTAGACAAAAATCCTAAATCCATCAGTGCATACATACACAAATTGTATCTCTATTATTGGTTGTGAGTTTATGATGTAGATTCTATTTACCTGCTTCATTTCATCTCCCATGGAATGGAGTTGTTTTACTCTTTTTTTTTTGAATGGTCAAATGGGGAACAAAGATTCAAACTCACCTCCCATTGTATCATGGGTGCCATTTTAAGATCAATTGGACTTGAAGAAATACTACTTTAATATGCCACATGGCACTTCATTACAACTTCAATCTTATAGCCCCACAAACACACACATTGAGAATGGTAACTCAATTGCAACTTCAATTTTTAAGTTTCCATGAAATTTAAAAGAATTAAAATGGTCACTTTTATTAATTAATTTAGTTTATTTTTTGAAAGATGTTAAATTCTATGAAATTATTTACTAAAGAATGGACATTTCATTTTGTATTATTACTTGAAAATGATAATCATGCCTTATATAAGCCCTAACACAAGAACTTATCGTAGCTATCATTACCATCATCATTGCCGTCAATATCAGTTAATATTATTATATATGCAAAAAAATATGAAAACTTTATATAAATGAGTATTTTGATCATTTATCATTATTTTATATACAATTTGGATTATATTTTGTGAATCATAACAATCATATTCTAATTTTTTTCTCGATAGATTCCATTTTATTTCCTGTATTTCAACCAAATGCGTGATCAAATCTGATTCAATTTCATACCAAACGCATGGTCAAGACCTGATTCAATTTCATTCAAAATATTTTGACACATTTCATTCATTCTAAAAACATTATGCGAGCCAAATGTCCCCTTAAATTCAATATCAAACAAAAAGATTGAACCACGAAAATATGGTTATCGGAAAGCATCATGTCAAAATCAAACCCTTCTTTTACATTTCCAATACATTATTAGATTCCCCTCCCCCCCTGCGTTGTTTGGGGGGGGGGGGGGTGGGTCTGTTTAGTAGAACCCTTTGTGTTCATACTGACAACTATATCTGGCAAGTTAAGATGAATACAAACTTTGTGCCCTGCAAGCGATAAAGATCCAAGTTATTCAATGTCGGGAAATCAGAATCCGATCAAGGAGGTAGGGTATTTTGGTCTGGTAACTTCGACACACCAAACAGTCTCATGGACATATGTCTGATTGGACTTTTGCAGCTCACAAAAAAATTCCGCTAGCTAAGAAATAACAAGGCACCTAAACGGCCGCTCACAAACCTAAACTATGAAACATCATATCAGTATTCGTATGCAAGCCGTTTCTTTATTATTTCAAAACAATTCAACAGAATATCTCAGTTCAGAAAGTAATATCGTTTTCTGTAACGTCCCGACTTAAAAAACAAATGAATGTTGCAAAACCGTAATTAATGTCAATTAAAAGGTGTTTAGATGTACGTTTTTAAAATAAATTTTTTAAAATTTATCTTGGAAAGTAAAATATATGATGGAAAATATGAAGATAAATGGTAGAAAAAACAAAGTGAGCCTTTGAAATCACATGGTGTACAAATTTCCTAGGTATTGATCATTAATTGGAAGCATTTTTGTCTGCCAAATAATTCATATTTACAGATATAATTCAGTCTGAAGGAAATGACCTTTTCAACTTCTTTAGTGAAAAATATCACCATTCTGGCATTGTATTCTTTCATTAGATTCCACTTATATATGTGGTACCATGTGTTATATAGATAATACATTATAAACACTTTTTTTTAGGGTGTCATAGGTTATGTCTGGATTATTTTTGGTAAATTTATGGAACTGGCCCTGAAATCGAAACCGGTAGTTTATGGGATAAAGAAAGTATGGAATCGGAACCGGTTACACCGGTTCTTTATATTTAAGAACCGGTCTCAGAACCATTTAGAACCGGTTCCGGTACTGGGTACCCGATGTCTTTTTTTTTTTAATCATTCATACTATAAAAAAGTAATTATTATCTATTACAGGGTAATAAGGTAAAGAAATAAATACTACAAACATGAAAACGAATCCGATAAAAACTAAAAGTAATTCAAGCATTAAGGAAGTGACGGTAAGTGTAACCCTAAAAGATAAATTAATAATTTCAATTATAGTTTATTAAAATATAATAAACATATAAAATAATTTTTATTAAATAAATAATGGGTACCCGTTGATTTTGGTTATTGGGTAGCCGGTTTCGGCGGGTACCCAATGGTTAACAGTTCCAAAAAAATGAGAACCGAAATCAGTCCTGATCGGTTCCGTATTTAAAGAAGTTACAAAGGCAGATACCCAATTCCGATGTTCACCCGAGCTTACGTGCATGCAATCTGACTAATCCCAGGGCTCTAGAGAACTATTAGAGATAATTATAGAATTAGATAAATATGGAATTATTAGAGATAATTATAGAATTAGATAAATATGAGAATTATTGTATATATCCCTTTGCATTATTTTTTTACCATATTTGTATATTGTGAGCCTATTTAAAGGATTGAAAGCTAATGAGAGAAATCAAGGAATTCCAATTCTATTATGGTATCAGAGCCCAAACCCTAAACACCACTTCTTCTTTTTTTTTCTCTTTGTTCTTTCTCTTCGATCCCTCTCCTTCTCATTACTCTCGTCCTAAACAATGGGTGAAAAACCCGCCGATAAACATAAGGATTTTCCTTATCACCCAGCTCTAACCGTCACCAACATCAGGACATTCATTCCAATTACTTTAGACATTGCAAAAGTCCAATATACATCTTGGGCTGAATTGTTTAAAATTCATGTCCAAGCTTACTGTGTTCTTTGATCACATCATTCCCCCACAAGATACCACCGTCGATGAAGCCTTGTGGAAACGTTTGGATGCCGTCGTCCTACAATGGATCTACGGTACAATCTCTATCGACCTTCTTCAGACAATTCTTGTTCCAAACTCCACTGCTTTAAAAGCATGGGAACACCTCAAAAGCTTGTTCCAAGATAATAAAGGATCAAGAGCCGTTCTCCTTGAACAAACGTTTTCTAACATCAAGCTTGCTGATTTTCCCAATATCGAGGCCATGCGTCGCAAAATCAAGACCGTTTACGATGAACTCGCCGATATTGGTTCTCCGGTTAACAACGATCGTATGGTTCTACAATTGGTGGTTGGGGATCAAAGCCTATGATGGTGTAGCTACGATCATCCAACAATCAGATCCCCTTCCCGAATTTACTCGTGCTCGGAGCATGTTGACCTTGGAGGAATACCGAAAGGCAAAGCAAGCATCACTCGCCGGCGGTGATATTGCCGCGTTAGTTTCCGACGCACAACCACAGCCACAACCATCAAATTCAAGGTATGACCGTCGTCCACCTCCCGATTTTCATCAATCATTCTCGTCGGAAAATCGCCATAGGTACGACGACCGCCAACCGGACACTCGTGACAGGTCCTCCCGAGGACGGGGACGCGGTCGCTACCGAGGGCGGCAATTTCCTCGGGGTGGCGGAACCGGCCGGAGCCAGCAGCAGTCGTGGTATCCCTCGCCGCCACCATATAACCGAACACCATCACCATGGCAGCCACAATGGGCAGTTCCTCCCTGCCCATATCCGACAATGCCCGTTTCACCTTGGGGAACGCCTTCATACAGGCCCAATTCCAGCAGCCCCGACATTCTCGGCCCACATCCGGCTCAAGCCCACTATGCTAGCCAAGTTCCCACCAACATAGACTCGGCTATGCATACAATGTCGTTACATCCTCCCGACGAGCGTTGGTACATGGACACAGGCGCGACTTCTCACATGGCTACGAACCCAGGTATAATTTCTCACGTTGTTAATTCAAGCACTAAAAATCATATTCTCGTCGGGAATGGTGAAACCCTTCCGGTTACGGGTACGGGTCAATCTCACATTCCGTCTCCTTCTTCCCCTCTTACCTTAAATAATGTCCTCGTCGTCCCGAGTTTAATCAAAAATTTAATCTCGGTTCGAAAATTCACACGAGACAATTCAGTCTCACTCGAATTTGATCCCTCTGGCTTCTCTGTGAAGGATTTGAAGACGGGAACACGTATCCTCCGATGTGAAAGCCATGGCGACCTCTATCCCGTTTCAACAGCCATCACTTCCTCCGCTTTTGCTGCTCTTTCCTCTTCCTTGTGGCACAACCGCCTTGGACATCCGGGCGACCCTATCCTTCAACAACTTTTATCAAGAAATTTTATTTCATGTAATCACCCTAGATCTGGTTGTTTTTGCAATTCATGTCAATTAGGAAAACACAATCGTTTACCGTTTTATCCTTCTAGTTCTTTTTCTGTTGCACCGTTTGATTTAATTCATAGTGATATTTGGACATCTCCTGTTATGAGCTCCACGGGGCACCGTTATTATCTATTATTATTGGATGATTACACCAATTTTGTTTGGGTTTTTCCGCTCGCTAATAAATCTCAAACGTTTCATATCTTTAAGCAATTTTGTGCCTATATTCAAACCCAATTTGAAAGAAAACTTAAATGCTTCCAATGTGATAATGGACGGGAATTCGATAACCTTGCTTTCACTAATTTTTGCGCATCCAATGGCATTCAAATGCGTTTTTCATGTCCCTATACTTCCGCTCAAAACGGTAAAGCCGAACGCAAGCTACAAACTTTAAATAAAATGACCCGTACACTTCTCTTGCATTCTTCTGTCCCGTCCGTTTTTTGGCCACATGCTCTATCTATGGCATCGTATCTTCACAATATCCTTCCAAATAAAGGTCTTTCATATCGGTCGCCTACCCAAATTCTCTACCGTCGCACACCCACATACACACATCTCCGTGTTTTTGGATGCCTATGTTTTCCACGCAATCCACCTACATTAATACATAAACTACAACCAAGATCAACTCCTGCGGTTTTTCTCGGGTTTCCACCAAATCACCGTGGTTATAAGTGTTTTGATCTCACCACCAATAAACTCATCATTTCTCGCCATGTGACATTTGATGAGACAACTTTCCCTTTCGCCTCACCTTCTACATCCTCCCCCAAGGATTACACATTCCTCGATGATACTCCCCACCCAATTATACGAACTTTGTTCCATACACCGCCTACACCATCAACCACCCCTCCACCATCACCCACCCATACACCACCATCCATCCCACTACCATCGGCTCCAGATAACCCCCCACCCACTACACCACTACCCAACCCGACCCAACCACACACCGCACCCCAACCCACCCATCCAATGACTACCCGTGGAAAACAGGGCATCACAAAACCTAATCCTAAATACGCGTTGTTTCACTCTTATACACCTCCACCTTCTCCTCTTATTTCTCCTCTTCCTTCTTCCTATCTTGAGACCAACTGGGGGCGAGCTATGAACGACGAATATGATGCTTTAATTAAAAACCATACGTGGGAACTTATTCCTAGGCCTTGTAACGCCAATATAATTAGGTGCATGTGGGTATTTACTCACAAATATCGTTCTGATGGGTCTCTCGAGCGCCATAAGGCTCGCTTGGTTGTTAATGGCAGGTCACAGCAAGTTGGGGTGGATTGTTATGAGACATTTAGTCCGGTTGTCAAACCGGCCACGATCCGCACCGTGCTCAGTTTAGCCCTATCAAGAAATTGGGGAATTCATCAGCTAGACGTCAAGAACGCCTTTTTACACGGGCACCTACACGAGACCGTCCTTATGCATCAACCACCGGGTTTTCGGAGTGCTGAATTCCCGGATCATGTGTGTTATCTCAAGAAATATTTATATGGCTTGAAACAGGCCCCAAGGGCCTGGGACACTCGTTTCGCCAATTTTGTATCCACGGTTGGTTTTCGGAATAGCAAGTGTGACACCTCTCTGTTTATTTATCACCGTGGTCGGGACACCGCGTATTTGTTATTATATGTGGACGATATTATTCTCACCGCCTCGTCCGAGACGCTTCGTACCCAGATCATACGGCAGCTTAGTTCCGAATTCGCAATGAAGGACCTGGGTCCCCTTCATTATTTTTTGGGTATTTCGGTCAACCGCAATTCTGATGGTCTCTTTCTCTCTCAAAAAAAGTATGCGTCCGAGATTCTTACCCGGGCCAACATGGCTTCTTGCAAACGGCTGCCACTCCCGTTGAGACCACCTCGAAGCTCAGTGCTACCACCGGCCCGCCGGTTAGTGATCCGACATTATATCGCAGCCTTGCCGGGGCCTTACAGTACTTGACTTTTACACGCCCGGACATCTCATATGCGGTACAACAAATATGTCTCTTTATGCACGACCCTCGCGAGCCTCATCTTCATGCGTTAAAACGAATTTTAAGGTACTTACGTGGTACCTTAGACCTTGGCCTACACTTGCATCCTTCATCGACATCGGGTCTTGTGTCCTACACCGATGCTGATTGGGGTGGTTGCCCGGACACCCGACGGTCCACTTCCGGATACTGTGTTTTTCTAGGGGCTAACTTACTATCATGGTCCTCAAAACGCCAAGCCATTATATCGAGATCCAGCGCCGAGGCTGAATATCGTGGGGTAGCAAACGTTGTTGCGGAAATATGTTGGATCCGTAATCTACTGCTTGAGCTACACAATCCGGTGATGAAAGCAACGATTGTTTATTGTGACAATGTTAGTGCAGTTTACTTATCCGGTAATCTTGTGCAACATCAGGGTACAAAGCATGTGGAGATTGATATTCATTTCGTTCGCGAACAAGTAGCCCGGGGGCGTGTTCGGGTGCTTCATGTACCATCCCGGTATCAGTATGCCGATATCTTTACTAAAGGCTTACGAAAGTATATTTTTGATGATTTCCGGTCCAGTCTAAGTGTTCGTGGCCCTCCCCTTAGACTGAGGGGGTGTATTAGAGATAATTATATAATTAGATAAATATGGAATTATTAGAGATAATTATAGAATTAGATAAATATGAGAATTATTGTATATATCCCTTTGCATTATTCTTTTACCATATTTGTATATTGTGAGCCTATTTAAAGGATTGAAAGCTAATGAGATGAATCAAGGAATTCCAATTCTATTAAGAACTACTAGGAAAAAAATTAGTGGTCTTGTTGGATTCGAACTTGTGATCTATGAGAAGAAACCTCAAAGATCCAAGTCTTATTATCGGTTGCACTAACCACATAAGATTAAATATTAGAATGGAACACGAAAAGATTGAGTGAGATAAAAATACAACTTTTTTGTCCCATCTAATTTATGAAACAAATATCAGGAAGATAAACAAGATTGAGAAAATACCAAACTTTTTATGTCACATTAGAATTCTAGAACCTTCTACAATTTTCAGTCTACCTTATTCTTGTTCATCCAATAATGTTCTGTCCTTACATCATGTAGATGGAACGTTTTGGATAGTGTTAAAATATTTACGCTTAATTCTTGTTTCGATTAGTTTAGTTTGGTGATGACCTATCGTTCGAAAGAGGAACCTACCCGATTTATGTGAATTAGATATTTGAATGTTAGGTTCATTTGTAAGATTTATGTTTTTAACCATAAAAAGAAGTGGTTTGTATGAGCTTTATGAAATAAATATCTGAAAGATATTAGACAAATATCGATTATAATTTTTTTTTGTTATAAGTGATACCAATTTTTATGCACTAAGCGTTTGCAATGAAGACAAATGGATATAAGTTTTTATATGTTTTTATATATGCATATATAAAAGTATAAAATAAGCTAATCCTAATTCAGTTATCTTATCAATGTATATTACAGGGTCGGGTTTAGAAAAAAAGCCACTAAGATTTTTGAAAAATATCATCATCGTCATCCATCTGGACGTGTGCATAAATGCATACTGGTAATTGTAACATGCACTCATGCATAGGGAAAAAAACAACTTTAATCGCTTGTATGCATAATGTATTTATGCATACCGTCCAGATAGAGGATTTCCAGAATGTTTTTAATTTTTTATTGATTTATAAGATTTTCTCCTAAACCTTCTTCGCATATCATATTTTTAAATAAATACATTATAAATCACACATCACCGGTATTATGATAAAACCTTGTGTTTTCACTTTTCAGTTGCAATTATCATCTAGAAACTTATAAAAGAAATTCATACAAAGCTACAAGTATGTGATTTTATTTTTCTATAAAAATATTTAGGTAATTAATTTATTTTCCCATTTTATTGTTTATTAATATTTATCCATTATTTTATTTTAGAAGAAAAAAAAAACAAAAATGGTTGTATTATCATCCTTCCTGTATTTTAAATAACTAAAAGGTACTTGCGCAATGCAACGAGATCCATCTTAATTTTAATATTTTGTTTTATTTTTTTGTCTCTACGGATGTTATAATAAAATTTTATTTTTGTGTACTTTTTTTAATCTCTTTTTTTAATTATAATCTAGGTTTAATAATGAAATAATATATTTTGGTTTAATAATATAATTTTTTTATAAATATAATAAATTAAGCATTTTGTTAGAGTTGAATGATTATCCTTATTATATGTTAGATTTTTTATATTCAAAATTAGATGTTTATCTATATAGTTAGTTGTATAGTTAGTTACACGAATTCAAACATGAAGCTTTAATAAGTTGTACCAATGTATGTATAACTTGTATTCTTGAATTTTAAGTAATTATGCTTTAATCAATTGTACCTATTGCATAATAATATGTTTTTAAGAGTTTTTGCCCAAATGCTTTATAATATAGTATAGATTGCACTTCCAAAATACCTACTATACTGTAAGCATCTCTAAGGGCGCGTTTGATTCGCGGAATTTGGAGGGATTTGGATTTGAAATCCAATCCATTCCGGTGTTTGGTTTACCGGTAAGGATTTAAAATCCATGGATTAATTTAAAATCCATGGATTAATTTAAAATCCATGGATTCATTTAAAATCCCATGAACATTGGATTTTGAAATCCTTGACGGATGCTCGGGATTTCACGGGATTTCGTATGATTTCTATGAAATAATGTTTTAAAAATGTTAAAAACATTTGTTTTGTAATAATTGATTAATAAAAATGTAATTTAATTATTTTTATAATATTTTATATTTTTATATAAATTATTTATAAATAATGGAAATCCAATTCCATTGCAAATCCTACAAAACAAACACACCTATGATTTTCAACATTCAAATCCAAATCCTTCCATGAAATCCAAATCCCTCAAAAACAATCCTGCAAACCAAACGGAGCCTAACAGTTTTTATACAAAAAAATTAAAACAGAGAATTAACACATACAATTTATGAAAGAGTTTTTCCTTTTACACCCTAGTCTATGATTTGTATGAAAACACTAAAAAAGTCAAAGTAGACATAAACACTCTAATTTCATTGGTGGATATGATATAGACTAGGGTGCAAAAGGTAACACCCTTTCTGAAATGAATTACATTCAACTCCAGTAGATTTTTTATTTTAAAGATTTAACATAAATTATATTATTATAATGCTCTCTAATTTATCATCTCAATACAAAAAAACTTTAAAAAAAATAACAATTCAATCTTATTGGTGGAATTGAATAAAATAATCATTTATGTCTCTCAACGTCAAGTTTTAGAGAATTCTCTAAAAACAAATAAGAACCAAAAAAATTCCAACAGAAATAAAGATTTTTTTTAGAGATTCCTCCATAATACTATACTACAAAAAAACAAGCTAGAAAAATGTTGGAACGTTATAGAGAATAAAACTCATTTTATTTCTATTTTAAAGAAGTTGTTGGAGATGTTCACCGTCCTTATCTAGCATTGAACTAAATTTGGAACCTCATTATCATATGAATAATCTCTATTTATTATTTGCAGTCAACCTATAAACTATTATTGGATGAGCAAATGGACGGTCGAAATTAAATAGTGTTTATTATATAAATGTACGTCATATACCAGTGTGATTAGTGCATGTCTATTTTCTTTATTGCAATTGGTGATTGAATTGTTTTTATCCAGTTCAAACTTTCTAAGCGAAATAGAACCGAACGAAATTAGTCAACTTTACCTTTATTTGGTGCAATCTTTACATTTCAATTATAAATAAAGTTGAGTCACCTTGATAAACAAATGGTTCTAATACAAGACTAAACACTTAGATTAATTCAACGGTTCCATTAGGCACCAGACGTAAGACCACAAATCAAACATAATCAGTTACATTGTAATCTTTTTAATTTGTATCATCTAAAACTAGTCGTTTTAATCCAATTTCATCTCACTCAAGGGCACCACGCCATTAAAGTCGAAGAGAATATGTTGTCTATCACTAAGTAATACAAATAGTAGATGATTAAGTACCCAGTCTTTGGGCTAGTTCAGTCTTTGACTGGGCTCCCCCCCCCCCCCAGCCCAGTCTTAGACTGTGGTTGGACTCTAGGTTCAGCATAAGCTAGGCCGGGACAGCGGCAGATTAGTGGCCTGCCCGTGGATGCCTGATACCACCGGGGAGGTGTGCGTGTGTGTGCGTGTGTTCGTGGTAGTCGTTCGTTGATTCGATGCCGCTATGTCTTCCAAAAAAAAGATGACTAAATTCTCCGTATGTTCTGTTTGTATCATATTTTCCCACATTCTGTGTTGATTATATACATCAGTACCTTGATCATGTCTCCTCTATTGTTTTTCGTACTTGTTTTTTTTTCAATTTTTGTTTTCAAACCTATGTTTGTACGAAAACAGTCTCTTTATCATTTAAGTACACACAAAAATCTATATACATTCCATCTCTATATTCTACCTTCATATAAAATATATTGAATTTGTTTTATTTAATACATGATCATATACAAGGCACTTAACATGCCCATCTTTAAAAGATTTGTTGTTTTCCTCTTTCTACTACCATAGAATCCATGTGCACATGGACCAACTAATATACTACCAATTGATGGTGTCAATTAGACCCCACCAAACAAAAGAGAAAAGGGTCATGAACCAATTTTTCAATTCATCAATAATTTGTTTAAATGAACCCTCAATACCTCATGTTCTTTAATAATATCACATTAGTTTGTCTCCTACTATATATATACTATACTCTACTTTAACCTTACTAGCAATTATCCTTTCTTTGAGGGCAATGACAAGGGTCTCTCAACCACTCATACACCTCATTTTGTGTCTATACATACATGAATAAAGGTCATATATTATTCTAAAATTATAAGTTTTAATTTAAAAAAAGACGGGGTTTTAATGTTATGTTAAACTTTCAGTGTTAAAGAATTTGGTAGAGCGTCGTTTTCTCTTACATGAGTTGAATTTGAGCAGTTAATTGTTAGTAAAGTGAAGATCGACTCAATTATGTATTAAAATAAAATCTTAAATTTATTTTTGAATATATATGAAATATGCTAAAACCGATTTGATTTGTTTTTGTAAAAATGGGTTTTCAGAGAAAAAAAAGTACTATGTAAAAAAATCATTACAATACCATATTAGCCAATCCCAACCACAAATACACCTACATTTTCCAAAAAAAAAACTTAAGCATACATTTCTACACTTTATAACGAAAAAAATGAAATTGAAAAAAAAAATCATATACTTAAATGCATTTGATTGATGCTTTAAAACCAAGCTTTAGACTCTTGTTATAAGCATGGAACTCTTCCCATATTGATTAATCCATCTGAGACATGGTTTCAGTCAAAATTTTAAAAAAACAGTAACTTCTAATGTAATGGTAATTTAAATTAAATGTTTTATAGATATTTAACTACTGAAATTTAAAAGTGTTTACCAATTTTATCTAAATGATTTATAAAATAGTATAGATATATGACTATATCTCATTGCCAAGCGTCATATCATAGGACGTCCATACATTGTCATGAAATTTATTTTTAAAGACATGGGATCATTCAATTTAAGATAGGTTTGCTACGTGTTGTGTCCCATGTCACTTTTTATCTAAGATATATTTTAAGTAGGAAAAAAATATACATATATATATATGGGTCGATTTTTAAGGTGAAGATGATGGCAACTCAATGCGAATTTGAGAGAGAATAAGGATACAACAACAACAAACATATAACAATGTTGATGTTACACCACTGAATGTGAGTATTGACATCCACTAAAAGGGGTTTACGTTGTGTGGACAAAAATTCAACTGAAGTTAGATTTTAACCATAAAATTAGGCTACCGTTTGCACGTGTGCACGTGAGTACTGGTCTCATCTTTTATGATTATATTTTTGTGATTTGACGTAGGGTACCATAGAAATCTTGATTGGAATCGTCATTACTTAATTATTGTTTTAAAAGACCTCTAAAAGGCGTCCAACACCCAACAATAGTTATAAACACACCATTTTCAAAACTCAGATAAAAGTCTTCTCCAAGACTTTTTCTGAGTGTATACAGTGACGGATGTAGTGTAATAAAGGTGGGGGGAAAGCCCCCCAGTCAAATATAAATTTTTAAAATTTTTGTAGGTAAAGTTATGTATTTTTTTAATGTTATAAGTTTAGTTCCCCCCAGTAAAAAAAATTAAGGGACGTCATCTTGTCGGTGATTACCAAAAACACTAAAAACTCTCTTGAAATCAATCAAAAAAACCGAAAAAGTCATTCAAAATCGACAAAAACACTAAGATGACGTTTGTTTTTTAAGAGGTGATGAAGTCTGATTTAAGTTCTGAAATGGTTATGAAACGTCTAAATGAATCAAATATAAGTGGTGATTAAGAGCTTAAATTGAAAAAACAAACAAGGTCTAAGAAAATCTCTCGAAATCGACAAAAACACTAAGAAAATCCCTCAAAATCAACTAAAAACTTAAAAAAAAAACCTCAAAACGGTGTAATTAGGGTAAAAACACGTGGGGTAACCTTACAAGCATTTAGTCTACCTTAGTTGGGACCCCATTAGAAAAAAAAATCTTGGATCTGCCTCTGAGTATATATACTATAGTTTTCAACCTAAATTTCAAACAAACATGTTAAACATAATAAAATGATCTTTAAATACAACATTGGCTAGCATGTTTCTTGCTTTTAATTCATATTGTTTTTCAGATAATTTGCACACATTACTATAACATAAAAAATATCAAATATCATGGTTTCAATATTATAATATTATTTATTTTTATTGATTATAACATTATTTTAAGATAGAGTTCAAAAGATTAGTGCACACAAGTGTACTTTATGTTTATGACATGGAGGAGACCTCTCGTGGTCCATAGGGACACTTATAAATAATTGATTTTAAATGGAAAAAAATTAATTGTTTTCATATTCTAGAATCAATCATGTTGGTTATTTAATCAATTTTATAACATTAATTTCCAAACAATATTTAAGATTATCATTACATATCTACCCCATCTTTAATCTATAATTGCAATTTTGAAATTACATTATTTGTATAATTTTAGAAATGTATTTGAATACTTTTTAATAAAAGTATAATAATTCAATTATATCTACAGATATTAATAAAGAAAGCATGTGACTATGATAAAAAAAAACAAATAATTTAACAAAATGTTTCAGTTTTGATGAGACATTTGAAGAAAATAAAAGAATCTTCGTCATTTTTACAAGATGGTGAATGATGTATAATCATTTATTACGATAAATTTTTTATATGCTTTCATAAGTGATATATATGGTTTTTTAATTATAAACTATGGTGGTTGTAAGTATAATTTTTAATAGAAAATTGATTTTTGATAATTATTAATGTTACAACGATATTTTTATTAATGTCATAATGATTAGTATAAGAAATTATTGGATATAATTTCTTATTAAAATTTGTTTTATTTCATATCATTTTTTTTTTTGTTTTTTATAAAGTATGTTTAAAAAACATATGAATAATTTATTAAGTAAGGCTTTGGTTATAAAAATACAAAGAGCTTGATCACAAATATTAATAGATTTTTTTATCCATTAAATTATAAATTTAATGTTAAAATGTTAACGAATATCAAAAAATGAAAATATAATTAATGTACAACACAAATTAAAAAAATCATAATATCCCCTAATTAATATAATCTATTTATTAATAAATAATATATGTAGATACAATAAAATTGTACAAAAATATCAAATTACTTTTAAATTTTTAAAACATAAATATGAACATTTATTTAATAAATTAAAATAAAACACTTTATTTATTTAAATTTATTTACTTTACAATAATAATAATTTAATTAATAAATTATTTGGTATTAAATTATAGTAAAAAATATTTAATTGTAGTTGTGTTATTTAATTAAATTATAGCTTTTTTTTAAAAAATCAGTTATAAATCATTGTGGTTGATGGTAATTTATAGATAATTTATAAAATTAACGTGACGATTCAGGAATTCTGTCAGAAATTGATTGTAATAGATGGTAGAAACCTGAAATCAAAAAGAGGTAATGGATATTCACTAGACATGAAAGACACATCTTACTGCCATGGCGTCTTTTTTAAAACACCAATTCTACATCCAAATGTGATACTAAGCTAGTAATATCATCATAAGAGTTTATATGAGACACACATCTTTCTGTCATTATACATCTTAAAATATTGATTGTATCTTTAGATATGATATTAAGTTGAAAGCAATAATATCACATGTGAATTAAATTCATGACATATTTGAAATTTCTACCATGATCACATGTATTTATGAAGGTAGGCTAGGCTGTGGCACTTGTCTCTTTGGTTTTCTTGACAACTAGGTCATGTGAGATATGCAACATTATATTATAAATTTTTGCTTCAATTATAATTTATAAAGCACAAAACCACATGACACTAGATGCCCTCTTACTTGTCTTTTGTACCTCATCACATGACAAAATCTACTTGTAAATTCACCATAGTTTATAACTATAAAAGAACACCCTTTTTTAAACATTGTCTTCCCAAAAACACACTCTTGATCTTCTTTTGAAACTTGGGTCTTGACTCATTTTTCTCCCCTACAAGTTTCTTGGGTCATACCCCAATCAATCTTTATATATATATAGATATAATATATATATATATATATATATATATATATATATTCATCATAATCTTTTTTTAACATATTGGGTTTTTTGTGGTTCAAGAAATGGGAAAGAAGATGATGAGTTTTGGCAAGTTTTTAGACGGTTTATGTATGTCAAATGGGGGTGCAAGTTCTTGTCTTTGTTGCATTAACAATTTTGGAATTCAAGATGATGAGGAGTTTGAGAGAGAACCATTTGTAGATCAGTCCAAAGATTCATCAGATAAGCCTCAGACACTTGGCTTCTTTCTAAAGCCAAAGGTAATTTCTTGAGTTGTGTAATCGTTCAGAAAGTTTGTCTCTTTGCATGCAACACGTAGGATTTAGTAGAGGAATTTGTATGTACGAAAACCTCTTTTTAAAGTATTGTTTATATCTGGACTATCATTCTTGTTTGCGATAAGTCTTCCAGAAAAACAAATCTGATTGGTTTATTGTATAACTTAAATAAAGACGATATAATGGTTTCATTGAGAATTCGTTCCAACCCCCATCCGCATATGCACACAAGTTTTCACTTCCAATATCCTCAAGATTTAGGGTTCTTCGTTTATGCCATTTACCATCCAAATCTACCAATTCTGTAAGAAAAGGGAATTTCAATTTGGGAACCTCTTATTGCCACAGTCAAAATCTTGTCAAATACCATTAAACTAACTGTTTGATATAAAAATCTGGCTGTTACTGATACAAAAACGGTATATTGGTTTTGCTTCAAGTTTTTTTTTTCTTGATCATGTATAGACGGTGGTGCTAAGGGTGTCTATGCATTGCAATGGTTGTGCAAAGAAGGTTCAAAGACACATCTCCAAGATGGAAGGTAACAATTTCAATATTTATTTTTAATTTCCAATTTTACGGTTTTTACACTTAATAATAGTATTTATAAATTATAAACAATATAAATTAAAGAAAATTATTTTATTTTATATACACTTTTTGTCACAAGTATTTATCTCTTTTCTTTCCTCGTCTTTATTTAATTTTAACATGTTAATCTGGCTGTTATTTAATCTAGCTGTTATTTAACACCACAACAAAATTTGTATGTTATGATGTATATTGTTGTCATAATAAAATACATAATTAACTTTCAAGTTTATATTAACCAAAATTTATATATTTTATATAAATATGTTATAATAAAATGTCGTAACAGAGTTAGACAATCTTAGAAGTTATAGTTTACAAAAAAAATATTATATGAAAATTCAAAACATAGAATGTATTAAAAACATTTGATATTATTGGATAACTTTCTAAAAATTGAAATAGTAATAATTAATAATAAATATTTGTTGTCCCAATAATAATAATAATAAAAATAAATAAATTTTTTTTAGAAAGGGTATCCTGGTCATTTACCTAGACTAATCTCTGACAATTTTAAGACTGCTAAAACATGCAGCACTGAGATAATTCCCCAGTGGCCACAAGTTGTTTGCGCCTGAATTCGAATCTAGGGTAGATGGATTATCTAGCTTCATCCCTACAAATCTTAACCAGTACCCATAAGTCTTGTAGTTTTGTTTTTAATTTAATTTATTTATTGGTAATAAAAACAGGAGTGACATCCTACCAAGTGGACCTGGAAACCAAGATGGTGATTATAATGGGAGACATTGTTCCATTTGAGGTGTTGGAGAGTGTTTCAAAGGTCAAAAATGCACAACTTTGGACTCCACCAATATCATGATTCCAATATTTGTATAAAATATTATATTATTATGGTGTTTTTTTATGTATTTATATATGTAGAACCCAAAATATTATTATTTTGAATGGTTTTGGGGTTAGGTTTAATGTTATTTAAAATATTGTAATGTGTTTATTAAGTAATTGCGTATTTAGAGTGGACTGTTTGTATAATTTAAGGCTATGTTTGACAAACTAGCTGATAAGCTAACAGACGGTTGATAAACTAGCTGATGAAAAAATAATGTTTGACAAAACTAGCATATAAGAATGTAAAATGACCAAAATGGCATATTGAAAAATAATAATAATAATTAATATTAATACTGTTAGTCCCCAAAGAGAGATGGCTAACTAAGAGAGGGTTTTGTAGAAGGGGGGGTTGAATATAAAACACACAGAATATACTCTTTTTAAATTTTTTAATATAAATATTAAAAATTTACACACAGATAGTTTGATGCGGAAAAGAACAGGCAGACTATTCTATCAAACTAAACACACAGATAACAGTAATTAACTATTACACTAAGCAAGTTAAAATAATACTGTTATAGCACACAGCTTTGCCACAGTCAAACAAATAATCACTCTGAAGATTTGTTGAAAGCGTGAGATTTCTGGGAAGGACTTCATCTCCTTTTATAGTGTCCATGCATGGGATGCAAGTGGACAGCTGTCAAGGTTTCATTAAATTTGGAAGATTATACGATGGACAAAGGAAGAGACCACTTCCTTTGTACTAGAATAATGGATGAACCATTCCTTGTAGCACGTAATGTCAGATAACTTTATCTTCTTTTCTTCATGCTCTGTGAAGTCCCATCAAGCCTTTTAGCTAAAAGACAAATATTCCTTTTATAAGAATAAAAGAGAATGTCTTTAATTAAGGCTTGGTGCCCAAGTTCTTGCCGGCTCACGTGTCTTGCAATTGATGTGAGTCAAGAACTTATCTCTTTGAAATTGCTAAGTGATACATCTCACTATGTATCACATCGGTGGATACCTTATAAAGTGGAGTTGATAAGTGTACACTTTGCTTGATAACTTCTTCTTTCACTAAGTGACAAAAGTGTATACCATTGTGAGTTGATATCACGGCCTTAGAAAATATACCCGCAATTTCGGTGACCAAGATCATAGTGTCGGTGACCATGACATCAAACTTGATGACCTCATCTTATTTGATGTCCTTAGTACTTTTGATGACTTTTGAGTGTACCATCGGTGACCCACTATATTGGTGACCCAATCTTGACTTGGCAAGATGGTCGAATATTGAAGTTGGTTGATACATCCAAAATTCCACTTTTTGATGTACAACCCCTTGATTGAATAGTCTTTGACTCTTGAATACTTGAAGCATATTTCGGACCTTCAAAAGAACCTTGTAAAAATTCATTCATATAAAGGAAGGTGGTTCATCACCAAATCATCGGTGACCCAACAATCTCCCCCTATTTGATGATGATACCCGTAGGTTAGAAAAGAATTCTTTTTGACCCTTTCTATTTTTCTTTTGGGTTCTTTTGACTCGGATTTTTTTTTGATTTTTTTTTTTTTTTTTTTTTTTTTAATCGAGTATGTACGGTATGTATGAAAAAAATTATGTCCAACATATGAAAAAAATTTAAATAAATTTACATATATACCAAGCATCCGGGTACTTGAAGGGAATTGTTGCGGCATCTCTACTCTTGAGTTCATTGAAGATTAAATTGTGGAGAATTCCTTCATCTTTGCATATTCGGAGCGATGATGATGGTTGTTGCTAATTGAACTAGCAAGGTTGGATTTGATAGATCAAAAATTTGAGATATCATGAATGCTTCCTTGTGAAATGGGAGAGAAGAATTCGATGCATCGGGGTTAACATTTTGTCTGTCTTTGATTTTCTCCCCTCAACTATTGCTTTCGACTCATTCTTCTTAGAATCACTTAGATGCTCCCTCACCGATATCTTATCACTTAGAAGATTTCTTCCCTTTCAACTTAAATCTCTTTTTGAGAAAATTTCTTCTTCTCTCGTTGATTTCTCATTTTCCTCCTCACTTATAATACTTTAGCCTTAGTAGATTTCTTGAGAAGATTTCTTTTCTCCTCTTACATGAGGAGGATTTCTTCTTCTCCTTCTCGCCTTACAATACTTTAGCCTTAGTTGATTTCTTGAGAAGATTTCTTTTCTCCTCTCATTTCTTGTTGATTTAGCCTTTATCGGGAACTTTGAATTTTCTCCCCTCGGCGGGCGGGGAGAAGATGAGTAAATGAGGTGAGAAGGTGGAACAAATTTGGGGAGTCCACCGGAGGGATAAATAAGCTATCGAAATAAAAATAAAAAATTATTTTTATTTTTATTTCTCAAACCCATATATCGGAGAGTTCACTAGGTGGAAACATTTACGCCGGAAGGAGATATTGGTGAACAAGAAAAATGGGAGTCCCTCGATTCGACCGATTTCGTCGAATCTTCATAGAGATGTGCAAGGTCATCAAGATCATAGATCTTGGGTGCAAGGCTGTGAAGTGACAAAAATAGTCCTTGGATTGGGAAGGTTCCAAGTCATCCTTATCAACCAAAGAGAATGTTGAGAAGGGTTTAGTGAGGGTCCCCGAAAATACAATCGAGTCCTTTTAAGAGGGCATGAAGGAGCTAAGTGAGTTTTTAAAGGATTCCCAGGTCCGTAGGGAAGAATTTCAACACTCACCAATTTTTGGGAATCGGTGAGTGGCTTGTGAGTATTTGACCCCGAGGTTCCCTAAGTCTCTTTGCGGAGAACTTGGGGAGGCTTTTGGAACTCCTCCGCTTCTTAAAAAGGATATTGGCTTGGGTAGATACCGAAGGCTTTTTCGGTATCGTAGCCGTAGAAGCTGGCGCGGAGGTGGAAATGGTAGAAGATTTATAGACCTTAGATTTCTTTTTCTTCTTCACCATGTCCATATGTCGGAGAGAGAAGTTTGTGAGCAAAATTTGTGGAATTTTATGCTCATGAGATCAGAGAGAATAAAGAGTGAAGAATATTAAGTATCCAAAAATAGAGAGAAACATCGTAGACTTTGGAGATTTTTGAAAGAGAGGATTGAAGAATTTTGACGATCCAATAGATGGACATCTTGACGGTCAACAATCGAGGAATTTGTTTTGACGATCAAAGATAGGTGGGTATTTTGACAGACAGAATTCAAAGAGTAGTTTGACAAAATTATTGGAGGGAATTTTATCATGACAGAAATTAAAGAGAATTTTAACAGCAAGAGAATTCGGAGAAATATTTTGACAAAGATATATAGGGAAAAGTATATCTGAGGAGAAATTTAGGAATTTTAACTGTCCAAACTCTGAGATAGGGAGATAAATAAAATTTCAAGAAATGAAATTTTGGAGGGATGTTAGTTGTCTAAAATCGGGGAGTCAAAATTCAGAGTATGAATTTTGGGAGTTACCGAAAATTTAGGAGAGTACCAAATTTTTTATTTTTTTTTTTATTTTTTTTTTCGTCGGTGACAACAGCAACAACATCGGTGGCTGACGTCAGCATGTCGGTGGCTGACGTCAGCATTTGAAAAAAAAAATTATTTTTTTTTTTTTTCTTTTTTTTTTTTTTTTTTTGTCGGTGACAACAATGTCGGTGGGCCGACGTCGCATGTCGGTCGACGTCAAAAAAAAATTTTAATTTTTTTTTTTTTTTTTTTTTTTTAAATTTTTTTTTTTTTAAAATTTAGAGATTAAAGGAGTGACATACCTAGTTTTCCGATCGATAATTTGATTGACTTCATCCAATGATTTTGTGCATAGATCGGTAAGTTGAAAGTCAGAATGAGTGGGGTCTTCTAACCATGAGATTGTTTCACATAGACTTTTTCTTGCCTTTGTCTTTTTGTTTATCCACCTCAGAGCTAACATCAATGTTGACATCTTCATCCAGTCAGACACTAGACTTCTCCCCCTGAGTATAGGCGCCTGTGAATTTAGTAGCCTCTTCTTGAGCTATTTTGAGCACATTTCTTTGATCAAACTCGGGGTTCGGCACCGACTCCCTCCTCCTCAATTGTTGCTTCGATTATCTTGGTGACCTAGGATTTGGTTACATCATCGGTGGTCGTTGCGGCATCGGTGGCCGCGGCATCGGTGGCTACAACATCGGTGGTTGTAGGCTTCGGATCGGTGGGCCGCAACATCGGTGGGCCGTAGGCTGCGGCATCGGTGGCCGTAGTTGCGGCATCGGTGGCCGTCGCAACATCGGTGGATGGAGGGAGCGGTAGAACATCGGTGGATGGGAGAAGCGGTGGAATATCGGTGGATGGAAGAGCAGCTAGAACATCGATGGATAGAGTCACATGGATGGAGTCACATAGGTGGATGGAGTCACATAGGTGGCTGGAGTCACATAGGTGGCTGGAGTCACATCGGTGGATGGAGTCACATAGATGGTTGAAGTCACATAGGTGGATGGAGTCACATATGTGGCTGGAGATGGAAAAGCAAAGAACAACTTTCTTGTACTTTCTTGTTTTCTCCCCCTCAGTGGTTGAACCCTTGAAACCCACTGAAGAGAAAGATCTTGATTCTTTCAACAACAGAACCCACAGCATCAACCCGTTCAACCCTTTGAAGAACAAATCTATCCTTATCCTAAAAGAAGGAATCACCAACATCAAGTTCAACCGTTGGAGAAGAAGTTGGTATCTTGTCAACTTTGTATCAAGAGTTGCAAGAGATTCCAAAAATTTCTTTCTGATTGACAAGGATAGAAGCAATATCGGTGGCTTGCTGAGCAGAGGCACTTCGAAGTTCTCTGATAGAAGAAAGCACAGAATCTTGGCTTGAGAGAAGCCTTTTGCTGAAGACCAAAGACATCCAAGTGTAGGAGATCTAAGCATGTCATGAGAATTGGGTGACTCACCGACAACTCTTCAATGCTAGATCTAAGAGTAGTAGAAAGAAAGGCCATTCTTTCCATTTCCTTAGTTGCATGATCTTTCAGAACTTCCACCTGGTGGATAGTAGCACGAGTGAAACTGGTGAAAGCCTTGATAAGATCATCTCCCTGTTGAGAAGACATGGGAGCAGATGGTTGAGGCTTTGGTGGTTGAAGAGACACCTTGGATGGGAGACTCCAAGTCTAAGGAAAAAATTGATGAAGGTATAATAGGGATATCCCTTTGTACAACCATGTCCTTTTGAGAGGGCATGGAGGAGCTGGGAGTGGCCAAGTGTTCTTTGGGTTTATGAGGTGACGTCGGTGAGTGAGAGAGATGGTTGCGATCGTCGGTGGGTGTGTGTGTGTGAGAGAGATCGGTGGCTTCGGTGAGAGAAAGAGATCGGTGGCTTCGGTGTGTGTGTGTGAGAGAGAGAGATCGGTGAGAGAGAGAGATCGGTTTGTGTGTGTGACCGTCGATGGATGACGAGGCTTAGTGGCAACGTCGGTGGCTTGATGGAATGAAGATGTCGGTGGCTTGTGGTGTTGGTGTCGGTGGGTGGACGGCGACCATCGGTGGGTGCTATGATGGTTAGGGTGGCTTGTGGTGACTTGGTGGCTTGGTGGAGGTGTATGTTTTTAAGGTTTTGAGAGAGGTGAAGGAGGTATTTTGGGAGAGAGAGAGGAGAGCTTGTCGGTGACCCAGTCACTGACATATTATATATATATATATATATATATATATATATTTTTAATTATTTGTATATATATAACATATATAATATATAAGTTATAAATTATATAAATGTATATAATATATATATATATAGAATATATATATATAAAACATATATTTATATAAAATTATAAAATATATTAGTCTATGTTTATCATACCTAATTCACCGATGAGAAACTTGAACCTTGCTTCATCAAGAGGCTTTGTGAACAGATCAGCTAGTTGATAGTCGGTGGGAATGAAATGTAACTCCACATCACCTTTAGAGACATGATCTCTTATAAAGTGATACCTAATATCAATGTGCTTGGATCTTGAATGAAGCACAGGGTTGTTGGCAATGGCTATTGCACTTGAGTTGTCACACATTATTGGGATCTTTGAGAAAATCTGATTGTAATCACACAAATGATTTTTCATCCACAATATTTGTGCACAACAACTTCCGGACCACATATTCTCGCTTCAAGTAGATGTAGACACCGAATGTTGTTTCTTACTTGACCAAATTTCACAAGCTTTCCACCAAGTAATCGACAACTTCCGGTTGTACTCTTCTCGTCTATTTTTGAACCCGCAAAATCGAATCGTAGTACCGATGAGATCGAAACCCGAGTGCTTTGGGATACCAAAGACCGCATTTATGGTACCTTTCGTATACACGAAAATCCTTTTCACAACAAACTAGGTGTGATTCTTTAGGATTTGCTTGGTATCGGGCACATAGACAAGTAGCAAACATAATGTCGTGTCTACTTGCGGTTAGATAAAGAAGGGATCTTATCATGGCTCTATAATTTGTAATATTTACGAAATGCCATCGGGATCGAAGAGAGTTTAAGAGGAGGAGCCATAGGAGTTTTCATGGTAGAGCAAGTATCAAATTGAAACTTTTTCAGAAGGTCTTTAATGTATTTACTTTGATTTATGAAGATACCTTCTGGAGACTGTTTTACTTGCAAACCAAGAAAGAAAGTTAACTCCCCCATCATGCTCATTTCATATTCTTTTTGCATGAGGGAGCTAAACTCA
This sequence comes from Silybum marianum, assembly GCA_036898165.1. Lineage (NCBI taxonomy): Eukaryota > Viridiplantae > Streptophyta > Magnoliopsida > Asterales > Asteraceae > Silybum > Silybum marianum. The sequence goes on from CM072534.1 coordinate 2,641,310, forward strand.
TCACACAAGGATTCATCGGTGGCTCCAAAAATAATATCATCTACATAGATTTGAACAAGAATGATATTACCTTGTGATTTCTTGAAGAAGAGAGTGTTGTCAACCTTGCCTCGTATGTACTTATTTCTAAGTAGATATTCTGAGAGAGTGTCATACTGTGCACGTGGAGCTTGCTTCGGTCCATATAGAGCTTTATCCAGTCTATATACATGATATGGATGGACTGGATCTTCAAACCCAGGAGGTTGCTTCACATACACTTCTTCAGCTAATTCACCATTCAGGAAGGCACTTTTGACATCCATTTGGAATACCCGAAAATTCTTGTAAGCTGCATGGGCAAGAAATATTCGGATAGCTTCCAATCTGTCAACAGGAGCAAAGGTTTCATCATAATCAATTCCTTCCTCTTGCCGATATCCTTGAGCAACCAACCTTGCCTTGTTCCTTATGACAGTTCCTTCTTCGTCCATCTTGTTTCGAAACACCCATTTTGTTCCAATAATTGTTTTGTTGGATGGACGAGGAACTAACTTCCAGACTTTGTTTCTCTCAAATTGTGAGAGCTCTTCTTGCATGGCAATTACCCAGCTAGGATCAGCTAGGGCTTCATTTATCAGCTTAGGCTCAACAATGGAAACAAAGTTGACATATAAGCACGGATTGCTTATGCCTCTTACGGTTTTTACACCAACTTGTGGATCACCTATGACTTGATCTATTGGATGATCCATGGTCCACTTTAGTGCCGGAGGTAAGGAGGGAGGTAGAGAAGAGGATGAGGTAGGAATTTGGGATGGTGAAGAAGGGTTTAAGGGAGATATAGTGTTTTGGTGGGTAAGGTCTTCTAAAGAGTTAGTTTCAGGAGGTGGAGAAGAAAGAGAAGGTTCAGAAGGTAAGGTAGTGTTTATGGAAGGCTGAGAAGGGTTGCTATATGGAGGATTGGTTTGATAGGAGGATGGAATTTCACCAACACATGAATTTATCCATAGGTTTAATTCTTCTTCATCACAAGATAATGAAGAAGTTTCAAACTCATCAAACTTTACATGCATGGATTCATCTATGCATTGTCTTCTTAGATTGAAGATTCTAAAGGCTCTTGAGGAGAGAGAATAGCCCATGAAAATTCCATCATCAGACTTTTGATCAAACTTTCCAAGTTGTTCCCTGTCATTTAGCATGTGACAAGCACCCAAACACATGGAAGAAGTCAACTGTAGGTTTTCTTCCATGGAAAACTTCATATGGGGTCTTGTCATGCCTTTTGACTATGATAGACCTATTTTGAGTAAAGCATGCAGTGTTAACTGCTTCTGCCCAAAAATAGGTTGGCAACTTGGATTCACTCAAAGATAGACCTTGCGAGCTTCACATAGTGTTCTATTCTTTCTCTCAACAATACCATTTCTTTGAGGAGTGCGTACGGCGAGAGAAGTTACGAGAGATTCCTTTTAGGTCAAAGAAATCTTCCGGAAGCGGCATTCTTGAATTCGGTGCCATTATCACTTCGAAGGACTTCACCGGTTTACCATTCAAATTTTCAATCTTTCTTGTAAACTTTGATGATTTCTTCGGCATCACTCTTGTGTTTCGAAAGAACACCCAAGTATATCTAGAGAATTCATCGACGATTACTAGCATATACTTTTTACCACCCGTGATCGGGTGTCTTGTTGGACCGCATAGATCCATGTGAAGCATTTGAAGAGGTTGAGAGATAGAAGAGCATTGTTTTGTTTTAAAGGAAGTTACGGTGAGTTTTCCTTTTTCACATGCCCCACATGACTTTTCTTTTTCAAAAGCTATTTTTGGCATTCCAACAACCACTCCTTGTTGGAGAGTTTGTTCAAGGTTTTAAAGTTTAGATGAGAGAACCTTTTATGCCACGGCCAACTTTGTTTGGCTAGTTCTTGAGAGAGGAGACACACGGCTTCTCCTATTGCACTTTCCTTCATGTTGATTATGTACACGTCATTCGGTCGGGTTCTCGCTAGTACAATCTTGTTACGTACATCAAAGACCAAGCACACACAAATGGTGAAACATGACCTTATAGCCCAAATCACATATTTGGTGATGCTTAGAAGATTGTACATTAGCCCTTCAACATGAGCTACTCGAGAAAGTGATGGTTCCATTTGAAATGGTACCATATCCTTTGGTGACCCCTTTTCCATTTCCTCCAAAGGAAACAGGTGGGTCCCTTTTCTTTTGAGAAGTTAGAGAGAAGAAGTTTGTTTCCGGTCATGTGTCTTGAACATCCACTATCCATGTACCATATATGATCTTTATTTGGTACCTGCACCCAGAAACAAATTTAGACTTTTGGTACCCATTTTGAGGTGGGTCCTTTGGGATTAGAAGGCATTTTAGATTTGCAAGGAGCCAAGTCTATTGGGCAATTTTTAGCAAGATGAAGAGTGTTGCCACAGTTATAGCACTTCTTTAAAGGAAAGACCTTTTTAAAATCCCTATCATCTAAACTTTGGACAGAGGTTGAGGAATGAGAAGAAGAGGGGTGTCCAACGCCTGGTCTTGGTCCAAGAATACCTTTACCAGGGTTTCTTGATTTCTTCAAGTTTACTGACCGAGGAATAAAGTCAGTAGCTATTTGAGATTTCCTTTTAGATGAAAAATTTGATTTAGAAAAAATTTTCTTTTGAGGAGAAAATCTTTTTGAAGAAGGATACTCAGCAACTACAGAAGGCTGCTCCTGGGAGTACCTTGACTCATGCAGACTTAAGGAATTTAAAAGTCTTTGGATAGGTTTGGGAGAAGAAGAAGAGCTTGGAAAAGTTGAAACCTTTGAAGACTCAGAAGAGATTTCTTTAGCTTTAACAAAGACTCCAAACTTTTTGGAACCAGATTCTACTTTGAGCATGTCAAGTAGATCTATAGAGTGAACGGAGGTAGAATCCTCAGATGAGTAACCGAAGAGATCATCATCGTCATTGGAAAGGAAACCAGCAGGAAAACCTTGACACTCAGAAGAGGAAGGGAGTGGAAGGTCAAGAGGTTGAGGAACATCTTTTCCATAACCAAGGCCAGACTTATCCTTGCTGGTGATTTGATCTTGAAGGATCCTTTCTAGATTCTTAGAGGATTTAGTCCATTTAGACGGAACCTCTTGTTCCTTTTCAAGAGTGGAAGAAATATTTGATTTTTCCTCGGAAAAGGCGTCGTTTAAGTACCGAAGGTTTTCCGGATCAACTTTCATTTTGTCAAAATCTTTTAGTTTTGAAAAGCAAGAGAGGAGTTGATCATTTAGACATTTTATGTGCATATCAGCCTTTTTCTTTTGAATCTTTAAGTCACAGAAGTCAACAGTTAAAGAATCAAAGGCATCAGCCTTTTGATCATCAGAGAGAAAGGTAAAAGGATGTACCTGAGGTTTTGTCCCTGAAGTGGATCCCTCAGCAGATACAAGAGTGGTGTAGAGTGATTTCTCCATGTCTTCTATCTCATCAATTTTGGCCATGAGGCACTTAGTGACATACTCACTCTCACTCTCAGAGGTTTGCTCATCTTCCCAACAATGAGCCTCAGCAACTAAGGTTTTATTTTTACCTTGGTTTCTCTCCTTTTCTCTCTTGTATTTGGCTTTGTATTTCTTGTACCTTGAGGCTTCTTTTGATTCAGAATTTTCTTTAGAGGATTGGCTATTTCTCTCTTCATGCTTCCTAGAAGCTGATTTTGAGAAGTCATGGCCATAAGAAGAAGAAGGTTTAGAAGAAGAAGCTTTTGATCTGCATTCAGAAGCAAAATGACCTTTCTTTCCACAATTGAAGCATTCTTCATTTGCTTTATCAGAAGAGGATTTTTGAGAAAAAGGTTTTCTATTAAATTTGGAGCGGTTTGAAGAAAATCTTTTGTTCTTAAGGTTTCCAGCAAGCATTGCCATACTATCAGAAAGTATGTCAATGGCTGATTCTTCTTCTTCATCATCGAAAGACTATAGTATGCATCCGACGGATGAGAAGAGTCTTTCTTAATATCTTTTTCGAATTAGAAGAAGGATAGGTGATTCTAGGAATACAAGAAGAAGGTTTTGAATCACCTATCAAAGCAATAGAGGAGGATTTGATATCCTTTATAAGAGACTTTCTGCGGTTCTTAGTTTGTTCATAGTGAAGAAGAGTTCCATAGAGAGCAGTTAAAGGCATTATTTCTAAGTCCTTGGTTTGCTTGATGCAAGTACAGATAGTTTCCCAGAAATCTGGAAGACAATCCATGAACTTGCAGAGAACTTCTTCATTATCATAAACTCGGCCAAGAACTTTGAGATCGTTGAGAAGACAGTTAAAACGATTAAAGTAGGTAGAAAGAGATTCTCCCTTTTCATGGGAGAAGAGTTCATACTTTCTAACAAGACAGATCCTGTTAGATTTCTTTACTTCTTTGGTGCCTTCATATAAGACACTCAAAGTATCCCACATCTCTTTAGCAGTGGGAAGGTTTAAGAAGAGAATGATACACATCATCAGGAAGGGAAACAGCAAGAGCAGATTTGACTTTAGTATCTAAAGCGACTAGGCGTTAATCATCTTCACTAAATTTGTTAGAAGGTTTGATGATATATCTACCAGTTTTCTCACTTCTTTCGTCATCTGACTCTATGTCCTTTCCTTCAGCGTCCTTTTGAGGGCCAAAGCGAGCCCATATTTTAGGAACAAAAGGTCCCTCACTGAGAATGTTGGGATACCTGTAATCGATCCCTTCCAAGAATAATAACATGCGATTTTTCCATAACCCAAAGTTGTTTGGGTTGAATCTTGGGGGTTTAGCCAAAGATCCTAAATCATATGTATTCTTGGAAGAGGTCCGCAAGGTACCATCAACATTTGAGGTAGTAGCCATCACGGATCCGGTTTATGAGATTAAACCAATCGCTCGATACCAATTGTTAGTCCCCAAAGAGAGATGGCTAACTAAGAGAGGTTTTGTAGAAGGGGGGTTGAATATAAAACACACGAATATACTCTTTTTAAATTTTTTAATATAAATATTAAAAATTTACACACGTATAGTTTGATGCGGAAAAGAACGCAGACTATTCTATCAAACTAAACACACAGATAACGATAATTAACTATTACACTAAGCGAAGTTAAAATAATACCGTTATAGCACACAGCCTTTGCCACGATCAAACAAATAATCACTCGAAGATTTGTTGAAAGCGTGAGATTTACGGGAAGGACTTCATCTCCTTTTATAGTGTCCATGCATGGGATGCAAGTGGACAAATTTGTCCAAGGTTTCATTAATTTGGAAGATTATTCGATGGACAAAGGAAGAGACCACTTCCTTTGTACTAGAATAATGGATGAACCATTCCTTGTAGCACGTAATGTCGGATAACTTTATCTTCTTTTCTTCATGCTCGTGAAGTCCCATCAAGCCTTTTAGCTAAAAGACAAATATTCCTTTTATAAGAATAAAAGAGAATGTCTTTAATTAAGGCTTGGTGCCCAAGTTCTTGCTGGCTCACGTGTCTTGCAATTGATGTGAGTCAAGAACTTATCTCTTTGAAATTGCTAAGTGATACATCTCACTATGTATCACATCGGTGGATACCTTATAAGGCTGGAGTTGATAAGTGTACACTTTGCTTGATAACTTCTTCTTTCACTAAGTGACAAAAGTGTATACCATTGTGAGTTGATATCACAGCCTTAGAAAATATACCTGCAATTTCGGTGACCAAGATCATAGTGTCGGTGACCATGACATCAAACTTGATGACCTCATCTTATTTGATGTCTTTAGTACTTTTGATGACTTTTGAGTGTACCATCGGTGACCCACTATATTGGTGACCCAATCTTGACTTGGCAAGATGGTCTGAATATTGAAGTTGGTTGATACATCCAAAATTCCACTTTTTGATGTACAACCCCTTGATTGAATAGTCTTTGACTCTTCAATACTTGAAGCATATTTCAGACCTTCAAAAGAACCTGTAAAAATTCATTCATATAAAGGAAGGTGGTTCATCACCAAATCATCGGTGACCCAACAAATACTAATACTACTGAGAGTTATAATTGGGAAAAAAAATGACATAATACTACTGAGAGTTATAATTGGGAAAAAAAATGACATAAGCTAGCTTATAATTTGTCAAACGTGTAAGTTAAAAATAAGATAGCTTACAAGTCAGCTTATAAGCTAGTTTATTTTTATTAAATATAGCCTAAAAATTATTATTTACTTATATACTTTAAAAATTTAGAGAAAAATGATACTAATATATATCATTAAAATTGAACAACCAGGTATAGACTTGTCTCACATAGATATTTATTGGACGTTAGTTTGGATGGTTGAAATTATTTAAAAAATTAAGTTGAATATTTAAAAGTTCGGATTAATTAATATTTGTGTATTGGTTAAGAAATTACAAGAAAAGAACTACAAATTCTATCTATTTTTTATATTGTTTCCCATTTTGTGGTTCTTTATAACATATAAATAATGTTGCTAATATTTTTTGTTAAATACACGGAAGATGTTACGTACTAAAAAATATGAAGAAAAATTGAAATTCGAAATACTTGACAAAAATAAAAAATGTAAAATTGTTCATAAGTAATAGGACTTTTAGTAATTTATCATATAGTAAATACGATATTTTACTTTATAAAATTTAACTTTTTTTTTAATTAACCTGGATATCCAGCCCACTATGCGAGCCGACTGTCCGACTAACCCTAGGGCAACTATCCAGGGGCGGACCCACCCTTTGGGGAGGGGGGTCCAGTGCTACCGCTCAACCTAGTGCCGTAAGGGTAAAAAATATCGTGTTTCGTAAGTTTTACATGAGGTGCACCCGCTGAACTCTGTCAACTTCAAGAGTTATGGGAGCACAACTTTAAAAAATCCCTCGAAATCAACAAACAACCTTAAAAAACTATTCGAAATCAACCAAAAGCCATAAAAAAATCACTCGAAATCAACCAAAAACCTTAAAAAGTTCTTCGAAATCAATCAAAAACCTTAAAAAATCCTTCGAAATCAACCGAAAAACTTTAAAATGCCCCTAAACAGGGAATTCGGCTAAAAATCCCTCAAAATCAACCGAAAAATATATCAAACAGCTTTGCAGACATTTGATACAATTTAAGGGTGCACCCGCTCGGGAAAAATCCTGGGTCCGCCACTGCAACTATCCGCTTCCGGGTAGTCCGAAGTCACCGTATTTGAACCTCCGTAACCATAAGGGGATTTTTTTTACCACTCCCTGGATTTGAACATGGGACCTTCTGGTACTGTTATCTTTTAAAGGTTAAACTCAAACCATTGAGACACCACCTTTATAGTTTTAAAATTTATTTCCTTTTAACAGATATTACTAAGAATTTTACTATAACTTGATTTGTTTTATTAAATTTCATGTATTTTGATCATTATTATAAAAACAAAAGGTAATAACTAATAAGCAAGAAAAATTGGAGCAAATATGCAATGAAGCCTTAACATTTAGAGCCCAAAAATGCTATGGGCTTCAAGCCCAACTTATTAATTGAACTTATCGATTCTTGGCCTAGTTCTTTAAATCGATTTCCAGTCTACTTCAAACTTGAAATTAGATTTATCTTACCGAAGTTTCATATTTTAAATGATTAAGTTTTTTTTTAAAAATAATCTATACTATATTATAAAGCATTTGGCCAAAAACTCTTAAAAACAATCTTTTAAGCCTTAGGTACTGCTATTTAATGCTAATTACTTAATTTTCAAAATTACAAGTAAATTATGCGTAAGTACAACTTATTAAAATTCGTGTAACTAACTGCGGATAACCATCATCTAAAATACAGGATAAACATTTAATTTTTAAATTAAGAATCTAAAGTATAATTAAGATAATCATTGAGTTCTAACGAAAAACTTAATTATTATCATTATAAAAGGTTATATTATTAAACCAAAAATAAATTATTTTGTTATTAAAATAATTATATTATGATAAAAAAAATTGAATTAAAGAAATTACATAAAAAAAAAGAACTTTTAAATGAACATTAAAATCGTTTTCTCAAAACCACATAAGATCATTAAATATCGATAGGGACAAAAATTAAAATAAAACCTAAAATCAAGATGTATCTCGCTGCATTGCGCGAGTACCCTTCTAGTAATAAATAAACCAATGAATTTTTTTATTTTAAATTATTAAGTCCTTGAAAATTCTTTATTGAATAAGTAAACAATCAAACTTTTAGAAATTAGTTATTTACATTATTTTAACTCAAAAAATATGGATATAACCGGCTAGAAAGGTTTTAAAGTACAAAATAAACTTAAATCAGTTTTACCGTTTCCAAAGCCTACGTCATTCAAAATTCTCATAAATAACCACGAACCCAAGTATCAAGTCCAAAATATTTATTACCCCTCATAGTTTGTAGTATGGTAAACACATCCACAGCTGGAATTATCTAAACTAAAGCAGTAATATTATGCCTTCAATTCCAAATCTCGTTACCGGCTCAAAGTTTCCCTTTGCCATTGGAAGAACTCTCAACTAAGAAATCCGATGACAAACAAATAATTTTGAAGTCAAGGGAACTCACTTACGGTCCGACACACCACCTTATGTCGTATAAGTCACTTAGGATCAAACCAAACACTTGACTTAGACAACATGGAAATGGTGTTAAACCACCATACATATCTTAAAAACCAACCTTATGATCCCTAATATAAACCTCTAAACATGTCTTGCATCTAGCTCGGAACGAGAAACATACCAAACTGAACTGTGCACAAAGCAGAAAGTGGCACGGGTTGTGTCGTGGCTTCAGGCTGTGTTCCTACCCGTGCAAGTCCCTGTTTCGGTACTGGTCCGTCCCTTTTCTTGCACAACTTCGAAAAGCACCCAAATTTCAACCCAATGGTTAAAATCATGATTCTAACTTCTAAGATGTCTAAAACCAAAAAAATCAATCACCAATACTTTGAAACCTATCCAAATCAATGCTACCATCGTCTTCCCAACCAAAATGGATTAATCCACCATAGTCAAATCAAGGGGAACTCAAAATGAAAAACTAAAACTTGAAACCCTTGATTAATGATTGAAAACACTTGCAATAGTGAGTTTCTAGATAAAAATCACTAACTGAAACCATCTAAAACATTTTATAACCAAAATCCAACCACATAATTCATCCTAACATTCCAATGAAGAAATCCAAATCCCAAAATTAAACAAAAACTCCATGGATGGAGATTTCAACCTTAGAAGAAGAAGGCTTATACCTTAAGCTATAATTTTGAGCTACTTCCCTCCATTTGATTATTAAAGCTTTGATGTTAAGTATTTAAGTGATATAACAAAAGGCGAAGTTAATTACCTTCCATATGGTACTTTGGAAGAGTGTTCTCTCCCCACTAAGTTGATCATTAAGTTGATGAAAATATTTCTTGACTTCAACCATCATTGTGTAGTTCTTTTTAGTCCTACATGTTGTTTCATAATGTTGATTTGGTGTCTTCATCTCCAATGTGGAATAATCCTAATTTACCTGGGTTCGAATTCAAGAGGAGTCAATTTAAGGGCATGAGAAGTACCCAGTCCTTGGACTGGTCCAGTCTTTGACTCCCCCCCCCCCTCCAGCCCAGGCATAGGCTGTGGTTGGGCTCTAGGTCCAGCGTAAGCTGGGCCGGGATGGCGGCGGATTAGTGGGCTGCCCTTGGATGTCCGATACCGCCGGAGAGACGTGCGTGTGTGCGTGTGTTTGTGGTAGTCGTTCGTGGGTTCGATGCCGCTATGTCTTTAAAAAAAAAGTCAAAAAGATTCATAATATCTCAAATAAATATGTTCCAATGTTAAAAATTAGGCAAAGATAATTCGTAATGGCTAGTAGAGGGAGGTTCATGCGAGGACGGTAACAATTTACAAGAATGCGAGGACAATCCTCAGCCAATCATTTTTGTACATGAAAACTTTCATGTACAAAATCACATATGATTCATGTACAAAATTTTTGTACAAAATCATAAATGATGCGGACGACTTTCCATGCGACTTAAGTGGCCCCAAAAGTCGTCCGCTACAGTTAGTTCAAAATCACATATGATCTTGTACATGAAAAAAAAGTTCATCGCATTTTCATAAATTATTACCGTCCTCATATAATAACAACATCTAAGCACAACAATCAATAATCAAACCCAGATACTACATCTTACCTCATTTAAAAAACCTTAGATAAAAACATTCATTAAAGATACTTTAAGAACCTCGATGAAGATGCTTATTAATTTAACGTTTTTATCTAAAAGTCGAACCTAAAAAATATCGAAATGTTAATTAAAATATGGTCAAAGGCGCACATGTCACCCACAATAATATCGTTGATTTCATCATATCCCAAAAATATATCTTTTTCGTTATCTTTTTCTCTCACCGATTCAACTCAGTAAACCGCCATGGCCAATTCTCTCTTCTTCTTCCTCTTTTCTCTTTCCCTCTGCATCTCCATATCCACTTCAATTCGTAACCCTAACAAACCCTCATCTTCATCTTCATCTTCATCTTCATCTTCATCTTCATCTAACTCATTAACCGCTCACTCGGTGCTCACCAGCCATGGCTTCCCCATCGGACTCCTCCCTACTGATGTCCTTTCATACGACCTTAATCACACTTCTGGACACTTCTCCGTTAACCTCGGCTACCCTTGCCGACTCACTCTCCCACCGGACAACTACCTCGCCACATATTCGAAGAAGATAACTGGTAAGATAGTCGAGAATCGTATAGCGGAACTAAATGGAATTAGGGTTAGGGCTTTCTTCCAGTGGTGGGGGATTACTGGTATTAAAATCAACGGTGATGATTTGGTGTTTGAGGTTGGGATGGTGACTGCTAAGTATCCTTCCAAGAATTTCGATGAGGTTCCTAAATGTGAGGGCAAACACTCGTCTTCTTAAAAGGTATGTTGTATAAATTGAAGCTTTTTTTTTTCGTTCTTTCTTTCTGTGATTCGAAAATTTGCGTAATTGAGTAAATTCAAGTTGTTTATTGGTTGATGATTTCAAATTGGTATGAATTTGAGTGAAGATTTGTTCTTGTGGTTTGAAATTAATGATTGTGAGAATTGAGATAGCTACTGAAATATGGATAATTGATGGTTTTCAATGATGATTAATGTATGGTGGATGTCTGGACCAACAAGCCATGTGCTTTTATTAGCTAATATTGGTATATGGTTACCTCATAAAGTTATGCTTGTTTGTTAGCAGCTTAATGAGCTTATAGGACTTGCAACTTATTTGGTCAGCTATGCATGACTGTTTGGTAGTGGGTTAATGATATAGAAAGCTTTTAGGTGTTTAGGTGTGAGCTTTATACAGAAAGCCAAGTTTTCTTCCAAACCTCTTGTTCCCAATTAAAATGCATGTTCCTTTCATCTACGAGAAAACCCTCCCAAACAAAAACATTCCCAACCTATGCAGTCAGATTAATCCACACAGACAGCTTTATCCATATAGGACCTAATGGAAAACCAACCAAACAGCCTATAAGCTTTTGCTGTTAAGCACTTACCCGGTAAGCATTTAGTAAACGGCCCCTAAGACTGTTAAAGCTAGATGTGATGGCTTAGTCTTGATATAACTTGTTATATATAGTTAGCTTGGATCTTTACAAGTCTTAAGTCGAGTTCAAGTATCTTTATAGAAATCAGTGTGTAGATTTTTTGACGGTTTCGAAAGAGATTTAACTTCACAAAATTGGGAAAAGCCACCACCCAAACATTAAGCCTTTGCTGCAAACCTGCAAAATAAGCTCATATATATATATATATATACATATACATACATATATATATATATATATCGTTAGATGATCACAATGCCGAATCCATATTTAGGATCCATCTAGACACCTTCATGATTCACGTGATGACACTTTTAGCAAAAGCCATTTTACCTTGGCGAAGAGGAAACACTAGGTAGCGTTTGTTTTTTAAGAGGTGCTGAAGTCTGATTTCACTTCTGATTTATAAGAGGCGGTGCTCAAGTTTGAAATCTGAATCAGTTAGACTGTTTGCTTTTACGTCTGAAATCTAAATCACTCGTAGATTTATAAACCCCTAACAATGCGGGTTTACGCGAATAAAAGGAATTAGGTGGTGAGGTTACCACTTTTATTCCAGATGATTTTCAGACTTAAGAGGGTCCGGAAAAAACAAACAGTCTGAATCTAAAAACGTCTGAACAAATAAGTGATAAATGGTCATTAAGAGGTAAAATTGAAAAAACAAACAGGGCCTAATTATTTGTGTAATGACAATAAAATCCCTCTTGGTGGCATAGGCTTTAAATGAGGTATGTTACTTATAACTAACAAGAAACTTAGGGTCCGTTTGGTTTGCGGGATTGTTTTTGAGGGATTTGGATTTCATGGAAGGATTTGGATTTGGAGGGATTTGGATTGGATTGGATTTGAAAATCATAGGTGTGTTTGGTTTGTAGGATTTGGAATGGAATTGAATTTCTATTATTTATAAATAATTTATATAAAAAATAAAAAAAATAAAAAAATAATTAAATTACATTTTTATTAATCAATTATTACAAAACAAATGTTTTTAACATTTTTAAAACATTATTTCATACAAATCATACGAAATCCCGCGAAATCCCGAGCATCCGCCAAGGATTTCAAAATCCAATGTTCATGGGATTTTAAATTAATCCATGGATTTTAAATCCTTATCATTAGGCAAACCAAACACCGAAATGGATTGCATTTTAAATCCAAATCCCTCCAAATCCATCCAAATCCCGCGAACCAAACGCGCCCTTATATGTGTAAAATGATAACATTCTTTCTATTATTAGGAAGATTGAACCTTGATGTTGGATAGGCAACGATGAGACTGCTTGGCTTGTAAATAAAATTATTACATTATAAACCGTAAAATATTTCAGTAGGGGTCGTTTGTTTACCTCTTAACAGTTCAGTTCCATTAAGAGGCAGCCTCTGAATCGCTAAGAGGTGAATCCTGTTTGGTAAAAAAAAAATAAGTCTGCCTCTTAATTGTTCCAAAACTGTCTGAATCATTTTGTATCGTGGACCTTCCTTAACCATTCAAAGCCCTAATTTCATATTGAACGATTACCAAACAATTATAATTCATTTTGCATTATATCATTCTAACCCCTTAATCATTCTGACCCCTTAATCATTCTGCACCAAACCATTCAGCAGCTGCCAAACAGCCACTAAATGTTAATCTACGCTCTTCAAACAAGAGAGCTACACTTTGATTTTATGATGCCTTTATGTGAATAGAAAATCTCTGATTATAATATTTTGAAGCTGTGATTGTTGTTGCAGGTCTTCAGTTAACTAGTGCTGCTCCAATGGGTTAAAGTATTTCATAAAAAAAATCCCACTATTGTATCAGCAGTTGCTTGTTCTGATAAAATCAAGGGACCAAATGATGCCCTATATCTATATCTATATATATATATATTATCATCATCCTACTGTAAGAAAAGATAGAAATGTATTTGTACCCATAAACCATTTTCTTGCTTTCTTAACTATCTCCCTCATTTGTGAATGTTTTCTCAATATTATTAGGCCTTTGGACTCAAGTAACATGTTCTTTTTATTTATATTATATTTATATTTTATAGACAGTAAAGCCTTGTTTGTTTTTTTTTATTTTAAGCTCTTAATCACCACTTATGTCTTATTCGTTTAGATGTTTCATAACCATTTTCAGAACTGAAATCAGACTTCAGACATTTTAAGCTCTTAATCACCACTTGTTCCATTTGCCGTATATAAATATTATATACTTCAAAAAAAATGGTGGGGATTGTGTATATTAAACCAAACGAGCTCAATATTTCCCACTTATAGGTGGATTTTGGACAGGTTAAGATGTACACAGACATGACAAGACATGACAACCTGACTATATATATATATATATATATATAGGGTTAGGTTCAAATGTGAACTCAATTTTGGTTGTGAACGTGAGGACGAATCTCAGTCACACATCTTCGGTTATGGTGGACGCGATCACGGAGGATTGACGCGATTCATGGGAGGGTGGAGATTATTAAAGGAGGGGAACCAGGTCAAAGCCGTCTTTATTGACCGGATAAGTGGCTCAGATTCGTCCTCACGTTCACAACAAAAAATGAGTTCACATTTGAACTTTCCTCTCTCTCTCTCTCTCTCTCTCTCTCTCTATATATATATATATATATATATATATAGGGTTAGGTTCAAATGTGAACTCATTTTTGGTTGTGAACGTGAGGACGAATCTCAGCCACACGTTTTCGGTTATGGTGGACGCGATCACGGAGGATTGACGCGATTCATGGGAGGGTAGAGATTATTAAAGGAGTGAACTGCGTCAAAGTGCTCGCCTTTATTGACCGGATAAGTGGCTGAGATTCGTCCTCACGTTCACAACCAAAAATGAGTTCACATTTGAACTTTCCTATATATATATATATATATAAGTATGCTATTGTGATTAAAGTTACCATGCTTGTGCTTTATATTTGCCATTTTAAATATATATATATTTTGTCTTAAATCCTTTGGATGGTGTTCTTCCCCTTTGGTACAAGTACAAGTGTACGATAGTGTTGTTTTTGTCTTCAAAGAGTTGAAGATTGTGTTCTTTTGTTTTCCAGATGGACCCAAATCTCAAAGGGTTATTGGTGGCTGTTTTAGGGCCATAAGTTCAGATGTATAGCAACTATTAAATTTTCAATTATTAATTTTAAGAACTAAAATTCGGTTATGGTCTGATAGTCTGGACCGACTAAGGCTATAAGGGTGCGTTTGGTACACAGTCAGGACAGAACAGAACAATTGTTACACGTTTGGTAAAACATGATATGACAGGACAGGCGCAGGACGGGACAGAACAGAACAGAATGACCAATTTACCTCCAGTGAGATGTTTAGTGTTTTTTACCTAATAACCCCCCCCCCCCCACACACACATATATATATATATGGAGAGAGAGAGAGAGAGAGTGTATTAGGTTAGAGGGTAAAATGGTCATGAAACCCTTGTTCTACTTAGTTCTAGGGGGGTAAGATACAACACCCGTGTTCCACACATGTTCCACTTAGTCCAACATTTTATCACACCGAACATGGGACAGACTTGTTCTGTTCAGTTATGTTCCATCTTGTTTACCGTACCAAATGCACCCTACAGTCCAAGACTGATTACAAGTTGGGAATTTCAAGGCTTGGCTTGAAATCGGTTATGTATTGGACTGGTTTTTTAATTTCTTTACGTTTTTTATTTCAAAAATGTTAAGTTTTAAAAGTAAATTTACCAACTTATAAGTGTATTTCAATGTTATTTTTTTCTAAATCGTTATAAAAATAAAATTAATAAACATTCTTGTGTTAATTTTTTCTTTTAATATTTTAAAACCGAGTCAGGCATGGAACCAGTTAGGCGGTTACCGTGCCTAAAATTACTCGTACAACTTTTACTCGGGACTAATGCCAACAACTTCATTTTGAACGGATTAAGTAACTTCATTTTGAACGGATTAAGTAATCGTTTGGATGCACATAAGCTAGCTTATAAGTCAGCTTATAAGCTAGTTTATCGATAAGCTACTTGGAGTAGCTTATGAGGAGCTTTTTGACACTTTTTCCAATTATACCCCTAACTAATATTATTTATTTATTTTCAACATGCCTTTTTTGGTCATTTCACATGCTCATAAGCTAGTTTTGCCAAACATAACTTATTCATCAATAGCTTATCTCAAATAAATTTATAAGTCATTACATTATAAGTCATACGCTAAACATCGGTAGTTTTAAAACATAGCCTAAATTGGCCATTCACACCAATAACTTTATAAGTAAGAGCATTTTCAACAAAATTTGATATAGTTCTTTCAAAATAGATAAACCAACGTTAAAATTATCAAAAATCCAAGATATATTATTTTGCATAGATGGATAAGGAATATGGTTAACTATGCCTAAAAGTATACAATATTAATAATAATTTTTATTTTAAAAAGGTACAATTTTTTATCGTAAGTAATGGTTTTATTCTAAAAGTTTTTAAATATCTTTTACTTTAAATGAACCACCTTTTACACGTTACTTGAACAATTTCCTATTTTTTTTATATCATATACACTAACATTAAATTTGTTTTATCCTCAATCATTAAAAGATGTGTTTGGTTTGCGTAATATTTTTAGATTAATGAAGTTTGACTTTGAACAAATTAGAAAGTAATGTTATCAGTTTTGACTACTTGTTTGGGTGACAGACGTTGTAGTGAAATCTGTTAAATAAATTTGAATTTGTTTGTTTCGTTCATAAAATGTGGCTTTAAAATCTGAATGAAATGTTAGTAAATGACAAAAATTGTTACTATTATTTTGAAAATTTTGAATTTTCTCTTAAACTATAAATACTTTAATAAAAAATAATCATTTAATGTGTAAAATAATATAAGATTAGAGTTGTCACCTTATTGCCAAAGAATATTTAAATCTTTTATTTAAGGAATTCATTGGATATTGAAGATTATTTTCCTAAAAAACAATGAATCAGAAGAAAAAATGAAATTTGGTCAAAGAAATTCAGTATTACAATTTCATTGTATTCCTACATAATCTACGAACGAACCTAACACTTAAGAATTTGTATTTGTTTTCCTAGTGGTAATCAGTTTGATTCCTCTTAAGATCCTTTAAGATTAATTATCCATATATTAAAAAAATAGAGTGAGTTACAAAAGTAGTCTTTGTAGTTTGTTCAAAATTTGGATTTAATCTTTAAAATAAACTATCTATATTGATTGTTTTTAAAAAAATTTAATTTCATAAACACTTGGGTAGCATTTGTTTTTTAAGAGATATTGAAGTTTGATCTCAGTTTTGAAATGGTTATGAAACGTCTAAACGAATCAGATATAAGTGATGATTAAGAGTTTAAAATGAAAAAAAACAAACATGACCTTAATGTCCCTTAATTTAACACCATCACTTAGTAACGTTATAAGAGACAAATTGACTCAAATAAAATCCTAGATTGAGTTTTTATTTTATTTATTTATTTTTTGGGAGGGGGGTTGTAGATGGTATCACAATCTACCCGGGTTCGAATCCAAGGGAAGTCAATTTGAGGGCATGAGAAGTACTCAGTCTTTGGGCTGGTCCAGTCTTAGACTGTGGTTGAGCTCTAGGTTCAACGTAAACTGGGCCGGCACAACGACGGATTAGTGGGTTGTCTGTGGATGTCTGGTACCGTCAGAGAGGTGTGCGTGTGTACGTGTGTTTGTGGTAGTCATTCGTTGGTTCGATGCAGCTATGTCTTTCAAGAAAAATAACCAATTCATGGGCCTACTTTAGACCCGACCCGAATGACGTGTTCACAAAAAGAGGGGAAAAAATGGATCCCATGAAAAGGTGGCGTACAAGAAAAGTGTGGTAAGGCATCTTTGACGTGGCTTGTGGTTCCTGATTCAGTGTGGACCCCACTTTTGGGCCAATCTCTCCAACCACCCAATCAAAATTCAACACTCATCTTTATAGCCTTATTTTACCCCTGCTCCCTCCCGCACCAGATTCTACCTCCATTTGAGTTTCCCATATTACTCGCCTAAAGATCCTTCAAATCCCCACGCGACACGTGTAGCGCGTCTTCCCACGACTTTCTGAAACGGTAAATAAAAAATTTGAGTAAATTACGTTTTTAGTCCTTATAATTTGTTAAAATTACGATACTGTTCCTTTAGTTTTGAAATTATTATTTTTGTTTTTATGATATGTTACTGTAATTCAATGCTAATACCGTCTATAAGGTTTGCTTTCCTTTAAGTACGATGGTAGAAAATAATAATGAACTATAACTTTTTTTTGGAAGGTATAATGGCATCGAACCTACGAACGACTGTCACGAACACATGCACGCACACCTTCCTGGCGGTATCGGGCATCCACGGACAGCCCACTAATCCGCGTTGTCCCGGCCCAGCTTACGCTGAACCTAGAGCCCAACACAGTCTAAGACTGGGTTGGGGGCAGCCTAGTCAAAGACTGGACCAGCCCAAGGACTGGGTACTTCTCATGCTCTCAAATTGACTCCCCTTAGATTCAAACTCGGGTAGATTGGGATACCATCCACAATCCCCCCCAAGATGTTACCGTTATTGGGAAAACCAACTGAACTAGACATGATTTGTAATAACAAACTATAACTATAAGGATAAAATCATAATTTCAAAGATAAAATAACAATTTTCAACAAATAATAGATATTAAACAAGTCATTTACTCATAAAAAATAACCACCTACCTCTACCACGTGTTTGCTTGCTATTTTGCATTAAATGTCCCCCCCCCCCCCCCCCCCCAACCTCCCTAACCAATAAAATAAATAATTCAAGTATAAATAGTTAAATACTAAAGAGACGTTTACTAAAATTTGCATGGTTAAGTGTTTATTAAGTCATATTATCTTACTGAATTAATATGATAAGAATAAAAAATCTTATCCGGCAAGAGTGAGACAAGAACCAATATTCTTACCCGGTAAGTGAGTGCGACGACTTTTACCGGCGCTTACCGGACAAATTATTGCATACAATGTCGTTTTATGGACTAAAATTTTACTTGGTAAGTAATGATATTGTTGAATTTTAACGGGTAAGTGTTTGGTAAACGACCCCTAAGTTGCTTTCATGATTCGATATTTGACTACATGATAAAGAGTATATTTTAATTGCATCTCAAAGTTCCATGTAATATGGAATGGGTTACCTTTCATGTGTATATAATATTTTTATCTTAATGTAAAAGATATTGTTAATTTATGTCGATGTTTCATTCATGGTAGAGATATCTCACAACTTGTACTACTTACATGTCATTGTTTATCACCAGTCTTACTATTGACAAACTGACACGTTATCCTAGTTCAATAAGCTAAATGAAACTCGTATTATTATGTACGTTTGTCATAATTGATGTAACGTAGCACACATTATGTGTGCTTATTCTCAAACTGGTCTATAATACTGACTCTAGTTTAATTTACAAACAAACTGCTTGACATGGCACCCAACACTGCAACAGTGTGTATATGGAAACTTTATACATGACCCCAACACGTCACCTTCAAGATCGTATGGCATCACAACCCTTGCGTGCAACTTTTGTTAAGTTGTTTGACCAGCTCGTCCCTAGCGTAACTTACATAAATTCTTGCACAACTTTTAAACTTGCTTTTAATATCGCTTTCATACGTGACTTCTAACTCATCTTTCCTATCGGTTTCAACTTCATCTTCGCAACCACATACATGACTTCACCCATGTTGTGCTCTTGTTGTTTTTGGCATATCGAGAGTTGCACAGTTCAACCATCACACATACTCAGGCCATTTTAAGCCATATAACCATTGTTTTAATTTTTTTTGTTAAACAATAATCCCAATATGGTTATCGTTCTTTAGACATGCATAAACAACATTTTAAACAAACATCGTGTGCATTAACTTGAGCACTCATACATTGATTTCAACTTATACACATTGTCCATTCTTAGTCAAATTGATGACTTTAAGACCTCGTTTTCGGCATATAATATATATGCAACATTAGTATGACATCGTAGTTTACTAATAAAGCAACAAAACATAATATTTAAATACATTTCATACATTAAATTCACTAATTTCTTCCCTACTCTCTTCTAAGTTTCAAGTATTCACTCGATGAGAGAGAAAGTATGTCAGTCGATTTCTACCATTTTGATCACCAAATGAGGTTATTCATCAAACCGTGATGAAAGTAAAAACATGAAAAAAAACATTATTATCAGAGAAAAGATTAAGTATATTGATATTTTGAATTATATATTTACTACGTTCTTATATTCAAAGTTCAATTAAGCAAAAACGAATCATAGATGGTATTCAAACTCTAAACTCAAATTATAAAACAAACATCTATTAGATATAATTTTCAGTTTCTATGTTTAATCGTTCCCCACATATTAAAATTTTGTTCAGTTTTATCATCTCTTATATTCTTATATATAAGATCTTATTGTGTATTTGATGTAAGAATACAATGCTTAGGTTTAAAGAGAAACATATCTTTATAGATGATAATATTTTACATACACAAAAATAATATATACTATAGAGAGTCCAACTAGTTCTCAAACATATAGAAAAATTTCTTATGCAATATACCAAGAAAGAGAGATCAACAATACAAACTTAAGAGCATCATTATGATATGAATGTTGTATAGTAGCTCAATGGATTTCAATGGGGTTCCCATGGAGTTGCAAAGATGGTTAACCCAATTTGAATGTCACAACCTTGTTTATTGTCTGAAAAAGTTGGAAAAAGTGTAATGTAGATATCGACCAATAGAAGAAGCACCTAATGATACTATAAGTTAACCACAAGGGTGGTGCCTCAATGGTTTGAGCTTGGGCTCCAAAGATCAACAGTACCAGGAGGTCCCAGGTTCAAATCCAGGGAGGGGTAAAAAAAATCCCCTCGTGGTCATGGAGGTTCAAATGCGGGTGACTCCGGGCTACCTGCGATGCGGGTAGTCGCCCTGGGATTAGTCGGCTCGCATAACGGGTTGAATATCCAGGTTAATAAAAAAAATGATACTGTAAGTCTTCACACAAGGAACCAAAATTTGTTTACAAGTAAAATTTATCCTTTTCCAACATCGAGACAATCGAACAATGCTGCTAAAGTTATCTGGTGACACGTCAGAAGAGAGCGAGGGATTCTCCATTTGAGAGATAGATGAATTGAGCTTTGAACATGTTTTTTAAAGGATGAACTTTTCTAGAGGAATATATTTTATCAAAAACATCAATTTGGAACATATTTTTGCAAAAGATCATAAAATTGAATGTATTTATGACATTCAAAACTATGACAAACATAGCTTTCCAAATTTTCTTATGGAAATTACAATAGTTTCTTATTTTTTAAAGTATATAATGTTTATACATGACAAACAAAATTCACACGTTTATTTTGTATTTTATGAGGTTGAAACTCTTGATCTTTGGAAATCTTGGGTTACCGTATTGATAAAATATACTCTTTATATCCTCCAAATATTCTGTAAATATTTTTCAGAATATATTGTACACTTATAAATATCTTGATTGCTTGTTTAGAGATTTCATTCTTCATGTGGAATAGTCATCTTCCATATAAACCATGTAAACATTGAGAAATATATACCACAAATTTTTAGTCTAATTTCTAAATTCTTCTCTCTACTATAAATTCTAGTTGAATATGGCTAGGTCAAAAATCCTTTGATACGTACCGTTAACCTCATACTTATTATTTTGGACAACAAATCAAATGTGATATCATTTTAAATAATTTGACTTCATATAGATAATACTTTTGAGTAAATTATATTTTTAGTCCTGGTAGTTGTCACCCACTATCAAATTTCGTCTATCTTTTGAACTAGTTACAGTGTAGGTCATTGTGGTTGTCATTTTATTTCACTTTTGGTCCCTTACACTAACTTTTGTTATATAGGTCCGTTAACCCGTGGGCATTTTCAAATTTTTATTATTTATTTAATTTTCAACTATACAAACCAAAAAATGTATTATTATTTTATTATACTATAAGAATTATTATTAATTACATATAATATCTATCTATATATATTGTTGGGTCACCGATAATTTGGTGATGAACCACCTTCCTTTATATGAATGAATTTTTACAGGTTCTTTTGAAGGTCTGAAATATGCTTCAAGTATTGAAAAGTCAAAGACTATTCAATCAAGGGTTGTACATCAAAAAGTGGAATTTTGGATGTATCAACTAACTTCAATATTCAGATCATTTTGCCAAAGTCAAGATTGGGTCACCAATATAGTGGGTCACCGATGGTACACTCAAAAGTCATCAAAAGTACTAAGGACATCAAACAAGATGAGGTCATAAAGTTTGATGTCATGGTCACCGACACTATAATCTTGGTCACCGAAATTGCAGGTATATTTTCTAAGGCTGTGATATCAAGACACAAGTTCAAGGGTGTACACTTTCAACATTTAGTGAAAGATGAAGATTATCAAGCAAAGTGTACACTTATCAATTTCAGCCTTACAAGGTATCCACCGACGTGATACATAGTTTGATGTATCACTTAGCAATTTCAAAGAGATAAGTTCTTGACTCACATCAATTGCAAGACACGTGAGCCAGCAAGAACTTGGGCATCAAGCCTTAAATAAAGACATTTTCTTTTATTCTTATAAAAGGAATATTTGTCTTTTAGCTAAAAGGTTTGATGGGACTTCACAGAGCATGAAGAAAAGAAGATAAAGTCATCTGACATTACGTGCTACAAGGAATGGTTCATCCATTATTCTAGTACAAAGGGAGTGGCATCTCCCTTTGTCCAGCAGATAAACTTCCAGCTAATGAAACCTTGACAGCTGTCCACTTGCATCCCATGCATGGGCACTATAAAAGGAGATGAAGTCCTTCCCAGAAATCTCACGCTTTCAACAAATCTTCAAAGTGATTATTTGTGTGACTGTGGCAAAGCTGTGTGCTATAACAGTATTGTTTTAACTTCCTTAGTGTATAAGTTAATTACTGTTATCTATGTGTTTAGTTTGATAGAATAGTGTGCCTGTTCTTTTCCGCATCAAACTACCTGTGTGTAAATTTTTAATATTTATATTAAAAAATTTAAAAAGAGTATATTCTGTGTGTTTTATATTCAACCCCCCCTTCTACAAAACCCTCTCTTAGTTAGTCATCTCTCCTTGGGGACTAACATATATATATATATATATATATATATATATAAGGGAAGGATCATACAAGAACACCCCTCATTTAAAGGAACAAAGGAACACATTTAGGACCACATATGATATGGGCCCCACACAATATAAAATCATATTTGATTCAACGGGGCACACCATTGAATCAGATATGATTTTATATTGTGTGAGACCCACACCATATGTGGTCGTAAGGGTGTTTCTTTTTTCCTTTAAAAATGCAAAGTTCATATTTGAACTTTATCTCTTTCTCCCCCCCCCTCTCTCTATACATATATATATATATATATATAGAGAGAGAGAGAGAGATAAAAAGTTCAAATACAAACTCAAACTTGGTTACGAACACGAGGACAAATAAAAGCGCGACGCATATCCTTTCAATCTTGAATAATGAAAGACATTCGATATGAATAACACGCATTCAGAGTGAATAACACATAAACAACATTCAGTCTGAATATATTCAGATTGAATGGAACACGT
Source organism: Silybum marianum (assembly GCA_036898165.1). Lineage (NCBI taxonomy): Eukaryota > Viridiplantae > Streptophyta > Magnoliopsida > Asterales > Asteraceae > Silybum > Silybum marianum. The sequence continues at coordinate 2,664,653 of CM072534.1, forward strand.
GTTGTCTCTTATTTGTCTTTACGTTCACAACGAAATTTGAGTTCAAATTTGAATTTGCTCCTATATATATGTATATATTTATAAATAAACACCCCTAACTAAAACAAACACACCAAACCAAAGACTCATTCACCTTATCCCTCTTCCACCGTCAACTGCCCAGGCCCGTTCCTGATATTTTTTGGGCCCTGGGCGAGATGTAAAAAGGGGCATTTGTTAAGTACAAACTTTTTTCAGTACATTGTTTTTCTGAATTATATAATATTTACATACGACAAATGAAATAAATAAACTCACACACCCTCCTTACCTTTGGTGAAGATAATTCGTACCCGACGACGGATTAGTCGACTTTTTTCACAAATTTGGTTCTTTTTACAAACTTGATGTCGATAAATTCGCGAGTTTGAACCCCTGACCTCCTAGGAAGCCAAAGGATATGATACCGCTAGGCCAAATGCTTATTAGGTGATAAGAAATCAATAATGTAAGAAAAACATTTTTAGTTTTGAAATTCTAAATATATACATAAGTTGGATCGTCTCATATGGTTGATAAACTTTTTCAAAGGTAAGAGTTTTCTTAGTTATAATAATAAATCTACTATATTTAAAAAAACACTGAATTCATGCGGATGAAATAATCAAAAAGTTAATGGGAGATGAATTATAGAGAATATATCAATGTTGCTTAGGCAAGGTAGTTTTATATTTTTGTAGATAAAAAGTTTAGAGAAAAAAAAAACTCAAGAGAAACAATAAATAATATTATAAAATTAACAACCATATAATTTTTTACGTGTTTTTTTTCTTCAATGTAATTAGTTGATACATGTTTGGATATACTAGATACTAAAAGACATTGTGTCGTTTTTATTTATTAATCTTTTTGAACCACTACTATATAGTATATAGTAAACATGAAAAAAACCGGGCCCCTACTTTTTTGGGCCCTGGGCGTACGCCCGGCCCGCCCTTCTCCAGGGACGGCACTGCAACTGCCTATCCTGATCTTTTTATCCGACAAGTAACTCAAAATATAGTCAATGTCTAACCTGATCTAGCGAAACTAAAACTCCACCTAAAATCAAACCTCAAATAAAAACCTAAAATTCAAGACTAAATCAAACCCTAAGACAAATCTTAAAATCAAAACCAATTTAAATTCTAAATCAAGAGCTAAATCTAACCCTAAATCAGAAACTCAAACCGAATCCCAAAATCAAAAGAAACCAAGATTTTTCGTCAATAAACAAGATTTATTTAGGTCACAAATATGGGTTAGTGATGGTTGTTCGTCCCCATGGTTCATCCATGTGATTCATCCTAGAACTAGTGTGGGTTTAGGTCATATATATGGAGATGTTGTTGGTTTTCACGATGGATCTTATCTGGAAAAGATGAAGATTCATAGAGGTTGAAGATGCATGGAATACAAACACATTCACACACACACACACACACATATGTGTGTGTGTGTGGACAAGATCCCAACCACATCCCACCATTGGCCTCCAACACGACAATGCATGAAGGCAATGAAATTACAGGTGAAGTCGTTCATCGAACAGGAAAGAGAGAAACATAAAACAAGAAAGAGGAAGATTATCAAGTGTGCTTCGTGGCTCAATCGTAAAACCATCCATCGGGAAAACAAAGATGAACGAAACTAGATAACTAGGAGAGTTGGATCTTCAAAATAGAGACCTAAGGAGAAATTATTGCAGGTTCATAATCATAATCGGGAATCAACGAATTTGGTAATATAAGGAAGGAATTGGAGCAGTAAACTAAATTGCTAAAATATTATAATTGACTAAATGCGTTAAAATAAGAGAGAAAAGACCAAAGTTGAGCTAAAACACAAGCTAAAAACAAAAAAATTGTATATAATTAGACCCGAATTTTTGAAACCCTGTTCAATTTCTCAGGTTAGTACGCCCACTGACATATCCCTAAATATAAATATATAATATAAACACAATATATGTAATTCACTATTTTATTTATTCAAAATAAACAAAAACATGCAAATATAACTAAGCACGATAAAGACATTTATATTTTGATATTTTCCAAGCAATAAAACATCAAAATATCAACTCTATCATATTTTAGTTTTATTTATATTTATTAATCATTTTACAGTGAAATTACATTTTCAGTCTACAAATCATGTCTAGCTTAGTTGGTTTTCTCAAAGACAGTAACATACTGTGGGGGATTGTGGATGATATTCCAATCTACACGGGTTCGAAGGGGAGTCAATTTAAGAGCATGAGGAGTACTAAATCCTTGGGCTGGTCCAGTCTTTGACTGGGCTACCCCCAACCCAGTCATAGACTGTGGTTGGGTTCTAGGTCCAGCGTAAACTGGGCCAGGACAACCGCGGATTAGTGGATTGTCCAAAAATGCTCGATACCGTCAGGGAGGCATGCGTGCGTGTCGTTTGTGTGTTCGATGCCGCTATACCTTTTAAAACATGTTCAATCTTTTTTTTTTGTAAACATTGAATGGCTGGATTTGTTAATTATTAGAAGTGCAAGGACTTAAAACATCAAAATCGTTCACTCTATCACATTTCAATTTTATTTATAAATCATTTTGTTTTCAAATATTTAGGGGCTGAATTTGTTACTTATCATAAGTTCGAGGACTTAAAAAGTAAATATACCCAACGCGTTTGCAAAGCGAGTACGCAAATAGTCTTAATGAACCAGTGAGACAAGCGTTAGGTGTACGTTTTACGGCTCAGCCAACAACTGCTTCCTTTTTCCAACTGAAATCCACTCCCCCACGCGCTTTACACGCGCGTGAACTTCACCATTAGCGACCAAGACTTCCGAGCTTCCCCCCATTAAAGCATTCAACAAAATCCACACAAATCGAAGCAAAATTTCTCACAAAAAGTCGTAGAGATTTATTTTTTTTCTTTTTCTTTTTCTTTTTTTTCGTTTTTCTTTTCGCATAGAAAAACCTCTTTCAATCTTCCATAAACAAAAACCCTAACCCTCTCTCTCATCTTTCTCTCTCATCGACCATTCTTAGCAGGTATCTCCTCTTGATTCATGTTATTTTTTGTAGTATATACATACATGTTTGATGTATTTTATATGTATAACTGGTGTTTCTTCGAAGCTTGTGGTTTGTAGATTGTTTTATGCGTTCATGTGTTCAGATCCACTGGTTTTTTTTTTCTCGAAATTGTGATGTATTATCGTTAGTTTATTTAAGTTATTTTGTTATATTTTAGTTCTGTATGATTCAAGTTTTGATTTATTGACATTTGTTTGTGTAATTATATATGTTTTGTTTTCGGAATTTTAGACGAGAATGTTGGCTACTCTGATGGAATGAGTTTGTTTGTGGTTCAGTAAAGTTTGTTCATTGTTTTCATTTGGATTCAACAATGTATGATGAGTAGCGTGAGAATAAGTGATAGTTAAGCTAAATGTACTTTCTTTGGTTTTTTGGAGGTGGGGTTTTTAAGAAGAGTATATAGATGTGAAAAGGTTTGGCTTTTTGATGTCATTAGTATAACACAATTAGCTTTGTTGTGAGACAGGGTAAAATAGATAAAGTGATCTCCTAACTTTTGTGTTTTTCTGTTGTTGTGTACCTTAGAAAAAGAAGTATTCAAACAAAAAATTAGATTTAAATTACAGATGCCCCAATTTGGGATGGAGGATGAAGGAAAAAGAATATGACCCGCACGATGTAAATGAGCTCATGTTCTCAACCACCATTGATTTATTTATGTTAGTAAATTGGATGACAATAATGTAGCTGACATGGTTGTGGGAACTGACTAAGCTGTTCAATTTGTATAGAAAGAAAACTCCTAGTAATCATGAAGTACTAACTAAAATCTTTTGTAGCCTCCCACATGAAAATGACAAAGATGTTTACTTTCATAGATGTGACACTCATTGAGTTGGGTTAATTTTTTTCATCCATTGAAAATGTTGGATTGTGATTCTTCCTTCTATATGCACACTAATTTGATTAGGTTGCAGTCTAGATAATGCTGAGTTTTTCAGTGCTATTTTATCACAGGGAGGGTTGCTTGAACATTATGGATATGGATGATAAATTTGTTGCTAAAGGTGAGAACTTGACGTCTCAATTTCTTTCGGGAATCTGATTCTGGAAACCTGTTTCTCATTTACAATGCTCAGCTTATGGCTCTATTTTTAAAAGGGGAGATGGTGCTGGTAGTGACATATTGGACCATGTCTAACAGCTGTAATACAATCTACACTGAGGCATCCATTAGAGAAACTGCAAATATAAACTAACAAAATCTGTAGTTGCACAAAGTCCTTGGAAAGGTCTTTCTAGATACATTGATATTCTTCATAATAGTCACCAGAGTACATACAGAGGGATTGAAAATTTGCAAGTTCCACCCCTGCAAAACAGAACAAGCGGCTTAAGTTAAAATAAACTGCTGAACCACATGTTTAGAAGTGTTGTCTTCTAAATTTTGAACAGGAAAGAACTCCCAGTCCCAGTGCTTAACTAACCAACTTGGTCCAAACTTCAGAATGACTGAAAAAGAGGCATTAAATGTACTCCAAACCATCATTCGATTACAGCAGTTGATCAACCCCCTTTCCAATAAATAATTCTCAATAATAAGATCATACTTGCTATGAAGTCAAGTAGTCAACAACTAGAAGAAATTTAGGAAGCATACCAAGGGGAGATTTTCATACTGTTGACCTGACCACCATGACCTCTTGATGTTTTCAGCAACTAATAGAGAATTTTGCATCAGCAATAACTTCCTCAGAAACACTTGGTTGTCATAATCATCATAAAGTCTAATCTTGCGACTTTTTACATAATGACTAAAACCAATATATGCATGCAGAACCATTTTCGGAACTATGATCCTGATCGTTTGGCCATGAGATCTAGACTTTACACTTACACAAACCCAAAGCTCCCTTGATCTTCGCAGACAAATCTTTCTCGTAGATTTCATATTGATCAATTATATATGTCGACATTTCTTTTCTTCTAATGGATTATTGAAATTGTGCGTTCATTAAAAAAGGTGAAGAATGGGCAAGCGATAGTCCCTCAATGGGTAAAGCTTGTAGATGCCAATTTTTTTTCCGTTTGTATGACCATTTGAACTATATCTTGTAAATATTTGACTGCATTTTCAGTAGCAAGTCCATTTCACTCTGCGTCCTGAATAGGAGCTATATGGGTCTTTTGAGGATTGTTTGCACATCATTTTTGAAAAAGTGTTGTTTCAGTGAATAATAATCGAATATGGAAGACAGGAATAACTTTTATGTGAAAAGGAAAATGTCTTATTGGGCCAATATCGTTCTTGGTTTCTTCTTTTATCAGTAAGTGTGAAATGATGTGCCTCTTAACTATAATCTAGATAAGGAAAATAGGTCTGATCATGGCAACTAAATGGTCAACTTGGTTTTGTTGATGGTTTTTACGGATATCCATGCAAAATATGATTTATGAAATGGTTGACCTGCTCTTGCAGATGTTGAGCTAGAGAGCCTTTCTGGTGTGTGGAGGAAGTTGTAAAAAGGAAGGTGAGGATGATATAGATTTCACCAGCTATCTTTTAAAGTTACAGTTGGATTGATATTGATTATTGCTTATTAGTGATGGAATGTTGCATTTATTGAACCTAAATTAGCCTTGAAAATTTGTTATCCTCCACAATGGTCAAGTTCTTCATCTTGTTTAACACAGTTTTATGTTTGAATGATACAATAGGCCCATTCTCTTTGATCATTTATGCAAATATAGCATCTAAAATTGCTCTTTATCTTCCTTTACCTCCTGCAGTATTTACTTTTCCGTGGTGAAATTACTTATCTGTTTTGTATGTATGTGTTGATCTGATCGAGACTCGTATACTTATCCTTATATTATTTACTCCACTATTTTTATGCCAAGATTATATGCCATAGAAAGTTGATCTTCTAGGTTATAATAATTTCTGCATTTCTACTTATACTTTCTTTGTTTACTAAATATGAATCATGAAAGATTTCCATATAATAATTATATGGAGTTCAAGTTTTTTTTAAATATTTGTGCAAAACATCGAAATCTTCTAGCGTGTTTCACTCGGTACATGGTGTTCTTTTTCCAGGGTTGGTCTGCCTTACACTTTGTGCTTAGAGCCCAAGCCTCCATAATTGTTGGTATGCATCAATCCTTGCAAGTATTGGGTATATTTAAGATGTTTCTTTTGAATGGCTGAAGTTGTACAATGATGATTATCACATGATTAACTAGGGGCTGTTTGTTTACCTCTTAACAGTTCCATTAAGAGACAGCCTCTGAATTGCCAAGAGGTGAATTACGTTTGGCAAAAAATAAGTCTGCCTCTTAATGGTTCCAAAACCCTCTTAATCATTTTTATCCTGGACCTCTCTTAACCATTAAGAGCCCTAATTACATCCTGAACAATTACCAAACAATTATATTTCATTTTGCACTATATCATAAGTTTCTTAATCATTCTGCACCAAATCATTCAACAACTGCCAAACAGCCCTTAAAATTTCGTAATGAACCAATTTTTAACTGAAATCTGATACGTAATTCATGTCATGTAAATCAACGGGTTTTTCTTTTTCTATTTTTTATTATTTCTTTCATTCTTTGGGAAGGTTAGTTATATATGTGGTCGGTGAAAAGTAACCAGTTCCTAAACGATGTATATGACATTTTTCATATATGTCTAATTATATATGTATATATGTATTTTTCATTGGAAAGGTTAGTTATATATGTATTTTCCCGAGATGGATAGAGGAGATCATTTTTCCAGTTTGGGCAAAAATATTTTACTATATGTGGTGTAAATGCCATATAGTTTTCCTATTAAATAAAAATGGAATTAGGTATAATTCTACTTTCTATTATCATTAGATGTTGTGATGCCTTTACATACTTGCCATATCTGAAGATACAAGGCAAATATATGGTCAAACAGTTTTTTGCATATATTAATTGTAAATGATTCATTAAAAAGATGATTATAGATGAGTGATTGTTAATTATCGGAGCTAATAAAATATAAGGGTGTTTGAGATTCATTTGACATGTTAATTCTCAGGAGCTTAATGAAATTCCTGCTTGTTAAAGGAACATTTATCTGTTTCCCACATTATATTTTGACTTTCAATTTTTTTTGATGTGTTTATGAATTTGAATATACCTTTATATGTCCAAAGTAGTATCGATTCTTTTACCTTATCCTATTAAATATCTTTTTTATTTTATATCCAGGTTCTTTTCTTCAAAGTCTATCTTCCAGTGTTCAGAGCACTCCATCGAAAAATGGTCATTCAGATGATGCTTCAAGAACTGCTGAGCCACTTCAAGAGTTCGTGAAGCACAGAAAGATCTAATTCGCACTTACTGTGATAAAGGGAAAAAGCAGTCAGCTTTATCGAAACATAAAATGGCTGAAGCATCTGTCAGAATGAATAAGAAGCTGTTAAAGAATCAAGATCTAAAAAAATCGTCCATAAGTCCCAAATGCCAGCCTTCAAGGAAACAGAACAGAAAAGGGGAAAATCCTGTTCGTATTCCTCCTGTGTCTGAATCAAATACCGATTCTAAGTTTTCAGATACATGGATCTGTAAGAATTCAGCCTGTAGAGCTGTTTTATCGGCAGCTGATACTTTCTGTAAGAGATGCTCTTGCTGCATTTGCCACTTGTTTGATGATAATAAGGATCCGAGTCTTTGGTTGGAATGCACGTCTGATTCTTCTAATGGGGAATCCTGTGGCTTATCTTGCCATATTGAGTGTGCTCTTCAGCATGGAAAAGTAGGGGTTGTTAATCTCGGCCAATTGATGCAGCTAGATGGGAGTTACTGTTGCGCATCTTGTGGTAAAGTTTCAGGGATACTTGGGTGAGTTTTTCATCTTCTTACACACACACACACATATATATATATAGAGAGAGAGAGAGAGGAAAGTTCAAATGTGAACTCAAATTTGATTGTGAACGTGAGGACAAATGAGAGCGCGGTATGCATCTGAAATATTCAGACTTAATAATCAAAGAAATATTCAGACTAAATATAGTATTTATTCAGTCTGAATAATGCTTATTCAGACTGAATAAATATTATATTCGGTCTGAATATTTCTTTGATTATTCAGTCTGAATATGACACGTGCCAATTTGTAACACCCCAACTTTTAGACTAATATTCTTGGCAAAAATTCGACATGACCCGTTCGTAAATTCATGTTTTGCCATTTTCTTAAAACCTGTATATAGTCGCGCTCTCATTTGTCCTCATGTTCACAACCAAATTTGAGTTCTCATTTGCATCCGCCCCTATATATATGTATAGGGTTGGTTCTTGTGAGACCGGCCTGTTTTTTTGAGACCCGTGAGACCAAAAATAACACTGAATCTTCACAGAAAAAACACTGTGAAGGTTTGATGATATTTCGGTGGTCTCACGGACAGGTTGGTCTCACATGATCCCAAGTTTATATATACACACACACACACATTTACATATACATATTGATCTTTCCATTACGACATAGTACTCTTTGCTTATAGTTCTCAAAATTCATAGATGCATCAAATTACAAAGAAGTTTGTCTTCGTTCCTATTTAGTGTAACAACAATTTTTTTTCTCAATCAATGTAACAAAGTTTCAATTTTTAATTTTTTTTACCCATTTTGACCGGCAACATGCTGATCTTGTAACATTTAGTGATGTGGATGCCAAGTTTGCCGTAACCCTTTCATAAACGGGTATTCAAGTCATGAAACGTTATAAAATCAGCGAGTTACCGGTAAAAGTGCGTACAAAATAGGAAATTTTGAAAGTTTTTTACACATTTACTGAGAAATAGAAGTCTTTGTTGCTCTAAATAGAAACTACACCAATTTTTGTTACATTTTATTATTTATTAGTTTGTTCTTTCTGTTCCTATCAGATGTATTTAGTTCTTATTTGGGCAATTAATTCCTGTAGGTACTGGAAGAAGCAATTAACTATTGCTAAGGATGCACGGCGTGTTGATAGCCTTTGCTACAGGATATATTTAAGTTTTAGACTTTTGGATGGCACATCAAGGTTTCAAGAACTCCATGAATTTGTTAAAGAGGCAAAGACTAAATTGGAAACTGAGGTGGGCCCACTTAGCGGAGTGTCAGCCAAAATGGCTAGGGGAATCGTAAGCAGACTTTCCGTTGCAGGTGAAGTTCAAGCACTATGTTCTGCTGTGATCGAAAAAGCAGATGAATTTTCCGCTGCAGTTTCTAGTACAACCCTGAAAAGTAAAGGTACCTCAAAAACAGTTTTTTTTGTTCTTGTGCTAGATTCACTTCAAATTCTGGATATAAAGTTTTAAACCAAACCAATCAAACCCAGTATATTCCACCTGGAGGTGGGTCCCAGGGGTGGGTGGGATGTACGCAGAGTTGACCTCTATCTCAAAGAGTAGAGCAGGGTAGGAAACTAGGAATAACTTAGGGGCTGTTTGGTTGGTTTTCCATTAAGTCGTATATGGTTAAAGCTATCTGTGTGAATTAATCTGTCTGTATAGATTGTGAAGGTTTTTGTTTGGGGGAGTTTTTTATAGATAGGAGTGTGTTTTTTAATTGGGAGGGGCAACTTTGGAAAAAAACTTGGCTTTCTGCATAAAGCTCCCCCCCTGAAAGCTTACTGAATAAGCCACTTTCTATATCATTAAGCCACTATCAAACAGTCACGTATAGCTGACCGAATAGGCTGTGAGTCCCATTAAGCTCATTAAGGGGTTGTTTGGTAGGTTTTTCATTGAGGGGCTGTTTATTTACCTCTTAACAGTTCCATGAAGAGGCGGCATCTGAATCGCTAAGAGGTGAATCCTGTTTGGCAAAAAATAAGTCTGCCTTTTAATGGTTCTAAAACCCTTTGAAATCATTTTGTATCCTGGACCTCCCTTAACCATTAAGACCCCTAATTACATCCTAAATAATTACAAAACAATTATATTTCATTTTGCACTATATCATACGAGCCTCTTAATCATTCTGCACCAAACCATTCAACAACTGCCAAACAGCCCCTAAGTCGTGTATGGATAAAGTTGAAGTTGTCTGTGTGGATTAATCTGTCTGTATAAGATTCGGAAGGTCTTTGTTTGGAAAGATTTTTTCATATATTAAAGGAGCTTACTGTATAAACCACTTTCTATTTTATTAAGCCACTACCAAACAGTCATTTGTAACTGACCGAATAAGCTGCGAGTCTCATTAAGCTCATTATTTGTCCCTTTCAGAAGGGTCACTTCCTGCAGCATGCAAATTCATTTTCGAAGAAGTAACAGCTTCTTCAGTAGTGCTCGTCTTAATAGAACTATCTACATCATTATCCAACGATATTATCGGATTTAAATTATGGTACTCAAAAACAACAGAAACAACAACACACACAACAAAAGATCCAGTTGCAACTTTCCCACGATCTCAAAGAAGAATTCTCATCTCCAATTTACAGCCTTGCACCGAATACTTATTTAGGGTCGTATCCTACACAAATATCGGTGATTTAGGTCATTCAGAAGCCAAATGTTTCACCGGAAGTATCGAAATAATTCACAAAAACCCAAATACGGTTAATCTTCCTCATAACGAAGGAACCTCTGGTGCAAAAGATATCGAATCTGATTCCGGTTTTAAAGTCCGAGAACTCGGAAAGATCCTACGATTAGCGTGGGCCCAAGAACGAGGTTACTTAGATGGTATTTCAGGTGCGGCTTTAAGTGGGCTTAATAAAATAATCAAACCCGAAACTCCAAAAACCGATGACTTACCATCCACTTCACACGGGCTTGATTTGAACGTTGCAACGGTTCCCGATCTGAATGAAGAGATAGCCATTCCGGCTGATTCGTTTAGGGATGAAGAAAACGGCTGTTCGGTGGGTCGAAATGCTGAACCGGATAACGGTAGTGGCGAGTCTGAAAACTGGGCCCACGTTGATTCGCAGATTGAAGTATCTCGGAAAAGGGCGGCTAGTACGATGGAAGAGACGCATGATTGTGATAGTACTTTGATAAATGGATCGCCCCTTGGTGGGACCCGCAAAGGCGGAGATGGTAGTTTGGATGAAAACTTTGAATATTGTGTGAAAATTATTCGGTGGCTAGAGTGTCAAGGGTATATTAAACAAGAGTTTAGATTGAAGCTATTAACGTGGTTTAGTTTGAGGTCAACTGAACAAGAACGTCGAGTGGTTAATACCTTCATTCAGGCGCTGATTGATGATCCGTGTAGCTTGGCTGGACAGCTGGTTCATTCGTTTGCTGATATCATAAATATTAAACGGCCCAGAAACGGATTCTGCAGTAAGCTGTGGCATTAGAGGGATGATTCACTGAATAGGGTGAGAACGAGTTTACCAAACAACTTGGGGCGTGTTCAAATGAGAACTGTAAATGTTTTGAGGTTATTCATTATGAATAATTCATGAAATAGCTTGTTGTTGGGGTTATTCATAATGAATAATTCATGAAATAGCTGGTTGTTGGGGTTAATTATGAATAATTCGTGAAATAGCTGGTTGTCGGGGTTATTCATTATGAATAATTCATGAGATAGCTTGTTGTGGGGGTTATTCGTAATGAATAATTCTTGAAATAGTTGGTTGTCTAGGTTATTCATTATGAATAATTCATGAAGTAGCTTGTTATCGGGGTTATTCATTATGAATGATTCGTGAAATAGCTGGTTCTCGGGGTTATTCATCATGAATAATTCATGAAATTAGCTGGTTGTAGGGGTTATTCATCATGAATAATTCATGAAATAGTTGGTTATCGGGGTTATATTCATTATGAATAATTCATGAAATAGTTGGTTATCGGGGTTATTCATGTTGAATAATTCATGAAATAGCTCAAAATATTTACGGTTTTCATTTGAACTTTTTTCCTACCATACTATCATTCGATTTGTTGTGCTGATCTCTTAGTTTTTTGTTTCTTGTATAGGCATTTTTTCTTCTTCGATAGGGGAAACGGTCTATATAGGAAGATACGGTTGGCGGACGTTGGGAGGTATTTTCATATTTTGAATCAATTTCTGAACTTTTCAATCATCATTTTTAAATCCTATTTATTTTTATGAAGAGATCAGATTTAGTTGTAATTTGCCTTCTGCTAGTTACAGAAGCCATATTTATCAATGAACATTTTCATTACCCTTTTGAAACCCAAATATATTTGCAGGTTTTTTATGTACTTTTTTTAGTTTTGTAACCATCGTAATCGTATGAATGATTATTACAAAAGTTATTTTAACTAGGGTAAAAATGGAAAATCTTGAAAAATGTGGCAAAATTCTAATCATTTTTGAATAAGTTAAATAAAAACCGGTATACTCTGTCTGATACTCAGTTTTAGGGGTGATTTATCAAAAATGCTGAGCATGATAATGACCGAGAATCTTATCTGGTAAGAGGCATTACAGACTATAAGTCTTCTTACTTAATAAAAGAGAGTGAGAGTGATGACTTTTACAGATAAATATTTACCTGATAAGCGTTTGATAAACAGCCTTGACCTTACCCGATTTCCTATTGCTTCATAATCCTAGAACCAGGTGTAGACCTGTGTATTAAAATTCATTAACGATACCAAATGATTAATTGATTTAATTCGTTAAAACCAAATCACAATTCTACAAAAACTCGATTGACTTGCACTCGACTGAAAAGATGTCATCCGAATTAACAATCAGCGAACCCCGAAAGGGAACGCACAATTAAACCTCGTGGTCAAGGGCATTTTGGTAATTGTGGTTATGTCTAATCTACGTAGCCGTATTTTCACATATTCACCGTAATCTGAAAGTGACTATTACAATGTTAGGGGCTGTTTGGGGGTTGCTGAATAGTTTAGTACAGAATGATTAAGAGACTTTTATGATATAGTGCAAAATGAAATATAATTGTTTGGTAATTATTCAAAATGAAATCAGGGCTCTGAATGGTTAATGGAAGTCCATTAAGAGGATTTTAGAACCATTAAGTGGCAGACTTATTTTTTTAGCGATTTACAGGTTGCTTCTTAATGGAACTGTTAATCCCCTTACTAATTTGAATCCGATAATTAATTTTAACAAAATGATTAAATTCATAGATAATTTTGTAATTTTACGTTTGCCTACAAACTCTTACTACTTGGGTAATTTTTGTTTTTATTTTTAAAAATAATTTTTGTTGTAACAACTAATTACCTGTTTCTTAAAATCCGATTCTTTTTAGTCCTAGAAGAGTAAAAATGGAATTCACCAAATATCATAATATTGTGTTTTATGAAGAAAAAGTCCAAAATAACACAACATATTTTTATGTTTTGAGTTACTAGAAGGGTACTTATATAATACAGCAAGATACATTTCGATTTTAATATTTAAATTTATTTTGTTTTCCGTATCGATGTTATAAAGGTTTTATATAGTTTTAATAAAGCGATTTTTAATGTTTCATTTAAAAGTTCTTTTTTTATGTAATTTTTTTACCACCGTTTTTTTTAGATATTTTAATTTAGGTTTAATAATCAGGTAATTTGTTTTTGGGTTAATAATTTAATTTTTATAAAAATAATAATTAAGTATTCTGTTAGAACTTAATGATTATCCTGATTTTATTCTAGATTTTTTATATTTAAAATAAGATGTTTATCTTGCATTTGAATATGTTTATATGTAGTTAGTTACACAAATTCAAAAATTAATCTTTAATAAATTATAGTTATGTATAAATTACTTGTAATTTTAGATTTTAAATAATATGCATCAATAAACAGTACTATGTATATAAAAAATAATTTTTGATTTTTTTTACCAAATATTATAATTATAATATAATATAGATTAAGTTTTATGATTATATCTGCTGTTTCTTTCCATAGAGGGGAGATAAAGAAAAAGTTTTTTTTTTCTAAATTGATTAAATCATTAAATTTATTAAAATTTATAAAACCCAAGAAATTTTCACATGTTAAACAAATAAGTTTTTGGAAAAAAGAATCGAAAGAATAATCTTTTACACATATAAAACGAAAAAAATCTATAATTTCTCTCTTGACAATGATTTGTATCAATAGATTAGTATTAATTATTAATAAATTAATAAAATGAAATGATACATAACATTTTCATCAGTCATGATTTATTTTTACGATAAAATTATTGACATAAAAAAAAACTATAAAATTAATTAATTTTTAGATTCAAATGAAAAACACGAATCATAATAAATACATATCATTATCGTTTAAATATGCAAATAAATATATAGAAAAACACGAATCATATAATGTCCAAAAACTTAATTGTTTAAAACATAAAAGTCGGTTGATTTTTAAATTTATTAAATTCAAGACTTTTTATGTTAAAATAATTTATTTGTTAAAAAAATATTCAAATACTTATAGACCTTTCATCAAACTTTACCCCGCGTTTGTCAAACCATGTAACCTTAGAGCATCTCCAACAACTTTTTTATAATTTTTTTATAATAGAGAAGTAAAAGTAAAAATCTTTAAAATAAATTACAATCACTTTTAACAGATTCATTATTTTAGAGATTTTATCATTAATTTTATTATTTAAATATTCTACAATTTTAAGATTCCAATACACTTTAAAAACAATATATAAATAAAAAAGTATTTATTTAATTCTAACGTTGTGTTCTCGAGTTTTTTTTTCTAAAGAAAGGAAAGAAAAGGGAAGGAAAGTGGGAAGAAAAGAAAAAATCTTGTGCTCTCGGGCTTTTTTAAGGAAAGAGAAGGGGAAGGAAAATCCTTTTAATTTTCCTCTCAAAACTTTCCTCCCAAATGTGGGAGGAAAGGGAAGGAAAGAAAGAATTTTTTTTAATAATAATTAGAGATATTTATAAAATTATCTATTTACCCATCAATTACATTCTCCTATAAAATAAATAAGGATATATTAGTAAAAATGACAGCTTTTCTTTCCTTTCTCTCCTACTCAAGAACATGAAAATTTA
Source organism: Silybum marianum (assembly GCA_036898165.1). Lineage (NCBI taxonomy): Eukaryota > Viridiplantae > Streptophyta > Magnoliopsida > Asterales > Asteraceae > Silybum > Silybum marianum. The sequence continues at coordinate 2,679,689 of CM072534.1, forward strand.
TTTTCTTTCCTTCCCTTTCCTTCCACTCTCTACAATCTCAAAAAATTACTTTCTTTTCTTTTCCTTTCTTTTCTCTTCTTTTCCTCTCATTTCTTTTCTTTTCTTTCCTTTAAAAACTCGAGAACAGAGCGTAGTTGGTGGAATGAATAAAAAACTCATTTATCTCTCCTTTATTTGAAGATTTAGAGAAATCTCTATATTTAGAGATTTTTCCATGAATCTCTATTTTAGAGAATGTGATAGAGAAGCTGTTGGAGAGGTTTAGAGAACAAAAATTTAATTTTCTCTATTTTAGAGATGCTGTTGAAGATGCTCTTACCGGATGAATATGGTAAGGAATAAGAATCTTATCAGGTAAAAACGAGACAACCACCAAATTTTTTACGTAAGTATGATAATAAAAGTGGAGTGTTGGAGTATTTCTATTGATCGGTCATGTCATATAGGCCCGAATTGGACATCCAATTGCTTCGATTTGAATTATCAATTATCTTGGTAGAAAATTGATATCTTTATTTCCGTCTGAAATGCCACTCGAACCCAGAGCTAGCTGGTTCTCCCCGAAATGCGTTGAGGCGCAGCAGTTAAACTGGACATCTAGGGTTAAAGCACTGTTTCGGTACGAGCCGCGAGAGCGGTACCAAATCGAGGCAAACTCTGAATACTAGATATGACCTTAAAATAACAGGGGTTCTTACTGTAGTAAACACTTATCAGATAAATTATTACATATATAATTTTTTTATGGCCTAAAATTTAATCCGTAAAAAAATGAAAGTGTTGAATTTTAATGCTATAAATAACACAAATATGATAGTATTTTTTTGGGACTTTAATAAAACAAAGATTTAATTATATTTTTAAAATATTTCAAAGTAAACATCTGAACAATCTTGGTTCTCCCGTTCTCTCTACTGCAGTAAAAAGCAATAATGTTAATGCTGATCAGATCATCATCGCTGATTCCCGTCTTCCCCAAGCTCACTCGCAGTATCACTCTCTGCAACTCCATACCTTCTCTCTCTGTAGCTTCTTACTCGACCATGGCGACCGCCCCCGTCGACTTTGTCAAAGCCAACGTCACGCCAAACGGTGTTGCTGTTATCACTCTCGATCGCCCTAAAGCTCTCAACGCCATGAATCTAGGTTAAATTCTGTCTATTACGTCTTTGTTATTCAACTATCATCGAGTTAATTGATTGCCTTAGATGATGGAGGAATTGAAACAATCAAGTTCGGTTATTCGTAATATATCTATGATCATTTGCGCACTGAAATATATACATTTTCTGTTTTGGAATTTGATTAAATTGTGGTGTAATCTGTGTATTTAGATCTGGCTATGTTTGTTTTATGCATCTATTATGAGTCCTTCTGATGAACTATATCGCTCTAAGTTAATATTCTAGTTTGGTTTGAAGGAATTCTAAATGTACTGAATAGTGAATACATTATTTAGTTTGTACATCCTCAATGATGGATTTGAGATCCTAATTGATACTGAGAATTAGATTTTGTCTGCTGACTGCAGGTATGGATTTAAGGTACAAAAGTTTGCTTGATGAATGGGAAACGGATCCAAAGGTGAAATGTGTTCTGGTTGAGGGTAGTTCATCGCGTGCTTTTTCAGCAGGTATTACGAATCAGTGGTTTACTGTCTACTATCAAATATGGTATCCACTTCTGTAATCTCTTACACCTCCTTGGCACAAATAGATGGATAATATTTGGTTATAAAGTGTTTCAATTTATCTTTTAAAAATGTCAATTTTAACATGAGTGTTATGGAAGGTTTCAAGGGTAACTATTTGTGGTCATGCAGGAATGGATATTAAGGGGGTTGTTGCTGAAATCCAAAGGGACAAAAACTCACCTCTTGTGCAACAGGTATCTCTATTCATTGTGTTACAAATGTTCTGTTGTACTAGTATTGGCTGCAATTTTGGAACTTAATTGTAGCCACTAAATGTGTTGCATCTGTTGGATAGCTGTGTAACCGACTTCTTGAAAACCACGCAGGCTTAGCAGAAACAATTAATCCCCTAAACCATCATTATGTTCTTTTTAAGCTTATGCCAAGCTCCACATATTGCGAATGGATAAGGTAAAGGAAGAAAGAAGAAAGGCAAACACAAACAGAGAAATTTGGACATTATATTGGATCTTTTTTAACCGATAATTCTGTTCCAGTTCACCGTATGGAGTGTACGCTTTACATTTGTGTTAATTGCGGAAGTACCTGAAAACAAGTAGGATGGGGTTTCTGCTAATTGCAAAATTTGACAACCTTTTAAGTTTTACCTAACTAGTTTTGAGATAAAAGCTTGTTATTGTTGACAACTTCCCACATAATACATCTTTTATGAAGATGTGTTGAAAGGTGTATAATTGATTTCTTTTGTCCTGATTTTGATGCACTTTGAATTACTAATTGTCTGTTTTCTCATGACTGCAATCTGTTCTGGGAATTTTGCTTTTATAAAGTCTTTTGATGATTCTGCGGACATTATAACAATAGTATTTCAACCTCTTTTTCTTATGGTAGACATGGTCTATTGCATGAGATTTGGACCTTAGAATGCTGGTTCAAATTTGCAAGATGTATATGTTGCCTAGGGACTAAAGTTTATTCTACAGGTGTTCGCTGCCGAATATTCTCTTATTTGTAAAATAGCTGAGTACCGAAAACCATACATAAGCTTCATGGATGGTGTAACAATGGGATTTGGTATTGGCCTATCTGGACATGGTAGCTACAGAATTGTAACTGAGGTAAGCTGTCTTTCAAGCTGACAAAAATCTTGTGGTAGAACTTATAGCAATCCTATCCTAACCATATGTTGTACTTTAATGATTTCTTGTAGAAAACTCTTCTTGCTATGCCAGAAAATGGAATTGGTTTGTTCCCAGATGTTGGGTTTGCTTACATAGCAGCAAAAAGTCCAGGGGAAGGGTCAATTGGTACGTATGTTCCATTCTAAAAGCAAGCATTTCTGATTTTAGTCCTATGCCGGTATTGGTACTTACACTTACACTAAGGGTGGTGCCTCAATGGTTTGAGCTTGGGCTCCAAAGGTCAACAGTACCAGGAGGTCCCAGGTTCAAATCCAGGGAGGGGTAAAAAAATCCCCTTGTGGCCACGGGGGTTCAAATGCGGTGACTCCGGGTTACCCGCAAAGCAGGTAGTCGCCCTGGGATTAGTCGGCTCGCATAGCGGGTTGGATATCCAGGTTAATCAAAAAAAAAAAATTCAGCTATAAGAACACAAACTGGAAATATCATTAGCTAGCCTCTTGACCTTATAAATAGTGGTTTGATGACTGTGCATACGTTTTGGCATTTTCAGTTCTGAAAAGTTGAATTTCTTGTAGACATTTGAAATAGTGATTTGAAGCTTTAATATAAGGTTTAGTTGGTTTGATTAGTTTAATTATAAAGGGTAAAGAAGAAAATCGAAACAAAGTTAATTTGTCATAGCAGATCTAAGTAGTCTATGTTGTTGAAAGATGTCTGTTGTGCACAGGTGCTTATCTTGGAATCACGGGAAACAGGATTTCTACTCCAGCCGACGCACTTTACGTAGGATTTGGGACACACTTTGTTCCATCTGGAAATCTGGGCCCACTTAAGGAGAATCTTTTGTCAGCTACCTTGTATATCTCTTACCATCCCATTATGTTCATATCTTGCAATTTCATATATATATATATATATATATATATATATATATATCTTAACATAATGATGCATGAACCACCATATACTTAAGCTATTGTTGATCAACTAAACCATCATGCGATAAATGTTAACATTGTGCTGTTTTGGGAATTGTTGTACCTTTATATATGGTTGAGTGAGAAAGTCTTGAACACCAGTTCCTCTGTATGTTCGTTAACTTGCATAATGCTAGGCTTCTAACATTCCAATGTTTGGCCCTGTATGCGATCTGGCTAGGGCTGTTTACTACCTGCTGACCGCCTCTTACCGGGTAAGAGAGGGACGTTGTTTACCAACACACTTTGACCCACAAATGTGCGACCAAAATGCTGACCCAGTAAGGAAGGGGTTGCTTTCTGACTCGGTCAGTGCTTACCCAGACACTTGGTAAATGTGAGAATATGTAGAACCCCTATATCACCTCCAAAAAATCCCTTGAGGAGAAACGGTCGGTTCCAACATATATACAGGAGAAATGGTCCAGGTCTAGCCAATGTGGGACTCCCAACAGTAAACAACCATTTTCAGTCAGCATTTACTCAGACTGAGCCTGTTTGTTAGCTGCTTAATGAGCTTAATGAGACTCACAGCTTATTCGGTCAGCTATGCATGACTGTTTGGTAGTGGCTTAATGATATAGAAAGTGGCTTATTCAGTAAGCTTCTAGAGGGAGCTTTATGCAAAAAGCCAAGTTTTTTACAAACCTTCTCTTCCCAATTAAAAACATGCTCATTCCAACCCTCCAAAACAAAAACCTTCCCAATCTATACAGACAGATTAATCCACACAGACAGCTTTATCCATAGAGAACTTAATGGAAAACCAACCAAACAGCCCCTGAACCTCTTATCCATACCACAGTTTTACTCTGTTAGTGCTTACCTAATTTTTTTTTGGTAAACGCATTTAGATGATGTAGTGGAACCAATTTGACATAGTTTAATCATTTATTCAAAAGAAAACATATCAAAGTGATTATATATCATGCTTATGTTTGTGATACATAAACAGTTCAGAGGATCCACATCATGATCTCCAAGCAATATTGGCAAAGTACAGTAGCAACCCCGAGTCAGAGGCTCGGTTGAAGTTCCTATTGCCTCAAATAGTTTCAACATTTGGAGGAGATAAATCAATTAAAGAAATAATGGAAGAGCTGGAAAAGCATCGGCAAGGTGCTGATCCAACAGGTAGGATAACTCCCCTTATGTGTAAATGGAACTTATACAGAATTTTTTGGTCCTTTATAAAGCTCATTCTTTGTGACAAATATAGCTTATATTGTGGGTCTCTCTAATAGCTGCATCGCTGTTCCTATGAGCAGTTGCAGAGTGGGCAACAGATTCTCTTCTCGGGATTAAGAAAGGTGCTCCGTTTTCTCTTTTCCTTACCCAAATGCATTTCTCTAGAGTTGCCTCTGCATGCCGAAAGAATGAAAATGAGTTATCCCGGGTGAGTTCCCATATACATACATATATATACATACATACATACATAGGGGAGGGATCATATGAGAACACTACCAATTTAAAGGAACAAAGGAACTCATTTGGGACCACATATGATGTGGGTCCCACATAATATTAAATCATTTATGATTTAATATTAAATCATTATAAATCATAAATGATTTAATATTATGTGGGACCCACATCATATGTGATCCACAATTGTCCCTTTGTTTCTTTAAAAATGCAAAGTTCTCATTTGAACCTTCCTCTACATACATATATATATACATACATACATATATATACATACATATATATATGTATATACATAGAGGAAAGTTCAAATGAGAACTCAAATTTGGTTGTGAACGTGAGGACAAATGAGAGCACGACACGTGTCTGAATGTAGATTATTCAGGCTGAATAATCAAAGAAATATTTAGACTGAATATAGTATTTATTCGGTCTGAATAATGAACACTATATTCAGTCTGAATATTATTCTTCATTATTCAGTCTAAATATGACACGTGTCGTGCTCTCATTTGTTCTCACGTTCACAACCAAATTTGAGTTCTCATTTGAACCCGCCCCTATATACATATACATATATATATATATATATATATATATTTTCATTTAAGCACGATGAGATGCTATGACATGTTATTTGCTATAACATTGTTTGTTATATGCTTATTTTTTGTTGTGTACAGTTAAATGGTGTTATGAAAACCGAATACCGCATTGCAATAAGGTCCGCGAGTCGAAGTGATTTTGCAGAAGGGGTTAGAGCAGTATTGGTGGACAAGGATCAGGTTTGTTATTACATTTGAAATACTTCTAATATAGCATTTGCCTCCATCCCAAAGAAAGGTTCTAACTTTTAAGTTCACATGAATTGTTTAATCTGTTTTCAATACAAAAATATAATAAAATCTTTAAATATGAAATTTTGAAAGAATAATTGTACTTGGCGTTTCATGGAAAACAGCCATTGCTCTTGTGAAAATGCCACAAAAGGAGGATTTTTTTGGCAAAAAGTGTCAAATATATTGTTCTCTTTTTAAATTTATGGGGTGCTTAATGGAATGAGCCATTACTTGGGTAATGAAGCATTTGTTAGCAAATTGGGAATGAAACTCATTCTCGTTTCCATTCCCATTCTTATTTTTAATCCATAAAACGAACCAAATGCCCCCTTAGATTTCTAGAATTCGTTTAAAATCGTGCACTTTTGCAAACAATAAAGTTCTTTTCACAAGATTGGTGGCTATCTTGTAAAAGAAAAGCCAAATACGGACTCATATGAGTAATCGAAGGTCGGATTTTTTTGGGATGTAGGGATAAATTTGATTATTTAATTCGTATTAGCCTTTTATTCTAGTTAGTAATGTTAATACATATGTGCATTATCGGCATGTTCGTTTTTTTATTGAACTGATATAATGCTAAAAAATGAATAATCTGGGAACATTTCACGGTTCTGCTAGTTTTGATTATATTCATGAATCGAAGTATGCAAACCTAAGGGGATGTTTGTTTACCTCTTAACAGTTCCATTAAGAGACAGCTGCAATCACTCTGTTTGGCAAAAAATAAGTCTGCCTCTTAATGGTTCCAAAACCCTCTGAATCATTTTGTATCCTGGACCTCCCTTAACCATTAAGAGCCCTAATTACATTCTGAACAATTACCAAACAATTATATTTCATTTTGCACTATATCATAAGAGCCTCTTAATCATTCTGCACCAAACCATTCAGCAACTGCCAAACAGCCCCTAAGTTTCTACTTTTTACATCAAACTTGCATCAATCTTTGGAATTGTAAGCAGTTCGCATGTTTATCTCATTTCATTCCCTTTCTTGTCTAAATGGGACCCGGTAGGCGAAAACAAAACTGAAATGGACCCGTATGGGATAAAAATCCTAGGAATTTGCATAAAATGGAAAAGAATAAACAAATTTAGGGGGCATACACCCGAAGCAAAAGTTAGGGGCTGTTTGGTTGGTTTTCCATTGTATGGATAAAGTTGTCTGTGTGGATTAATCTGTCTATATAAATCAGTTGTGCTGACAAAATCAGCAGTTGGTAAACAACCCCTTACTCATAATTATTAATTAGTGTCTCATGGAAGATACATGTAGATTTTGGTCACTATACTTAGGGGCTGTTTAATTTTGACTTAATGGGCTTAATAGCTGACTGGGCTTATTCGCACAGACATATTGAGGCGTTTCCTTGCGGCTTAATGGAAAATAGACGGGCTTATTCGCACAGCCCAAAAACCACACTTGTCCAAATTCACCCCAAAAATTTACCACCTTGCCTCCCTCCATTTTAATTTTAGATTGTTGATGATTATTCATGCTAAGGGTAGATCAGTCATTTCTGTCATTAAGAAGGTTGATTCAGGAAAAAAGGTAAACGTCAACAAACTTTTATCCGAACAGACAAATTTATCCAAACAGACTAATTTATTCATACATAACTTGATAGAAAATTTGGTAAACAACCCCTTAGTAATATACTCACAGAAACAGTCTCTCTATGGCTTATGGTAGAGAACTGGTCTGCGTTAATCATACCCTTGAATTATACCCGTGTGAGATTTAGGGGCAGTTTGGTTGGTTTTTCATTAAGTCAAGTATGGATAAAGATGTCTTTGTGAATTAATCTGTCTGTAAAGACGTGAAAGGTTTTTTGTTCGAGAGTGTTTTTTTTCATAAATGGAAGGAGCACTTATTTTAATTGGGAGCGTCAGATTTGAAAAAAAAAATTGGTTTTCTGCATAAAGCTTTCCTCTGGAAGCTTACTGAATAAGTCACTTTCTATATGATTAAGACATTATCAAACACTCATGTATAGCTGACCGAATAAGCTGTGAGTCTCGTTAAGCTCATTAAGCTGCTCACAAACAAACTTTGCAAGGGTTTGAAATTGACATTCTTTTTTATATGAAACTTGAGCAGAACCCCAAGTGGAATCCATCAAGCTTAGAGGAAGTTAAAACAAGTGAAGTGGAAGCCCTATTTAAACCGCTCGACTCAGTGGCAGACGAACTCAGTGTTTGAACTCAGTCTCGAAATAATATTAGCACTGTAAGTTCCAAGCGCTCGAAAATTAGCCTTATGTCGTAAAATATTTCCGTTCAGTTGTAATGCAACTATTTCATGCATGATTTGAGCGTTTGTTGTCAATATAATTAATAATTAGTACATACCTTGTATCAGCAGGGGCGGAGCTAGAAATTTGTACCAAGGAGAACACCATATAAAATATAAAATAGAATTAAAATAAAAGTTAAATTTCGAATTCGATATCGATTAACTCGTTTATTTACTCAAACTCGATGATTTTTATATTTTGTATCATATAATCTGTGAATATATAAATATGTTTGGCTTGAGCAAGTGTATGCTCGAATGGGTCGGCTCGGCTCGGCTCGGCTCAGTAAAGTTTAATCGAGCTTTCGAACGAGTCTAGTCGAACATTGATGTTATGTAGCTCGACTCGTTAAGTTAACAGATCTTTGTTTCTGTGTTGGAGATCAACTCGAGCTCGATAGTTATTAAGCTTGAGATCAAGATAAACGAGCTCGAGCTTGGCTCGTTTACACCCCTAGGTTTGACATGTAGAAAGCTATGGTGTCCGGTGCAAAGGGGGAGGGGTGGACGCTTCTTGTTCTGGCAGAGATGCCGTGTGTTTCAGTAATATGAAAAAGCTTGATCGATTCTACAGTTTGGAGAGGCAAAAGACGAAAGTTTTGTGATATGTCATTTTTATCGAGCAAAACCTAAAAAAGTTACATTTGAACTCCACATATTATTTATTTTGGAAATTTTAATATTAATTATTTATAATTATAATATTTTACAATTCTTCAATCCCTTTACATTTTAAAAACATTTTATATAAAATAATGAAAGAATAATAAAAAAAATTCATTTATCTCCTAAGAATCAGCTAGCTGATGAAAAAATCATGTTTGGCAAAACTAGCGTATAAGAATATAAAATGACTAAAAAGAACATATTGAAAAATAAAAACTAATAATTAATATTAATGAGAGTTATAATTGGAAAAAATGACAATAAGCTTTCAAAACGTTACTTCAAATAGCGTTTCAATAAACTAGTTTATAAGTTGACTTAGGCTATGTTTGGCAAACTAGCGGATAAACTAGCGGGTAGCTGATAAGCTAGCGGATGACTGATAAGCTAGCTGGTAGCTGATAAGCTAGCGGATGACTGATAAGCTAGCTGATGAAAAAATTATGTTTGACAAAACTAACGTATAAGAATGTAAAATGACCAAAAAGGATATATTTAAAAATAATAATTAATATTAATGAGGATTATAATTAGAAAATATGACAATAAGCTCCCAAAACGTTACTTCAAGTAACGTTTCAATAAGCTAGCTTATAAGCTAACTTATGGTTTGCCAAACGTGTACACTGAAAATAGCTTATAAGCTAGCTTATTTTGTCAAACATAGTCTCATAAGCTAGCTTATGGTTTGTCAAACATGTACACTAAAAATAAACTAACTTATAAGTCAGCTTATTTTTGTCAACATAGCCTAGACTATAAAGAATTCTCTAAACTTAATTTTTTATTTACTGTAGTGAATAATGTAATTTTTTTTTATTAAAAGATAATAATCTTATATCGTTAATTTATAATGAATTATCTAAACTTAAAGTTTTTATTAATTTCGTAGATAATATATGAAATCTATTGAATTAAAATCAATAATAAAATTTTAATTTTCTCTATTTTAAGAAAATTAATTATAAAATGCTTAAACCTATTTTAGACCTTAAGAGCATCTCCAACAGTTATGGTATAATAAAAAAAAGTGATTTTAACATATTTATTGCTCCAATAGCTATGCTATTCTATATGCTAAAATAGAGAATTGAGGAGAGAGATGAAAAAAATCTCTAAATTTAGAGAAAACTCTAAAACCATATAAAAGAGAGAGAAATAATAATTTAATTATATGGAACCAATTAGAATTATTGCCATGACAAATGTAAGAGAGAGAAATAATATTTTATTAAATGTATTGAATATTTTATTAATATAGTTTAGTTAGAAAATGTTAAAATATAATAGCTGTTGGAGTTGGTTGCAATTTTTTTTAAAATTTTTTACTTTTCATATTCTATTATATAAATTTTTTACCATAGCTGTTGGAGATGCTCTCATTAACCATCAGTTGCTTTGATAAACATTGACTTTTCAAAACTATAAATATGGACGAATTTAGCACATGGAAAATAGTTAAGGGACCATTTTTGTAATTAACTCTATTTCGTAAGAATCTTCCATCATATATATTCGTAGGCTGTTTGTGCAAATACAAGACGCAACAACGGCGCTGGAGTTGAAAACAAAATAGCATCATCAATCAATTCATCATCATCATCATCATCATCATCATCATCATCACCATCATCACCATCATCATCATCATCATCATCATCGCTATTACTTCACAAAACCCTCAATTTGATTGATTATCGCCGCCGTCTCCTTCCGCCCCTTTTTTCCGGTGGGCCGCCGTGAGATGACGTCGGGATCACTTGCAGCGGCAAAGACTCCCACACTTCGGACGGTTGTCATTCCCTTCTCAGAGCTTAAAGTAAGTTTTCTTTTTTAAAATCCAATTTTTAAGTTATAACTTTATTCTCTTTGACGACTTCCTTATATTGAAACGCTACTTGAAGCTTACCGTCATTTTTCCCAATTATACGGTCTTTTGGTCATTTTTCCCAATTATACGGTCTTTTGGTCATTTTACATTATTATATGCTAGTTTTGCCAAACATTATTTTTTGTTATCAGTTGGCTTGTCAGCCGTCAGCAGCTACCCGCTAGCCAAACATAGCCTAAACCATAACCTAGCTTATTGAAAAGCTACTTGGAGCCTATTGTCATTTTTTTCAATTATAACCATCGTTTAATATGCTCTTTTGGTCATTTTACATTATTATACCCTAGTTTTACCAAACATGATTTTTTTCATCAGCTAGCTTATCAACTACCGGTTGGCTTATCAGCCATCTGCATCATCTACCCGCTAGCCAAACATAGCCTAAACCCTGTTTGTTAGCAGCTTAATTAGCTTTCGATCAGCTATACATAAATGTTTAGTAATGACTTAATGATATAGCAAATGGCTTATTTTTAGGGAGGAGTTTTACACAAAAAACAAGTTTCTTCCTACATCTCTCAATAAATAAATAAATAAATAAAAACATGCTTCTTTCGTCTATAAAAAAGTATCCTAAATAAAAACTCTTCCTATCCATACAGACAGATCAATCCACATAGTCAGTTTGATCAATCCACATAGTCAGTTTGATCCATACACAACTTTAATGGAAAACCAACCAAATAGCCCCCTTAGAGCCGTCAGCCACGGCCAGCCCAGGTGTTTTTCAAAGTGTGACTTATGGCCGCGTGATATTATATATATATATATGTGTTGTATGTGTGTGTGTGTAAGCTTTAAACCACGGCGGCTGTTGCTGCGAGCCTTTTAGAACACTGAAAATAACTAACATGACACTTAAAACTTGGGTTTTCCTTCTCTAAAGTGCTCCAACAGTTTTGCTATATTGTTTGTTATTTTAGAGATTTTGGAAGAAATCTCTAAATTTTCTAAACTAGGAGAGAGAAACATTATTTTAATATACACAACCAATCAAAATTATTGAATTTAAATGTGAAGGAGAGAGAAATAATATTTTATTAAATTTATTGAATATTTTAATAATATAAGTAATGATTGATTCTCTAATATTTTATTAAATCTGTTGGAGTTGAAAGAAGATTTTTTTAGGGATTTTGACTTTTTATTCTCTATTTTATAGAAGTTATAGAAAAGCTGTTAGAGATGCTCTAAGGAAACCCCCGAAAGGGCTGCCTTCCGATGGGTACACGAAAGTGATGAGGAAGATTTCATTTGCTTTCAATTCACATTTAGACATATTTTTGTGGCTTTATTTTTCTACACAACTCAAAGTAGAGTCATCTTTTATATGATATCCATGAAAACCGAGACTAACCATAAGAACTTATTAGAAAATAGAGGAAAACCCAAATCAAAATATCATTAAATTTTTCGTAAAAAGAAAATGTGTATAAGACTATGGTCGTTATTACTTTCGTTTACTGATATTGCATATCCACATTTCTAGGATTTTTTCCGTGCAAGTTTTTTCATTTGAACTTTGAAGCTAGAACTTTATGTGATTTGATGAATCAACCGTGTTATGTCACTAGTAACTAAACAAACCTACTCTGAGAGGATGTTTGGCAGTTTCTGAATGGTTTGGTGCAGAATGATTAAGTGGTCATAATGATTAAGAGGCTCTTATGATATAATGCAAAATTAAATATAATTTTCTGGTAATTGTTCAAAGTGAAATTAGGGCTCTGAATGGTTAAGGAAGGTCCAGGATACAAAATAATTAAGAGGGTTTTGGAACCATTAAGAGACAAACTTATTTTTTGCCAAATAGGATTCACGTCTTAGCGATTCAGAGGTTGCTTCTTAATAGAATTGTTAAGAGGTAAACAATGCAGACATGTCATGTACCTAAAAGAGTGGTGTAGCACCCTAAAATTTAGAGCGAATTTAAACCAAAATAGAATGCGGAATAAAATAAAAATCACCCAGTAAGTGGGGATAGAGTATGGGAGTTTACATCTAAACATGGACATTACAATAACAACCTATTAATCTATACTATTCAGAATATAGATTACAATTGGGTGTTACTAATATCCTCAAAAGAGTGTGCTATGACTCCAACTATATATATTCTAGGAGCATATCTCCAAAAAGGTGTCCTCTCCCTCGACACATTATCCCGCTCTTCTCTAAAGAGCCCCCTCAACCTGCTTACCTGCTAAACCACATTTGAAATCAAGTGTTAGGCTTATGCCTAGTGAGAACAAACAGTTAGATGGATAAAGCAATTAAATATTTTTAATAAAGATGCAATACAATTTATCCCATCTAACTCCACTTGAAAGCTTACTCTTGGTGAGCAAGGATCCTTTTAAAAATAACCAGGGGGTGACCCGATGTTCCATCCTTAGCGACAGATACCATAAGTAGGTCGCTACACGATGTTTGAGCAACTATAAGAGTCAATGGCAACCGGTAAATACCGGCTATATACCTAAGTACATGGCCCTCCAAGACTCCTACACAAGCCCGCGCAATGGGTCAATGGCAACCGGCGGCTACCGGCTATATGCACAATTGTACACGGCCCTCCAAGACCCCTACTAGCGCATACATAGAGTCAATGGCATCCGGTAATGATCCGGCATAATACACAACTGTGCAAGGCCCTCCAAGACTACTATACGCCAAAAGGGACAACAATCCCGCCTTAAAACCGACTATATGCCTATGGATCCATTACATACTAGTCTATCGACCAAATACATCTAAAGCGACGTATAAGTAGTTTTCCCAACTTGAAAACTATTCCAAGAACCATATCCTTTCAAATACCGGTTTTACCAAAATTAGGTCAAATTATTTTGAGTACCAAAACCAAAGATAATGCCATTTAAATAACCCTTCCAAGTGTTTTAAAACCATAAGGATGCTCAGTTCATCATTTAAGACCAAAATACCCAAAACCTTCATTTTGACCACAAACCTCCAAACTTACCCATAAATGTAAATACTTGCAACCATAAGCTTAAAATCAATGAAAGACAACATTTATAACAAGTATTTAAGATTGTAAGGTTTGGATTTGAACTCACAAGCTAGGGTTTGGTAAAACCCTAGAAAAGTCTCTAAGAAGATGCAGGTGATGGAACTAGCTGAAAGGAACCAAGATGCCACTACTTGAAGCTTTAAATCCCAAAACTTCACTTGTTTTCTCCTCTTTAATGCAACAATAAATGCTTTGAAAGAGGTAGGTGGGAGAGATGGAACCCTAAAAATCGCTCTTGCTGCTTTGCACTCTAACTGATATAATGGTATATGATAAAAGAAGAGAGTTGGCTGGAAATCGCGTCTTAAATGGAGCTAGGACCATACAGGCGACCTTGCCATGGCGAGGTTGACATGGCACACTAGCCGTGTCACACTCGCCCGCCATGTACCGTACACCCCCTTTCTTTTGCTCGATTTTCTTCCCATGCGAGGTTGCCATGGCACACTAGCCGTGTCACACTCGCCCGTCATGTACCGTACACCCCCTTTCTTTTGCTCGATTTTCTTCCCATGCGAGGTTGCCATGGCACACTAGCCGTGTCACACTCGCCCGTCATGTACCGTAACCCTCAAATCAAAAATCTGATTTTCCAAACTCCATGCTAGTGTGCCCTGGCGATGCTGCCATGGCAGTCTCGCCTGGCAGCCTAGCCGGGGAGTTCCGAGGGTGGTTTTGCTTCATTTGCTCGTCCGTTGCCCTCCGTATCAAAGTTACCCAATGTTAACCACTTGAATTACTTTATTTGGATCAAAACACCATAATATCATGATAGCGAATTCATTATTTTGATTGCAAAATTTATGGGTGTTACAAGTAGAGCGTATATTTCCATGAAAAACTTGGAAAAGAGTGCGAGTGAAAAAGACTTGGACAAAAAAAGCAAAGAACTTGAAACCAATTTGGAAGAAATGACGATTTTTAAAAGAAGAAAAGATTGTGCTCTTTTTACGCAGGTTCAAGTTACGCTGACTTATTTCGTCTGTAACCCATCTGAATAGGATAAAGATGCTGATTTATCCGTGAAGATTGAAGAAGGATTTGGACCAGATGGATTGGGAATTTTATCTATATCTAATGTACGAATGTTTAGTGGTAGTTCTTTGTAAATTTAATTTGTTTTGGTGTTTGAAATTTATGATCTTCATTTGGTATAGGTTCCTGGGTACGATTTCTTGAGGAAAAACCTTCTGAATCTTGCTCCTAGGTAAAACATCTCAAAATCGCTTTAAAATGTCTTCAAATTTATTGGATGGAGTTGTTGTTTACTAACATTACTCTTTTTTGTACTAGATTAGCCAACCTTCCTGAAAACGTGAAGAAAGAACTAGAAGATCCTCAAAGCCGGTAAAGTTTTGTTATTTTGGGGACAATAGATTTGTACACTCAAAAGTTATATGTATATATATATATAGATATAGATATATAGAGAGAGAGAGAGGGAGAGGGGAAAGTACAAATGCGAACTCAAATTTGGTTGTGAACGTGAGGACAAATGAGAGTGCGCCACGTGTCTGGATGTAGATTATTCAGACTGAGTAAGTCTGAATATTTTTTTGATTATTCAGTTTGAATGAATATGACACGTGTCACACTCATTTTTTCCTCACGTTCACAACCAAATTTGACTTCTCATTTGAACCCGCCCCTATATATATATATATATATATAGGGGAGGGTTCAAATGCGAACTCAAATTTGGTTGTGAACGTGAGGACAAAGGAGAGCGCGAGACGTGTCCCATTCAGACTGAAAGTTGTGTTATTCACTCTGAATGCGTGTTATTCATACTGAATAATGTATGAACTTCACCTTCGTTTATTCATACCGAAAGCCCTTCATTATTCAGACTGAATGGGACACGTGTCGTGCTCTCCTTTGTCCTCATGTTTGCAACCAAATTTGAGTTTGCATTTGAACTTTCCTCTCTCTCTCTCTCTATATATATATATATATACATCTAAATTGTCACTATATTTGTTATCATGTAGGTATAACTTTGGATGGAGCCATGGGAAAGAGAAGCTCGAGTCCGGAAAACCAGGTGAAAGTAGTCTTTAATTAAATCTTGATTCTTGAATTGTTACATATAAAGACACCAATAATCTGCTCGTGGGTGTGGAGATGAAATTTAAAAAACGGGATAAAAACGCTAATAAACCATCATAAAATGTATCTGATAATTATTTGTTAGTTGTGTAGATCTGCTAAAAGGTTCGTTCTATGCTAATCCGATATTAGACATACCAACTACCGACGCTTTTCTGATTCAAAGGTAAAACGTCGAAACCCTTGTATCTAATCGAAACAAATGTAATAATTTATCTTTTTGGAAAAAGTTTCAATAGAAAATTACCCTTTTGCCCTTTTTCCCATTTGTAATTGTTATCAATGGCATCATTTCGGTTCACAAAATATGTTACTTATTTGTAGGTACCCTGCATATTGTGGATCGAATATTTGGCCTCAAAGTACTATGCCCGAACTTGAAGTTGGTATGCCAAAAAATAAATAAAATAAAAATTACTTTTCCCCAATTATGTCTTTCATAATTTTCCAATTACTTTTTTCAATATGTTCTTTTAGGTCATTTTACATTATCAACTAGCTTATCAGTTTTTCTTCTACATGCAGCTTTCAAATCCCTTGGAAAGCTTATTCTTGATGTTGGTTTACTGGTAGCATATCACTGTGATAAATACGGTAAATTTATTTAATTATCCATTTATGAATTATGATAGTTCTTGAGTTGAATTTTATTCATTTTTGGGTTTAATGGAATAGTGTCGAAAGAGAGAGATATGCCGTCCAATGAAGGCATTGAGCAGATTGTGTTTCGTTCTCGTTGCCATAAAGGTCGTTTGCTATATTACTTTCCTGCTGAAAAAGGGTAAATAGTCTTTTCCCCGTATATTGCATGGATTATTATTATATATATATAGAGGAAAGTTTAAATGTGAACCTATCTTTGGTTGTGAACCTAAGGACATATCTCAGCCCTTGATCTGAGCCAAATTGAAGCCGTTCTTTAAATGTGGCTTGAGGGGTAAATTAAGCAAGTTTATCACTCCCGCTTAATTCTCTCATCCTTTGTTAATCGAAATCTCTCTGGAAATCGAATTCTTCTATGTTAATCGTATTCATTGCTGTGAAGAACTTTAGTAATCGGATTTTCGATTTCTGAAACTAAATTGTTAATTCTGTTTTTTCAATGGAGCCTGCTTCTTCATCAGGAACAATGTTATGCTTATATTCAGACTGAATATAAGCTACAATTATAGAAACACATAATTTTAGCTTATATTCAGACTGAATATAAGCTACAATTATACAAACCCATAATTGTAGCTTATATTCAGACTGAATATAAACATGACATTGTGATATCACAATGTTATGCTTATATTCAGACTGAATATAAGCTACAATTATACAAACACATAATTTTAGCTTATATTCAGACTGAATATAAGCTACAATTATACAAACTCATAATTGTAACTTATATTCAGACTGAATATAAACATGACATTGTGATACTAAAATGTTATGCTTATATTCAGATTGAATATAAGCTACAATTATACAAACACATAATTTTAGCTTATATTCAGACTGAATATAAGCTACAATTATACAAATACATAATTTTAGGTTATATTCAGACTGAATATATGCTACAATTATACAAACCCATAATTTTAGGTTATATTCAGACTGAATATAAGCTACAATTATACAAACCCATAATTTTATCTTATATTCAGACTGAATATAAGCTACAATTATACAAACCCATAATTGTAGCTTATATTCAGACTGAATATAAACATGACATTGTGATACTACAATGTTATGCTTATATTCAGTCTGAATATAAGCATAACATTTTATGCTTATATTCAGACTAAATATAAACCACAATTATACAAACACATAATTTTAGCTTATATTCAGACTGAATATAAGCTAAAATTATACAAACCCATAATTGTAGCTTATATTCAGACTGAATATAAACATGACATTGTGATATCACAATGTTATGCTTATATTCAGACTGAATATAAACATGACATTGTGATACTAAAATGTTATGCTTATATTCAGACTGAATATAAACATGACATTGTGATACTAAAATGTTATGCTTATATTCAGACTGAATATAAGCTACAATTATACAAACACATAATTTTAGCTTATATTCAGACTGAATATAAACTACAATTATACTAACCCATAATTGTAGCTTATATTCAGACTGAATATAAGCATGACATTGTGATACTACAATGTTATGCTTATATTCAGAATGAAAATAAGCTACAATTATACAAACACATAATTTTAGCTTATATTCAGTCTGAATATAAGCTACAATTATGTGTTTGCGTAATTGTAGCTTATATTCAGTCTGAATATAAGCATAACATTTTATGCTTATATTCAGACTGAATATAAACTACAATTATACACATAATTTTAGCTTATATTCAGACTGAATATAAGCTACAATTATACAAACTCATAATTGTAGCTTATATTCAGACTGAATATATACTACAACTATTCAAACACATAATTTTAGCTTATATTCAGACTGAATATAAGCTACAATTCTGTAGGAAATAAGTTGCTTGGTGACGACGACGATGAACTGATTTATGTCGAAATTGTTACTTGGTGACGACGACAATGAAGAGATTGATGGCGAAATCGTTGTTTGGGGACGACGACAATGAAGAGATTGATGGCGAAATCGTTGTTTGGGGACGACGAAGATGAAGAAATTGACGAACATGTTATATTTACGATGCTGCCCCTACGCGCTAATTATTGTTTAAGCCATGACTCGAGTTTTCCACTTATTTACAAAAATGCCACCGTGCGTTTTGTGCATTGATTTTTTGATCTGATTTTAAATGGATGGCTGAGATCTGTCCTTAGGTTCACAACGAAAGATAGGTTCACATTTGAACCCACCCCTATATATATATATATATATATATATATATAAAGAGAGAAAGAGAGAGACATGGGAAAACCACAAAAAATTGAAAAACTAAGGAACACCCTAGTAACCATTCATTTGGATGGCATGCACATGTGCATACAAGTAATTTGCAAGCAATTTGTCCGGTATGCACATGTGCATAACGTGCATAGAAACCAAGAAACAACTTCGATTATTTGTATGCACATGTGCATACTGTTTCACATGTGAAACGTTAAGTGTTTTATTTCATATACGAAACAAAGAGAATTGTATGTCCGTAAGTTTCATATATGAAGCGCACACACAATAAAAAAAATACCAGATTGAATCCTAGCCTAAAATAAACCCATTGAATGGTTCAGATTGGTTCTCATGGTTCTCAACATTTTATGCGATCCTCATTTGATTTTTCCCCTATAGATATATAACATTTATATGTATAAATATATATACACACACGCTATAAATATGAGATTTGGCTTTTGTTAAATAATTTAACAAAACGATATGAATTTTCTTGTAGTAACGATGGTCAAGATACCGACTCCATGTCATCATGGTGCGGCTGGCATACGGACCATGGTTCTCTCACCGGTACACAAGCTCTACCCCTTGTATAAAACCCATTGAATTTTTTATATATATATATATATATATAGCAAAAGGGAATTAAATAAAGTTGTATACATATAATGCTTGCTCGAATTCAACATGTAGGTCTTACATATGGCATGTTTACGAGAAACGGTGTAGAAATGCCTTGCCCCGATAATACGGCCGGCCTTTATATCAAAACACGAACGGGTCAAATAGTCAAAGTATATTTTCTTTCTTTGCCATTTACATTTATGTTTTTTTTTGTGATTTTTTTTACTTGCTTCTAGTTTAGAATCATCATTTACTCAAAAAAAAAACTTTTATTCAACCGGTAAGACCTTGACTTTACTCCCCATAGGTCGTCAGTTCAAGTCCCATCAGGGCAACTGGAGGGTTTATCTGACTGTTAACTTCAGGGTCCCATCAGGGCAACTGGAGGGTTTATCTGACTGTTAACTTCAGAGTCCCATCAGGGCAACCCAAGGGTTTATCTGACTGTTAACTTCAGGGTCCATGGGGTTAATAGAGATCTGTTGGCCCAGACACCCACAGTTACCGAAAAAAATAGATTATGTTCAAGATTTGTTGGTTTCTAGCACCTTTTTAGGCAAAAGAAAAAAAGTAAATTGCATACATCTTACCTCCCTGACCCCACCTCTGTCTGGGTGGGATATACCGAGTTTATTTGATTTGGTTTACTGATGAAAGAAGTAAAGATATCATAACAATTTCGTATCTTTTGCCTTAGGTTGTGTATGGTGAAGATGAAATTGCGTACCAAATCGGCAACATAACCGAAATACTTTCAAGAGGTCGTCTTTGTGCAACACCCCATTGTGTCCGTGTACGTTCACTTGCCTTTTCTCCCTCTTATATATATATATATATATATATATATATATATATAGGGTTAGGTTCAAATGTGAACTCAATTTTGGCTGTGAACGTGAGGACGAATCTCAGCCACACATCTTCGGTTATGGTGGACGCGATCACGGAGGATAGACGCGATTCATGGGAAGGTGGAGATTATTAAAGGAGGGGAACCAGGTCAAAGCCGCCTTTATTGACCGGATAAGTGGCTGAGATTCGTCCTCACGTTCACAACCAAAAATGAGTTCACATTTGAACTTTCCTCTCTCTCTCTCTCTCTCTATATATATATATATATATATATTCATGGGATACGGACTTGTTTTGACGTATAATCTGGAAGACCGTTTTGCAGGCACCAAAAGGCGGAGAAGCAACAGGACTTGAACGTTCAACATATGCGTTATTTATGCAACCCGACTGGTTTGCTTCAGACCCTTTCACTTACTAGAATAGTAGAATGTAATTGGCTTATAATATTTTGATTTTTCTTCATTGTTTCGATTTTCAGGGATGAAAAACTTAATTTTCCGGAAGCAGGGAATGTTCATCAGGAGGTAACGTTACGGGTTTAATCTATATATTTTTTAACCAAACGGTATTTAACCGAATCAAAATTGTCAATTTTGGTTCGGTTAAGTTCAGCTTGGTTAACCTTGAGGGGTCTACTTTAGACCACTGGAGATTTTCTTGACTATTCCCTTGTGGACCCATGGAATTAGTCGAGGTGTATTTAAGCTGGTCCAGACACCCACAGTTAAAAAAACAACAGTTCAGCTTTGTTTCATGGTTTAAGCTATATTTACATAAATTTGATTGTTTTGATGAAAAAGAAAATGGTTTGGAAACTTATACTTCGGTTTATGCAGGCTAACGGATTGCTTACGTTTGGGGAGTACACGGAGAAGCTTCTCGACAAATACTATCATTTGAAAAAATAGCTAGTTTTAGATACTGTTATTTGAAGTTGTAGTAATCGGTTTTATTTTTTTTATAACGCATTTTAACACTACATAAAAGCAATTATGATTTGAAAGTATATAAACTAATTAATATAGAATTAAAAAGCATATAAATATGTATTCTTTCTTTAATTAGTCTTGAGCTTGGCCGACCGGGTTGTAAACAACCCGATCGGTTCTAGGTTCGTTGTGTCCAAATAGAGTGGGAAAATGCAACCGGTCCTTAGGGACCGGTTGAGGTCAACTAAAACTAGACCTAATCCATAACTGGTTACTGGTTATATCTGTAACCTGTTAAATTCATTCAGTTGGCTTTTAACCCAACCCAAATCATATTTCCATCGGGACCAATGTAACCGGTTAGATGGAGCAAGCGGTATATAACGTTTTACTTAATTTATGATTTAAACAAAAAAATTTGTAAATATTTATGAATTTTAGACGTTTTAAACAATTTTCATGTAGTAAAATGTTCATGATTCTTGAACCAATTGTACAAGTATTTGAAGTTTATATTTTTTAACTAATGAAATAAATGAAATATTATTTGATGGAATAGTAAGTTTTATTTAATATGTTACATTTAGGCAATGTTCTAAAAGAATATTATGTTTTATTTTATATGTTATATTTAAGCGATGTTCTAAAAGTCTTGTCACTGTAGCTGTCGTGGTACATCGTGACCCATGGTCTAATGACTAATGAACGGTTTTTGTAATGCGGTATTTAATTGTTCTTACCTTTTAGATGTCTTACTTTTTAGTTTTTTAGCATATAACCTAATTTAAATTATTTAATATCATTGACTCCTTAAATAATAGTAAAAACATACGTGAATAGTGAATATACATAATTATATATATATATATATAATTTACATATTTATCGTCATAACTCATAAGTCACGGCCTTGATTTTTAAGTTCAACTAAAAAACCAGAAAAATATCTCACAAAATTAACAAAAAAACCGAAAAGATATCTTGATATCAACCAAAAACCCCAAAAAAAATTTCCTGGAAATGAACCAAAAAAACCTTAAAAAATTCCTACAGATTATAGAATTCAGCTAAAACACATTAAACAACTTTGCGAGATTTTGATCCACCTTAAAGATGCATCCATTCAGAAAAATCTTGAGTCCACCGCTATGTGGTATGGAGCAGCCCTACATATAATTGTATTTAAAAATAATTTTTTTTATTTAGCTAATAAAAAATAAAAATAATTTTGTATTTAATTTAATGAGGAAAAAAAATGAAATTCCTTTTGTTTCTATGAGCAAAGGAGTGCAAAGTTTGAATATGGTTTGAAGATCCAAAGCATCTAGAAGTAAATGGGAGGTGGTACCTCCAGAACCTTTGACACAAATCTCATTTCATAGAATTAAAATAAAATTTTTATTTGTAGATTTGTAGATTTGTAGATTAGTAATTATAATTATTAATTTTTAGTAATTAATATTAAATGACAAAAAGAAACTGCTGTAGAATAATGTTACAGGTTCAAAATATTTTTTCTATGAACGGAAGAAATATTGAACTTTTTGTTCTATAAAATATAAATTTTCTTGGAGTAAATAAGCAATTGAGGACATTTTTAATATATTTTTCAAATAATTTTTTTTGGAGATTGCAAGTAAAATTTTTACTTCAATAAATTTACTTCAATATAAAACAAGTAAACAAGAGAGTACTAAATTATAGTGAAAGAGGAAATATTTTTCTATTAGATTTTTTACTAATAATTTTTTTAAAATTAAATGTTTTAAAAAAGATAAATAATATTTTATTAATTATATGAAATATATTAGTATGTAACTAATATTATAATCTTTAAAATGGAGAATTTTTAAAGTAAAATTTAATATCCTTTTAAAGATTTTTAATTTTAGTTTTTTATAAATTTTAAAAATAGATTGAAGATGATAAATAATTTAAAAACATTTTATTTATTTTTCTTTAAACAAATCATCGTTGTTTTCCCTTGTCACTCAAACCGAACTATTCAATGACAAATGAGTGGTTGTACTACGGCTTCAATACTCGTGTTTGATTTTGTATTAACTCAAATACAAACTCAACTTTGCATACAAACTAAAATTAACCATTGATCAATACATTGTACGGCTGTGATGAAAGCGGTGGCAACATAGAAAATAACTAAACTTAAGAAGGGCATAATTGGAAAACAGTAAATATGAAAAAGTAAAAAAACTTAATTTAATAATTATGAAATCAATATTCAAACTTAATCTAGAACTTGATACCGACTGGAAATTCGGGATTTCTCAAATCAAGAATTCACGAAGATTCACATGCGAAATTTGAAACAAAATTATTCAAAACTAGTCGATTTTCAAAATCAAGGAGGTAACTTATTTCCTTATGAAATGGGGTTCTTTAACATAAATATTCTTGTGAATAACAAAGCAATTCATAACCCCCAGGCCGGCGAAGAAGTTTAACTGTCGAAAACTTGTTTGGTTTTATAAGAATTGTTTAGCGTATTTCATATACGCATCCTCTGCAAGTTCAACTGTCGAAAACTCAGAAGCCGGACCGATCTTAAATTCATCGTCAACTAAAGGGACCCAATAAACACGACCACCCGGGGGGGATTGACCTCTGTTTCACAAACGCCACAAACAAAGTTAACATTTTCGTTGAATTTTAAAAAACAATAAATCAAATATTATTAAAACAATTTTTATGAACAATAAAAACCAAAATATGTAACCATGAATGATCTGAAAACCCGATTAACAGTAAAACAACATATGTAGATAAATGAAAAATATGCAACAATAGAATGAAAGAATAAAGGTAATTTCACATTTAATAATTCATATAAACTACTTCAAACCATTTACTTACTACCATCATAATTTCATAACAACGACTCATAAAAATACATAGGTAATATTATCTTCTCATGATTCTCAGTCAACAAGAAACACAACCTATTTTTCAAAATAAACAAATTCCAATTCGACAACATAAACTAAACCTAAAAAAAATAAAAATAAAGAAACCATCATCCTGGAAACTGCCAAGCTGTTCAGCATTTACATCATCCATTTCATCGTTATGAATATCATAGAAACATCCGAGACAGATCTTCCATTGACTCAACATCGGAAAAAACTTTGCATTGGATCAACCCTCTATATATATATATATATACAGTTAGGGTCAGATTCAAGCGAAAACGTTAAAAAAAATAAAATTAAGTAATATTTTGGAAGTGTTTCATCTAGACGGTATGCACTAATGCGTATTGGTAATTTGTAACATGCATTTGTGTGTATGCACCAATGCTTCTATAATTATAGAAACATTGATGCATAAAAAAAACTTTTGTATGTATTAGTGCATATCTCTGGATGGAAGGCTCCCATGATGTTCTTCAAATTTTTTTTTTAATGTTTTCCTTTAAACATCCCTCTACAAAGTTAATATACAAACCTTGTAATAATGTAATTGTTACAAACCATAAAAATCAATTTCAATCGTCTATTTAAATAATCAACAGTATAGACTAAGGGGCTGTTTACTTGCGGCTTAATGAGCTTACTGGCTAAAATGGCTTCCGACGATGCTTCCTCATCGTTGTTTCTCCCCAAAATATTTTACCCCTGGGTTTTTACTTCCTCATCGTTGTTTCTCCCCAAAATATTTTACCCCTGGGTTTTTACTTCCTCATCGTTGTTTCTCCCCAAAATATTTTACCCCTGGGTTTTTACTTCCTCATCGTTACCATTGCTGCACCTGTACACTCTCTACAATTTCTTTTGATGAGTCACTGGTTTCCATCATCACCTCCACACCTCCACTACCAAAAACTTGGGTATATTATTAGGCTTTTAAACAATATGTTGTTTGAATAAATTTTAAAAGTTTAGGTGAATTTTATTACGTTTTTAAGTAATATGCTTTTGAATAAATTTTAAAAGTTTGGGTAAATTTGATTAGGTTTATAAATAATCTGTTAGCCGAATAAATTTCAAAAATTGTGTAAATTGGCATCTTGTAATATTTAAGTAGTTTTTTTTTGTCATTTAGAACTATCAAATAATATTTATTTCATATTGAGGGGTAAAACAGTCATTTTTGTAATTCAGACAGTTGATTCAGGATAAAAAATAAACACCGACACATTTTTATCCACACAGAAAAATTTATCCAGAAGGACAAATTTATCCATACAGGACTTAATTAAAAATTTGGTAAACAGCCCCTAAGTCGACTCCTAAAATTTGTTCTCAATCTAATCTTTAATTGATTTAATAACCGTTTTTATAATTCAAAATAAACAAAATCATAGACCTTGATTTGATTTGTATGGATTATAGCAATTGTATGATCCTATATATGAAGGATTCACACAGATACACATACACACACTCTCTCTCTCTCTCTATATATATATATATATGTAAGGAGAGGTTCAAATGAGAACTTTGCATTTTTAAACGAACAAAAGAACACCCTTAAGACCACATATGATGTGAGTCTCACACAATATAAAAATCATATTTGATTCAATGGTGGGCCCAATTGAATCAAATATGATTTTATATTGTGTGGGACTCACATCTATGTGGTCCTAAATGTGTTCATTTGTTCGTTTTAAATGAGGGGTGTTCTTGTATTATCCCTCCCCCATATATATATATATATAGAGAGAGAGAGAGAAGAAGGTTCAAATGAGAACTTTGTATTTTTAAAGGGACACTCCCGCGTGTCAATTGTTTCATTTGGAGGGTACTTCTAAATAGAATCCCAACTAAGGATAACTTGCGCAAGAGGGGGATAAACACTTCATCCTTTTTATGCTCGTTGTGTGAATCCGAAGAAGAATCAGCAGATCACCTTTTCCATTCGTGCCCGGCCGTAAAAGACTTGTGGAGGTGGTTCTTGGACTGGTGTATGATTGACATTGGGCAGCAAGAGTCCTTTAATAACCTTCTCTTTGGAATCCTTGAGCTTGGGAAATCTAAAAAGTGGAGGAAGTTCTTGGAGGCAGCGGTCGGAGGTTTGGTGTGGTTTATCTGGAAAGCGAGAAATAATGCTATCTTTAATGGTGCAAGGTTCTCCGCTTCTTCGGTGAAAGACGATTTTCTAGCTACATTATTCTCCTGGATGAAATATAGGGCTAATTGTAAAATTTTACTTTGGTCTTCATGGTGTTGTTGTCCTTGTTTTTCTTTTGGTTAGCATGTATCTTGATTGTATATTCTAGCATCTCGCTAGCCCTTTTCGGTGAATAAATTGTGGGGTGTCCGTTTGGGGATGATGGCATTGCCGAAGCTCCCTCTCGTTCACTCCTTTGTCGTTCAAAAAAAACTTGTGAATCACATATAATGTGAGTCTCACATAATATTAAATCATTTATGATTTAATATTATGTGAGACCCACATCATATGTGGTCCATAATTTGTTTCTTTAAAGAAGGGTGGTTCTCAATTGATCTCTCCCCTATATGGGTTAGGTTCACGTAAGATCATTTTATTTTCATGACAAGTTAGACCATATTTTTATATTTAAAAATTTATAGCAAAATATTATAAATGTATAAAAACGAATCTTCATGACAAAAAGTCAAAAACACTATAAAAATTAGACACACTCTCAATATATAAATCAAAGAAATTTGAAGGTTCCTAAAAAAGCAACTAAATTGCTGTTTTTTCTAGAAGTAAATAAAAAAGGGTCGTTGGAATTTCCAACTTCCAGAAACCTTTGACTCAAAATCACCATTGGACACATCTAACACATCGTTGTCGTATGTTAGTTATAGTCCCAATATTTTATAATTTAGACGGTTAATTTGGTTGCTTTTAATAATTGTTTAAAATTTAAAAGAATATGAATATGATACCAAATAAATATATTATTTTTTGAGTTAAAATACAGCTTTTAATTTTAATATAAAAAGAATATAATATGTTAACTTAGAATACTATTTCTGCAAATCATATTTAATATTTGTAGTGATAAATGATAATATCAATTTATTGTTCTTTTGTTCTGGTTGCCTTAATATATAATTTAATAAGTAATAAAAATTCATCAAACATTTAAAATATTACTTGGTAAAAAGACAAAACAAATGTAATTTATAGAGATCAATTATTAAGTCATTAATTTATAGTGATGATTATTTAGATAAAGTATGTTCAAAAGCTTGCCAAAAAGATAATGAACCCAAAATAAGAAATATTCAAACTTCTTTAAATTTTATAAATTTAATAATTACTATAATAAATTCAAGTTGATATGATGTCAAAACTATTTCAGTATTTTAAGATTCAAATTTTATAGTGCCAAATAATTGTACGTCATATGTAAAAACGTTACAATATGTTTACAAAACATTTTGGACACCTTAACAAATTTTTGTGACACTTTTTTGAAATAAACTTCGTATTAATTTCTTATATACAATAGTATGAAAGATGTTATAAAAACACAGAGTTTTGTAAAAATACATGTTCATATAATGTTTCTCAAAAGTGTCTGTAAAATATTGTACGATATATGAACAAGAGTTTTATAAAAATACATGTTCATATACGCCATGTTCATATAATCACTTATCCACATTATATAATGTTTCTCAGAAGTGTCCTAAAAATATTGTTAAAATGTTAAAAAGCAACCTGTAATTTGTTGTGCCGCTTTTATATAGAACACATAACAGTTTTGTTCTATAAACTTAAATTCTATAAAAAAATTACCCATAAATATTTTTGACGTCCTACAAACCAGAGTTCATCAAATAAATCTTATATTGTTTGGTCTGAGAAAAATGCTATATTCATTGAGTAAAGGTCCAATTGAGATTTTTTTTTATCTAAGAGTAATAATTACAAAATATTTATATTTAACTTTGATTACTAACTCTTGATGGTGATTTTTCATGAGATATTTCGAGCAATCCATAAGAGTGTACCTTGTTGTATGTCATTCACCAACGACAACATTTTTCTTTTGGCAGATACGAGGGAATAGGTGAATGTTAATATAGAAGAGCAGAGGGAAGTATTGGAAACAGAAAAATTAAACAATAACAGCTCAAAGATGGATGTTTTTGGTGCAATTTAAGCGGAGAGAGCAATGAAGATGATAGAAGTCAGTATGGAGGAACAAAGTTTCCCAAATAATGATTCAAAATTTTGAGATATATGATTCGAAAGGCAGAAGAGTGTGAGAGTATGAGACTTATAATGGAAGCATCACTACTTTCATAAGATATTACTTTACATAGAAGTTCTTTGAGCCAATAGAGTGGGTTATTGACTAATAGTAGGAATTTTAATTGGAATCAAATAAGTTGCAACTAATCGACTAAAGTTAAAAACATCCATGTTTTTTATATTTATTTTAAAAGGGTTAAATGTATGATAATAATTTACTTTTATAAAAAAATTTATTATAGTTTTGTACTTTCACTTATTTTTATTAAAATAGTTTACTTTCAATTTCTGTATCTATACATTATAACAACTACCAACTCGTATATGTTACCTTTAAAACCGGTTAATCCATTTTTTGCATTACATAAAATGATGTGGCTTAAGTAAATAAACAATTGCTTCAAATTCTTTTTAATTGTTTTCTCACTTTCCTGCCGACAATTAAAAGAAGCACTTGAAAAAAAATCACTTTTTCTTATTAAATTGATGTAATTAGGTATCATAGAGTAATATAATTAAAATAAATATGTTATATTATTTTTAAGATCAATATTTTGTTTGTATAGACAATCCTTATTTTTTTTTGTTCAAAAATACATATTTTTAACGTTTTTAATGTTAGCGAGATTTTTTGTGCTACATATATTTTTAATATTGTTATAGTATAAATAATTGAATTTTTTTAGTTAACTTAATATTATTATTAATTTATAATTCAAATCATTGTTTTAAAAACCATTGTGATAAATTTCTTAAAAGATAAATAATTCATTAATATTGTTATATAAATGAAATTTATATAAAATTTTAGTTTAGTTAAATATATTTATTAAATAATTTATAAAGACAAAAAATTTAAAAGTACGTTATTATAATAAAAGAAGTTTTCTTATCGATATCTCATACATAAATAATGACATAACATGTAATTTTATCTTAGTTCAAATCAAATTATACTCATTGTCACAGTGGATAAACTTTTCAATTTACAATGTAATAAAAATAATTTAAAAATACATTTTTATAATAACAAAATATACAACAATATTATAAATAAAAATATTTATAAAAATAAATTATTATTTCATACATTTAACCTTATTTTAAAAAAAAATTGATTCAACAAAATTTTGCATGTTTTAATTATTTTTATCACAAAAAATTTAAAACCCATTTGTCAAAACATTTACAAAATGGATAACTACAACTCTTTGTATTTTTCTTAAAATGTAATTCTTTTAAGCCTAATAAAAACAAAAATTAAAATTAATTTTATAGACCCCCACCCCACCCCACGCCACCCCAGTCCCCCACGCATACTAGGGTGAGCACAATCGGGTATCCGGTCATTTTTTATGGAACCGGTACCGGCGGTTTCTGAAAATTCAGAACTGAAACCGTTAACACCAGTTTCTCTATCAAAAGTTTGAGTTTTTATTTATTATTTATACATATATAAAATATTTTTTATTTAAAAGTGGCAGGTGGCAGGTATCCAGCGGGTAACGGTTCCAAAAAAAATGAGAACCGAAACTGGTTCTGATCGGTTCCGTATTTTAAGAACCGGAACTAATCACATCGATTCCAATTCCAGAACCGACAGTTCCGAAACGGCTCGGTTCCAAAGACGGGTATCGCACACAGAAAAAAAGAAACTGATTCCGGTAAAAAAAAAAAGTCAAAGAATGTGGGAGGACCACGTCCTTTATAAATAGAGCATGCCATTGGCGTGTTCAAATTAACAAACACCTTTTTAACTCATATATTTCACTACTACTCCAACTACTCCCCTTCGTTCCCCCATCTCCGATCACCGGAAAAAAAAAACAGAATGAACACGTATTCTTATCTAGTCAGATCATCGTCTCAGTACCGGCGACAACTTCGCCGGAAGTCAACTAACCGGCCACGTTGTTTGACTATTGCCAAACAACAGAAAACTAGGTTTTACATTCTCCGGCGTTGCATCTCGATGCTTCTATGTTGGAATGATAATAAGTACGATTAACTTCTGAAGATTGATTAAGAGATCTGTTAAACACTCAATACAGAGAGATTTGATCCAAATTTTGATAGATGATTGAATGAGGTTTTGAATTCTTCTCTGACTTCTTCGAGAGGTGAGCTCAGCTATGGCGGTAGGACTGTAAGTCGAGAATGATTTTGAGATCTGTAAGAAATGGTTGCTTTTGTTTTCTGTATATATAATATATATATATATATATATGATATATGAAGAAATGTTTATGAATCAGAGGATGAAGAATGTATTTCTGTGTGCAAATTATTACTTGAGAACATGAAGTTGAATTCATCATCAAAAGATTGTAGAAAATTGAGACTGTATGTATGTGTACTTTCAAATGTTTCAATTAAGATCGAAACTGTAACAAATTTTTAATTTTATGAAGTTGTAATGATTAAAATTATTAATCCTTATTATTGATTATTAACCGGTTGTTGATTTAACAGTATTTGGGTTATTTACTGATAGATAAATATTATATACTAAAAAAACAAAAGTATGCAAAAAAAAATAATGATTACTCAACATGTGCAATGTTATTTATGCAACATAATACAAATAAATGGGTTTATATAGATATATTGTCTCTTAAGCATATAATTTTACTTTAATAATCTGGTATACTTTTATTATTGACAAACATACAAGAAGAATTTCAAGAAATCGTTAAATGGGAGGGAAAAAGTTAGTAATCATATGATTCATATCAAGTTATCAAATGTAGGATATAATGATTATGTTTGAGTTTCGGTGAGAATAGAAGTTAGGATGAGAAGTGTAAGAAGAGATTTGGATCATTGGATCAATCTTAATTGAAGATCGACACTAATGAGATGCACCAAGATACACCAGATCAATTCTCGTAAGAAATGTAATTCATTGGTGGATGTGAGATTAAAAGTGATCAAGGGTTCAGAATTTTCTTCTTACGTTTCCTACGTTAACTCTTTTTCTCATACGATCTTTAACCATAATAACTACGGGTTGGGTTCCGATGAGAATAAAAGTTATGATGAGAAGGGTAAGAAGGGATCTCCATATTTGAATAAATTCTAATGGAAGAGAACCACTAAATCAAACAATGTTGAGATACACCGGACCAGTTTCATTCTAACACTCGTTTCTCTCATTCTCTCAAAGTGTAAAAAACATTTCTCTCAAAGTGAAAATTTGACCCGGTTCTAGGTTTAGCTTTAGAGGAAAAAGTGTAAAAAAATGAAAACTGAGGAACACTCTGGTAACCGTTTATTTGTATGGTATGTACATGTGCATACCAGTTATTTGTAGCATGCACACGTGCATAAAAGCTAAAAAACAACTTCAATTACCAGTATGCACATGTGCATACATTCAAGATGACCGGTTATCACTCACTAGAGTGTTCCTCAATTTTTCATTTTTTTTTGGGTTTTCACTCTTCCCCTGAACCTCTCTCATAGATTCGCTATATATATTTTATCTGTAAATAAAAAATTTAATCACAGTTCAATCGGTTGGGCTTGAATTATTATTTTCTTTCAAGAACTCCGTGTATGATTTATGCATGCCAAAATCACGTGTACAAGTGTATTGTATATATACATTATAACAGTAAGTCAGTAATTAACTTCACGTACACAGATTTACAACAGTGATCACTATCGGTCTTTGCCGTTTGCATACAATACAACAATTTTTTATAGGATTTGAATGCTTATTGTTGAAAATTATTTGAACCACGTGTCATTCATATTTATAGTGTATTTAGAATCGTACCTAAAAGAATCCATCAACATTCTTAGATCAATTGAATATGTTGTATTCTTCGACATGCTATAACAAAGTAGGAAGGTCCAGAAGTCGAAGTGTACCTAACATACCCAATGTAGTCCTACCTATAGTCAACCAGTGTTCACCTATATTTGGTTGTATTGCCCATGTCAAGGTACAAATACCATTTGTATTTGTATTACTTGCTTTATCTGATATCTTATATCAATCAAATTTATGAAAAAATGAGAGTTACAATTCTCGTATTTTGTATGTCATTATATCTTTTACAGACACTTTGTTAGATATTAAAGTATGAGTCAAAGAAGAGATGTCTACAAATGTCAACACACACTTCTTGTTATAACTAATTGTTGTTAGACGCTCCCTTCATGACACATGGCACTTTGTAATTGGCTAGCATTTTGACTTTCTGTCTTGTTTATCTGTATAAATAGCATTGTATTGTGTTAGTAAAAGATGTCGATTAATACATTTACATTTTGAAGAATACTGTGCGTAATTCATTTCATAATCTTTGTTCTTCATTCTGTTTACTGTTCTATTGATTTAAATTGTTAATTGATCTGCTTCCGCAATTCACTTTGATTCAATACTCTCAATTAACAATCGGTTTAAAGGAATCTGGAACCAACAATTGGTATCAGAGCCTTCTAATCAATCTATTGATTATTAGATCTCTTCCATTGAAGAAATTCCTTTCAATCGAACAGTATTTTCTCAGATTCAAAATTTGTTTATCAATCCACTCTGTTTTACGAAATTTTGTTAAATCGTTAACAATCTTCTCTTAAATTGAGTCATTCATTTTGAAATCTGAAGAAACAGTGATATTATCGACCTGTTCTTCTTGAGATTTAATTGTTCTAAATTTCTTTCAAATCTTCAAATTTTCTCTTCTATCATACTCAAATGACAAATTCGAGCTTGAATGCTGTTTATACGTCTGGGTCCCTGACTAAACCTCCAACTCTTGTACGTGATGAATACCCACAATGGAAGATTCGAATGGTTAACTTCTATGAGGGATTGGATGCTGAGTTATATCCAATTATTCAAAACGGTCCGTTTGTTCCCACCACTACTATTCCCAGAATTCCAGCCACTGCAAATTCAGATGAGGTACCAAAGAAGACTGGTTCGAAGTCAAGGAATAAGCGGAGTGATGAAGAAAAAGCCAAGGTGGAGTTAGCTAAGAAAGCTAAGTCTCTTGTTGATAATGGCCATTCCAAATGAGATTTTTCAATCTGGACTCATGTGACACGACAAAAGATTTATGGGATCAATCGGAGAATCTCTTAGAAGGTGGTGCAAAAATGAAAAAGAACGAGAAGAGCCCAAGCTGCGAATGAATATAATAGCTTTCACCGACCGATGAATCTGCGGAACAAACATTTCATCGATTCAACAATGCGATTAATCTCTGCAAGAGATGTGACATTGTTAGATCAAAGGAAGACAACAATGTTCTATTTCTCAAAAGGTTAAACCACGAATGGTCAAATCTATCCATGTCACTACAAGCCAATCGGGATCTTGAACAATGGTCGCCGCATGATGTATTCGGTACACCGCAAGCTCATGAAAAAGAAGTTGTTCGAAAAAGAACAAACATCGGAGGTCCTCTCGGCTTTGATCTCGAAACAAAAGGAATCGAGAAGACGAAGTGATGACGGAAGAAATCGAAGGCCTTCATATCGTAGATCGCTCCGAGAAGATGACTCGAATCGGATGATGAAATTAAAGCGTTTGCCGACTCTCTCGGCTTTAATAACCAAGCAATTTACTAATCGTTTTGGAAATAGGTCTTTGAAAGGAAATAAACGATTTGATCGTCCCTATGTTCCTAAACAAGAAGTACAGAGAGTAGAGAAAACAGAAGAAGAAAAGAAAGAAGAAGAATTAAAAAGGAAGAAAGATGTATGCTACAGATGTGGCAAACCCGGACATTACTCGAGAGATTGCAGAGGAGCTCTGGAAAAGGATAAAACTTATTACAAAAACAAATATAAGTACAATGTTACTGAAAGAGCACACTTTGCAGAAAAAGAAAACTGGGTGCAAGATGAATCCAGCGGTGATGAAGCCATGTTCTGTGGAATGGGAAACACAAACGAATCGGAGGATCAACCCTACCGAGTCACCGGTTAGTAATTTCTTCCGGATCATCCGAGCTTGAACAAACGATTGTGATGTTATCAAACAATTTTGAGGAACTAAAGCGAAACTCACAATCGAAAAGAAATTACGAAAAAGTACTGAGAAAACTCTTTCTACAATCAAAAGGGAAAGAGATATTTTTAAAAGAGAAATGGATTTACTTACAGAAGAAAAACTCGAATTAAATACTGCAAAAGAGACAATTTCCATGAGTTTAAAACTTTCTGAAGAAAAACTTAAAAAGGAAATTTTGAATCTCAATAAACTTCTGGAAGAAAAAAAAGAAAGAAATCAGAGACAAAGAGAGTGATAGACTCAACTCTGTAGCACTTAAAAACTATTTTCGAAAGAGAGAGAATTTTTACACATTGAACTTCAACGAAAAAGCTACGATTATAACATATCCGGATGCACGAAGGTTCATGACAAAATTAACACACAAGTAGGAAGATACGGACTTGGTTTCGAGGACCTAGATCCCTACACGTGTAAGAAAAGGTCGGATACGAAATCGTTTTTTGTGTTGGACAAATACAGAAGCCAAAGTTTCCAATTTTGTATGAAAAATCTATTTTAAAAAAATCTAGATATGAAAATCATCATAAAACAAGCAAACTTCAATTCGAAAATATTGAATATTGTTGTAAAACAAATGTTGATCTAAATAAAGTTCAGAAGAAAGATGATATTTTCAATTTTGGTTCAAATAAACATACAATTTTGAATCCAGAGGCAGCTATTTTTGTTCCAAGTCAAGCAGAGGAAGATCTACGACTTATGTTTGAAAGCGATATTCTCTCTACTCGGACAAGTATTTTAGAAATGAAACTCTTTGTGAGAATCATCCAGAGATCTCTCCTCGTTCATTTGAAGATTTACATCTTTACGAAACTCAAGAAAGTTTGGGTCGAGATTACGTATCCATGGGAGAATGACAATAATGATGAAGAATTTTTTGATAACTACGAAAATTACATTTCAAATTTAGAAATAAATTCTTTTAAATCATCAAAAGTTATCACCAATAATTCAGAAATTAATGATAAAAAGGATGATTATTTGTATACTGATAAATCTCAAGAAATCAGAGCTTCTGATAGAGATTGTGCTAAACTTTTAAGTGGTATACCTATTCTTCCTGTTTCTGTTCCAGAACCGAGAAAATTAATATCTATACATCCAGACTTCTTCGATATGTGTCTCAAAGCCAAAACATGTCTTGAACTTGAGAAAGAGGCGTAACTCAAAAACAAAGTGCAAAATCAAAAGATTTTAAACTCTACTCTTCCGAAGTTTACTAATATTCAAAAAGGCAAATGGAAATCCTCTAATTCTTATGTTCCTTTTTCAAGAAATAACGAGCTTCTGCAAAAGTAGATCAGAGGAAGAACACAGAGAAGAAAATGCCAGAACCAAAACAAAAGTCTAGTCTAGATAGGTTCTCTAGAACAACTAATACTAGAAAAGACTTTAGAAAGAATAATTGTAATTACCATTCTCACAATGAAAATTCAATTCAATCTTCTATGTTTCGATCTTCCGAATGTTTTTCATCGTTCTTAAAGTTAAAACAATTTTTCTCGCAAATCTCGATCATTCCAATTCAAAATATGGTTGTCACAAAAAGAATAAAACTCAAAAAAACCAAAAACCAAAAATAAAGTCTTTACCTTTCCGTTAAATCAAAAAACGAGCATACTCCAAAAGCTAACATAAAAGGACCCATTATGCGATGGGTACCTAAGAAATTCTGATTTTTTTTTATTGCAGAAACAGCGTGTGCATATCTGGTATCTTGACTCTGGATGCTCGAGGCACATGACTGGATCCCAAAATTTACTATCCCAATTCAAGGACAAATCAGGTGGAGTAGTAACTTTTGGTGATAATGGTAAGGGTCAAATAAAAGGCTACGGAACTCTACAAGAAGGTAATATCACCTTATCAAAGGTAGCTCATGTTTCTGGCTTGAAGCATAATCTCCTTAGTGTAAGTCAACTTTGTGATTCTAAAATACTAGTAGTATTTGATGAAAAACATTGTTATTTATTCTCTAAGGCAGGTGAAGAACTTTGGAGAGCAGACAGGAAAGGTAACTTGTATATGATGAATTTTACCTCTAAGGATGGTAAGGAAACTTTATGTCTCATCTCCAAAAAGAGTGAGGTTGCGTGGCTCTAGCATCATAAAATGTCTCACTTAAATTTTAATAATCTTGAGATGCTTGTTAAAAACAAACTGGTATCTGGACTTCCAGATATTCATTTTCAAAAAGATCACCTCTGCCCTGCATGTGAAATGGGCAAAATTAAACGAGCATCTCATAAAACAAAAAGTGATCATTCTTGTACTAGACCTCTGCAATTATTACATGTGGATCTCTGTGGTCCAATTGCAATTCAGAGTCTATCTGGTAAAAAGTATATTCTGGTGATGAATTTTCCAGATATACTTGGCTTGTCTTCGTTCGTCAAAAGTCAGAAGTTCCAGTGGTACTACAGAATATGATGACC
Organism: Silybum marianum; assembly: GCA_036898165.1. Classification (NCBI taxonomy): domain Eukaryota; kingdom Viridiplantae; phylum Streptophyta; class Magnoliopsida; order Asterales; family Asteraceae; genus Silybum; species Silybum marianum. The sequence goes on from CM072534.1 coordinate 2,716,718, forward strand.
AGAATTCAAGTTCTTCTACATCAGAAGATTCAGCAGCTTCGAAGTGATAATGGTACAGAATTCAAGAACGCCAAGCTTGAATCGTATCTTGTTGAACAAGGGATTACTCAAAACTTCTCCGTCGTTCGCACTCCACAACAAAACGGTGTGGTTGAACGTCGCAACGAACTTTAGTTGAAGCGACGAACGATGCTCGCAGCTTCTGGTCTCCCAATCCACTTCTGGGCCGAAGCTGTCGCCACTGCTTGTTTCACTCAAAACCGTTCAATTATTGTCAAGAGGCATCTCAAAACCTCTTATGAGCTGATTAATAAAAGAAAACCATCTGTAAAAAATTTTCATATCTTTGGTTGCAGATGTTTTCTCTTAAACGACAGAGATAATCTTGGCAAATTTGATCCAAAGTCCGATGAAGCTAAATTTTTAGGCTACTCGTTAAACTCAAGAGCTTTCCGAGTTTTTAACTTACGAACAAAAACTGTTACGGAAAGCATCAACATTGACTTCGATGATAACACTCAACTGACTTCTGAACACTCTACTTCAGAACTCAAGCTTAATACTGTTACTTCTGACTATCTTTCAGGTTCCAGAGAATCCGAGATTGATGCTATTTTTCATGATTTTACGGGCGACGAAGTTGTGTCGGAAGCTATATCACCTCCACATTTGCGGATACCGTATATTCTCCAAGCCTCAGGCATTACTCTCTCTGGTCCTGCTTCTTCTGTTTCCTCTATCACGTCTATTTTTTCAGAAGTTCCCACTACTACATCTGCCAGTCAAGAAGCTACTTCTGTTTCATCATCTGAGGGGGAGACACAAGGACAGGTGACAAAACAGATACCAGAAGGACATACAGAAGAAAATAACGAAGATTTTGTGTTTCCAGATGAAATCATTTCGTCAAATGAAACAACCCATTCAATTTCTCAACCCAGAATGACGAAATGGACTAAATCTCACACACCGGATCTTATAATTGGTAGTCCTTCCGAGGGGGTCGAACACGATCCGCCACCGCAAATGAAGCATTCTTTGTTAATTTTCTTAGTATGATCGAACCTAAACGTGTACATGAAGCCTTAGTTGAACCAAGTTGGGTGGATGCTATGCAGGAAGAACTACTTCAATTCGAAAGAAATAAAGTTTGGCGTCTTGTTCCTTTACCAAAAGGCAAAGTTGCTATTGGCACAAAATGGGTATTTAGGAACAAAAAGGATGAAGATGGAATTGTTGTCAGAAATAAAGCTCGTTTGGTGGCTAAAGGCTACCGTCAAGAGGAAGGTATCGATTATGATGAAACTTTTGCTCTGTTGCAAGACTAGAAGCAATAAGATTATTCTTGGCTTTCTCTCGCATACAAAAACTTCAAAGTCTACCAAATGGATGTTAAATGTGCATTTCTTAATGGATGTCTAAAAGAAGAAGTGTATGTCGAACAACTTTGATGGTTTCAAAGATGCAAAATATCCGAGAATATGTTTATCTTCTTGACAAAGCTTTGTATGGTCTAAAGCAAGCCCCAAGAGCTGGTATGAACGACTATCGAAATTTCGATCGAAAGGATATGAAAAAGGTAAAATCGATACAACTCTGTTCATCAAAAGAGGCAAAGGTATGTTAACTATAGTTCAAATTTACGTGGATGACATAATATTTGGTTCTACTCATCAAACAGAAGTTGATTTGTTTTCTAAGTTGATGGAAACTGAATTTGAAATGAGTATGATGGGAGAATTAACTTTCTTCCTAGGACTTCAAGTTAAACAAAGTACCTCGGTATCTTTATAAATCAAGCAAAATATGTTTCTGACATGCTTAAAAAGTTTCATCTTCAAAACTCATCATCCATGAAAACACCCATCTCTCCTGGTATGAAATTAGGACCTGACTCCTCTGGTAAATCTGTTGATATTACCAGCTACAGAGGAATGATTGGTTCTCTTTTATATTTAACGACAAGTAGACACGATATTATGTTTGCCACTTGTCTTTGTGCTCGTTATCAAGCCAATCCTAAAGAGTCTCATTTGTGTTGTAAAAAGAATTTTTAGGTACTTAAAAGGTTCACCATCGTTGGGCCTTTGGTATCCTAAAAATTACGGATTTGATTTAATGGCGTATACGTATTACGATCATGCGGGTTGTAAGCTTGACGGAAAAAGTACATCGTAGTTTGTCAACTTCGGGAAATCGACTTATAAGTTGGACATCCAAGAAACAAAATCGCGTATCCACATCTACGACGAAGGCCGAATATGTTGCCGTCGCTAGTTGTTGTTCACAAGTTATTTGGATGAAGACCCAACTCGAGATTATGGTCCGATATACGATAAGATTCCCATCCTATGTGATTCTAAAAGTGCTATCGCCATTACGGAAAATCCGATTCGATTCCAAAACAAAGCATATCGATGTCGGTATCATTTCATCAAGGATCATGTCGAAAAGGGTACAATCGAAATGTATTTTGTTTCTACCGATTATCAACTTGCCGATATTTTCACAAAAGCTCTTGATGAGAGTCGTTTTAACTTCTTAATTAGCAAGATGGGAATGCTTAATATGTAACAATGATTTCTTCAGAAGCATCCAGAAGCCTCTGATCTATTCTGACGATACTTCAGAAGTCATCGAAGTCTCGATGTCGTTCGAACTCTTCGAACACTTCGAAGCCTCTCCGAATTACTACGATTTTCTCGTTTCATAATAATATTTTTCTTTCAAGATAAATCATAAAGTACAGATTGAGAAACGAGGTAAAGAAGCTACTCAAGGGGAGTTCACCATTCAAGAGGGGAGTTTACCATTCAAGGGGAGTTTACCATTCACGGGGAGTTTCACAATGAAGAGGATATTCGTCTAAGTCTAACTACGGTTAGTCGTCTTCCGATTTACTATTTTACTTAAATTTTATTTGAATCTATCTGCTCTGAGTTTCTCTTGCCGCCAAGGTCTCTTAGACTTTTGATTCATTTCAAATTTTTTTAAAAAATATAAATCAAGTCGACATGTTTTTCAACTAAATTTTCTATAAATTGATAATTCTTATAATTTCCATTAAATATATAAATTCAATCAACTCTTGCCTTCAAGGTTGTTTAAATCTATATGTTTAATGCAAATTCTTCTTTATTATTCTTTTATAGAAACTAAACTCTCATGTGATTTTTGTTCTCACTTGACTGATTTTTAAACTTAAATAAATAAAATTAAGATTAAATTCTGTGTTTATTCAATTAATTCAAAATTAATTGATTAATTAAACAGATTTTTTTATTACTTTTGCTTATTTCTGCTTTTAAGAAAAATCGCATCTGCTACTAAATCATCATCATACATGTGTCTCGTCGTACACGTGTCTCCAATCGAAATCTTGCATGTGTATACCCGCGTGCTTACCTCAGCTCAAATGAACCGTTTTTTTTTTGTTTCTTCCCAAACTGAATAACCCCTTCCCATTCTACAGTTTCTCTCTCACATAAAACCCCCAATTTCAACCTTCATCTTCTTCCTCGCAAATATTCCCTAAATCAGTGTTTATTCTCATTGCAAATACAAAGTGTTCTACTGTCAAGCATTCAAAATTTCAAAATGGCTTCCAACTGTGCCCATCCTTCAAACAATGATGAAGACAGAATCATCGATTCCACTGCTGATAGTACTCCCGTTGTAAAACTGCCATTGAAGGCGAACAATGTGCCTCTGTAAACTACAGCTCTCTGGTGGCCGATATACAGAAGATTGTCAAGACCATCATTACTTCTGATGATCCCTCTGGGTCTACGCTTGTCAAGAAATCTGACCTCGCCTCTTTCCAGAAGATCATTCTTGAGCGAATGTCGACCATCGCTTCAAAGTACTCTTCCAAGCCCTCCACATCTTCAACCGACCAGAAACTTGCTGCTCTCGAAACTACTATCTCTCAACTTGTGCCTCTGGTTTCTTCTCTTGCTGAGGCGTTTAATTCCAAGAAGAAAGCCAAGGAAGAAAGGGCTTGCGAAAGGCAGAATCGAAAGAAAACGTTCGAGGATCGGGATCCCGATTCTCGAAGGGGGAGAAAAGGTTCGAGCCTAAGCAAGCCAAACAAACACCACCGTAAACAAACACGACTATCCGCCGACTCTTCAACGCCAACACCATCACGAACCCTCTTCTTCAAAACAAGTGCCACTCACTCCAACACCTGCGGCTACGCATTACGGTCCTCACCCGGAGATCCGGAGCTAGCTAAGTTCATTCTCGGATCTTATGGGAAAAAGCGAGAATCCCGAGCTCTCCTACCGAAAGGGTGAAGTAGTCGAGCTCACGAAGAACGAGAACGAGCTAAAGCCGCAAAGGAAAGAGCTAAAAGGGCCGAGAGGAGGATGAGGAAGTGTTCGTAGCCGAAAAAGAGAGAGAGAAGAAGAGATAATACGCCGCAGGCTAATAGTTGAAGAACAAATAGAGATAGAGAGGGTCGAAAAAGAGAATGCGGAAAGAGAGAAGGCTAGACTTAAAGAAGAACTACGAGACAAAATTTTGAAGGCGAAGAAAGAGCAAGAGTCGGAAGCAGAGGCCGCTCGAAGCGTAAGGAGATCGAAGAGGAGAATTTGAGGAAAAATTAAATAAAGTTGGAAACATTGTTGGAAACATTGAACTTCCAACACTTGAAGTTGAGAAAAGGCACATGTATGCTCCAACAGATCAGAAGATTTATCTCATGATGCCTAACTTCGCCAACCAATATAATGTCAGCAGTGAAGTTAAAGATAACTTCATGGCTCATAAACAAGAGAAAGACGGTTTTCACTACCGTTCCAATTACAAAGATAATGACCATGAAACATAAGCAGTTTCAAGATACACCCATTTGGTACACAATCTACGAGATAGTCAGATCAAACAACAAAAGTTATTACATATGTGATAATGATCTGTTGTCCATCCATCCAGCTGATCTCATTTTTCTGGAAGAATTTATGAAGACTCGCCTTTACGAACGCAAAGATCCACAAGACCATGTTGCCTACACTAGAATTATTCTGTGTATGAAATCATACATTAGATACAAAAGGCAGGTCGACTTCCGTAGTTGGATTAAATTTCAAAATGGATAATCCGGCTATCTCTCGCACCAAATGAGGAACTTGAAGGGATAAGCAAATTCGAGTGGGTAGACTTTCATCGAACCGTAAGAGGGAATCATCTTCAAAAGACCAAATGGAAAGAGCTTCTTTCGCATCAAAGAAGCTCACAAATACTCTTCTGAGGTAGTCTACATCATCAAGTGCTTTGCTGGCTTAGACACGACAAATCCAGAAGTTGCAAAGAAAATAGAGAAAAGACTTGATGGACTTCAGAAGAACAGAGAGCTTATCAATAATATTTCAAGTATCATCGCTGCTGTTGATCCTCTCTGAAGAATTTTTTTTTTTTGACTTCATACTTAGGGGGAGAATGTTAGATATTAAAGTATGAGTCAAAGAAGAGATGTCTACAAATGTCAACACACACTTCTTGTTATAACTAATTGTTGTTAGACGCTCCCTTCATGACACATGGCACTTTGTAATTGGCTAGCATTTTGACTTTCTGTCTTGTTTATCTGTATAAATAGCATTGTATTGTGTTAGTAAAAGATGTCGATTAATACATTTACATTTTGAAGAATACTGTGCGTAATTCATTTCATAATCTTTGTTCTTCATTCTGTTTACTGTTCTATTGATTTAAATTGTTAATTGATCTGCTTCCGCAATTCACTTTGATTCAATACTCTCAATTAACAATCGGTTTAAAGGAATCTGGAACCAACACACTTCATCATTTCTATTGGATTTATCGTCTTATTAATACGATACTCCTTTCATCCTAATTTTTTTTAAATATATGATTTAACAAAAATATGTATTCAATAATTAGATATTCAATAGGTTTATTCCTAGGGGGTAAAATGCAAGAAATAGCAACCTACTTTCATAAATTTCTTTATTATAGCATTGTACTTTCAGTTTTACTTATTACAGCAATGTACTTTCAAATTATTTTTTATTAATGCATTGTACTTTGAAAAATTTACCCATTATAGCAATGGGTAACTTGTTACCTTTTAAACAAGTTAACCCCCACTTTTTTTGCTTACATGGCTTAAATAAGATGACATGGATAATATGTCATCATGATTACATGGCATTAGTAAAAAAAATCTCTTGTAATTTTTTTTTTAAAAAATTCCCACTTTTTTATATTATTCTTAATTATCTCAATTTTTTTAGTAATTTCTTCACGTCATCACTTTTTTAAAAAAAGTACTCTTACTAAATTGTATGCAAATTAAATATTTTGAAGTTACATTTTTTTTAACAAATGTGATATTTTTCTTCAAAATAAATATTTTATTTATAAAAAACGTAAAACTTGTGATTTAATTTTTCTAGTTCAAAAAATACTTATTTTGTACTTTTTTTTAAATTTAGCGATATAAATTGTGTTTTAGAAATCTTCTTAATATTGTTACATTTTAATAAATATTTTAGAAATAATCTAATTAATTTAATATATTTATTGAATGATATGTCAATTCAATTTTTTAAGACAAATAGATATATTTTTTTCCATATAAATATTTTATTTATAAAAAAACATAATAATTCTTAATTTCTTAGTTAAAAAATATATATTTTTAAACATTTTTTAATATTAGGGAAATAAATTGCCACCTATAAATCTTCTTAATATTCTTATGTTTATGAAAAATTTAGTTTAGCTTAATTAGTCTAATATATTTATTAAATAATATGTAAAGCACAATGCTATAATAAGAAATGTCACATCAACAATATATTACATGTGGACAACCTACATGGACAATGAGGTGGCATGCAAACCTAGTATAGTGGGTAAATTTAAAAGAAAAGATTACCCAATGCTATAATGGGTAAATTTTTCAAAGTACAATGCCCTAATAAAAAATAATTTGAAAGTACATTGCTGTAATAAGAAAAACTAAAAGTACAATGCTATAATAGAAAAATTTATAAAAATAGGTTGCTATTTCTTGCATTTTGCCCTATTCCTAGGCCCTTCCGCTAACCTAGTTACTGGTTTATGTATGAGGCCACTTAGGTTGAAGGTAATAAACTTTTTGTCCAATAATCAGTTATTCAAAATACTCCTACAAATAATAAAACTAAGAAAAATTATAAACTAATATTATCAATTATAAATATTTAGAATAATAAAACAAATAAATTTGAAGCTTCCTAAGCAACTACGAATATTGTTCTTCTAGATAAACAATAAGGATCATTGGAATTTCCAACTTCTGGAACCGTTGACCCAAAATACTTTTTATCATCAAATGAGAAAATGAAACCAAATCGTATATGATCAACAACTGTTAAACGAGACCAAGGTCTTGTGAAAACTCGCTTGTGAAATATCTGGTCAACACCGCCATTCTATACATGTTGTAAATCACATGTAATTCACTATAAAATCATATATGATTTGGCTTTTTTCATATTTCTCGTAAATTAACTGCTTTACCTTTTAAGTTCGTCTATATATATATAGTATGTATCTTTTTATATTGGTTTATAATTTTGGAAGTGTAAGAAAGAATTTTTTATGATGATATGCATATTAAAAAAAATAGTAAGAAGAAGTTCAGATAATAATTAGGGGATAGATTTAATATCATCCAAATATATATATATATATATATTAGAAGAAGATAGAGTCAAGTAGTAAAGTCAAAGAAAGTGGGAGGACCACTTAACAACCTTTATAAATAGAGCATGCCATTGGTATCCAAAATTATGAAACACTTTTTTCTTAACTCTTATAACTACTCTCGTTTATAAGATATTCTTCATTGTCGATTATAAAAGAAAGCAAAATGAATACATATTCATATCTGATCAGGTCATCATCTCAGTATGGACGACAACTTCATCGAAGATCCACTAATCGGCCACGTTGTTTGACTATTGCCAAACAACAGAAGACTAGATTTTACATACTCCGACGTTGCATCTCCATGCTTTTGTGTTGGAATGATAAGTATGACTAATGTCGGAGAGTTGATTATGTAATCTGTTAAATACTCAAGAACTTTGATAGAGAATGAGGTTTTGAGTTATTTAGAATCAATTTATCTTGCAAGGTTACCTATATGGTGACACTGTAACTCATGAATGATTTTGAAAATTTTGTAAGAGATAGTTTATTTTTATTTTGTATATATGATATGAAGAAAGTTATATGAAGCAATCAGTGTATTTCTATGTGAACTTTACTAGGGTTTCTGAAAATTAAATTGAAGTACGAAAGAAATCAAACGAATTTAGTAAATCCGGCAAAATATTGTGACTTTGTGATGCTATTGTATATATAGTCTCACATGTTTCAACTCAAATCGAAAAGTTATAACACATTATTCATATGTAATGAGATTTGTAGAGCTTCTCCTGGTACTGTTGTTTCAACATATTACTAACATCGAATATAAAATTTGAACTTAAATCAGTAAAACATTCTAGACAAGTTACAACTACTTGGTAGTTTGTGAAGTATTTTGGCAAAGAAGGCTGCCGTCCAGAAGCAATAAATTAGTTAGGATGTAATTTTTTTAAAAATTCCATGCCGGCTTTTAAAAATTCCATGCCGGCTTGTAAGTTTTTTCCACATGTTAGTTGTCGTTTATATTATTTTAAAGAAACATGTTAAAATACTCGTCAATACCATCAAACTCAAAGTTGTGTCAGCTTATATCAGTTTTATTTATTTATTTTCTCCAGGTTTAACTTTATGTGCATCGATGGATGTCGTTATCAATTTTTAGCAATAAAAAAAAGTGGTCACAAAACGTGGATAATTTAATTTATTTTTGTGAAATAACATAAGAATAAAAAACATTACAAGTAGAAGAGAAACTTCGAAAGTAATAATAAAGTGGTCAAATTACATTAAATTCATAAGTTTGTTTTTGAAAGAAGACACAGGGGTCGTCATCTTTGAAATGTGGGTGGTAGGCTATTAGCTTCGGTATTTCCGTCAACGGGTCAAATAGATTGACTATAAAATAAAAACTTTTAATGATTATATTATATGGCATGAAAACGTATGGTAGAAATTAGAATCCGATCAAATTTTTTTTATACCATATTTGGTAGCTAGATGTCTGGTTTTTATCTCGACTTTAAATTGTTATAACATCCTTTATCGTATGTGTAATTTTATTGGTAACCATGTGTTGGGTCAACTTGCATGCACCTTGACTAATCCCACGAGGCATTAGAACTCAACAATAAAACTCCAGTGTCTTATAGAGACTTGAATTGGTGACCTATTGGGAGGATCCCGAAAGGCTCTGAGTTTTTTTTTTTGCCTTGTTGAGTTAACTGCTCAAAAGTTAAGTGTAATTATTTTTCTCTTCTACTGTCTGTAAATTAGGTTACGATGTCTATTTGTGATGATCAAGCTATGGCAACAATTGCAAGTGCAACATGGTTCACGTTATGTATGTCGGTGAACCATATTTGAATTGGATTATATGATATGACTCATGTTGATGATATGGTTAATTAGTTAATGGATCATGAGTAGACTCATAACTCGTTAGTCTCAAAAAAACAGACCATGACTAAACTCTTTATTTTTCGCTTTCTGTAACTCTCATAAACACCCACTCTTGGTTAAGTCCTCACTTACGATAAGTCGTGCAAAGTCTTCTAGAAGAAACATATTTTAAAAATATCTATTTTTTTTAGATATAATTAGTTTTTTATTTAAACAAATAGAAAAAAACAAGTATTTATTCTCTTTGGTTTGATACTCAATTAGCCGTAAGTGCTTAACCATTTGAAAACTCTAAAATTTGTGAGATTCGTGAGAACTTTTACCTTAAGGTTTTGTTTCATATGAATTTTTTCCTTTTTTTTAGTATTTAATGCATCGATTAATATATATTTGTTTTACAATGTGTTTGTTTCATATGTATTTAATTCACAAATGTGAAAGCTTTTTAAAGTATATTTTTATATAGGGAAAATTTCACATATATCCTTTAAAACTTCTTATATTATGTATGTATCTTTGTAAAGTTTGATTTTACGTATATATCCTTCAAAATCTCTAAAACTTACGCATATATCCTTTTTCTTAATTTAATTGTTATTAAAACATTTAAAAAAAACAATTTTACTTAGCTACCCTAATTTAATTATTTTCTAATGGTAGTTAAGTAAATTTATATTTTTTAAATGTTTTGATAATAATTAAATTAAGAAAAAAGAAATATATATGATTTTTAAAGCTTTAGAATGATATATATATAAAATCAAATTTTATAAGAATATATACCTAGAAAGTTTTAAAGTACATATATAAAATTTTTCCCTTTTATATAAACAATGAAAAACCCAAAATAATTCAAACAACCCAATAAGGCCCATCAAATATGGGCCAATTTTAGCCCATGATCCATAAATATTTTCTTGATATCATGGTCCGTTTAACCAACCCGCCCATACGTAATTTGATTTCAAGATATCCGCCATTGATGCTGCAAATAACCCTAACCTTCTGAAAAAAATCTTCAGAGTCTTTAATCCGATCGAAGAAGGTAACTATTTCTATTGTGTTTTGTTAGGTTAACTGATTTTCCACATTAATTTCACTGATTCAAGCTCAATTTGATTCATACACGAAATCACATGGTTGCTTTGCAGCTTTTAGAGCTGTAGTGTGTATAAAAATTATGCAATTATTCATTAATAATTTAAGGTGTTGTTGTAATTACTTGAAAAAGTTTATTGCTGCTAAGAGAATTGATTTCAGCAGCGGTTTCTGTGGGATTTTGAAGGATTCTGCAATGTTGGATGAAAGCAAGTTTGATGTTCATTTGAAGTTGTGGGCACTTAGAATCCCTCGAGAGTTCTGCAAGGTCGCAACTAAGTTACTTAATGGGTATGATGTTTTTTTTATACATTTTGTTGAATGATAACTCATAAATCTTGCTTAGTTAGATCACTCATATGTGTGTCTTCGTTTTTAAATCCAAAAATTCCATGAATTTTATAGAATGGTTTGTGCATTTTTCCATGAATTTGAGTATCTAAACTAGGGGTGCCAATTTTTGAAGGAATTTTCTATACTTCTAGTTGTTCCATTCCATATACTTTGAAGAACTCATAGGATCTAGTTCAGTCTGCTCTTCTTATTAAACTGACAATTCTGATTGTATTTGTATGCTTCCTTTTTGAATGTACAATTTGATTATTGTCCCAAAGATTTGTAATCGTTTATGGAGAAATCACTGACCTTATTTCAGAATGTCCTGAAGAATTCGGTTATAATTGTTGTAAAAGCTTTTACCATGTGGTGTGGTTATGTATAAGCTATCCCAATTCTCATTAAGCCTTGAACAGTGTTCTTGATATTTGGTATACTATAGTATACACTATCTTGTTAGATCATTAATCTTTTTTCCTTCTACTTGTAGACACATGCTTGACAGACCTCGTATTAAGCCCATCACTGAAGACCCAACCAGTGAAAAAACCCGTTATGTGATATTATCTGAAAAGGTTCAAGATTCCGGTAAGAATCATCACTCATTCTACCTCCTTGTCTCCAATGTTTATAAATCCTATTAAGTATGACTTCGTTTCCTTTATTCAAAATAATTATTAAGTGGTCATTTTTCATTCTACATTTATATCAAGCAAAATGGTAAAATGGTAATTTTTTGTTCGTTCAGTACATAAAACAAACAACAACTCTTTACGTATTACTTATTCCAGACAGACGTCTTTATCCAAATGGTAATTAGCATTCTTACAAGTTACAAGTTTGATTACCTACTTAGTAATTTCTTATTGTTTTTGACAATAATGTTACAATCATTGCTTTCTGGAGCAGATTTGTCAGATATTCCAACCCAGAATCTTGATGAATTAAAGAAGTTATGCAAGATAGAAACGGTTCCGTACTCATTGACGCTTGGATATTCGTACTGGGGTGCAGGTGAACTTAATATCTTGAAATTTATAGTCAAACTGTTCTCTCTTTTCTAATTTCTTTTGCTTGTAACTTAGTTTGTCGGTATAATAACTTATATGATACTAGATTTCAGCTTAGGGGATGTTTGTTTACCTCTTAACAGTTCCGTTAAGAGACAATCTCTGAATCTTTAAGAGGTGAATCCTGTTTGGCAAAAAATAAGTCTGCCTTCTAAAACTCTCTGAATCATTTTGTATCCTGGACCTCCCTTACCCATTAAGAGCCCAATTACATCCTGAACAATTACCAAACAAATATATTTCATTTTGCCCTATATCATAAGAGCCTCTTAATCATTCTTACACAAAAGATGTATTTAATTGAATACCTATTATTCTATTTAAGTTACTGTTATTCTGTTACAGACCATGTGCTGAAGCAGATTCTACCTCCGGGACTTGAAGTTCCTTCATCTTTCGAAACAATAGTTAAGTATTTCATACATGTTATTCTGTTTGGATTTTCTATTTAGCCATATTTTCAGAAGAATTCAACAAATGGGATTCTTTCCATTCTATATTTAATTTTTTTTGACGAATGAATTGACCTAATTTTTTTTTTTCAGGCCACATTGCTCATCTGAATATACCCGATGAACTCCTTCCATACAAAGATGTAATTGCAAAGGTCATCTATGATGTATGTGTCAAACTTCCATATAAGAAAATCCTTTTTTGTCCATTTTCATCTATGATTTATGAAAGAGTAGATTTAATTTTGGTCCCCGTGGTTTACTGAAATCTTTAAAAGAAGGACCTAAACTTTGATAACTCTTTCAAAGTTTAGGTCCCACTTTATGAAATTAGCAAACCATATGATAATATGAGAATAAAGGATTTCATCTCAATAGTCTCTTCAATCTTCCTTTAGTTACTTTTTTTCATTTTTTACTTTTATCAGAAAAATCATCCCAGAATCCAGACAATCGTCAATAAAGTTGGTTCCATTTCAAACGAGTTTCGTGTACCAAAATTTGAAATCTTGGCTGGGAAACCCGACATGGTTACAGAGGTGAAGCAATATGGTGCAACTTTCAAGCTGGATTACGGATTGGTCTATTGGAATTCAAGATTAGAGCATGAACACATAAGGCTAGTTAATAAGTTTCGCCAAGGAGAGATCATATGTGATATGTTTGCAGGGATTGGTCCTTTTGCTATTCCAGCTGCTCAAAAAGGGTGTTTAGTGTATGCTAATGATCTAAACCCAGATAGTGTTCGTTATCTTAAAGTTAATGCAGATATTAACAAAGTTAACAACAATCTCCATGCTTATAATATGGATGCAAGAATTTTCATGTCTCAATTAATGGCAGTGCCCATTGGTGAATCAAAACTTGATGCTTCAACTTTGGGTTCATCTGTGAAAGATAATATTGATGAGAGTATGAAAGCAAACTCTGAAGAAAGGAATGCTGGTATGTTTTTTTTAAATTTAATATATCTTCATTTCCTCATACGGCATTGTTGTTCTTTTGTATAACTGTATAATGACCATAACCTTGAAGTAAAGAACAAAAAAAATGAGGATGGTCTAATTTTTATGTTGTTTTTTTAAATTAAAGGGGCAATCGTTGAGTTAAAGTTATAAACCAGAAACTAGTGCCTTATATATATGAAATAAATTTGGAGCATGATTTATTTGAAACCAATGGTTATCATGCCTCTTGTTCATTTAGTTTAAACTAAAAACAAGTTATTTATTTGATATTCTTACATCTTATTGGCATGGTAGAACTTCCAGGAAACAATTTATGTAGCCATGAGGGTGATAATATATCACCTATGAACAAAGAATCAAACGTAGTGACCGCTGAAAGATCCCCTGAAAGCTGTAAGGAAGGTATGAGATGTTCAGTATTTTAAATGTGGTAGTGTATTGCTACTTTAAAGAATAGTTTGTACACCCCATGAAAATTCCGAGTTTTGGCTTCATAACATAGTTTTATACAATTTTTTTATAATTAGTGGCTGTTTGGTTGGTTTTTCATTAAGTCCTGTATTTATAAAGCTGTTTGTGTGTATTAATCTGTCTGTATAGATTGGGAAGGTTTTTGTTTGGGAGGGGTTTTTCATAGATGGAAGGAGCGTGTTTGGAAAAAACTTGGCTTTCTGCATAAAGCTCCCCCCTAGAAGCTTACTGAATAAGCCACTTTCTATATCATTAAGCCACTACCAAACAGTCATGTATAGCTGACTGAATAAGTTGTGTCTCATTAAGCCTATTAAGCTGCTAACAGACAGGCTTATTCATTAACGAGTAAATGGTAGTTCTTACTATGAATTTTTCCGAAAGAAAGAAAATGTTGCAATTTTCATGGGACATCCCAAAATAGAAATTGTCGCAAATTTCATTGGACGGATGGAAATAATACGAATTACATATCAAACATATTTTTTGGTTTTTTATTATTAGATATTCATTAAAGAAATATATGCATCTTTGTGACAGAAAATGGAAGTTTAAAATGTGCTGATACTCATGTAGCTGTGAAGACAAAAGGAAGCAAAAATAAAAGAATAAAAACTTCTGTGCCATTTAGTGATAAGCCATGGGAGCATTTTGATCATGTGATAATGAATCTGCCTGCTTCTGCTCTACAGTTTCTAGGTAAATATGGTGTTGTACATAACTCTCACATATACAATTTTATATTTAACATGCTTTATATCTCCATTAATGGGAATGATAAGAAACTAAAAAGAAAACCATCGATTTTATTTATCTCAGATGTATTTAGCGGACTTATACAGAGGAAATACTGGAAAGGATCTCTACCGTGGATTCATTGCTATTGCTTCATTCGATCAAATGAGACCCAAGAATCAGTGATTTCAGTAAGCTTTTACCCCCCCCCCCCCACAATATATATATATATATATATATATATATATATATAGAGAGAGAGAGAGAGAGAGAGAGAGAGAGGCACAAACCAGTTGAAGGTTACAAACTCGTACAAACCAATATAAAAGTAATTTTTTTCATCAAATGCTATGATTTAAGATATTGTTGCATATGTGTTTGTTTCACCTTGTGAAAAAATTACATGTGAAACTTTTACATTATGAAACAAATATATGAGAAACTTTCAACTTATGAAAACAAACACATATGAAACTTTTACATTATGAGACAAACGTACGTGAAATACCATCTTAAATTATAGCATTTGATGAAAAAAATTAATTTTATATTGGTTTGTATGAGTTTGTAACCTTCAACTGGTTTGTATTTGAACTTCCCTCGATATATATATATATATATAGGGTTAGGTTCAAATGTGAACTCAATTTTGGTTGTGAACGTGAGGACGAATCTCAACCACACATCTTCGGTTATGGTGGACGCGATCACGGAGGATTGACGCGATTCATGGGAGGGTGGAGATTATTAAAGGAGGGGAACCAGGTCAAAGCCGCCTTTATTGACCGGATAAGTGGCTGAGATTCGTCCTCACGTTCACAACCAAAAATGAGTTCACATTTGAACTTTCCTCTATATATATATATATAAATAGATAAATAACTCGGCTAATTGATTTCATGAACTCTCTCCGTCCCAAGTATATGTATCGCATTTTTATTTTGTCCCAAAATAATTGTCCACCTTAAAAAATAAGGGCCTACTTTCCAATACTACCCGTACTTATGAGATGGAGAAATTCATTACCCCCTCTATTGTTGAGGGTAAAATTGTCATATAGTTAATTAAGAAACGTGATAGTTACACATTTGGTACGGAGGGAGTAATAATATCCACCCCCAAGAAAAAGGGATACACAAAAATTAAAGAAACTAAGATGTTACCCACTTTGAGTATTATCGTTCTTCTTTAACTGATACCATCTTCTCTGCAGGAGGCTGAATCTCTCGTGAATGCTAAGATACACGAGCCATTATTTCATCGAGTTAGAGATGTTGCTCCAAATAAGGTAAAACCCGATATAAAATCTTCTAAAAAGTAAAAAAAGATTGCACCTTTCCACAAGATTTTCACTCTTTACGCTAGTAATTCAAGATTTACGAGTTTAAAAAATGGGAGACAGGTCTGCTTTCACAAAATGACAGCAGTCCCGCTACAAGAATTCAACATTTTTTATGACTCTTAAAGGGCTGTTTGGTTGGTTTTCCATTAAGTTCTGTATGGATAAAGTTGTCTGTGTGGATTAATCTGTCTGAATAGATTGTAAAGGTTTTTGTTTGGGTGGGTTTTTTCATAGATGGAAGAAGTGTGTTCTTTAATTGGAGGGACAGGTTTAGATTTTTTTTTTGGCTTTCTGCATAAAGTTTCCCCCTAGAAGCTTATTGAATAAGCCACTTTCTATATCATTAAGCTACTACCAAACAGTTATAGCTGACCGAATAAGCTGTGACTCTCATTAAGCTCATTAAGCTGCTAACAAACAGGCCCTTAATCTGTCTTGCAGGCAATGTATTGCTTGAGCTTTCAGTTGCCAGAAGAAGCATGCATTAGTGAAGATGTCACGAATACAGCTCCAGGTTCTGTCGATAGATAGTATACGTATTAAAATGATCTAGAAAACACCATGTTGTCCTTTTTTCTTGTTTTAAATATTGTAGGTTTTTACATCATTATTCATAATGAATGATCTAGTTATTTATGTAATTCTTCATATTCCATGTTTCTTGAATTAGATATTATAGGTTTTTACACAATTATTCAAAATGAATGATCAGTTATTTACGATATAATCTTCTTCAGATAATTCATCTTCCATGTTTCTTAATTTAGATTAAAGGTTTCTACACCAATATTCATAATGAATAATTGGTATCTTCTTCGGGTAATTCATCATCTTCCATGTTTCTTGATTTAGATATTGTAGGTTTTTACATCATTATTCAAAATGAATAATCAGTTATTTATGAGACACTCTTCATCGGATGATTCCTCATCAAGTGCTTAGCTGAATGGCATCCATCCTGCCCTACTACCCTCAGGTGCTTATCTCTTCCTTAACTCGCTAATTAACCTTTGTTTTAGGGGACGTATTTCCATTAAGCCATTTCCCTTTTCCTTTTAGATAGACAAAAAGATCGTCTTTAAGACACAGATTATAAACAAGAAAAAAAAGAACAATTAGAACCCCACCATTGAAAGATGCAATCTTCTTTATGGACAAAGCATATCTTCTTGACTGGAATTGCATCATATAGTCATATAGTATATATATATAATTATATATATATATACACACACACACACCCACACACATACAGCTTTAAGCCTTTTAGTCAAGTGGGTACAAAAACAAAGAGCTAAATTTTGATTGGAAATCACACCCAGAAAGGACTGCAACAAAAATATAACACGTAGATTTAGGCTGGAAAGTTTAATTAAAACATGTTGAAATCTTCTTTTTTTTTTCCCTTTCTTTTCTCTTGTCAAAAAGATGGAGTCATCTATATCTTCATTTTCAGAACTCTGTTATGCGGACCCCACTTTGGTAAACACGAGGCCCCACGTGGGGTCGGGGTGATGTACAACTTTTAATGCATGATGTACTATCTTTATATAAGAAATGGTTATTTAAGAAATGATTGTGGATAAACCCTATCTTTTGAATCAATAAAGCTTTCATCCACCAACATTTATATAGTGTTTGTTTTTTTAGGAGAAATCAAGATTTGATTCTTGGTTTTTTGTTTGTTAGATCTTGATTTTTTTCAATAGGTGGAATGTACATGTGCATTGTGCTATAGAGGTATTTGGGTTAGTGGTATATTTTAAAGGTCTAAGTTTCAACAAAGAAGAGAAGGGTATGTTTAGTTTTGTTGTATATAAATATTATATACTTTAAATATCATGTTCGACCAGAAGCTTCAAGATTTGGGTTGAATTTACCTCATGAAAATTTCATCTCTTTCGACCATTTATATTCATTAAGACAATTATCAATTTTGATTTGGTACTTGATCCAGAGCGAAGGGTTAAATGATAAATTATTATTTAAACTGTTTATTTAGCATACAAAATAAAGAGCAGTCGATCTTATCTAGACAGGAAAAAGAACAAACAATTCTTTATGTGTCTACTTATAGCATCTCCAACAGCATCTCTAAAATAGAGAAAATGATGAAAATGAAGATTTTAGAGTAAAATTATGCTCCAACAACATCTCTAAAAGTTCCTCCAAAATGGAGAAAATATGAGAGAGAATGGACTTTTCTCCATATTTGAAGATTACTCCAAAAATGATTACCAAGTAAAAAAAATTAATATTTTATTTATAGTATTCTTCTTCCACCAATAATAAAAAAGTTAATTAAAAGTTTTAAATATATTGAATATTTTAATAACATAATTATTGTTGGATTCTCCAAAATGGAGATGTTGGAGATAATACAATTATTTTTAGAGATTTTGATTTTTGTGTCTCTATTTTGGAAAAAATTTAGAGATGCTGTTGGAGATGCTCTTAGATGTTATACCGTGTTTATATACGGGTTTTTTTTTAAAGTGAGGCTTGTTATCTAAACCATGTTAAAAATGTATCATATGTCAGTATTATGGTCAAGTCTCGTAACAAGTTAACTTATTTTTTAAGTTTATTAAATAAAATTGATTGGTTGTTAATAAATTAGTTTTTGAAAAGTCATTTTACATTTTATTTATTTTATCAATTAATTTTTATTAAACATTACAATTTATTAACACTTTACATCCAATTCCAACCTATAATTTTATCAATTAACTAAGTAACTTATTAACTAGTTTTTATCTTACAAACAATCTATTAAACTTTATGTCATATTAAATATTACAATTTAAGAAAATAAAAGGTGTTCAAATTTAATAAACAAAAACTAAAAGGACACTGATTTCCCAAATTGCAAAAGGAAATAAATTTTCAATTTTATTATTCCTTTTCAAATGAATATATTATTCAATTTAATACATATCAAAAAGCGTGTGAATAATATATGAAATAAAAATTATATCAGAATTAATTTTGTAATGATTCAATAAAGAAAATATTTATATAATAAAAAACACTTATCCACTTAGAGTGTGACAACACACAAAATTGCATGGCATCGTTACTATATAACTGAATAACTGATTCAAAGAAAACGAATCTTTTTTCACTATTTTTCCCTTCTTTATCTCTTTCAAATCTCTTTCTCAAATTCAAACCCTCAAATAATCCACGAAATCCAATAAATATAACAAAGGATTCAACCTCCAAAATCCCCACCAAAAATGGCTACGAATCCCTCAAAACCATGCCAATTTATCATCACACTACTCTTGATGATATGTTTCTCTGCAGCATTTATGGCGATCGTCACTTGTTCTGATTCCGATTCCAATTCCGATTCCGATTCCAGGCCGAGTATAGGAGTCAACTGGGGAACCATGACCAGCCACCAGTTGCCGGCGGAGCAGGTGGTGGAGATGATGAAAGAGAATGGATTCAAGAAGGTGAAGCTCTTTGAAGCAGAAAAAAGGATCATGGAAGCCCTAATTGGATCAGAGATTGAGGTGATGGTGGCGATCCCCAATTTCATGTTGTTGGATATGAGTCGAGATCCAAGTTATGCTGATTATTGGGTTGATTCTAATATTACTACTTATGCTTATCCTGGTGGTGTTGATATCAAGTAAGCATTCATTCATCCATTAAATTAATTTCACACACAAAACACCACTCAACTCTGTGTGATTTTGGTTCCCAAATTAAATCATCATCTAAATCACTTCTATTTGCTACCAATTTTTCTATAATCTTTCTTCCCTAATCTCGAATTGAAACGAAATGATGGCTATCACGATGAATTTTGGGAGATTTGAACAAAATTTCAGTAATAATTAATCATTCGAATATCGTCTGTTAATGATCCTTTTAGGGTTTCTATTCGTTTCTCCAGATTTGAAACTTGTAGTGTAAGTAATCAATGATCATAAACTCTCGAAAAGGGTAAATACGTAATTTCACATTGAAATTTTTTGTAAAAATTTCAGTATGTTGCAGTTGGAAGGATAAATACGTAATTTCACATTGAAAAATTTTGTAAAAATTTCAGTATGTTGCAGTTGGAAGGGTAAATACGTAATTTCACATTGAAAATTATGTAAAAATTTCAGTATGTTGCAGTCGGAAGGGTAAATACGTAATTTCACATTGAATTTTTTCTAAAAATTTTCAGTATGTTGCAGTTGGAAGGGTAAATACGTAATTTCACATCGAAAATTTTCCAAAAATTTTCAGGTACGTTGCCGTTGGAAACGAGCCTTTCTTGAAAGCGTACAACGCTACATACCTCCAAATCACACTACCCGCTTTGAAAAATGTCCAAAATGCCCTTAATCGAGCGGGTCTCGGTTCCCAAATCAAAGCCACGGTCCCACTAAACGCCGATATCTACGAATCACCCGAATCAAATCCCGTTCCGTCCGCCGGCGATTTCCGTTCAGAAATCAAAGACGCCACCATCGAAATCATCCAATTTCTTTATTCCAACGATGCCCCTTTCACCGTCAACATCTACCCGTTCCTTTCCCTTTACGGTAACGAATATTTCCCCATGGATTTCGCCTTTTTCGACGGAACTAATAAACCCGTTAAAGATAAAAGTTATATATATAATAACGTTTTCGACGCCAATTACGACACTTTAGTCGCGTCTTTAACGAAAGCCGGATATCCCGAGATGAAAATAGTCGTTGGCGAGATCGGGTGGCCCACGGATGGCGATATAAACGCAAACGTTAAAAACGCTAAAAGATTCAACCAAGGTGTGATTAAACACGTTTTAACCTCGAAAGGTACGCCCGTTAGAAAAGGGCCGTTGGAAATTTACCTTTTTAGCCTTTTAGATGAAAATAAAAAAAGTATAGCTCCGGGTTCTTTCGAGACCCATTGGGGGATTTTCGAGTATGATGGTAAGCCGAAATACGAGTTGGACTTAACCGGTTCGAAAAGGGACAAAGGGTTAGCACCGGTGGTTGGGGTTCGGTATATGAGCCGGAGGTGGTGCGTGTTGAACCCACGGGTTAAACGATTAGAGGGTTTGGCTAAGGAGATTGATTACGCGTGTAGTTTGTCGGATTGTACGTCTTTGGGCTACGGTTCGAGTTGTAACCGGTTGAGTTTATATGGGAACGCGAGTTACGCGTTTAATATGTATTATCAACTACAGGATCAGAATGAATGGGATTGTGAGTTTTCCGGGATGGCGGTGGTGACCGGAGAGGATCCGTCGGTGGGTGAGTGTCGGTTTCCGGTGATGATTGCTTATGGGACGTCGGTGGTGGCGGTTCACCGGAAAGTTTTGAAGGTGTTGTTGGGTGTTGTTGAAGGTTGTATTGTGTTTTTGCTTTTGGTTTCATGATGATATTGGAATTTGTGTAGGTTTTTTTTTTTTAGATTGTAATATAAAACTCATTTGATCTAAATACATGATTTTTATCTTCAACAATTTGGTTTTTTTTTTTGTTTTTTTTATATAATATTTATATACAGTAAATGAACTCATTTAGTCTTTTTATTTTGAGGTGGTTTAAATCTATAAGAGCGTCTCCAACGACATCTTTAACATTTTTCTAAAATAAAGACATAAAAGTCATAATCTCTATAAAAATTTGCATTCATCTCCAACAACATGTCCATTTTGAACAGTTCATCATTAATTATATTATTAAAATATTCAATATATTTAAAAACTTTTAAACTAACTTTTGTATTAATTATGGAAGAGTGAGAGTATGAATAAAATATTATTTCTTTCACTTGATAATCGTTTTTTGGGTAATCTTCAAATTTGGAGAAAAATACATCCTCTCTCGTGTTTTCTTCATTTTGGAGAAACTTTTAGAGATGTTGTTGGAACATAAATTTAGTCCAAAATCTTTATATTTTTTATTTTTTTATTTTAAAGATGCTGTTGGAGATGTTCTAACCCTAGGCTTGATTCAGGTGTCAAAATCTTTGTAATCATGAAGGTTCTTATCTGATAGGTTGGGGTTAGAAAATTTATATGGGAAGTGTATATATGTTTTCTAATTAAAGTATTTGTTTTAAGATTGAAAAAAATCATTTTAAGCATATATGTTTTTTAATTAAATATTTGTTTTTAAAATGTAAAAAGTTAAAAAAGCATGAGTGATCTAAACAATATAACTATGTCTATGTTTATACAAACAAATATAAGATATGTGTAGGTAACTATATATATATATTAAAAAAAAACTTTGAAAACACATGAAATTTATTATAAAAAATTGTGTATTCGATAAAAAGTAGGTGTTTAAAAACAAAAGAGGTCCAAGCCGTTCAAATCATTTGGATCAGACCGTCTTTTTGTGGTCTGATTTGACCAGTTTGGTTACTTGTTATCAAATTGCTCAGTTTGAAAATTTTGTAAACCGCCCTTTAGCCATTGCGTCTTGATTTGTAGTTTGAGGAGTTAAAACTCCTATACCAGACCATAAACATATTCACAATTTATTTGGATAGCTATACATACTTGTTTATTTAGAGTAATGTTCAAATACAAGCCATTACAATCCTACAAGCTACAACCCATGCAACTCACTCATCAACCGTCCATTTTTTTATAACTTTTTTTAATTAATGGTAGTTACAAGTGATTAAATAATAACAGTTGATGATCAAATGGACGACCATGATTTGGTTGTAAAAATCGTACGATTACAATGGGTTATATAATAACCGTCATCTGTTACCAAAGGTTGTCTAGCCTAGCGGGTGGAAGTAACATCCTAAGTCGCCAATGGATGGTATACCTGGTTGACGAGAGGTTCGAACTCCGCAGCTGATAATTCTGAGGTATCCTGGCTAGTAGGCCTGCCATTTGGACCGAATTATGGGCCAGTCCATAGGACTGGTTTATGGACGCTGGAATTAGTCGGATGACACCCTTAAGTGAGAGCCCGGATACCCCGAAAAAAAGATGTATGAATGTATTAACTGCCTTTCAAACAAAAAATAACCGTCCTCTGTTAAATTAACAGTACATAATATAAACCACAAGGGTGGTGCCTCAATGGTTTGAGTTTGACTTCCAAAGGTCAACAGTACCAGGAGGTCCCAGGTTCAAATCCGGGGAGTGTAAAAAAAATCCCCTTGTGGCCGCAGAGGTTCAAATGCGGTGACTCCGGGCTATCCGTGCGGGTGGTCGTCGTGAGATTAGTCGGCTCGTATAACGGGTTAAATATCCAGGTTAATAAAAAAAAAAGTACATAATATAAAAATCGACTTATTTAATAAACTTCCGAGAATAATAAAAAAAATGACTTGTTCGTTAAGTCATTTGGCCGATATTTGCTTCGAAAGGAAGAAACGTAAAATTTGTAAACCATCTCAACATTCAAATGAACAGAATCCCATTGTCGGTTTCCCTCTCTTGAAATCTAGGTTTACACAATTCCATTATTATTCATTCTATCTTGAAGAATTCACATCGTCTAGGGTTTTGAATTGATCCATTAGTTTTCGATTCAAATGCACAGTCAAACATCCAAAAGATGCATGTACTAATATTGATTAGATTTGATTCGAATTCTATGTGATTTCATCATGCTTCCCCTGAAATCACTCAGCTAGTTTAGGATTCTTAGCATCAAATTCCTCCTTTTTCTTCGATCCGATATATAAAAAATACGCATTATTATACGATGAATGTGAAATCGTCTTATAGAGATCGGACGCAAGAGTTTTCTAGCATAGCTGAAAGGCTAAGAAAATCGTTTCCATCGTTAAATGCGGTCGTGAGTGCTAATAACGTGGGTGTTGGTGGTGGTGAGTTCACGAAAGCGCGATCAAAGGTTGCATTCCAGACGGAATTCAACAAGAGGGCTTCCAAAATTGGATACGGAATTCATCAGACGTCTCAAAAGCTAGCCAAACTTGCGAAATGTGAGTTACTAATTTCATATGTTAGAAATTGGATGCAATGCTAATCAATATATTCTGAAAATTGTGCGCGATTGTGTTTTACCTTCGTATGAGCATACGTGAAGCATCTTATACCGATTTGAACTCTTAGGAAATATTCATGTCTAAGATGTAACAGAGATCTAAGTTTGCATGTAATCACTAATCATGGTGCTTGAAATGTTAGAAA
Organism: Silybum marianum; assembly: GCA_036898165.1. Classification (NCBI taxonomy): domain Eukaryota; kingdom Viridiplantae; phylum Streptophyta; class Magnoliopsida; order Asterales; family Asteraceae; genus Silybum; species Silybum marianum. The sequence goes on from CM072534.1 coordinate 2,740,882, forward strand.
TTGAGCTCTCCTTATGTTTTAATGCTACTCTATAATTTGTTTATACTAGAGAGGTTAATAGAGGGATCAACTCCTAGTTAAGATAAGATTATGGAGCTTTATCATTATTCATCAAGAGATTATAGTCTTCCTACAATACTATCTCTTCATATAGTTCCATTACGGATTCAAATGGCAGTTTGTGTTGATATTGCCATTATCATATTAACTCGACAAAATATAATGTACAACCTAATAATGCACTGATATCAGCCAAATTTAATGTATAAATACTAACAAAATGCTCTAAGCTGATGTATATTTGTTGGGGGTGTTTCACCTATTAATATGGTGGCTATCTAGCAGAATTAGTTGCAAGATATTTGTTATCTGCGAAGAAGATAATACGTTTAAAGTGGATCATGCAAGAATATTGCATCTATTTAAATTTCCAATGAACAGTGTGTGTACAGCCCTTACCATGATTCTGTATGACTGTATCAATGAATTAAGTTGATAGATCAGGTCCTAATTAAGTTTTCGATTTAATTGAACTTCAGAGTTGATAAGAAAATGAAAATTGAAATAGTCTTTATGAAAGCTTGACCAACATATAAGGCCATCTTGATTGACACTAAAGGGCTGTTTGTTTACCTTTTAATAGTTCCGTTAAGAGGCAACCTCTGCATCGGTAAGAGGTGAATCCTGTTTGCCAAAAAAAAGTCTGCCTCTTAATGGTTCTAAAACCCTCTGGAGGATTTTGTATCCTGGGCCTTACTCAACCATTCAGCGCTCTAATTTCATTCTGAACAATAACCAAACAATTATATATCATTTTGCACCATATCTAAAAGCCTCTTGATCATTCTGACCGCTTAATCATTCTGCATCGATCAATTCAGCAACGGCCAAACAGCCTCTAAGTCAATTTAAATGTGCATAGTTTCGGAGCTTCATGCATCTTCATAGCTTCCTAGTTCCTACTTATTTGACTGGGATAATTCCACTGTATATATCCTGATAATATATTTTAAGTCCCTAGAGAGTAGAGACATCTGTTAATATATACACGTTAATGCTTAATTACATATTAATATAGTTGCTTCTTTTATCGCAAAGCTACTAGTCAAGATAATGGTAAATCTTTATGAGATGTTGCATGTTTCTCAAAGTTAATGTGCATGGTCGTAATGTATTAAATCTTTTAATGGGAGGAAAAAGTTTCGACATGATCTTTTCTGTCCTTCCAGTGGCTAAAAGAAGATCCGTTTTTGATGATCCAATGGTGGAGATTCAAGAATTGACTACTGTCATCAAGCAGGACATTACTGCACTTAATGCAGCTGTGGTGGATTTGCAGCTTGTTTGCAATTCACAAAAGGAAAGTGAAAGCATTTCAAGTGACACAACTACCCATTCAACAACAGTTGTTGATAATCTTAAGAATCGTCTGATGGGGGCCACAAAGGAGTTCAAGGAAGTCCTTACTATGCGGACAGAGGTGTAAATTTGTTGCATGTTAAATCTAACAACCCATGCTTTTATTTTATTTTATTTGAAGCATCTTTCTTCACATCGACTCATATTTGTTAAACTTGTTATCTTTTGACTGCAGAACTTAAAAGTTGATGATAATAGAAGGCAATTATTTTCTAAAAGTGCTTCAAAGGAGCCTGCTAACCCATTTACCCGTCAACATCCCTTAGCTAACAGATCAACAGAAAATGCATCAAATTCTCCTCCTCCTTGGGTTAAGAACTCTTCAAGTTCATCTCCACTGTTCCCAAGGTAAAGTCGAGATCACTTTGTGCCCATTTTGTTGAATTTATCAAGTCTTAAAGTATCACATCTGTTTGGCAGTTGCTGAATGGTTTGGTGCAGAATGATTAAGAGATTCTTATGACATAGTGCAAAATGAAATATAATTGTTTGGCAGTTGCTGAATGGTTTGGTGCAGAATGATTAAGAGGTTCTTATGACATAGTGCAAAATGAAATATAATTGTTTGGTGGTTGCTGAATTGTTTGGTGCAGAATGATTAAGAGGTTCTTATGACACAATGCAAAATGAAATATAATTTGTTTGGTAATTGTTCAAACTGAAATTAGGGCTCTGAATGGCTAGGGAGATCCATGATACAAAATGATTTAGAGGGTTTTGGAACCATTAAGAGGCAGCCTTATTTTTTTTGCCAAACAGGGTTCACCTCTTAGCGATTCAAAGGTTGCCTCTTAATGGAACCGTTAAGAGATAAAAACATCCCCTTAGAAATCAATATTTTTTTGGTTGCAGACTCCTTGGAAGGCTTGAAATGACTTCTTAGCCAATCTGGTCATCAAAATTTTAACTACTTAGTGAAGGCCTATATAATTACTTGATTTACTTCCATGTAAAAATAAATAAATGAATGGTTTTACTTTTTACCAAGAACCTTAGATTTATCCGATCGTTTTATAATTCTGTTGTTTATTGTTACTTTTCAGGAAACAGGCAGATGGAGAATCTCAGCCGTTGATACAGCAGCAACAACAACAGATGGTTCCGTTACAAGATAGTTACATGCAGAGCAGAGCGGAGGCTCTTCACAATGTTGAATCAACCATTCATGAGTTGGGGAACATTTTCACGCAATTGGCAACAATGGTTTCGCAGCAAGGGGAGCTTGCAATTAGGTTAGTCTCATACCGAGCTTTTCAAATTCCGCTACCATTAGATAAAAGCTTGTTTACTTGGTTAATGTAATCAGTGATTATATTATTGCTCAACTTGTATTTTACAATGAAATGATACAAGGATATATATATATATATATAGGGGCGGGTTCAAATGAGAACTCAAATTTGGTTGTGAACGTGAGGACAAATGAGAGGGCGACACGTGTCATATTCGGACTAAATAATGAAGGAAATATTCAGTCTGAATAATAGTATTATTCGGTCTGAATATTTCCTTTATTATTTAGTCCGAATATGACACGTATCGCACTCTCATTTGTCCTCACGTTCACAACCAAATTTGAGTTCTCATTTGAATTTTCATCTCTCTCTCTCTCTCTCCATATATATATATATATATAGACAGAAAAACTAGACAAAGAGAAACACTAGAGCCCATGGGCTAACGGGGCTAAGTAAAAAAAATAAAGTATTTACATTCTAACAGTTAAATACATGACACACTCATTGGGGGGTATGTAGGAAAGACCTTACTTGAAATAATACTGACTTCTAATGTAATAATATTGTGTTCTATACATAACTAGAATTCTTACATCTTCACTTTTAAATATATACATATCATATAAAAAATGTGTCCCATGTTGGCTAGACTTGGCCCATTTTTCCTATATATATATATGCTGGAACCTTCCCTTTCTCCTCAAGGGTTCTTTTGGAGATTAATTTGGGGGTTCTGCATATTCTCACAAAAAAACATCCTAGGATGAACTGAATCTACTTGTATGAAATTAGCATAACAATTCTCAATTAGATTGACGGATCAACAACTATCGGTACACAAATTATACTCCCTTTATCCTAAAATAAATGCACACGGTTTTAGAAATGTGTAGTCATTATATTTTTTTAATAAACTAAATGACATTTTTACCTTTAATAACAGAGGGAGTAATGAAGTTCTCCCATCTCATATTTAAGGGTAGAATCGTAAAGTAGTCACCTACTTTTATAAATAGACACTTATTTTGGGACAGAGAGAATATCATGTATCTTCGTTAACAGAAAACCCATTAGCAGATTCTGTTATTGGAAGTGTTGCAACTTTTTTCTTACATCCATCCTTTTTATGCTCTTATTAATGTTCTCTTATGAGTAAAATAGAGTAAAAATTCAATGAACAATGTCGTAAATTGGGTGACAGGATTGACGAAAACATGGAAGATACGCTAGCAAATGTAGATGGGGCACAAGGACAACTAATGAAGTACCTCAATGGCATATCATCAAACAGGTGGCTCATGATCAAGATATTCTTTGTATTGATAGCATTCCTTATGATTTTCCTATTCTTCGTTGCATAAACAATATTTCGTGCGAATTTTGATCAAAAGAAAGAATGAGTCTTTTCCCATATCCTTTTCTTGTTTGGAGTACATAGTTAAACTCATTTCAAGAAATTTTAATTGTGTTCAGTCGTCGAAGCTGAGGTGAGGTCTGCATACAATCTTACCTTCTCCAGGGCCAGATCCCACCTCCAGGTGGGATATACTAGCCCGTTTGGTTTATACTGTTGTCAAAGTTGAGGTATGGTCTGTCTACATCTTACCTTTCTCAAGTCCCACTTCTGAATGAGATATATTGGGTTTGTTTGGTTTAGTTTATACTTTATACTGTGGTCAAAGATGAGTTTATTTAAGTGTACAACTTACCCTTCCAAAACCACACCGTCGGTATGTTAAAAGTATTTTAATATATCTAACTATGTTATGGAAGAAAACAATACTTTTAGTATGTGTGGAAAATTTTGCTGTGAAATTTCAAGTGTAAAAAAGTGGTCTTACGAGTATCTCAAAAACAATTTGATCTTACATGATCCAGGTCAGGTAAGATATATGTGGATGTTATATATATATATCTCAAGATATATAATTGTGTTTTTGAAATACCCTAATTTAAAAAAATTGTACGTAAAACAAATAAAATTCACAACTACATATCATGAATTTGGAAAGAATGGTTTTTAAGACATTGATATAAAAGGATGTGAAGATCTTACTTAACAAACAAAACACACACACAAAAAACATGAATCCTTTATTAAATAATGCAACTAAATCATATTATTTTAGAGTGAATTACATTTTTCGTCCCCAACGTTTGTTGATTCCGACGAGATTGGTTTTTACAATTTTTATGTTACATATTTGTCTCTCATGTTTGCAAAAAGAGAGGGATTTTGTCCTTCTCATTAACGATCGTTAGTATTTTTTAGTAAACTCAGTTCAATAAAGGATATTTTAGTCAATTTATCATCTTCTCTCGGTCTCTTTTTGCAAAAATAAAATATAACATGAATCTTTGCTCTTCTCCTTCTTGACCCATTACCCCTTCCCCAAACCTGCAACTTAACCACCAATAACTTCTGCCAACATAGCTAGAGAAATAAGCAAAACTATCTTTGTGCCTTACCAAACCGTGACCTGAAACCCATTAGCGTCCATCTTTGATGATCTCATGTATATCCTAATTTTCATTCTCCCCATTCTTCTTCTCTTCTCCTCAACCTTTGGTTTGCCATTTCCTTAAACTTTGTCTAATCAATAAAACGAAACAAAGAGAACCCATATACCATGTTCATCCAATCAAGAAAACAACTCAACCGAACATACCACGTCTATCAAAACATACAGAGGAACAAGCAGACCAGTCTTGAAAGTCATGGTTCTGTCACGAAGGGCAGTAGAGGAAAAGGAGGAGGTAAGGCGACACTGTGTACAAACGCTGTAACAGATATACAATACAAGGAGATAAGAGGAACACAGGTGACTCCAGTATGTTGAGAGGGACGAAATCCAAGATATTTCGCAAACGTATAGAACAAATTTGTAGTAAAGAGAACTTGTAAGGACCAATTTCGTTGTAACTGACAAACATAAAGGACAAAAAAATGATATTTTCTATTTTGGTGCAAGAGATGATGATAGGATGTAATCCTGATCGTTGATTAAAATGGACGGCCAAGATTAGCCGGAAGATCTTGAAACCAAAAAATAAAAAATCACAGACCAAAAACGCCCTCTCTCTCTCTCTCTCTCTCTCTCTCTCTAACCTAAAAACTCACAAACACAAAAATCTTCAATTTTTTTCATAGATGCAACTGATCGTCTTCCGAACCCTAATTCAAGAAACAGACGATACCACTTCTCTTATCTCAATTTTGTTCTACCTCTAGATCCGTTGCCATTATCAAATTCTTGAAAACCCTAATAATTTTTCGTTTATCTTTTGCTAAACAAACTCAATCCTCATCGATTGGGGAAAGGAGGAGGAGGAGGAGAAGAGATTATCAATCTTCATTGATTCCAGATTATCCTTTAGTTTTAATCAATTTCTAATTCTGGATTTCCGGTCCCAAATTTTGTCGTGAGATCGGAGTTTTGTTCTTCGTGTCGTCGGTGAAAATCTCGTTTTTTCCTCATTTCCCCAAACGAAAAACTTAATCGTTCCGTCCAGACTTTACTTTAACGATTTTAGTTTGATCAAATTGGTACCAGAAAATTTGTTGGCGTGTTACGTTTCGATATTAGCGATCTCCATTTCAAATCAATTTTACATAAAATCAAAATAATCATCGGGAATTTTTAGTTGTGTGCATAGGTGTATATTGCATATTTGCATATATAAGTTCGTTTCCGAAAGAAGAAGAAAAAAAAAGAACAAAACCCTGAGTTTTTTTTTTTTTTTTGAAAAATTCGAATTTCGATCTGGTTCAAGTTTGTAAGTGCATTTGATACTGAGAAAAAAAAATGGTTGGTGGTGGAAATAGAAAGGATGATCCAATTGCAATTAACAGCACCAACGTTTTTGCTGCTCTTGGAAGCTTAAAGAAGAAGAAAAAGTCTGATAATTCTTCGAAAAAGGGTGGTAGTAGTTCGAAGAAGAAGCAGGATAAGGAGAGTAAGGCGGAGAAGGAGCAGGTTTTCTGGGCTCCGGCACCGTTGACGGTGAAATCATGGGCGGATGTTGATGATGAAGATGATGATGATTATTATGCAACAACCGCTCCACCTCCTGTTTGGGCTGGTTCTGGTGGAATGCAGCAAGATAAGGTCAAAGGGGGAAATGAGACTCCAGTTGAGGTGAAAGATTATGGAACTAATAAGTGTTTTTGTTAGTTTTGCTATAATGCATTTGTGTCTAATTGTTGTTTATATAAGGTGGTTTAAATTGGTGTCATAATGTTATACTACTTGTGTGCTATTTGCTTTGATTATTCTTAGAGAAATGTGGGATGGTTTTAGATGATAATGTGGATTCTTTATTGATTGATTGGTGTATTTGAAAAATCTTGATTTACTTCATGATAGAGAGGTTGAATATAATCGGGCTGACTGTCAAAGTGGTTGATAAACATAAACTAGTGATGGTTTGGGGGAAATTAATTGGAAAAATACAAGGGGTATAATTGGAAAAAAGAGCTCCCCCGAGGTTGGTAGTGTTTGTTAGCAGCTTAATGAGCTCAATGAGATTCCCGGCTTATTCGGTCAGCTATACATGACTGTTTGGTAGCAGCTTAATGATATAGAAAGTGGCTTATTCAGTAAGCTTCTAGAGGGGAGCTTTATGCAGACAGCCAAGTTTTTTCCAAACCTGCCTCTTATGATTAATTTTTTTTCCTAATCTATACAGACAGTGTAATCCCCAATGACAGCTTTATCCATACATGACTTAATGGAAAACCAACCAAACTGCCCTTTAGTAGTGTTTGAAAAAGTTAGCTTATGACCAACCCATCGGGACTTCTTTAATAGGCTTCAAAAATAAGCTAGCTTATGGTTGCCAAACATGGCCAAAAAGAGTAGTTCAATTGACTCACGTGTTACAATCAAATGTGAAAATCTTATGTGCGTATTATTTTGTATCTATATAAGATAATACTTACGTTTATGCAAGACTTAGTAAAATGCATAATTATGGGTTTTGTTAATTGCATTTGCAGGGCAGGGTAACTGAGTTTGTTTCTAAGTTAACATTATCTTTTTCTAGTATGAGCGGATATTTGCAGGGGTTTGTAGTTTAATTATTTCCAAGTTAAGCGGTTTTGAATGGTGTTGGTTTTCATCTTCTGGCTTTTGTAAGTTACATGAACAATCTCCAGTTGTTTGTGTTATTACGGTATCATCATTGATTTTATGGTTCTGTCTTTCAGTTTGAACTTAATTTTTTGTTCGTTTGGAGGTTTGTGCCAAAAAAACATGTATCTTATTATGACCTTTCGCTCGTCTTAAGAGAAATTTATTGTACCAGATGTGGGTCTCATTTTTTGTAAAACTTTTTCTTTTATCTCTACTGCATCCATGATCCATGCATATGCAATAATGTATCTTTGTTAATGCATCTATCTTGTTATTCAATCAATGTATATAATATGAATTTTAACATATAATCGTTGCTGTTTTATGGGCCCTGTGTTATTCAAATCAAGTTAACTGGATGGATAGAGAGCTATTTAGTATGTACGTCTATACTCGTTATAATTTAAATCTTGTAGGCTGATTAAGTACATTTGACTGTTGTTCTATTGTGGTCTTGTGATTAAAACAAATATTTATTTGAAGTACCTTTTGGACATTATATTTAGCTTTTGAAAATGCACATAGATGGAGAGAAATCATAAGATTGAAAAAGAAATGGACTTAAGCTTTTGACACTGATATATTTGTGCTCAAATATTTAAAGTTCCACGTACCCTGGGTTGCATAAATGTTATTCTAACGTGAATTTTCTTTAATTATGAATTATGATCGTTTCCTTTGTACTTTGTGATCCTGATTAGTTTGTATGTGTGGCTTTACCATATTCTTTAGTAGTTTCTTTCAGTTTGGTGGCATCTTATATCTTCCGATTCATGATTTTTTACTTGTTTTTAAAAACATTATCTTTTAAATTTTTATATTCAAAGTGGGTAATTTCTGGTTTACTGCGATATACAATATCCTATATCACCGCAATTATGGTTCAAAGAAATTATTGATAATTTCTGTTAATTCTTTTATGCAGGAAAGTGAAAGCGAAGATGAAGGTCTTGATGAAATTGATGATGAGAATGATGAAGAAAATGATCATGAACCAGAAATGGCAGCAGAAAAAGAGCCGGTTGTTCAGAAGCCTGCTGAAAAAGAACCGGTTGTTCCAAAAGATGACAGACAGCTCTCGAAGAAGGAAATAAAGAAGAAAGAACTTGCAGAACTTGAAGCAGTGCTTGCTGAGTTCGGATTGGCTGAAAGCAGCGGCCAAGAAGATTCCCGTGGTAATAACTTATATATTCTTTTATGTCTACATAACACCATTCGATCAAAAATCATATATTTACATCTTTATAACCTCGAGTTGTTGGTATATCTCACTTTACCTATTAAAAGGGCAAAATGCATCCAAATGCAACGAAGTTTGTCTCGGTTCTTACTTAGTGTAATAAAGATTTTTTTACTTTCCCATTTAATGTAATAAAGTTTCAACCTTTAGTGTAACCTTTTTGTAAATATTACTGTACATGATCAGCAGGTTACCGGTCAAAATAAGTAGAAATAAGGAACTAAATTGAAGTTTGTTGTATTTTTGATGCATGTTATTGTTAAATTAATACTCCAACTTTCAGTTTATATATAAGATTTTGTGTTGATGATCAAGAACTTTGTTGATGGGCTTCTTTATGTTTCTTTAGCTATTACCATCATCATCATCATCATCATCTCTATTGGTGACTTGGGGTGTTCGTTTATGAGTTGGGCCGGAAAGTTGGCCTAGCTTTTCAAGTTTCAATCTTTTCGTTTTACTGTGGTAGTTTCTTGACTTGCCCATCTTTTACTTTTTACAGTAGACAATCGATTATTTTACTTTCTATGCATCCATTTTCCAGGTGGCACCCGAGAGAAGGTGGAGAATCGAAACGGAGAGCCAGAGAAGAAAGACAAAAACGCCCCTCCTGTTGGCGAGAGCAAAAACGCTAAAAAGAAGAAGAAGAAAGAAAAGTCTAATAAGGATGCTGCTGCTGCTAAAGAACAACAACAGGTGGTCTCTAATGGGCCCGATACTGAAAATTCGACTGGATCAGAAAAGGTTGAAGGTTTATCTGGGATGGATGTGAAAGAGAAGATAAAGAAGGTGGTGGCTGCAAAAAAGAAGAAATGTAACAAGGAGATGGATACTGCCGCCAGAGCTGCCGCTAGTGAGGCGGCGGCAAGGAGTGCAAGGCTTGCGGCCGCTAAGAAGAAGGAGAAGAACCACTACAATCAGCAGCCTGTGCGGTAAATTTAGCTGCCTTTTGTTCTTGCTGATATGATATGATGTGATAATGATATGATATGCTGCTGGTGATGGTGCAAGTGAGCATGGATCGAATAATCTTGGTTTCAATTTGAGATGATTCCTTTTAATTTTTTTTTAATTTTTGAATAGCGCGATATTTTGAGTTTTTTACTTGAAAGATTTAGTAGAAATCTAGGATTTTTACGGTACTTTTATTGGTAGTAGTTTTAAGGTTCCTCTTGTGTAGAGAGTAGAAAAACATCTTTGAATGTGTTACTAAATCATGAATTTTGGTTTTGATGGATTGGATGGTTCTTTTGGTGTTTGTTTTATGATTCATTATGTTTTTTTTTTGTATTTGAGAATGTTTGGAGGAAGTTAAACAGGTTGTGGTGGTTTGATGGTGGTGGGAGAAATGCCTGATGGTGAATTGTGGTTGTTAATGATGGTTGTTGGTGGCTGTCAATTGTTGATGCTGGTGTCTTGTGGTGGTTTAATGGTGGTGGGATTGTTAATAGTGGCTGATGGTGGTGGCTTGTGGTGGTTTAATGGTGGTGGGATTGTTAATAGTGGCTGATGGTGGTGGCTTGTGGTGGAGGAGAGTTTGATCTGCTTCCTTGATCTACAGGGTGAAATGGGATCAAGAGTTTTGGTTTGTTAAGGTTAAAGGGAAGGTTTTAGTACTCGAATTATTGAAAAAGTTCATTTGAATATATATATATATATATATATACTACTTTATAAACAAAATTTTACTAAAGTCTTAAAGTCTTAATTACAACTTTAAGAGCTTAAGGTACAACCACATTATGCTTAAAGTCTTAATTACAATTTTGAGAGCTTAACGTACAACCACATTATGCATAAAGCCTTCTACAACCCTGTAAGGGCTCCTCATATTCAGACGTCAGTTTTTTTGCCAACCCCAAAGACATTCACACAATCGATGCAGGGTTTTCCAAGAAGTCGATTGATCTTTTTAGTTGCCCTCTGTTGTTCTGTTTGATGGATTTCTTTCTGCCTCATATTTTATTTTTCTCTTTGTGTACATGTTTGCTCGATTTCTCTATCACTACGAGTAATTCTAATTTTAGGTTTTATCTCAATCTCTCACTCCACGTTTGCTTGGTTTTTTGAATCTGCCAAATGTGTTATATTTCTTGATTTTTTTTTGTTTGATTATTATCTTGTGTTATATTTCTTGATTTTTTTTTTGTTTGATTATTATCTTGTGTTAATTTTTTTTTTTTTCTGATGAACATCGAGTGTTTGATCATAGCTTCCGGTAAAAAAATTTAGTTAAAATGGGTATTGAAAATACATATAGAATGATCATCTCTTCTGCTATATACTTAAAAAAAATTATATTTTGGTGGTATTTGTAGTCTGGATCGGACATTAATGGATGGTGAATCAGTGATGAAACAGATCACTTAAGGTTTTATCTTTGTTTAGATTGATTACAGTTTTGATATTATTAGTTTTTATCCCCCTTAAATTTGGGTTCTAGAGGATCGAGGAAGATGGATCAAAGGGATGTAAATAGTTAAATATCAATACCACATTCAAAAGAAAACAATAATTTCAAAACCACTTGAAACAATACAAAAAATTTCAACGAAAAAACGTAGTTTGAATTTAGGGGAAACCAAACAAACATCATATCTTCAACAATTTAAAAGCCGCCATGGTCTCAGTCTCCATAGTTGCAATGGCAAAGCACAGCTGCTATTCTTTACGGAACGACCACACCTGCAGTGTTTGCCTTCATCAACCAGACCAGGTTTCTCAAAAACCTGGTTAAACCGCTGGTAAACCTGGTTAATCCATTTTTATATTAAAATTCAAACAAATTTAAAATGTGTGTTTTTTAATGTATTTGGATTTACGTAAAACTTGTTGTTTTTGTATTTTTAATGTTGGAACTTGTAGACATCAAATTATTACTTTATATATATATATATATATATGTATGTACGTAGGAAAATGAAAAAAATATAAGGTATTAAGGGAATTATTGAAACCGGTTCAACCACCGAGTTAACTAAGAACCCGGGTTTTAAAACATTGTTTTTTTTCTTGTCTTCAGTGAGATTGAACGAATTGCTCTACGTTGTCAAGAGTTTCGAAGAAACCCATATGGCGAACAACGATCTAAACCGGATCAGCTTTGGGAATTGTTGTCGTCCCGTTGCTATGCCAAACAATCTAACTTCATCCAACGATCAAGATTACATTCATCTGAAGACGAAAAAATAAGTAGTTTTAGTTTTTCGGGTCAAACTGTTTACAACGATTCAGATGTTTCTGCTGAGCGTGGACCAGGGTATCATTCAGCTCGTGCATGTTTTAGAGCTTTTATGTTTTGTTCTTTTTGTTAGGTTGTCGAGGCTGTTCACGAACAAGGTGCTTTTACTAACAAACACGGTGGTCGGTTGGTCACGATGCTTCAATAATCACAAAGAAATCATCAGATAATTGAATGGGTTTTGTAAATTGTTTCTTCAATTTCAATTACTTTTAAAAAGAGTTTCATGCATTTTCTTCATCAAATTTGGTTTTGTTTAGATAATTTTCAAGTGATTGTTTTCAAGTTTACTGTGTATAAAAGTGTGAATAGTTGTTTGATAACCTTTATTGTAAGAAGAAAACATGATCATATCATGTTTTTTGTATTTTTGTATTAGTTGGATCATGGATGTCATTTTTTTAAGGTGCTTTATACGAATTGGTTACTCGGGTAAGTCATATTATCTTAGTGGATGAATATTACAAGTACCAAGAATCTCATCCGGTAAAAACAAAAAAAGGTTGTAGAGCTTTACCCATTAAGTGATGACGACATGGTTAGTGTTTACCTGGTAAATTGTTACATACGATGTTGTTTTCGTGGACTAAAATCTTACCCAATAAGTAACAGTGTTATTTTTTACCGGTAAACGCGTACCGGACAAGTGTATAAGTAAACTATCCCTTAAACATATATAACCGAGTTCCAAAAAAAATTGTAATAAAAATATTTAGTCATAGGTTGCAGATCCAATTTTGATTCTAGGGTTATTGGTCCATAACCCTCCTTTATAAGTGCAAGTAACTTTATTTGTACGTTACTTTTTAAATATTGTTCCAATTAGTTACTAACAACAATATTTTATTGATGCTTATTTGAATCTAACCAAGGTACAAATGTAGTTGACTTTATGACATCTAGAAAGAATTTGATACTTAGAAGTTGAATAAAATTTAATGAAACTCAAACATCCCGCTGTATTGCGCGGGTATCCAACTAGTATATATATATATATATAGCGGTGGGTTCAAATGAGAACTCAAATTTGGTTGTGAACGTGAGGACAAATGAGAGCGCGACATGTGTCATATTCAAACCGAATAATCAAAGAAATATTTAAATTGAATATAGTATTTATTCGGTCTGAATTCACAACCAAAAATTGTAGTTCAAATTTGAACTTTTCTCTCTCTCTCTCTCTCTCTCTATATATATATATATATATAAAGAGAGAGAGAGAGGACTGATCTAATACAAACCCTTACTAATCTTGCAACCCACATCTTAACTGTCCATTTTCTTTTTTATTTTCTTTTTTTGATTTTTTTTAATTAAGGGTGGTTAGAGATGATTAAATCTTCACCGTTGATGATCAAATGGACGGCTAAGATGTGGGTTGCAAAGATTGCAACCTTTCTATGGGTTGCAAAATAACACTCCATATATATATATATATATATGAGCACATGAAAAACGTTGATTTATATATGTATATTCAAATAGATTTTTTATAGATTTTTTCATTGATTCACGTATGAACATTTTATTAACTTTTACTTATTTTCTTCTCATGATATAGAGAATTTTTATTTTAGTCGACCCTTATGTATAAAGATTTACAGATAGCTGTAATTTTGTTTGAAGATAAATTTTTGGATTTTTTTTCCCGTTTTCAACGAGGAGTTGCATTAATTTTCTATCGTTGATTTATATAGAGCGAAAATTTTACATGCCCCTTCATCATCAAATGCACAGAAAGTACATAGAAACCTGTTATTTTGGGTTATATTTTACACATAATTGTCAATGAACCTAGTATCATTTATATTCATTTTGTTCATTTGCCAACTTTGCTAACCCTTTTTTTATAGTTTTGTAATTATTGCATCTTATTTTTTGTTGCAAAAGTTAAAAAACTCATCTTTTGTCCATAAGTGGGGTCATTCTTTGGCCCTTCTTGATGGTCTCAATGTTGGGTATTTTGGTTTAAATACATTTTCCCATCAAAATGTTAACACAATGGTTACCAGAGATGGCCAAAAACCGGACTCGGGTTCGGGCCGGGCCGGGCCTCAACAGAATTGCGGAGGCTTTTGGGACGGCCCGTCCTAACAATTCAGCCGGCCCGTTTAGTATGTTTTTGAATCCTGGCCCCGAAAATCGTCCGTCCCGGTCCCAAACCGGGCCTTCAATAAAAAATTATTTTTTATAAAAACATTAATTCTATTTATTAATGTAATATATTATATATGTAATCGTTATATATATATATGTAATTTGGTCACTCAAATACACCTCAAAACATGTTTTATTGTAGTTTTATAATTGGTTTTCAAACAAATACACTTAAAAAAATACGTTTATTATAGTTTTATAATTGATTTTTAGTCAAATACATTTAAAAATACGTTTTATTAATAAATTATAATTAGTTTTCAATCAAATACACTTAGAAAGTTAGAAATACATATAAAAAATATATATATAAATTCAATTTTTTTGTAAAAATCGGGCCGGTCCCATGACCGGTCCCGGACCGGTCCTACAAATCGCTCCAAAAGTGTAACCGGTCCCGGGCCGGGCCAGACTTTTATCGGTCCTGGGCTGGGCCGGGCCCATTTGGCCATCTCTAATGGTTACCATGCCTTTGCTAATGACTTATAAATCACTAGGTTTAGTTGTGGTGAATTCAACCTTAGATTAAGGATTTGTTAGAGCATCTCTAACAGCTTCTCTATAATTTCTCTATAATAAATAACTAAAAGTAAAAATCTCTAAAATGAATTGCAATCAACTCCAACAGATTCTCTATTTTAGAGATTTTATCATTGATTATATTATTTAAATATTCTATAATTTTAGGATCCCAATACACTTTAGATAAAAATATAAATAAAATGATATTTATTTAATTCTAATTGATGGAATAAATAAAAAACTCATTTCTCTCTCCTCTATTTGAAGATCTAGAGAAATCTCTATATTTAGAGATTTTCCCATGAATCTCTATTTTAGAGAATGGGATATAGAAGCTGTTGGAGAGGTTTAGTAAACAAAAATATGATTTTCTCTATTTTAGAGATGCTGTTGGAGATGCTCTTATTGGTTTTGTTGATTGATTCTTTTTTGAAAAAATGGATTGAGTTAAGGCTATGCCATTTCTTGGATCTTTGGCCTCCTTAATAGAACTAGTTTACTGACTTAAAGTTGTGTCAGCATGTATTTAGACCTCATGATTGTTCGATTATTAAGTACTTATATGTTGAGTTTGTGAAGTTCGACGAGAGTTCTAGTTTTGAATTTTGATGATCACACATTGGTAGGTTAATTTGCTTCAGCTATGAGTTTTATACTCGTCTAAAAAGTCTAGATGAAGCCATTGACTGTCTTTGTGCACCGTTTAAGTCATACTGAACTATAAAAAACATAACATTGAAAAACATTTTTTTTGGCCAATGTTTGATCAGATCTTGATGAATAAAAAACATTGAAACGTATATTATATGAAAACATAACATTCATGTTTTTTTTTGCTACGACCAAGGGTATTTATTTATGCAAAACTTACACACACTCCTCACATTTGGTAAAGTTTAAACGTTCGAGTTTTGACCTTCAAAAAACTTTGGATCTGCTGGTGACCCTTTTGGTTCGGAGCGTTTTGAAAGCGATTGTATGATTATCAAGATCAGATTTTAGTATTAAGTGATTCGTTTATGTTTTTGATCATTTAAGGATCAAATACATTTTTGAATAACTTGTATCATATTAACAACGACAAATAATGGGATAAAACTACAAATATATAACCTTATGTAAAATTTTAATTTATTAAGTAATTAGAATTTGCTAAACATTCACCAAGTGATTATTTGATTATTTCAACTTCAAACAAGAAAATCACATATAAACAATATACCCTCCACCATGTGTACTTAAATCGATTATTTGATTTTCACTATTGGATATCACATAATTGCTTTTAAAACACACATTCGAATGCCCTAAAACTAATTATAAATCAACATGCTTTACGTTATTAGGTCAATTATAGGGCATGGACTGAATCAACTACAAAAAAGAATGGTCCTAATAGCTTAAAAGTATAGGACCCATACGGAATGATCAACAAAAAGAAAAGACGATGATGCTATTAAGATTTTTATATATTTTTTATTTTAATAACAAAGAAACTTAGATAAACATCATTTCAAATATTTTTAGCTGTCTAAAACGACTTATGTTAAATAAAATCAATATTACCATCATCTTTTAAATGATAACTGGTCTTTTGAAAAAATAAATTTGTATAGAAGATCTAAAAAAACCTATCTGTGTAAAATGCAAAATCATATTTTAAAAGTATTTCAAACAAAATTACATTTTTTCAATTAATAATCATTATTTTAATTTAATATTTAAAGGCTATTCATAATTATTTGTGTAGGTAATAAACATCCCTAATAAGTATGTAATTTTAAATTTTTTAAAAGTTAGAGAAAAGTTTGCTCTAACAACTATGTTAAATTCTTATTTAAATTAGAGAGAAAAAAGTAAGATAATAGAAAAATCTCTAAATTTACAAAAAAGGAGCGATAACATATAGTATACTTGTTGGAGAATATCTGAAATTGCTGGTTCATACAAGTTGAGTAACAGTTGGATTAGTTAATCTTGTCTAGTTTTTTTTATTAAATTATATGTGTTACAAACTCGTTTATCATATAACAATATAAAGTTGTACTAGAGTCGACAGTACTGATGTCAATGGCTGGTGTGACTAGTGAGGGGTAGGGGTGGTGAATTGGTGGTCGTGTTGGTTAAATTAAAATACATTCCTACCCATTTAAAAAAAGACAGACTACAAAAAAACCTAACCTACTAAATAAGATATTTTTAGTTCATCATTTATCACTTGGGGTAAGAACGATAGTATTTTATTGCTATAAGTATGGATTATTGAAAATAATAAGACATGTAAACTTGTTACCTTTTGGGCTCTCGCTCCGCATTTGTTTTGAGAATGATATTTCAATTCCAGTTAACCAAATGTCTAGTCAAAATCCATTGAATTCTATTCGGTTTATTAACATCCCAATTCATTTGATGGGTTCTAATTCCATTTTGCTAACCAAATATCCTAGGCAGAAACTAAGGCCTTGTTTGTTTTTTCATTTTAAGCTCTTAATCACCACTTATGTCTGATTCGTTTAGACGTTGCATAACCATTTTAGAACTGAAATCAGACTTCACACTTCAGCACCTCTTAAAAAACAAACGTCACCTAAGTGTGTTTGACACTTAGACATGATAAAACAAAACATTACAAAACTAACAACTGTTCAATGTTTGGCAGACGGGTTTGGACATGACATGATTGATAAAATGACCAATTTATCTATAATGAGTTGTTTATATATTTTGCTTAATTTATATAATTCATTAAACTATCATAAAATAAATATGTTTTGTATTAAGTTTATTAATTTTAAAATTTTATTTTATATTTTTTCTACATCTTATTATCATTAATATTTAATAAATTACATAAAACATGTAAAAATAATATTTAGTAGGAGCATCTCCAACAACTATTGTAAAATAGAAAAATGGAGAATTTTAGCAATTTAAGTGCACCAACAACTATGGTATATCAATTGCTAAAATAGAAAAATGGAAAAAAAGAGAAGAAAAATCTCTAAATTTAGAATTTTTTTAAAAATATATAGAAGAGAGGAAAACAATATTTTAATTATATTCAACCAATCAAAATAATTGAAGTTAAATGTGTAGGAGAGAGAAATAATATTTTATTAAATAATGAGATATTTTATTAATATTGTTAATGATAAAGCTGCTAAAATAGAGTAGCTGTTGAAGTTAGATTTAAATTATTATAGAGATTTTGACTTTTAATATACTATTTTAGAAAAAATTTACAATAGCTGTTGGAGATGCCGTAAACATTTAAAGAAATAAAACATTGAACCAAAAATGATTTAATTTTTTTTGATAATTTTTTATTCATTTTAAGGCTATGTTTGGCAAACTAGCTGATGAATAAATTATGTTTGAGAAAAACTAACTGATAACTATTTAAAACCGAGTGCTCTGAAAGTAGCTGTCACAGGCAAAAGGATACTGATAGCAGCAGGAAATCGTTGTTTGTTGTACCTCCATTTTTCTATCTTTCTCTCTCTTCTTCATCTTTTCGATCAATAAAAATTTACAGATTAAAATCCATACCCTAATCGTACTCTTCTATTCTTTCCACTACATCTTTCATCAATTCAATTTCCATTTCCATTTCCATTTCCAATCCTTCATAAATGTATCTTCATAATTTTCCATCTTCTGATCAATTGAGCCATTACTAGACTTTTTCATCTTTGTTTTCTTCATTTCTGCGTTAAAAAGAATCAAGTTTCTTTTTTCTTCTTGGAAAATCAGAGGGTTTTTGTTTTGATCGAGTTACTGTCAACTTCTTCAACAGGATTCTGATTGATCGGTTGAGAAATTTGGGGGGAGAAAGAGAAACATAGGGTTTTGATCTGTGTTATCGTAGAAATTTCTAGGGTTGAGGTTGTCGTCTCAAAAGTTGTTATAGCAGTTTTTATCATCAATTCACAATGGAGAATCTTGAAATTAATTTGTTTCAGAGTTTGAGGTTTTGATCCGAAAGGGGTTAAAGTTACTGTTTCCCTCCCATCCTTTTCTGGGGACCTTTCAGAAGAACTGGGTGCGAATCAGTCTCGCCAAAGACCGTCGGCCACGCCGGCTGCGGCCGGTACGGGACTATGGTCATTTCTTAGACCTAGCCCTCCTAAACCGTATTCTCTTCAATATCTCCCACAAATGGACTTCGTTTTTCGTCATACATCTGATCACGCCAACCATCCGCCACCAGCGGAAACATCAACAAGCTCATCATCGCCATCGTCCTCAGCCGCCCAACCTCCATCACATCCACCGTCTTCCCTAGAAGAGCCTGAGTATCTGGCACGGTATCTTGTGGTTAAACATTCATGGCGGGGTCGTTACAAGAGGATATTGTGTATATCAAGTCACAGTATAACAACTCTAGACCCTTCAACTTTATCGGTGACTAATTCTTATGATGTGAGCAATGATTATGAAGGTGCATCTCCGATCTTAGGGAAGGATGAGAATTTTCTGGAGTTTAATGTAAATGTAAGAACTGATGGGCGTGGGAAGTTTAAAGGAACAAAGTTTTCATCTAGGTACAGAGCGAGTATATTGACTGAGTTGCACAGAATAAGGTGGAGTAAAATTGGCACTGTTGGAGAGTATCCTGTACTTCATCTTCGAAGAAAGACTTCCGAGTGGGCACCATTCGTAAGTTCCACTCATATTTCTGAAATGTGCATTGGTTTCATTTGTTCAATCCATCAGCTAATTGAATCTTTGTATGTGTTATAAATTATCTATAAGGATGTAGTTGTATGATGAGGTTATAAGTTATAATTCCCATATTTGTTAAAACATAATCTTTCTTCTTAAAATAATTAATAGTTGAATCCATTTCCAGCCAGTTGTTGTGATCTTTTTTATGAGCTATTAGACATGGGATTACCGTTGCTGATTGATGTTCATTACCTTTTGCATCTTAGTGTATTCATTCCTGCATTAAAATATAATGGATGTTGGGGCTTATCCACTTATAGATAATTGTTTGTTACTTCAATCAACTGATTTTAAGGCTTAACTACTGGACAAAAAGTTAGACAACGTATATTATAATTCATACCCCCTTTACTTGTAACCTTTTCTTAGTGCTAGACAAACAATTTGGAATGATAAACCATTTGGCTGTAAAAAGCAATGATGCAACAATAGTTCTTGGTTTTATGATGCAAGACTATGTTAACTACATGTAAGATCTAGAACCCAGTAGTGTCATTGGGTCGTTCGATATGTAGCCGACCTTTGATGGTGGTACTTGATGATGTTTCGAAAAAAGGATACCTTCATCACAATTCACAAGCTATGTGATACAATTTTGCAATTAGTGCCAGGACTAATAGTCCATAGCATGTGCCCCTTCCATCCCAAAACAAGTGTCCACGATGAGAAAGACACACAGTTCTAGGAATGTGTAATTATTATACTTTTTAATTAACTAGTCATGTGGTTGCGAATTCTAATTATCCAGTGGCATCATGGGAGATGAGTTGTTTAAGCCCAAATTAGCCTCAAGATTGGTCTCACTGTTAGTCTGTTACTAGGAATAAGTTATTGTCCTTGGTGCAAGGCAAGTTGCAGATCACTTAAGATCTTGAGAAATTCAGGTGCATTTAGGAGAAATATGTATACAGCAGGCAGATTCTAATGATTTTAATGGCAAAATGCATCAACAATGCAACAAAGTTTGCTTTAGTTCCTATTTTCTTTTCCTCAATCGTTGTAACAAACTTTCTATTTTGTACCCATTTTATCTATTAAACCCGTTCTCAACTTATGTTAATGTAATAGTTGAAAATAAAAATCTTGACTAAAACTATAGTTTTGCAATCAGTTTCACAACATAATTGACAACTTGATATGCACGCAGCACGCCATCCAATGTTAGTAACCTTCTTGTCAAAATAGGAAACATTAAAGTGCATTACATAGATTGTGAAAAAATAGTTCGTTAGTGGTTAGACTCGATAGGAATTAAACCACACTTTGTTGCATTTTGCCCTAATTTTAACCACCAATCGTCTTGTTTGAAAGTTCAGTTAGGGTCTGTTTGTTAGCAGATTAATGAGCTTAATGGGACTCACAGCTTATTTGGTCAGCTATATGTGACTGTTTGGTAGTGTGCTTAATGATAGAGAAAGTGGTTTATTCAGTAAGCTTCTAGGGGTAGCTTTATGCAGAATGCCAAGTTTTTTTTAATGTAAACATGCCCCTCCCAATTAAAAACACGCATCTTCTGTCTATTAAAAAACTCTTCCAAACAAAAATTTTCCCAGTCTATACAGACAAATTAATCCACACAGACAGCTTTATCCATACAGAACTTAATGGAAAACCAACCAAAGATCCCCTTAGTATAATACAAAGCCGAAAGATGCCCAAGGATCATAGCCCACGTTAGTTTCACCATCCTCCAGCTAGTAATCCCTTCAATCTGTAGTGAATCACGAAAAAAGGATCAATATGCAGTCTAGTTTTTTGTATTACTCAACTTCTTATGAATCAAGATGTTAAGCGCTGGTCCTTATTAATACAACATGGCTGAAGATTTCACACACATGCTTCCCGGAGGAGACAATGCCAACAAGAATCACGAATACTTACTACATTTATGTTTAAGCGGTTAGCCTGAGTCCATCAAGGGTCGTATCATTGCGGAGTCCTTAAAAAGACAAACAAATTTGCAACATACCTGGCATTTCACTTGATCAAAATTACAATTAAGGTCACACCACCAGTCACCACTTCTGAACTCCAGTTGCTGTTAAAGACATTGTTATAAAATTAGTCGGGGTAGGTGTGTATGTGCTCTCAAGGCATGTCAACTAAGAAAGGTAAAAAGCTTTGTGCTTGTTGATATTTTTTTGTACAAAGCAAATGGATGGACTATCTGATGAATGTACATAATAGATGCTCTTGAGATCAGATGTTACTAAATTTAAATAGGTAATTGAACATTGCTTAAAATTTATTAAATCAATGACAAGATGATGGCTGGAACTTGGAAGTATCACTTGGAGCTTATAAAAAAATGCTCAAAATATTAAGGTTGATTGGTTGATGATTCAGCATTGTGTTCATATATTTAGGAGTGTGCCTGGTTATATTCATTTGCATGTGCTCTGAATGCGTTGTAATTTGGCGTTAGCTAATCGTTTTGGGATAAAATGCTTGTTTGCTTTGTTGTCTAATTAGTTCTGCATAATGACTGGTATTTTACATGCATCAACAGAAACTGAAAGTGACATATGTTGGAGTTGAACTTATCGATCCAAAATCTGGAGATTTACGATGGTGTCTGGATTTTAGAGACATGGATTCCCCTGCTATTATTCTTCTATCTGATGCATATGGGAGGAAAAATGCTGATCCTGGAGGTTTTGTTCTATGTCCTCTGTATGGAAGAAAATCTAAATCTTTTCAAGCTGCTTCAGGGACCTTGAATTCAGCCATCATAGCTAATTTGGTGAGTTCTTTTCTATATTTAGTCTATCTTCTATACACTATCTTTTGCTTTACACGGGTTCTAACTTCCTTTGCTCCCTTCCTACCTCCACAATATGCATGCCACTTAAATTGTATTACATCCATTTCCTCAATTATTTCTCTCGAGTGGTTAACGATTCGCATTTAATTGACCTTTTTTTTCTAATGTTCTGATTAGACAAAAACCGCAAAGTCAACAGTTGGAGTAACACTATCTATTGACAATTCTCAATCACTCACTGTTGGCGAGTATTTACAACGAAGGGGTAAGTCATGAACTTTAGTTGGTATATAGTTTTTGCGTGTATGTATATCTAATGTATGTATGTGTTAAATACGTATTGGAACCCTAAGAGTTGATGTAAAATGCAGCTAAAGATGGTGTAGGGGCAGAAGAAACTCCTTGTGGGGGTTGGTCTGTGATGAGATTGCGAACTGCGGCACACGGGACACTTGGCGCACCTGGATTGGGTTTGATAGTTGGACCAAAAGGGGGACTTGGGGAACAAGGTGATGCTGTACCTCGTCAACTTATCTTAACAAAGGTTTCACTTGTGGAGAGGCGCCCCGAGAACTATGAGGTAAGCTGCTATTAAAGTAGTTGATCACTTCTATTATTACTTGCAGTTTGTTATAAATATTATTACAATTGAGCGCAAAATGTTCTTTTATATAGACTCAATGCTTATGTGAATAATAGGAGGTACTTAATGCAAAGGTTTATTTGTGTGGGATTGCCTGGAATTTTTGCTATGAAGAATGTTGCATTTTAGCAAGTGATGGATCCTGTAATAGTCTTAAAAGAGATCTCATCAGATAAGCTCTGATCTTAAAAGGAAACTTATTTTAGTTGTAATCTAAATATAATAAGAGGTTTAGTTAATCTAAAATTATCAAGAAGATTCTAGAGTAAGGTTTTGGAACTGAAATACTAAGTCCAAATAAGTGAACTATAGTTAATTGGCTATTAATGTTGACTTTTCTTGATTATATATCTTCTAACCTGCTTCTAAGTGACATTTCATTGACATATGAATTGGGTCTAAAAAGGAAATCGGAGGTTAAAAGAACCATTTATACTCCTAATCCAAATGGAGAGAGATATCCATTGTAATACTAACGAGATTCTGATCAGTTGGCATAGTCATGGACTTCATACAATAAACAGACGACCTTACAATTTATATCACTATATTAGTCATTAAAGAACAAATATCCTAATTCAACTTAAGCAAGAAATTTAACAGGATACCTGAATCCCTGAATGTAAGAAAACATTTTAAAGCACTCAAGTACCTTAAGTCACCACTTATTGATAAAAAAGACTCTAATAAGCCATTACTGATATTCTTTACTCCTCTAAATTTGTTTTCAAATAATGAAGGAACGAAATTCTTTACTCATCTAAATTTGTCATCCTTATAACTGATATTTTCTTCATAGATTAATGTTTTGATTTTTATATATTTAATGTTGCAGGCGGTTATTGTCCGTCCTTTATCTGCAGTGAGTTCCCTTGTCCGATTTGCTGAGGAGCCACAGATGTTTGCCATTGAATTCAATGACGGATGCCCTGTTCATGTGAGAATTATCTAGCCATTTAATGACGGATTTTGCTATATTTTTCAAGTTGACCGTCTAAGAGCAAATTTTTCTTGTTTCAGGTATATTCTAGCACATCTAGAGACAGTTTACTTGCAGCAGTTCGGGATACGATACAGACAGAGGTATTAATATGTTAACTATATCCTACTATGTATGAATAAACATTGACTCTATAGTCTATACTAAGCCTTTTTATATAAATACATAAGCTTCTTTAGGTTATGGTTTTGTCTAGTATCAACGTATGAAATCAACACAAAATGAATTTATCTGTACTTCCATCTAAACAGGTTAGGTTTGGGTTGGGTTGAGTATCAGTGGATATAATCATTTAATATTGTATATATACATATAGGCATAAGATCGTGTGAGAAGGGGAGTTAAGGTGAGAAGCATAAGAAGGGATCTTGACCCTTGATCACCTTTAATCTCAAACACACCCATGAATTGCGCTTCATACCGGGGGATTGATCCGGTGCATCACGGTGCACCTCATCTCGGTGCGTCTCATCCTAATGTGCATCCAAGGGTGGAGATCCCTTCTTACGCTTCTCACCGGAACCCAACCCTATATATATATAGGTGCGAGTTCAAATGAGAACTCAAATTTGGTTGTGAACGTGAGGACAAATGAGAGCGCGACACCTGTCATATTCAGACTGAATATAGTATTTATTCAGTCTGAATAATGCTTATTCAGACCGAATAAATACTATATTCAGTCTGAATATTTCTTTGATTATTCAGTCCGGATAATCTACATTCAGACACGTGACACACTCTCATTTGTCCTCACGTTCACAACCAAATTTGAGTTTGCATTTGAACTTTCCTCTATATAATATATATATGTATCAATACTGAATTTATATGTACTTCCATCTAAACATGCTTTTATGTGGAATACTCTGTACAGGGTCAGTGTTCAATACCCGTGCTGCCTAGACTCACTCTGCCAGGTCATCCAATTGATCCACCTTGTGGTAGAGCTCATTTGCAACTTCAACAAGTCTCTGGTATATCACAACGCTCTCGAGCTGATATGGAGACTGCCACCATGCATTTGAAACACTTGGCGGCATCCGCCAAAGATGCGGTGGCTGAAGGCGGTTCCATCCCTGGTTCAAGAGCTAAACTTTGGCGCAGAATAAGGGAGTTTAATGCATGTATTTCATATGTTGGAGTGCCTCCTAATATCGAAGTCCCTGAAGTAACTTTGATGGCTCTGATTACAATGCTCCCAGCTGCTCCAAATCTGCCTCCGGAATCTCCTCCTTTACCACCTCCTTCTCCTAAAGCAGCTGCGACTGTTACAGGGTTCATTGCTTGTTTACGAAGATTATTGGCATCAAGAACTGCTACTTCACATGTGATGTCTTTTCCTGCAGCCGTTGGAAGAATTATGGGTTTGTTAAGAAATGGTTCAGAAGGAGTAGCGGCTGAAGCTGCAGAGCTTATTGCAGTGCTTATTGGCGGTGGTCCTGGGGATAACAACTTATTGATGGATTCAAAAGGTGATCAGCATGCTACAATCATGCACACGAAGTCTGTGTTGTTTGCTTATCAAGGTAGTCTTGTTATTCTTGTAAACCGATTGAAGTCGATGTCTGTTTCACCTTTGTTGTCGATGTCTGTTGTGGAGGTTTTGGAGGGAATGATATGTGACCCACATGGTGAAACGACACAGTATAGTGTTTTTGTTGAATTGTTACGCCAGGTGGCGGGGTTGAAACGACGGCTGTTTGCGTTATTTGGACACCCGGCGGAAAGTGTACGGGAAACGGTGGCTGTGATCATGCGTACGATTGCCGAAGAAGATGCGATTGCGGCTGAGTCGATGCGTGATGCTGCTTTGCGTGATGGTGCGTTGCTGAGACATTTGTTGAGTGCACTTTTTCTTTCTGCTGGTGAACGACGAGAAGTTAGTCGACAACTTGTAGCACTTTGGGCGGATTCTTATCAACCTGCTCTTGAATTACTATCTAGGGTTTTGCCGCCAGGCCTGGTTGCTTATTTACATACTCGTTCTGAAGGAGAACCTGAAGATTATTCTAATAATCAGGAAGGATCGTTTATGAGTACTAGAAGGAGACGTTTACTTCAACAAAGGAAGCATCACGCCGGAAAAGGTGTATCTTCTCCTCAAAATACAGATGTTGCTGATCCGTTCAAAGGCGCAGGTCCATTCAGCACTCAACAGGTGGTGGCTACCATTCCGTCGTCTGCAGTTTACACCGGTGAAAACTTGTCAAGCGAATTGCCGTTTACAGGAGTTCAACAATCTGATCAGTCCACAATGGTTGTTTCTCCTGATATGCAATCTGCTGTTGATAATCCGTTAATTGAATCAGCAGTTTCTATCTCAGCTGATTCAGATCCCAATTGCCAGAATTCAGATCTTACTGCTCCAGCTCAGGTTGTTATAGAGAGTACACCAGTAGGATCTGGAAGATTGCTACTGAACTGGTCAGAGTTTTGGAGAGCTTTTAGTCTTGACCATAACCGTGCGGATTTGATTTGGAACGAGCGCACCAGGCAGGAATTAAGAGGGGCTTTACAGTCAGAGGTTCATAAACTTGACGTTGAGAAGGAACGAACTGAAGATATCGTTCCTGGAAGTGCGTCTTCAAAGGAGACGAGTGGACACGATAGTCTACCTCAGATATCTTGGAACTACACTGAATTCTCAGTCAGATATCCGAGCTTATCCAAAGAAGTTTGTGTAGGCCAATATTATCTACGATTGCTTCTTGAGAGTGGGACCAATGCACGAGCGGAAAAGTTTCCTTTGCGTGATCCAGTTGCTTTCTTTCGAGCATTATATCATCGGTTTTTATGTGATGCTGATACAGGACTTACTGTTGATGGTGCTGTTCCTGATGAAATGGGAGCTTCTGATGATTGGTGTGATATGGGAAGATTAGATGGTTTCGGTGGTGGTGGAGGGTTTTCCGTTAGAGAGCTTTGTGCTAGAGCTATGGCGATTGTATATGAACAACATCATAATACTATTGGTCCTTTTGAAGGTACAGCACATATTACTGTTCTTTTGGATAGGACTGACGATAGAGCATTAAGGCACCGTTTGCTGCTGCTTCTTAAGGTAAATCGAAATCTTTACCCACTACATACTCTCCTCCCCCCCCAAAAAAAGAAAAAAAAACAAACGAAAGAAAAAAGAACGATAATGTATGCACAAAAGGATCAATCCTGTGCTGGAGTTGACTTGATATTAGATTATCTCTTGTTACAGTAAACTCATTTTAATGTCTATTACTGAAAACAAAAATATCTAGTCATATAGAGCAGTTTGTGCTGGTGAGAGCTACTCTCTTTTCTGTCCACTAAGCATCTCCAAGAGCTATGCTATATTTTCTCTAAAAATAGAGTAAGAAAAGTCAAAATATCTAAAAAAGTTACTTCCAACTCCTACAGCTATGCTATTTTAGAGATTGTAGTATTTATTATATTATTAAAATAATCAATATATTAATAAAATATTATTTTTCTCTCCTAAACATTTTATTTCAATGTATCTTATTTGGTGGAATGATTAAAATATTATTTATCTTTCTTAAAAAGTGAATCTTAGAGATTTCTCCAAATTTAGAGATTTTTATCTTCTCTCTCATCTTTTTTCTATTTTAGCATACAAGATAGCATAGCTATTGGAGCAATTTTTTTGCTAAAATTTCACTTTTTTCTCTTTTAGCATAGCTCTTGGAGATGCTCTAAGAGGCCATTTAAAGAGAACACTTTAATCTGATTGAATATTTTCTCTATTTTCTTAATGGCATATCCTGTGTGATTGTGGAGACCAATATGATTATTGTTCACTTGAATTTCACCATAATAGTATTTTAATATACTGGATAAACCGTAACGTGACTAATCCTATATCATAGTGTTTGACCCCAAGCTCGACTGCTTGCATATGAGCACTTTTGATATGTTTATATACAAAGGCAATATCTCCTTGACTTATTCTTTGTGAGTGCTTAAAGTTGGTTGATTTTTCTTTTTCCATTTTCATTCCCTGAGTGAAAAGCTTACTTTTTGTGTCGCTTCCTACTTATTATATCAGATTCACTCATGAATTTTCTTGATGTTACTATATCTTGTTAGTGAGAAGCATATATGGGTTCTAATGTAACTTTCAGATGGGAGAAACACTACTGTGTAGGTAGACAGAATTGTATTTTTCCCATGGTAGCTCATTATTATAAAAAAGCAAAATTTTATGCTACAATTCGGCATGCAAGTTTATATCTGCTTTCCTAACTCAATGTTGTTGTTAAGGCACAGTTTGTTTTCTTTTTCAGGTTTTAATGAAGGTTCTTTCGAATGTGGAAGCGTGTGTCCTGGTTGGGGGGTGTGTCCTGGCGGTTGATTTACTGACGACAGTTCATGAAACTTCAGAAAGAACCGTTATTCCTTTGCAATCTAATTTGATAGCTGCTTCTGCTTTCATGGAACCATTGAAGGAATGGTTGTTCATTGACAAGGATGGTGCACAAGCTGGCCCAGTGGAGAAAGATGCTATCAGAAGGTTTTGGTCAAAGAAAGCCATTGATTGGACAACAAAGTGTTGGTCTTCTGGAATGCCAGACTGGAAGAGGTTGCGTGATATTCGTGAACTTCGTTGGGCACTGGCTGTCCGGGTTCCTGTTCTCACTCCTCCCCAGGTATATATTATATGATTTATTTACATATGTTTAGTAAATTTGATTAACGATAATAAGATGCTTTTGTCACTGAAAGGTTTTTGGCCAAATAACCATCTTTGTTTATCATATCTTATGAGATTTACGTACATAGATAGTTATATACTGCCTCGGTTCCAAAAATAAATGAACTTCTTGCTCCAAATTGAAAAATGTAAGGAAATCATTTATCATTTTGAGGGGTGAATCACCACTAGACAATTAACATATTGTCTACAGGGATACAAAAACTCGTCACATTAGTGTCAAAAGATTGTGGTTCTGTAGATTATGTAAAAATAGTGAGCTATCATTTGTAAGTTTTATAACTCCAATACTTCATTGAATTGTGAAATATGATTAAAAAGACAATGATCTGCAGCAAACTTGATGATTATGAAATAAACTAACATGGGAGTTTGAAAAAATATCTGCAAAAAAGAGGTTGTGGATGTTGTTGAGAAAATTAGAATACCTTCTGGCTTATATGTTTTGGGACAAAACTAAATGTCAAAAAGTTGATTTACTTTTAGAGGGAGTATTTAACTTGATAAAATGATCAAAACTTAGCATTCTTGCCCTTTTAAGTTTTATTTGTTTTTGCATATCGATTGTAGCTTTTAGCTTCACTAGCTCCATCTGAGCTGTTTTGTTTTAACTTTCTTGGCTTTGTACTTGGTATATATATATATATATATATTTTTCCCCTTCCCTTCTTAACAAGATTTTCTTGGTATACACATATCAAATATTGATTTCTTTGTGCAGGTAGGCGAGGCAGCATTGTCTATATTACACAGTATGGTATCTGCACATTCAGATATAGATGATGCTGGAGAGATCGTTACTCCAACACCTAGAGTTAAACGGATTTTATCAAGTCTACGATGCCTTCCCCATATTGCGCAGGTGAAAATTTGAATTTACGATACCATAGAGTA
This sequence comes from Silybum marianum, assembly GCA_036898165.1. Taxonomy (NCBI): domain Eukaryota; kingdom Viridiplantae; phylum Streptophyta; class Magnoliopsida; order Asterales; family Asteraceae; genus Silybum; species Silybum marianum. The sequence continues at coordinate 2,770,574 of CM072534.1, forward strand.
ATAATCAAAATTTGATTTTCTTTACAACTGCTGCGTTAAAATGACTTTTTGTATTGTAGCCATAGCCAACATCTGTAAGATTAAATATGAATTTGATTGGCATCGGTTTCTATGTCTAATGTGGCATTTACTACTGTACAAATGCTTTAATATCAAAATGCTATATTGCTTTAATAGGATGAATGGATGATACTTCAGTTCAAAATTCAAATGCTTTTTTAAGCCAATTAATATTACTTTTCTTGTTTACAGTTATATTACTGTTGTATTGAGATTAAATTAAGATTTGATCTAGATATTACATGTATTTAGTATGGCATAGGATCGTGTGAGAAGGAAAGTTAAGGTGAGAAGCGTAAGAAGAGATCTGAACCATTGATCACTTTTAATTTCATACCCATCCATGAATTGCACTTCATAAGGGAGTTGATCCGGTGTATCTTGGTGCACCTCATCCTGATGTGCATCCAAGGGTGGATATCCCTTCTTACACTTCTCACCTTAACTCTACCTCTCACCGGAACCCAACCCTATTTAGTATTTGGGCAACCACATAACGTCATGATTGTATGCATATTGCGTGAGAAACTAAATCGAAGGTTGCATGTTACCCTCCCTAAAAACCCTGCCCAAGTGCTCAAATATTCTTTCTAGTAGTTATTTCTTTTGCAAATTTGAATATTAGCCCTTAATTGGATTGTGGTATCTAATGTTTTATATTTCTTATGAGAATTAACAAAAGTTAACTTATCTTAATGATCTGAATATACTTTTAATCACATTATCATCTATGAATGACTCTAATGTAGGCCATGCTTTCTGGGGAACCAGCTATTGTGGAGGTTGCTGCTGCTTTGATAAAAGCTGTTGTCACTAGAAATCCTAAGGCGATGATAAGACTATACAGTACTGGCGCATTTTATTTTGCTTTGGCTTATCCTGGATCTAATCTTCTTTCAATTGCTCAACTCTTCTCTAGCACCCATGTTCACCAAGCTTTTCATGGGGGCGAAGAAGCTGCAGTTTCTTCATCATTGCCTTTGGCGAAGCGGAGTGTGCTCGGTGGGCTTCTACCCGAATCTTTACTGTATGTTCTTGAGCGTAGTGGTCCAACCGCATTTGCTGCAGCAATGGTTTCTGATTCCGACACTCCCGAGATTATATGGACGCACAAAATGCGGGCAGACAATCTCATTCACCAGGTACTTCAGACTGATGACATATGCTTAGTTCTGAAATATTACAATTATATATATAGAGGCAGGTTCGAATGAAAACTCAGTTTTCATTGCGAATGTGAGGACAAAGGAGAGTGCAACACGTGTCCCCTGCGTCCACGGGTTATTCATCATGAATGGATCATGATCGTGTGTTATTCATATTGAATGTTGTGTTATATTGTTATTCATAATGAATGTTGTATCATATGAATTTCACCTTTGTTATTCGTATTGAATACCCTTCGTTATTCATACCGAATGTGGACATTGAGGACATGTCGCGCTCTCCTTTGTATTTACGTTCGCAATGAAAAATGAGTTCGCATTTGAACTTTCCTCTCTCTCTCTCTCTCCCTCTCTATATATATGTGCATTGGTTTGATGTGATTCACTTAGCAGAGACTATCAATCTTAAATTATATCAAGTATATGGTTACATATATCTATTCCTATGAACATACTCAAATTTCAAAGTCTTTAAGTATGCAATATGATATGATAAGATGTTCAGAAACTATTTGTTTATAAAAAATTGCAGAAATTCATGCAACTTTTATTCATCTAGGTTCTGCAGCATCTTGGTGACTTTCCGCAGAAGTTATCCCAGCACTGTCATTGTTTATATGATTATGCTCCTATGCCACCAGTTACGTATCCTGAGCTTCGAGATGAGATGTGGTGCCACCGTTATTACCTCCGCAACTTATGTGACGAGATTCTATTTCCAAATTGGCCTATTGTTGAACATGTTGAGTTCTTGCAATCGTTGCTTGTAATGTGGCGTGAGGAGTTGACAAGGAAGCCTATGGATCTTTCTGAGGAAGAAGCTTGTAACATATTACAGATCTCTTTAAGTGATGTGTCGAGAGATGACTCTGATAAAAATTACTCTAATGGGAACTCGGAAGACGGTTCTAGCCTAACAAAGCGAATTGAGAACATTGATGAAGAAAAGCTTAAGAGACAGTATAGAAAGCTTGCAATGAAATATCATCCAGACAAAAATCCTCAAGGGAGAGAAAAGTTTCTTGCAGTGCAGAAAGCATACGAGCGCCTACAGGTAAGATACTGCCTTGATTGTCCTGTTCATATATATATATATATATTTGTTTGGTTTCTTCTGAAAATTTATACCATTGTCATCTTGCTGTTGCAAGTATTTGAGAAGTGTGTTAATATGATTCTGCATAGGCCACAATGCAAGGTTTGCAAGGTCCACAACCTTGGAGGTTACTTCTTTTGCTAAAGGGACAGTGCATCTTATATAGACGGTATGGAGATGTCCTAGAGCCATTTAAATATGCTGGATATCCGATGCTGTTAAATGCTGTGACAGTGGATAATGATGATACCAATTTCTTGTCTTTGGAACGTGCACCTTTACTTGTTGCAGCCTCAGAGCTCATGTGGCTAACGTAAGTGTGCCATAACTGCATTATGGAATGAATCTACTGTTTTTATTTGTTCTTTTTTGTTAAAAATGTTATCTTTTGGCATCTTTTGGCCTTTTTTTGGGTCTTATTAGGTGTGTATCTTCATCACTGAATGGGGAAGAGCTTGTGAGAGATGGTGGCATACATCTTCTTGCAACACTTATTGCACGATGTATGTGTGTTGTTCAACCAACTACTCCTGGAAATGAACCGTCCACAATTATCGTAACAAATGTAATGCGAACGCTTTCTAGCCTTAGCCAGTTTGAAAGTGCTAGAATGGAAGTTCTTGAGATATCTGGGTTAGTTGACGATATTGTTCACTGTACTGAACTTGAGCTCGTACCAGCCGCTGTGGATGCAGCTCTTCAATCTATCGCTCATCTTTGTGTGTCTTCTGAGTTACAAAATGCTTTGTTGAAGGCAGGGGTGTTATGGTAATTATGCTCTACCCATTATACTTTTTTTTAAGAGTAAACTCTAGTTTTGGTCCCCATGGTTTAATGAAATCTTTGAAAGTAGGACCTAAACTTTGATAACTCTAGAAACCGTCCTCGTGGTTCTGATGTTGCTCTAAAAATAGTCCTCTTGTCACTAACTCCGTTAATTTCTCTGTTAGTATCAGGGGGTGTTTTTGTCCATTTAGGTTATTTCCCTAATTTTTTTAGAAATTAAATATATAATATATTATGTACATCAGAAGTTTATGGCTCTTATGGTTTTCTGAGCCAAAATTCACCTAAATTGAAACCTAATTGACGAATTGGGAGATCAAAACTTGGGGTTTCATGGAGAAGATTGTGGAGTTATAGATGAAACGATGGCATTGATGAGTCTACCGCCTCCAAACCAACCCCTTAGGTCAAAATTGAAAGCTGCTCTCATCATCCATCAAGACGTACAGTCGATGGTCGAGCTATATTTTTTATGTTAATTTAAGTTATATTTAATTTTGTAAATTAATTTTTCTAATATATATATATATGTGATTAATTTTTTAAAGAGAATTAGGAAAGTAGGCTAAATGGACAAAAATGCCCGACATTAACAGAAAAAAACTAAAGGAGTTACAAAATGCTTTGTTGAAGGCAGGGGTGTTATGGTAATTCTATTCATTTTATAGAATCCTTTGTGATTTCTGGAGTGTTTTGTTGATATGGGTTTGTTTTTCTTTCTTTGTGGTTAGGTACCTATTTCCGTTGTTGCTTGAATATGATTCAACAGCCGAAGAACCTGATGCCACAGAGGCTCACGGAGTTGGTATTAGCGTGCAAACTGCCAAAAATTTGCATGCGATACGAGCTGCCCATGCCTTATCAAGGATTAGTGGCATGGCTGCTGAAAGTCCGACACCTTATAATCAAGATGCAGCTGATGCTCTCAAAGCTTTGTTGACTCCTAAACTTGCCAGCATGCTGAAAGACGAGCTACCGAAGGACCTCTTGATAAAATTAAACTCGAATTTGGAGTTGCCAGAGGTAAATCGGTTCTTTCCTTTTGGATATGTTATTATTGGCATTTATGTTATGATCTCTTTCCTAGGCAATCTTAGAGCATCTCTAACAGAATCTCCAAGATGGAGAAAATGAGAAAAATGGAGATTTTGGATTAAAATTGTGCTCCAACAGCATCTCCAAAATGAAGAAAGTATGAGAGAGGATGTTTTTTCTCTCCATATTTGGAGATTACTTCAAAAATGATTACCAAGTGAGAAAAATAATATTTTATTCATACTCCCAGTCTTCCACCAATAATATAAAAGTTAGTTTAAAAGTTTGTTAATATATTGAATATTTTAATAATATAATTAATGTGAGATTCTCCAAAATGGAGATGCTGTTGGAGATGAATGCAATTTTTTTTAGAGATTTTGAGTTTTGTGTCTCCATTTTAGTAGTGTCAAACTGATGACCGGGTGATATTTCAATTGAGGATAATCGTTTTTTCATGGTGTCGTCATATGGTGGCAGATTATTTGGAACTCTTCAACCCGAGCAGAGCTATTGAAGTTTGTAGATCAGAAGCGTGCAACCTTAAAACCTGATGGTTCTCATAGTTTGAAAGATTCACATACCTTCCTCTATGAAGCTTTATCAAAAGAGATCCTCATTGGCAATGTGTATTTAAGGGTCTACAATGATCAGCCTGACTTTGAGATTAGTGAACCAGAATCTTTTTGTGTTGCCCTTATCGAGTTTATATCAAGCATTGTACACAATCAATTTACTGAGCCTGATAATCAGACGAGTGGCTTGACCCATGAAACATTGGAGCTTGAACCAGATAGTGAGGAGAAAACTGTAAATGAATCTGTAATCTCATCTGATGGGAACTCAACAGACAAGGAGGATTTGGGTGTGGTTGGAAACCTTCAACTTGGGCTGACTTCTCTTCAGGTATCATGTTTGATTTTATCATATGTTATCATCACTTAGGGCCTTTTTGTTAGCAGCTTAATGAGCTTAATGGGACTCACAGCTTATTCGGTCAGCTATACATACTGTTTGGTAGTGGCTTAATGATATAGAAAATGACTTATTCAGTAAGCTTCTAGAGGGGAGCTTTGTACATAAAGCCAAGTTTTTTTTTCCAAACCTGTCCCTCCCAATTAAAAAAAACACGCTTCTTTCATTTATGAAAACCCTCTTAAGCAAAACCTTCCCAACGTATACAGACTATTTAATCCACACAGACAACTTTATCCATACAGAACTTATTGGGAAAACAACCAAACAGCCCCTTATTTAGAATTTGAGAATTGAATCATTAGAAAATTCTTGTTTGGTGATGATGAAATAAAAAAATGGGGATTTATACATCTTTTTTTTGTTTGTTTGCAGAATTTGCTGACGAGTGACCCTAATTTGGCATCTGTATTTTCATCTAAAGAAAAGTTATTGCCGCTTTTCGAATGCTTTTCCGTTTCTGTTCCGTCCGGAAGCCAGATTCCGCAACTATGTTTGAGTGTGCTCTCACGCTTAACAACCCATGCTCCTTGCTTGGAGGCTATGGTTGCAGATGGGTCTAGTGTCCTCCTTTTACTACAAATGCTTCACTCTTCCCCCAATTGTCGTGAAGGGGCACTCCATGTTCTTTATGCCCTAGCCAGCACCCCAGAACTTGCATGGGCAGCGGCCAAGCATGGTGGAGTTGTGTACATTCTTGAACTTCTCCTGCCGTTGCGTGGTAATATTTCTTCCCGTGCCTGCTTATTTACTATGGATTAGAACTTCACATATATATATATATATATACAAGGTCAGGTTCAGGGGAAAACCACAAAAAAATGGAAAATTTGAGGAAGACCCTGGTAAACATTTGTCTGGAATGCACATGTGCATACAAGTAATTTGTAAGAAATTTGTCCGGTATGCACATGTGCACATAAAAACCAAGAAATAGCTTCAATTACTTGTATGCACATGTGCATACCGTTAGATTAGTGGTCACCAGAGTGTTCCTCGTTTTTTTTTTCATTTTTTGGGGGTTTTCCCCTGAACCTCCCTCTATATACACTATATATATATAAATCTTCATTGAAGCAGGTGCTCTACTCTTCGGGGTAGAGGTCAAGTCTGTACATCATACCCTCCCCAGAACCCACCTCCAAGTGGGATATACTCGGTTCGTTTGGTCATATATTATATATATGTGTGTTATTGAACATCTGTTTTCTTGTGCAGAAGAAGTCCCACTACCTCAAAGGGCAGCGGCTGCCTCTTTGTTAGGGAAGCTTGTTGCGCAACCAATGCATGGGCCTAGGGTGGCGATTACACTGGCAAGATTTCTACCAGATGGATTGGTATCTATTATTAGAGATGGTTCTGGTGAGGCTGTTATAAGTGCTCTTGAACAAACCACAGAAACTCCAGAACTTGTATGGACACCTGCAATGGCTGCTTCTTTGGCTGCACAAGTTTCAACAATGGCATCCGATGTTTACCAGGAGCAGATGAAAGGCCGTGTTTTTGATTGGGATGTACCTGAACAAGCGTCTAGCCAACAAGAAATGAGAGACGAACCTCAGGTATTTATCGCCACCCATTATTAAGGGCGGCAATGAGTCAGGTTGGGTTGGGTTGGGTTCGGGTTCAACCCATTTATTAAACAGGTCGAAAATCTCAACCCAACTCAACCCAACCCATTTAATTAAATGGGTTGAGATTTTCAACCCAAGCCAACCTGCTACTTAAATGGGTTGACAACGGGTTGACCTGTTTGTGATTTTTTTTAACCCAACATGTTAAATAAATGGGTTGAACCTGTGTTGACCCATTTAATTTTAAAAATTTTAATAAAAAAGATTATACTATTTAATTTTATGAATAAAACACAACAACAAGCACAAATAAAAAATAAATCGTTCAAAGTTTGGATAAAAGATAACCACAAATGCAATAAATTGTTCAAACATCTAAGAATCTAGTTAAGTTACTTGAATTTCTTCTGTTGGAGTCTTGGAGGTCAACGACGGGAAGAGAGAGAGAGCCGAGAAGGAGATTTGGAGGCGAGTTAGATATTACTTTTATTAGGGTCTCACAATTGACAAAACTGAGAGTGTTTCAAAATTTCAATGTTTCATAGATAATATTAGATTATTATAATTAAAAATAAAATAAAAATATATAATATTTAAATGGGTTGAAAATAGGTCGAAAATTTCAACCTAGCCCAACCCATTTATTTAAATGGGTTAGGCGGGTTGACCCATTTTGCTAATTTTGGGTTGGGTTAGCGGGTCGGGTCACTTTTTGCCCGGGGGCCATTATGCCCATTTTTATTTATGCATCTTTTTGTAACAATAACCAAACCAGACGAAGCGAACCCCATATCTCACTTGAAAGAGTGGGTTTGTATACGTGTTTGTACTGATAATGATGATGATGTCAAATGCTTGCCAATAGGTTGGAGGAATCTATGTGAGGCTATTCTTGAAAGATCCTAAATTCCCGCTTAGAAATCCAAAGAGATTTTTGGAAGGATTGTTAGATCAGTATCTTTCGTCAATCGCTGCTACACATCACGACATTCAGGGACCTGATCCAGAGCTTCCGCTATTGTTATCTGCTGCTTTGGTGTCTTTGTTACGAGTACATCCTACACTGGCGGATCATGTCGGATATCTTGGTTATGTGCCAAAACTATTGTCTGCAGTTGCCTTTGAGGCAAGGTGTGAAAGTCCGTCCTCAGATGCATCGAAAATGGCAGAAGAAGCAGCATTCGAAGATGAGGAGAATCCATCACAGATGTCACAAACTCCTCAAGAGCGTGTGCGTCTCAGCTGTTTACGAGTGTTGCATCAACTGGCGGCTAGCACAACGTGTGCAGAAGCCATGGCGGCAACTAGTGTTGGGACAACACAGGTACGTACTTGTGGACTTTTTGCCCGTTTTCCCTTGTATTTGAATACTTCAAAGTTTGTCATTAATGCTGTGTTCTTGAAACCCTTTTTATGAAGGAAAGGAAAGAAAGGAGGGGGGAGTAAAAAATAATTCGTGTTCTTGAAATTCAATTAGGAAAGAAAGTAATGATAATTTTCCTTCCAAATGTGGGAGGAAAGAAAAAGAAAGAAATTAGAACCCTTTAAAAAACTATTAAAATTACAAAACTACCCAATCTTTCATTCTAAAGGATATTTTTTGAAGGGTATATTAGGAAAAATGACATCTTTCCTTTCCCTTCTCTCATGTTCAAGAACATGAAAAATTAATTTCTTTCTTTTCCTTTTCTTCCTTTTCTTTCCCTTTCGAAAACACAAAAAAAATTCTTTTCTATTCCTTTCTTTTCCCTCCCTTTTCCTTTTCCTTCCTTCCATTTATTTTCTTTTCTTTTCTCCCCAAATTCGAGAACACATTTTAAGTTCTTGGAATTTTGAGCAAAAGACCGTGAGCTGTTATTTTCTCTAAATGGACCTACAAGTGCTATAGCCATTTCAATAATCAAGGACTCGTAACGTGCTTGCTGAATGTCCTTGTGTAAACCTTGTAACAACTCATTGAATGTAAAGTTGTCTTTGATATATGAATCATTAATGTAAGTTACTAACCTTTATGCTTGATTAAAACTTGATAAACTTTTTTTATCTGTCACCATTTTGCAGAGTAGAAATATTCACCTTCATAAAGATGTTTGTTGATCAACATCTCCCTGACCTTTTTCTTCTCGCTTTTTTCGACCTCCAGGTTGTTCCACTGTTAATGAAAGCTATTGGATGGCAAGGTGGAAGCATACTAGCACTTGAGACACTAAAACGTGTGGTGGTTGCCGGAAATAGAGCACGTGATGCACTTGTTGCACAAGGTCTTAGGTGAGTACGCTACTGGATCATGTGCAAAAACATTAACAAATATCAATATATCATATAACAAATATTAGAAAAGTAGGGTGAAAGGATCAATTGGTACCGTAATACATTCAGTTTGATATATTAATTGGCAAGCTAATAGACGGACCATAGTTTCTAATGTCTAAAGTGCAAAAATGATATGTTTTTAGGGTTGGGCTCATTGAAGTACTGCTTGGGCTTCTTGACTGGAGAGCAGGAGGGCGAAACGGACTTTCTTCTCAAATGAAGTGGAGCGAATCCGAAGCGTCCATTGGTCGGGTGCTTGCAATTGAGGTTAGCCAATTTCACTAGATACATTCTTATTTAATTGTGATTATAGAGATTTTCAATAAATACTCCGATATCTATACTATAACTTTTGCAAATTGTATCCACATTTTTTTATTTTTACAGTAACTTGATAAATTATATTATTGTAGTACTATTTTAACTGAACTAAATTGTTTATATAATTGATTTCAAATATGTTATTGGTGTGTTTAGTTGAATACATAAAATTTAAATTTATTAAACTACAAAATGATATAAATCTACTTTGTAATATAATGTACGTAACATGTAAAGTTAAAATTTCGTTATACAATAAAATAAAGTAAAAATACATAAACCTCAAACTTTTTCCTTTACTGATTTTTACATGTTTGTGTTTGATCTAGGTTTTGCATGCATTTGCAACAGAAGGAGCGCATTGTACTAAAGTTCGTGAGATACTAGATTCCTCTGAAGTAAGTCACAGTCTAATATCAGCCTTATGCTATTTTACTTTCTGGACATGATGTAAAATTTAAAATGATTGATGTTCTATATATATATATATAATATGAAACCTAGCATACTTCCCAGAGAGAAAATAGATACAGATTTTGCGATTAAAGTGTAATGTTCATTTTGTAGGAACGATGGTTAGTTTGAATCAAGAAAACTAAGCATGATCACTACAAGAAATTAGGCTCTTTTTAGGACGCCAAATATGTCTAAATATTCTAGTAATTTATAGGAGTTTTTAAGATTAAACATTTGTGCATCCTATGTAAAGGTGTTACAAGACACTTTTATGCATCCTAATAGACAATTTTGAAGTTGGATATGTTTAAGAAGTGTCCTATGAACTCGTCATTTATAGGATACTTGTTTTTTTATAAGTTGCTTTTCAGATAATGTCACATAAAAATACTAATAGGATGCTTTATTTCCAAAGGGTCTTAAAAAAACTTGTTAGGAATGAGAGCGCGACACGTGTCTGAATGTAGATTATTCAGACTGAATAATCAAAGAAATATTCAGACTGAATATAGTATTTATTCAGTCTGAATATTTCGTTGATTATTCAGTCTGAATATGACACGTGTCGTGCTCTCATTTGTCCTCACGTTCACAACCAAATTTGAGTTGTCATTTGAACCCTTCCCTATATAATATATATATATATATATATATATATAATATATATAAGTTGAATGTTATGTAGGGATTTCATCTGATTCATTAAGCTCGTTATGGCAGGTTTGGGCAGCTTATAAAGACCAGAAGCATGATCTTTTCCTTCCTTCAAATGCTCAAATAGCAACTGCTGGAATTGCTGGTTTAATCGAAAACTCTTCTTCATCAAGACTTACATATTCTTTAACTGCTCCTCCACCACACCCTAACTCGGCAAAAACTTCTCCTACTGCTCCTATCCCATCCGAGTTCAATGGATCGTAATCGGAGTCAATTTTAATACAAAAAACCGAAAAATGGCAATAAAAATTGAAGCAATCAAAGCTTGAAAAGTGTGATAATAGCAAGCAGAAGAAATAACAGGCAGGCAGGTTTGTTTTTTTGTATAGCATACTGTACAGAAGTTGTCTTTATGGAATTGGGAAGAGATGGATGGATGTTTGTTGAGATGAGAATGGTTTTTTTTATGATGTAAAGAACCCTTTTGATGCAATCTTTTTTGCATAGATAGTTGAGGTGATTTTGATTTTGATTTTGGTGTTCAAGATTTGGTTTTCTGTTTATAGTTTTTATGTTAATGTTGGCTTGATTTGAAGAGGAAGTTATGCAGTTTTTTTTTTGTGTTCATTGGCTTTATTTTGTTTTTGGGTTTCTTATAAAAAGAGGGAAGGTATAAGATTAAATGAGTTTTTTTTTAATTCAATTCATGACCTCCAGCTTTATGGTTGTATACTTGTATACTTAAAAATCCCGGTATTTGATAATGATGTCGCAACACCAAGAAAAAAAATCAGTCTTCTTGACTGAATCATTAAGCCAACCCTATAAAAAGAGAGAGAGAGAGAGAGAGTTCAAAAGAGAACTTAAATTTGGTTGTGCATGTGAGAACAAATGAGAGCGCGACACGTGTCATATTCAAAATGAATAATATTCATGAAGGAAAATATTCAGACTGGATGTTTATGGAACCGTTGAAGTTGCAATTGCTATATAAAAGAACTTTTAAGGGTTCGTTTAGTTTGATGACATGCTTTTGATAGATTTAGATTTTGTGGAAGGATTTACAATTTTTGGTGTGTTTGGTTTGTGGAAATTTGAATTATATTCATTATAGATTCTTTATAAAAACAAATTGTAAAGATAATTAAATTACTTTTTATTAATTGATTAATACAAAACTAATGTCCTTAACATTTTTTAAATTATTATTACAATAATAGTTTATGAAATTCAATGAAATAACAACTATTCTCATGAGATTTTAAATTTTTAGATCTAATATTTGTGAGATTTCATTGAAATCTCATATTTTAATTCCAAACTTTACTTAAAATTAAAACCAAAGAATGGAATCCAATTACAAATCCCAAAATATTCGACAAACGAAATGGGCCATAAGAACATTTTCTTGAAGTAATCAATGAATCATACATCACTTCCAGAGAGAACGATAAAAACAAAGTCAAGAGAGAGACATTCAAATGAAAACACTAAGGGCCCGTTTGGTTGGAGGGATTTGAATAGATTTGAAGGGATTGGGATTTCAAATAAGTCATTCCCAGTGCGAACTCTGGTGATTTTCTTGAAATTATACTTACTATATCTTAATATTTATGCCAAACACTGCAGTCAAATAAGTCGTCATGTCAGTAATCTGAGAACTATCCCCAATTCAATAGATTGGATTGAAATCCCAATCCCTCCAAATCCCTTCAAATCCCTCCAATCAAACGGGCCCTAAAAGATTAAAGATGTGCATATATAGTTTTCAATCATTAAATCATTTTCGTCAAGGGACAAGATTAAATATGGCATTTTTGTATATAGTTGGATGAGAGTTGCTTTTAACAAATTAAATAAGAGGTTGAAGGGGGCAATATATGGAGATTGCACTCATTCTTGCCAACCAACTTCTTTCAAAATACAAATCTTCCATTTTCTACACATAAGAAATATGTTTAGGAACACTATGTTTTATGGGTTTTTCATTTGGTATCTAGATGACCACATTAACCAAGTACATTGCCAACTTTTTTACAAATAAGAATATATGTTTAGGAACACATCATGTTTTCATGTGAAGTGAATGATGTGTTTATCTCAAAACATATAACTCTACAACTATCATGCTATGTAATGTAGCTTCACACGTGTGTTTGTTGCAAAATTGTGCATATTTGCATATTTGCAAACTTGTAACGTGGGTATGCAACTTCACTTCACATGTGAATATGTTTAGTATTTCCATATGAATAATGAATCTGTTCTGATTCACATGTGAAGCTCCATAAGTATTCTTTTAATGCTTAAGCAATTAAATGTAATGACAATGCTTATCAACTCGTTAACACCCTGTTCGGTATTGGAGCGCCCCCTAGCACAACGGTTGCATCGTCATCATAGAGATCGCACATGCATCCCATTAACTAGATGGTTATTGACCAGTAGACATGAACAAAAAAGCCCATCTACACAACAATCTTGATTCTTGACCACTGAGTTTATCACAGCTGATTTCTTGCAGCGACAATTTGCTAGGATTACTCTAGGCATAGTCTGGGACACCCTTTAAAAAAGAGATACACAAATGTCCAAGTCTAGCCATAAAGCCCGATTAGGCCAATTTTGTTCAAAAGAGCCCGGTTAAAGCCCGGCCTGAAAAAATAAACCAGAAAAAGCCCAATGAGGCCCTCTTTCAACCCCAAAGCCTGGCCCTAAAAAAGCCAAAACGGGCTTGAACCCAAAAAATCTCAGGCCTTGTGCATCTCTAAGTACCCGGGACTTCACACATATGGATTACACCCACAACTCTACCATTACAACAAATCAACCAACTTCGATGCCTTTCTTGAGAATTTGTGATGAAAATGAAAGTATATAATATGGGACCCATGTGGAATGATGCATCTTTTGTTGAAGTATATAATATATATATATATATACATACGGCAAATGCAACAAATAAACTCACACACCCTCCTCAACTTTGGCAAGGTTTGAACCCCTGACTTCCTAGGAGGACAAAGGCTACGATACTGCTAGACCAAAGACCCTTTGGTGGAATGATGCATCTTGACCTACAAAAATCTTTTCAACTTGTATGAATGGATGCTTTTTGGGAAAACTGTATTTTTTTATTAGACAACTACTATAACAACACATTTGGTTTGATTCATCTATACAACCCCTTAATTTGCCAAATGGTAAAAACACTTGCAATTCATAATCAACTGGACAACAGCAGAATCTCTCTCTTATATATATATATATATATATATATATCTTTCTTTCTTTCTTTCTTTCTAACTTCATGCTTGCTGCTGATTCAAGTCTTCTGTAGAAGATGAATTCTCATTACTGCCCCCAATTTCAAATTTGCATAACGGACATGAAGCGTTAATTTTCAGCCATTTATCTACGCATTCTATATGGAAGAAATGCGTGCAAGGAAGCTCTCTTAATAGATCGTTATCTGCGTATTTTGCCAGGCATATGCAACACACCTGCATCATTTTTTTCAACCATCTACTATTAAAACAAGAGACATAATTCTCTGATAATTTTTATATAATAAAGTTGCAATTCTGCTTAACAAATGTTCGAAAAAAAGAACTTGCATGAGAGGTTTAAGACTTAAGACAAGAGTAAACTTCCTTTTTGATACCTAGATTTTATTTAATACTGCCTCTGAAGTTCGCATTTTTGTCCCTCCCACCAATGGCTGTTAAAATATTCCGTTAAATAAGGGGTAATTTGGTCTTTTTCTTCCCTTTTTTTGTCTTTTGCTTATTTTCTTTTAAGAATATAAAAAAATAACATAAAATATAACTATAATTCAATAAAAAGCTTATTTTTCTTATATTATTTATATTATATATTTACACACACCCTCTCCACCAAAGACCAGTCACCATCTCCAGCGGCCACCCCTCCCTACCGTCAATCTTAAACCTCCTCGTTTAACCGCCGCGCGGGGGGGGGGGGTGAATTGGTGAATAGGAGTAATGTTGGTGGGTGGGAGAGAGAAGGTGGTAGGGGGTGAAGTGGTTGACAAAAAAGAAAAGATAAAAAAGACAAATAAATGTCAAAATATAAAAAAGATGAAAAAGACCAAAAATACCCCTCATTTAAAGAAATTTTATAACAGCCATTAGTGGAAGGGAGCAAAACTACAAAACCAAACAAAAATAAAAACTGCAGTGGCAACCTTGTATTAAATAAATTCAAGGGGCCAAAACCAAGAAAATCAAAAAACCACAGGGACCAAAAACGAACTTTACTCTTTAAACAATGTATGAATGGTTGCTTTTACAAGGAATTATAAGATGATAATTACTAAAATATGTTTGATGCTGACAGGCTAAATAAGCAGATCCAGTCCTTTTTCAGATTGCAAAACATAAAAGAACCCCACTTAAGCACTATGTGCAGCAAATGAAATAATCTTTCATGCAATTTACAAAAGGCAAATGTGCAACTAGCATAATACTAGAGGTCAGCTTTCACTAACTTTCAGACAACAGAGACACATCAAGACACAAGCAATCTAAGGGCCTGTTTGTTAGCAGCTTAATGAGCTTAATGGGACTCGCAACTTATTTGGTCAGCTATACATGACTGTTTGGTAGTGGCTTAATAATATAGAAATTGGCTTATTCAATAAGCTTTTAGGGGGAGCTTTATGCAGAAAGCCAAGTTTTTTCCAAACATGCTCCTTCTGTCTATGAAAAAACCCTCCCAAACAAAAACTTTCCAAATCTATACAGACAGATAAATCCAAACAGACAGCTTTATCCATTCATGACTTAATGGAAAACCAACCAAACAGCGCCTAAGACAATTTGTTAAAAACAAAGTGATAAATAAAAATGTACAGAAATAGCTTAAGAACTTACAGCATCTTCCCCAGAGATGGCACGCTCTTTTTCTGTCCCTGCTGCTAAAATCCCGCCATCATCAACTCCTGAATCATTATCTTTAATATCATTATTCCCATTCTTCTTTAACTTGAACTTATGTGTTGGCAGAGCATTAATAGAATCTTCACTTGCTCCTCTCATTTGATTCATATCCTCACGAACACCAAGAATGGAGATGATACAAGGCAGGCAACAACATATCATCCCACATAAAATGAAAGGCATGGCGTAGCCGATACAGCTAAAAGTAAGAAATACTATACAAAGCCTGTAAATATAGCAAAAGATAAATTATAAGGTTTCTTATTTAGGTAGAAAGATAGAAAGTCTCTTTCCAGACTATATAAGTAATATATGTTAGTAGCAAACCTGTACAAATTGGGAGCATCGGCAGAAGATGAATGACCTCCAAAGATCCAAACGTTGCCAACTACGAACCAAACAGCAAAGAAGCAATCCAGAGCCATTTTGAAATGGTCCACAAGCATAGTAAGCCTGCTAAAAAGAAAACATACAATGAAGTGAATCACAGTTATTGTAAACATTAAAAAAACGTTCTACAAATGGGATAACAAAAACATATATGAAGTATTAAGCACAATTAAAAGGGAAAAGATCATTTAAATTCAATTATGGTATGTTGAGAAAGCTAATAGAAGCCATTGCCATGTAATTCTTAAGCAGCACACTTTTGAATTTCAGCTAATATTTGCAGACTTTTTTTTTGGAAAGGGTATCCTAGGCATTTGCCTAGACTAATCCCTGACAATTTTAAGACTGCTAAAGCATGCAGCCCTGAGATAATTCCCCAGTGGCCACAAGTTGTTTGTCCTTGGATTCGAACCTGGGGTAGATGGGTTACTAGTCTCATCCCCTACAAGTCTTAACCAATACGCCACAAGCCTTGTGGTTATATTTGCAGACTTATATGTAAATAAAGCATCCCCTCGGCTAGTTATAAGAACCCATGCTCAAAAAATAAGATTAGAAAAATAACTTTCAATTCTAAGAGACGGGTAACGGTAACCACAGCTAACAGCTTAGCCCAAGCTTAGTGCCAACCCAGGATGCTATAACTATAAGT
The DNA here is from genome assembly GCA_036898165.1 of Silybum marianum. Lineage (NCBI taxonomy): Eukaryota > Viridiplantae > Streptophyta > Magnoliopsida > Asterales > Asteraceae > Silybum > Silybum marianum. The sequence goes on from CM072534.1 coordinate 2,787,016, forward strand.
TGTGTAGGTATCATATATCTCAAGAAGTCTCAATAGCAAATTTCTTCTACCTTCTTCTGTCTATTTGATGGTGTTATTTAAATTTGCTATCTCTGTAACCTATCAGTTTTTAACAAAACAGAGTAATAAAATCTGAAAACTTCTTTCCCTCATGTATATGTATAAAAAAAAATATGTTCATGAAAAACATATACAATATTGACCCCATGAATATGTATGTTAACTAAGAGTAGCTGAAGAATCAAAGGAGGCATTCTTTTAAATTACTTCTAGTTCCATATGATCTCTGTCATCCTACTTGCCCTAGTTGTCACAGTGGGACTATGAACAAAACCATTACCGCAACTAGAACCAGATTATTCTGATTTCAGAGTAATCCATATACAGAAAGTCAGAAACCATGGATGAACATAAATTAGTGTACACTGCTAACATGCACAGAAAGTAGACAGTCACTTACCTAGCATTTGAACCCACATTTAGACCATTCCAAGTGTCTGGAGATGTGGCCGGACGAGTTTCTTCTTCTGAAGAGCGAGCAAATGAGATTGTTATGTAAGAATTTGGTTCTGGTGGATGGTTACCCTCAGAAGGTGTCTGTCGAACCTGAGTTGACCCCTGTTCAGTAGCCTGATTACGATGAAGATAACGCCAGTATAAAAACGGAAGACTTGCAACACACCCAGCTGCATAACCCACAATCCAAGCAAACAAAGGAGTCTGTGGGTTTTCATTTCGTGATATATATAAAACAACAATGGATGCAATAATTTCCCCCAAAGTGAATACTAGCTCAATCGAAATCCATAACAAAGTATCAAACGGGCTCCACCGACGACGACCTAATCCTTCTCCTCTTCTCCCAACAAGTGCATTTGATGATCCACTAGATGAAGCACGAATTAGTTGAGAAGTGGAAACCCTAGGGCTATGAGAGTGCCCATGAGGAGAATTAATGGATGCATCTGATGAAGAAGTGTCATCATCACCTCCTCTTTCTAAATCAATGACATGCTGGTTTTCATGGTTTTCTCGACTTTCCACAAGCAAAGGGAAACTGTCCATTGCATGGTCTATATTCTGCTCTTCAGGGATTACAGCCATCATAGTATGTCAAAAATTAGGGAGGAAACGATTGCATAATTGGCACTATCCGAAATAGATGCTAGTCCCCCTCAGGAACACTGTTCACTGCAAATCAAGATTCCTGCAAATCAAAAATTAGGTGACAGTTACCCATCTCATTTCAATCGAAGAAAGAACACCAATAAATTGTAATTTGTCTCAGAAAAACTTAATCAAGAAAACTATCTAAATTTCCCATAATTGGCACAAGATTAAGATAACTTGGAACACATAAGCATTGTGAAGAATAACTAGGAAGCAAGAAAAGACAACTGCCAAAAGATATAAACCTATGAAGTCTTTTGTTTTGAATTGTATAAAATAACATTAATATATGAACTATCTAGCTATTCATTTTAGTTCAACCAATCCTCAAGTCTAGAATAAATGTTTATGATGATCACATAACTTTCATGTTATCTTATCTCTTCCAATACGTTTCCATTTGATATATTCATTTAGCCCTAATGATCTCCAACTATAAACTTTTTATACCTTCTCCCTACTAATAAATTTCATAAAGCGGTAACACACAGACAAAAGCAACTTGAATTCAGCTGAACAAACACCATGGTTCCAGTTTCCCTACCTGATTAATTCATCATTTTCACCAAAGAAGCTATGAAAATTCAAACTAAAACTCAACTGAACCACCATTAAAATCATGAATATCCAATCAATTTTCTTAAAATTCCGTAAATCGATGGTGAATTAACAATCGACGAGTAACCTGAAATCGTAAGACTCAACAGAAAGAAAAAAAACATAAAAGAACATTTACCAACATCATCATCATCATCAACAACAACAACAACAACAATCCTACGATCAGTTCATATACCAATTCCGTATCAACATGAAATTCAAATGACGCGATGATGAAATTCAAAAACCAAACAGATTGAATAACACAAAAATTACAAAGAAAACCATACGAAATTGAAGAAATTACAATCTTTGAAAGCTAGGGTTAGAAATCAAAAGAAAACGTACCCACTGATTTAACGTCTCAATCAAAGAATTTCTGTAGAAAAACTAACCCAAATTGCGGTTAATGGATTGGATTCAAATTGGTCTACAAAAAGGATTCGATTTAACTTCCCTTTTTATTTATCCTTCCCCAAGAAAGAATCACAGCTTTTATCCATGTTTATTGGTTTACATAAAAGAAAGCCGGTCAAAAGGGGGAAATTTGAGCAAAAGTCAAACGATTCATACCCCCAACCCTTCAATCAAAATAAAAAGGGGTTTAAAATCATATTAGGAGTTAATTATAGTTTTTGTCCATGTAATTTATGGAAACTCCATTTTAGTCCCTTGATTTTATTTATTACAAGTCTTTCTTTATTGTTTGTTTTTTTGTTTTAGCTACTGTCCTTCTCTTTAACTGGTGTTAAATATCGCTATGTGCCCTCACGTGAGGGTATTTTAGTCATTTTTATATATAGAAGGATTTTACTGTACAAATGTGTAAGAGATATATACAGATAATTGAAGGTATATGTGTGATGCGACATTTTAGGGGGGAAATCTAAGACTTAAAATCAGATACCCCTTAAATCTGAACCCAATTTCTGATATATGTTCTTTAATTTCTCCGTTTTCTTACAAAACCTATGATATCACCATGGACAAATAACAACATGATCCTTTGGTCTTATCTCATTCTTTTATTGTTGACGTTAGCTCCATTGTCAAAGTTGTCAACCCCATCATCATCTGTTATCATCCTCGCCCTCTCCCTATTAGAATCGATCGGTGGTTGTCGACCTAATATGCTCTTGCTACCCACTTCGACCGATCCTGGTTTTTCCAGTTCAATAGTTGGTTCATCATTGCAAATAGGTGGAAGAAACGGAACAAAATTGGGTCAAACACAAGTAGGGAGAGATGACGACAAGGCAGGGGATCTAGGGTTTGTATGATTTTGATTTTAGGGTGATGTACGACAACAACATTTTGTATCATTTTGATTTTTAGAATATAGGAGACTATAAGTTTGTGTCACAAATTTTTTATTGAATTTGTACAAATTTTGTTGTATATATTCATAGTACTTTTTGTATATGTTTATTGGTGTTTTTGAAGAACCCATATCAAAAGTGGAGTTTGATATATTTTTTTTATGGGGGAGGGGTTGGGTTGTTTGATTTTAGGGTTTAGGTAACTTTTCATGGAATGTAATGTCATATACCTTGCTTATAGATATACTTTACACATTTGTACAATAAAAATTATTTTATAAAAAAATGTAAAATGACCAATGATACTTAGTAATAAAGATGGCCAAATGGATCCGGCCTGGTCCGGAACCGACGGAGGACTGGGACCGGGACTGATAGAGGACCGGCCCGGTCCCGGACCGGTTATGGGACCGATTGGGACCGACCCGATTTTTACAAAAAAAATGTATTTATATATATATATATATACACATATGTGTGTGTGTGTTATTTTATATGTGTTTCTAACTTTCTAAGTGTATTTGATTGAAAGTCAATTACAATTTATAATAAAACATATTTTTCAAATACGTTTGACTGAAAATCAATTATCTATATATATTATAAAACATTTGACAAAAACTCTTAAAAACATATTATTATGCAATAAGTACAGTTGATTAAAGCATCATTACTTAAAATTCAAAAATACAAGTTATACATGCATTGGTACAACTTATCAAAACTTTACGTTTGAATTCGTGTAACTAACTTTACAACTAACTATACAGATAAACATCTAATTTTGAATATAAAAAATCTAACATATAATTAGGATAATCATTCAACTCTAACAAAATACTTAATTATTATATTTATAAAAAAAATTATATTATTAAACCAAAATATATTATTTCATTATAAATCTAGATTATGATTAAAAAACTGAATTAAAATTATAAGTGATTTCTAACTTTCTAAGTGTATTTGATTGAAAACCAATTACAATTTATAATAAAATGTATTTCTTAAATGTATTTGACTGAAAATCAATTATAAAACTATAATAAACGTATTTGTTTGAAAACCAATTATAAAACTATAATAAAACGTGTTTTAATGTGTATTTGAGTGACCCCATTACATATATGTAATGATTACATATATAGGGGCGGGTTCAAATGCGAACTCAAATTTGGTTGTGAACGTGAGGACAACTGAAAGCGCGACACGTGTCATATTCAAACTGAATAATAGTATTATTCAGTCTGAATAATACTTGAATGTAGTATTATTCAGACCGAATAATACTATTATTCCGTCTGAATATTTTCTTCAGTATTCAGTCTAAATAATACTACATTCATACACGTGTCGCGCTCTCAATTTGTCTTCACGTTCACAACCAAATTTGAGTTAGCATTTGAACTTTCCTCTACATATATAATATATATAATTAATGTTTTTATAAAAAATAATTTTTTATTGAAGACCCGGTTTTGGCCCGGGCCCGGGATCGGTTACGACAACACAATAAACGGACCGGCTTGAAATTGTTGGGATCGGGACCGGTTATAAAAAAACCCGGTTAAAAGATTACTGTTAAGGTCCGGGACCGGTTGAGGCCCGATCCAAGACCGATTTTTGGCCATCTCTACTTAGAGGTATTTGACACATGTGGGAGGGACGAAATCAAATTGAAAGACAAACAACAAGATAAAAAAATGTAATAAACAAAATTGATGAATGAAATCAATTATTTTTTAACAATCATCGGGACCAAAACTGTAACTAGCTTTTACAATAATTTATATTAGAGTAAATCATGGATTTGGTCCATTTTATTCATCTATTATAAAAGTAAACATTAACTTTTGGTCCTCATGGTTTAGTGAAATTTTTAAAAGTGGGACTAAAATTTTGATAACTCTAGAAACCGTCCTGTGGTTCTTATTTTGCTCTGAAAGTGGTCATCCATCACTAACTTCGTTAACTTTCTCATCGGGGCATTTTTGTCCTTTTAATTTTTCGCTTTTGTTTTTTACCAGACCCATTCCTACTACCCTGTCCAATGTGTTTGATTACAATCGAAAACTCTGAAATGAGTCGATTACAATTGGAATCGATTACTGACGATGACGATCTACATGAGTCGATTGTTTCGTAAATCAAATTCTAGTTTTCTTCTATCCAGTGGTAAGGCTGTAAAATTTGAATTTTCATGCTTTAAGGACAATCTTTACCTGATGGATGCAGGAATTGGCCCCCCTAAAATGACCATGGTAGACGAGCTAAAAAAGAACCAGGTTTGGATGGAGCTAAAAAAGATGTCGCAATCCAATAAAAAGGTTGGGGGATTTCTAATGGAAAAATTAGTAGGAGGCTATTCAGTTGCAGTAGCGGGTTACATTACTTTTCTTCCATTTTGTTCTTTCATAGAAAGACGAAATTTTTCAACCAAATATTTGCAAAATTTATTGGTATTTATCTTATTCTTGCAACAAGGGTTTGTATTTAATGAAATCTTATTGCAACAGGTGCAACATAAATTTGTTATATTTTTTAAACTGTAATATAACTTTCAAACTCTAAACCGGAAAATAGTAATATAAATTTGTTATAGTTTTAAACTAACAAAAAGAAAACCTTTGTTTTAGCAACTTAAACATTATTTATTTTTGTATACAATGATATTAATAAATCAACATGTAGTAGAAGGGAAAGATAAACTAAAAAAATGGGAAAATAAAAGTTGAGGGATTCGAAAGCATGACCTCAAGGACAGGGGTCAGGGCTAGACTTCATATGTGTCAAAAAAGTTCATATATGGTATTTAACTCAAAAAGTGGGGTGACCATGACCCTTATAGGCCCCTATTGTGTTCCGCCCCTGACTCCCTCCATCTCAAAATAAGAGTTCGCCCTTGACTCCCTACATCCAACAAAGAGGAAGTAGCTACTTTGGTTAACTCCTCATTTGAATCATATAATTATTTTCTTCATGAAATTATTTTTCTTTCTACATGAAAATGAATTGATTCATGAAACTCTCAATTTGATGAATCTTGTTTCACGTATTCTTGATTCACCAACCTTCATGTATTCTTGATGAAATTTTTTCATATATTATTTTACTAATCAACTCTAATAATTAAGAAAAAATTAAAAAATTAAAAAAAATTTAGTTGCATGTGGTTTGTACGAATTGACGTGGTTTGTAACGGAAATCAACCCTATATATTGTTAGTCCCTGTTTAGAGATGGCTAACTAAAAGAGAGTTTGTAGGAGGGAGGGGGGGGGGGGGGTTGAATACAAACACACAAAATTTACTGTTTTTAAATTTTTTAATATAAATATTAAAAATTTACACACATAAGTTTGTTGCGGAAAAGAACAGACACACTATTCTAACAAACTTAAACACATGAAATTAACTTATACACTAAGAAAGTTAATTTAACAATAATTAACTTGTACACTAAGGAAGTTAATATAACACTGTTAGAACGCACAGGATTGCCAGAATCAAACAAATGAACACACAGGAGATTTGTTGAAAACGTGAGATTTATGGGAATGACTTCATCTTATTTTATAGTGCCCATGCATGGGATGCATGTGGACAGCTGTCAAGGATATCTGATGGACAAAGGAAGAGGCCACTCCCTTTGTACTAGGATAATGGATGAACCATTCTTAGTAGCACGCAATGTCAGATAACTTTATCTCTTTTTCTTCATGCTCTGTGAAGTCCCATCAAACCTTTTAGCTAAAAGAAAAACATCCCTTTTATAAGAATAAAAGAGAATGTCTTTATTTAAGGTTTGTTTCCCAAGTTCTTGCTGCCCACGTATCTTGCATTTATTGTGAGTCAAGAACTTATCTCTGAAAATTGCTAAGTGATATATGGAATCATGTATCACATCGGTTAGTGCCTTGTAAGGTTGGAATTGATAAGTGTACACATTGCTTGGTGATCTTCATTTTTCACTAAGTGTTGGCAACTGTACATCCTTGTATTGGTGACTTGTTATCACAACCTCAAGTAAAGGCAAGTGCAATTTTCGGTGACCATGTGTACATCATCGGTGGCCCAATTCATCGGTTACCTTATCTGTCACTTCGGTGACCCAAACAGTCAGGTCGGTGACCTGTCTGATGACCCAATCTGTCAGGTCGGTGACCAATCTATACTGGTGATTTCGGCAAGTGATCTGAATATTAATGTTAGTTGATACATCAAAAATTCCACATTTTGATGTACAACCCTTGATTGGATAGTCTTTGATTCTCCAATACTTGAAACATATTTCAGACCCTCAAAAGAACCTGTAAAGATCAATCAAATAATAGAGAAGGTTCATCACCAAATCATCGGTGACCCAACAATCTCCCCCTATTTGATGATGATACTTGTATGTTAGAAAGAAATACTTTTGACCCTTTCTATTTTTCTTTTGGGTTCTTTTGACTCAGATTTTTTTTAACTGAGTATGTACGGTATAAATATAAGTATAAGTATGTGTATGTGCAAAGAAAAAATAAAGGTATGAACAAGAATTGGGATGAAGAAAAGTATGAACTTTTATTAATCAACACACAGAATTGTACAACACACAGAGTACATGATTAATAAAGTTCATACTATATGTAGAATATTCAAGGAGTGGGTTCTCTTCTTTTTAGCTCATCCAAGATAAGCCTTGTGATTCCATGGTCTTCAACCGGAGGCACACCTAGAATAGCAAAGAGGAAAGAGCTGTGAGCCCTTGGGATGTCAGAAGCTCTGAAGAAACCTATGTTTCCAAAGATGTCTTCAAAGAACACCCCAAGTTCAGGTTCAGTGATCATAGTTTGCTCCGGGTACGCGACTGGAGTCGGAATGGAGAGATTTATACCCGAAGCATCTATCTTGATGTTTCTCTCATGAAGCATGGCAAAGTGCCCCTTTTTCTCGTTCCTTGGGGCAGGAATGACTTCTCTAGTGAGGCCTTGCTGGATGAGATACATCTGCTGCCCTTCTAGTCTTGTCACTACAATATCATGTTCCCTTTGAATTTTAGTCATCTTGATAAAGAATTTTCATAAGTTTTGTTGAGTGAGTCAGCTCTTTTTATGGTGATAAGCAACTTAGGAGAATTTTTGGTTGGAGGGTGAATGGTGGCGCCGATGATCTTTGAATCATCCTTTCGATTTTTCAGCCTCCTCTTGAACCAATCAACCTCCTTGGTTTTCTTGGCTTCTGCAACAGTCTTCACAGCTTCAGAATTTTTCTTTATGTTTTCAAGCTCATATTTCTGAGCTTGAAGTGCATCGGCGACCATGGCATGAGTAGCCTCATCTTGAGCCAACTTGAGTACATTTGCCTGATCATACTCAAGTTGAGCCCTTATTGATTCCTCCCTTTCAGCTTCAGTAAGAATCACTCCAAAGGGATCGGTGAGTGAAGGGGCAGGCTGCAATCGAAGAGAATCTGCTTCAGGGCCTCTGGATCTTTTCTTCTTCTTTTGCTCTTCACGCTGTTCTTCGTGAGAAAGAGGCTTCTTTCCCTTAGCTTTTTCAAGTCTTTTCTTTTCTTTTTCTTCTTCAGTCTCTTCAAGGGATCGATCACTGACACTCTCCCCCTCAATTGTTACACTAGCTAACTCGATGACTACGTGAGGAGTCACCTCGGTGACCAAGGGATGGGTCGCGTCAGTTGCTGTGGCTGTGGTCTCGGTGACCATAGCAATATCGGTGGCTGTGGTCTCGGTGACCATAGCAAGATCGGTGGCTGCAGTTGCTGGATCGGTGGCTGTGACGGGATCGATGGCTGTATCTTCTGCTTTCTCTAATTTCTCCCCCTCAGTGGTTGAACCCTTGAAACCCACTGAAGAAAGAAAATTCTTGATATTTGCAACATCAGAGCACAAACCACCCATTTTCTTCTCTACCCTTTGAAGTACGAACCGATCTTTATCTTTAAAGAAAGTGTCACCAACATCAAGCTCAACTGTTGGAGGAGAAGTTGGGACCTTTTCAATCTTTGAGTGAAGAGAGGCAAGAGACTCCAAAATTGCCTGTTGATTGAGAAGAATGGAGGCAATGTCGGTGGCCTGTTTGTCACAGGCATTGCGAAGCTCTTGGATAGAGGAGGTCACTGAAGCTTGACTTGAGAGAAATCCTTGCTGAAGATCATGGACATCCATGTGCAGGAGATCCAAGAATGTCATAAGAGTTGGGTGACTCACCGACAACTCTTTAATGCTTGATCTAAGAGTAGTAGAAAGAGAGGCCATTCTTTCCATCTCCTTATTTGCATGATCTTCCAAAACTTCAACTCTTCGAATTGTATCACGAGAAAAATTATTGAAGGCTTTGATAAGATCATCTCCCTGTTGAGAAGTCATGGGAGCAGCTGGTTGAGGCTTAGGTGGCTGATCATCATCATTATCACTAGAAGAGTAATCCACCAAACCCGTAGGTTTAATTGGGGGGGGGGGGACTCCGGAGAATGAGGATATGTGAGGGAGACACGTTTAGGAGAGTGTCGATGAGGGGAGTCCTCAAGAATGGGTTCCTCAACAGCCTTGTCATGTACGGGAGACGTACGTGACCAAGGTGTAGTGTCAGAAAATAAGAAGTCAGTAAAGTGGGATGCTCCATCAAGTGCACCTGGTTGTGATGCACTCTCATGTGGAGTTTGGAAGAAGAGTTGTGAGAGCTCAAAGGGTGGTGAAGAGACGCCTTGGATGGGAGACTCCAAGTCATCTTCATCAACTAATGAAAAAGTTGATGAAGGCCTAGGAGGGATATCCCTATGTACAACCGTATCCTTTTGGGAGGGCATGGAGGAGCTGGGAAGGGTTGACTGTTCCTTGGGTCTAGTAAGGATATTTTCAACACCCACTGACTTTTGGGAGTCGGTGGGTGGCTTATGTTATGACCCTTTGGGTACCCTTGGACTTATTTGAGGAAGTCCTTAGGGGCTTTTCGAGTTTCTCCGCTTTTGGGATTTTGATGCCTAGGTAGAAGCCAAAGGTTATTTTGGCTTCGTGGCATCGGTGGGTGCGGAGGTAGATGTGCCCGACATCTTGGATCTCTTTCGAGATTTGGGCACATCGGTGACTCGAGGGGCAGAGGCTTCGGTGACAGAGGGTCTCCGAAGACAGGGTTCATTTTCACCCCAAGCAAGAGGTGCATTTCTTGCAAACTCAATCATAGAAGGTCTAAGAGGATTGTCAGTAGCCAAGACTCCCTTTTTCATAATTTGGTTGCCAACTTGATGAAGAGGGAGATCATATTCAATATCATCCCTTTTCTCAAGTTTATTAGCAAGCTTGGCATTTATAATGAGGGAGAAAAGGCGCTGGAATAGTACCTGAGGTCGCCGAAATGTAGAGAAGGAGGAGATCATTTCATTGAAGAAATAAGCTGCAAAGTCTATCCTCCTCTGAAAAATCATGGCATGAGCCAGTTCGGTGATCTGAGATGGTGCTTGATCCGGACCTCCTGTCTTCTTGCTCAAGCAAAGAATAAGGTGGGCAAAGAAGAAGTTCCAAATGCTTCCCATATTCTTTCTTAGCAGTGTACCAGAACCCTTGGATTTTGGACCCCTCTTTTCTTCAGTATAATTCAGAACTGACACCACCTGTTGGTGTTCGTTCCCAAGTGGAAAAGTATCATATGAGTCATATGAGGGAAGGTGAAGAATGATACGTACATCTTCAACATCGAAGACTACGTCAGGTTAATCATCACTTAGGACAGATGCCATTATTTGATCCGAGGAAGCATCAAATGTGCAAGTCAACCAGAAGTTACCCAGAAGAAACTTACTCATCTTGGGTTTTGCAGTTAGAGCATACTGAAGAGGGCACCTTTGAAGAAACCAACATACATCATTGTATTCCGGATGAGCTTCGTCTATTCCAATTCGACCAAAGTAGTTGCATGCAGGGAAGGAGAGTGATCCAAAGGTGAGGCTTTGTTCTTCAGAAGCTTTGGGTGAGTTTGATGGGGACGCCATTGAAGATCTTAGAGAGTTGCAGGTGTGTTCTTGAAGTTGAGAGAGAAAGAAGATGAAGATGATGGATGCGATAAAGAAGGTAAATGGAAATGGGGGGAACGATTATATATGAGATTGAAATTTCAACTTTTAAAAACAATGATGACCTGAGGTGATTGAAAGGTCAGAATTCTAAGGGTTTTAGGGTTGAATTCGGCGCATGCTTTCTGACACTAATGACGTTGATGATGTCATTAGGGATAAGTTCAATGAATCTTAGTCACCAAGAATGGTAATCTAAGGGTTATCTTTTAACGGATAAGGAATGTGAAGGGTTTAAGAGGTAACGTCGGTGAGTGGTACGACGTCGATGGGTACAATACACACGTCGGTGGGTACACTGAAGGTGACCGTCGGTGGATGAAAACAGAGAGAGGTGGGTGACGTCGGTGGCTACGTCGGTGGCTGGCCTTGCTGGACGACCTCGGTGACTAGAGTCGGACGACGTCGGTGGGTATGTGGCCGTCGTCGGTGGATGGGGTTGTGTGACCGTCGGTGGATGAGTGGATGGTTTAGGGTTAGGGTTTCGAAGGTGTATGGTTTATATAGAAAATGGTAGATTAGGGTTTATAGAGAGAGAGAGACACGTCGGTGAGTGAGTCACCGACATTATGTATATATATATATTTTTTATTTTTTATTTATATATATATGCACATATATAAATATATATAATATATATAATATACATAAATGTATATAATATATACATATAATATATATAAATATACATATATATATATAATATATATATATATATTAGTCTATATTTATCATACCTAATTCACCGATGAGGAACTTGAACCTTGTTTCATCAAGGGGCTTTGTGAACAGATCAGCTAATTGATACTCAGTGGGAATAAAGTGAAGTTCCACATTACCTTTAGAGACATGATCTCTTATAAAGTGATACCTGATATCAATGTGCTTAGATCTTGAATGAAGCATATGGTTGTTGGCAATGACTATTGCACTTGAGTTGTCACACAGTATTGGGATCTTTGAGAAAATCTGATTATAATCACACAGCTGATTTTTCATCCACAATATTTGTGCACAACAACTTCTAGCAGCCACATATTCTGCTTCAGCTGTAGAAGTAGACACCGAATGTTGTTTCTTACTTGACCAGCTCACAAGTTTTCCACCAAGTAATTGACAGCTTCCAGTTGTACTTTTTCTGTCTATTTTTGAGCCTGCAAAATCAGAATCAGAGTACCCGATGAGATCGAAACCTGAGTCTTTGGGATACCAAAGACCCAGATTTATGGTACCCTTCAGATGCCGAAAAAGAGATAAAGTTACCTGACATTGCGTGCTACAAAGAATGGTTCATCTATTATCCTAGTACAAAGGGAGTGACCTCTTCCTTTGTTCATCAGATATACTTCCAGCTAATGAATCCTTGACAGCTGTCCACATGCATCCCATGCATGGGCACTATAAAAAGAGATGAAGTCGTTCTCATAAATCTCACGTTTTCAACAAATCTCCTGTGTGTTCATTATCCTAGTACAAAGGATTTTTCGGTATATTGCAGCCGAAAAATAGCACTCGAAAAATAGCACTCGAACATCTGAGTCATTAGCTGGAAGTATAATGCAGCCGGTTTTTTTATTTTAGCAGCCGAACATCTGCTTTCAACCAATGAATGTAGTTCTTGGATTTTCAAAAAGAACCATATATAGATTTAACTGCTTTTTTATGTTGGACCAGAACAAATGCGGATGAATTGGTGAAACTCATGAATTCAACATGTCCCCAATCCGTCAATATTGGGATTTTTGCACATAAAGTAAGTCACTCTTCAATTCAGAAACCTTCCTTTTCTTTTCTTTTCTTACCTCCCACTTATGGAGTTATGTTGCATATCTACATTTAGTAACTGAGTTATTGTTCCACAAATCCAAATCCTTCTCTCTCCCCCCCTCTCTCTCTCTCTCTCTATATATATATATATATATATATATACACAGGGCGGGTTCCAATGAGTGGGTTCCAATGAGAACTCAAATTTGGTTGTGAACGTTAGGACAAATGAGAGCGCAACACGTGTCATATTCAGACCGAATATAGTATTTATTTTGAATAATGCTACATTCAGACTGAATGTAATATTATTCAGACTAAATAATACTACATTCAGTATGAATGTAGCTGTAGCATTATTTGGATTGAATATTTCTTTGATTATTCGGTCTGAATATGACACGTGTCGCGCTATCATTTTTCCTCATGTTCACAACCAAATTTGAGTTCGCATTTCAACTTTCCTCTCTCTCTCTCTCTCTCTATAAGTAATTGAACCGTTTCTTGGTTTTTATGCATTTGTTAATGTTATGCACATGTGCATATAAGTAATTGAAACTGTTTCTTGGTTTTTATGCATTTGTTAATGTTATGCACATGTGCATATAAGTAATTGAAACTGTTTATTGGTTTTTATGCATTTGTGAATGTTATGCACATGTGCATATCTAACAAATTGCTTACAAATGACTTGTATGCACATGTGCATGTCGTCCAGATGAACAGTTACTAGGGTCTTTCTGAGTTTTTCATTGCACCTGACCCTATATATATTATGTCACTTGTAATGCTTAAACAGCTCTTGTTCTAATATAACAGGTTGTCTCCCTAAGCACAAAAGCAAACTGCAACGAGGTTCTATATGGTTATGGACAGTGGCGGATCTAGGATTTTTGTCTACTGGGGTCCCATTAAGGTAGACTAAAGGCGCGTAAAGTCACCGACATGTTTCGGGAAATTTTTTAAGTTTTTTAGTTGATTTCAAGGGATTTTCTTACTGTTTTTGTCGATTTTGAAGGATTTTCTTATTGTTTTTGTCGATTTCTAAGAATTTTTTCCCTTTTTTATTGATTTCAAGAGACTTTTTAGCGTTTTTGTCAATCACGGACAAGATGGGGTCCCTTGGAAAATTTTACTGGGGGAACTAACGCTAAATACACTATTTTTGAAATTTTTTACCCTATATAATTTTTTTTTCTAACAATTAAATGGGGTCCTTGGACCCCCCCCTTTTTCATGCCAGCTCCGCCACTGGTTATGGACATGTCACTGTCATGGTTACTTCACAGGTGAGGCATCATATCTTTTTCTGCTCTTCCAGTTGCTGTTTGGTAGTAGCTTAATGATATAGAAAGTGGCTTATTCGGTAAGCTATACTGAACTTAGTTGCCTTTGTCTTTCATCTTGAATGTAGGTTCCCCATGCCATGGAAATTCTTCTTGCCAAATTAAACAGAGTTTGCATCTTCACAGTTCCAAAGTATTTAAGTTACTCGGAGGTAATTATATATATATATATAGGGTAATTATATATATATATATATATATATCTATATAGGGTTAGGTTCAAATGTGAACTCAATTTTGGCTGTGAACGTGAGAACGAATCTCAGCCACACATCTTCGGTTATGGTGGACGCGATCACGGATGATTGACGCGATTCATGGGAGGGTGGAGATTATTAAAGGAGGGGAACCAAGTCAAAGCCGCTTTATTGACCGGATAAGTGGCTGAGATTCGTCCTCACGTTCACAATCAAAAATGAGTTCACATTTGAACTTTCCTCTATAGAGGAAAGTTCAAATCATTTTTGGTTGTGAACGTGAGGACGAATCTCAGCCACTTATCCGGTCAATAAAGGCGGCTTTGACCTGGTTCCCCTCCTTTAATAATCTCCACCCTCCCATGAATCGCGTCAATCCTCCGTGATCACGTCCACCATAACCGAAGATGTGTGGCTGAGATTCGTCCTCACGTTCACAGCCAAAATTGAGTTCACATTTGAACCTAACCCTTCCTCTCTCTCTCTCTCTCTATATATATATATATATATATATATATATATATATATATATCCTGTTAAATTTTCTTATAGGCTCTCCATCATAATGTGATTTTGAAACTCGGATGTTCTGTTACTGTGCCACTTGTAAAGTTTTATTATTTATTACTTCTTTGCCCTTTCCTGTTTTCTTGTTTAATAGTTATTTAGTCAACAACTATATATGATATGTAAATATATAAATGTTTGTTTATCCAGGCTGCATTTGAATCTAAAGATGCTTACTGTAAGGCTATTGGTTACCAAGAAGAAGATGGAAAACTTGAAAGTGTCGATCGTTATGTAACAAGGTTAACTCTACATATGAAACTATACGGGGCTCTAATTCAGGTTTTCATCAACTTTCTTATAAGCAAAAGTTATCTTATACTTGTTGCTTAAATTGATAACAATATATATATATATATATATTAATCTTTTCAGACTGAAGTTGATGGTTTCCGAAATTTGCACGGAATTGAAGAAGGTTGGAAATGGCTTGCCAGGTTTTTAAATGCTCTCCCGCCGAATTATTACACTTTAGTTGCAATTCAGGCATTCATTGAGATGAGTTGAAATCATGACTTATTTTTGGTCTTAATATTGTTATTAAGTCAACAACCCAAGTTGGCTTATTTCAAATCATTGAATGCTTCTGAACTTAGGGTGCGTTTGGTACATGGGACAGGACATGAGACAGGACAGGACACTTGCCCTGTCCAGTCCTAGGTGTACCAAACATACACCTGTCCTGTCCCGTCCTGTCTTGTCCAGTCCAGTTCTGTTCCGTCCTGTCCAGTCCAATCATGTCTGAGTACCAAACGCTACCTAGGGAGGCTTTTTGAGCCTAGTAATATCTTTTTCCCATTATATTTTTAATGATAAGTACTCCCTCCGTCCCAAAATAAGTGTCTATAGTTTTTGACATGCGTAATTATTACACTTTTTTAAATAACCAAATAATTATCTATTTTTGAAACTGGACACTAATTTTGGGACAAACATAAAGAGAAATGTGGACACCTATTCGGGATGGAGGGAGTACAATATTTGAATGTGCACATAATTAAATAAAAAGTGAATATACTCTCAATAGAGACAAAATAAAAGGCACACGATTTTAGGAATATGTAATTATTACACTTTTTATTTAACCAAATTACAATTCTACCTTTAATTATAGAGAGAGTAATGAATTTCTCTATTTCAGAATTAAGGGTAGAATCGGGAAGTAGACAAGTATGGGGTAGCGTCTTAAGGGCTTGTTTGTTAGCAGCTTAATTAGCTAAATGAGACTCACAACTTATTCGGTCAGCTATACATACATGATTGTTTGGTAGTGGCTTAATAATATAGAAAGTGACTTATTCAGTAAGCTTCTAGAGAGAGCTTTATGCAGAAACCCAAGTTTTTTTTTTCTTTTTCATGTTGATCATCAAATACATCACTTTTCTTGTCAGATGGCAGGGTTCGGTTTATATAGAAGATACAAAAACCAATTCAAGAAGCTATTGAACACCATATCTTGCAACTTCATCAAAGCATTAAAGGAGCGAGAAGATGAAAAAGTGGCGATGGTCGTTAGTAGTTTAGAAAAGTACATTAAGACGAACGAGTTCCAAAAGGAACCCGAAGGATCATGGCGGCTGCTAGATTCTTTATTATCATCACACATGGTCGTCCCAAATGAATCCGACCATTACAACAACAATATCATCATAACTCATCGGAATACAGTGGAAAACATTAATGATTTTTTCTATGTTTGATAGCATTTATACGTGGAATATATGCATCTCCAACAGATACTCCAAAATTGAGAAAATAGATAATTTTGAGATTTTGAATAAGTTTTTGGCTCAAATAGATTATCCGAAACTTAGTTTTGAAACTGATTTGTTGGAGAATTTATTTTAGAGGATCACTTACAAACTTATGAAGCCATTCAAGTAGGGGTGCTCAAAATACCGACCAACCGGCCAAGCAGATCTGAAAAAACCCAAAAAACTTAACTTAATGTAACCCGACACATAGTTGATACAAAATTAGGCTAAAGCCAAACTAGGGGTATAATTGAGCCGAGTCGAGCCGACACAGTGCCAAGCTCGAGCTCTACCCAACTCTCAAACTCGCAGCTCGATACTCTACTCGAACTCGGTAGAGCCTAAATTTTCAAGCTCGAGCTCGAACTTGTGACAGGTATCGACACTTTCGAGCTCGACTCGACTTGACTCGCTCGTGTCTTAAAAAACTGCATAACAACATAAATATTAATTGTAATTTTGATAGAAGCTCGATAAGGCTCGAATCGACTAGCTCGATAATTTAATATATACACATATATGGGGTATAATTGTAATTTTATAGAAGCTCGATAAGGCTCGCGATCCGCTCGAGTCGAGTAATTTATAGGTCGAACTCGACTAGATTATCTACTCGAGTAGCTCGAGCTCGAGCTCGACTTGACAATTCACGAGTCGATTTCGAATAATTTTCGAGTCGATCTCGAGTATCTCACGAGCTGTCTCGGCTCGATTACACCCCTAGGCCAAATCACATCTATTGGGTTAGGGTTATTTGAAACCAACCCAATCCAATGATTTTCTATACTGTAGTTAATTATATTTAAAATTATATTATATTTTCAACCATAATCTAATTTCTTATTTGCATAAACCTCTTTTTAACTATTTTTTTAGTTTGTTAGCCTTTTTTGTATCTTCTCATTTTGATTTACTTCATTTAAACATAAATACTTGGCTAAATTGTAAAATGACGTATCAAGTTTTCCACCTGACCAATCCAACCCACACGGTTTACACCGTGTTGGGATTTTTCAAATCATAAACATCGAGTTCGGTTGTTCAAATGATTTCAACCTGACGCACCAACCTAACCCATGTGCGGCCCTGCTTTCGGTCACCGTATAGGAAACGCGGAAACGGATCGGCAAACGTCAAACCGAGAAAAATTAAGAATAAACTCCACAAGCGTGAAGCGTAAAAACGATCGAATTCTAAGAACTCGTAGAACTGATAAAGCTTTAGTTGATAATTGATTGAATGAATAATTAATAAATCTAATGGGGTTTAAATAGTCTAGGATATAAAGTTAAACTAGGAAACATTAAGAAAAAAGAAACTAGAGAAAAGGAAACTAAAGAAATAAAGAAAGCTGAAATAAGGATGTAAATAAGGAAAGTCTTTTTTGCGTCGTGAATGGTCTTCCTTCCGTTGCTAATGACTCGCGTCACGAGGCCTTCTCTTTTTAGCTCGGTCTCTTTGCTTGTTAATCTGACGCGCTATTCGATCTGTAGCAGTATTTATAGTTGCCGAAAAGGTGAAAGGTGGAAATCATTAAAATGGTTAGATTCATCATTTAATGGTGATATCATACGATTTCGGGAAACTAATATATTTTGTTCGATATAAGACGCGTATAAGAAATCGTCATGCCCAGTGGCGGATGCAGCTCATATGGGGAGTGGGGGGAAGGGACCCCATTGAAAGAAAAAAGAGTTTTTTTAAGGGTTAAAATCATTTTTTTAAACTTTTCACTTGGTTTTACCCGATTCCTGTCGGTAAATATTTACAAGGGACCCCACATTTCTAGCCCACCATTACCAACTCTAAAAATATCTATTGAAATCAATCAAAAAACAAAAAAAGTATCCGGATATCAATAAAAATACCGAAAAACATCATTCGAAATCGACAAAAACTCTAAAAAATCAACCAAAAACCTTTAAAAAATCTCTATAAACGATGTAATTAGGCAAAAAAAAATACGTTAGACGACTTTACGGGCCTTTAGTTTATCTTAAAGGTGACCCCACTAGGTGGGATTTACCGGGTTTGTTTGGTTTTTTTCTAATATCTATGTGTGTGCGTATTACAGTGATTCTAATTCCAAATATAACGCGTAGAATATTAATGCATTGTTACTTGTGTATACTTATTCGGATTTTAAATGAAAGTCGTATATATTAATTCAAAATATTAATTAGTTTACTGTTTACGTTTGAATGTCAAATCACTTATTAGAACGATTTAACTCATACGGTTACTCTTTTATGACCGGAAGGTCATGTGTTCGAATCAATTAAAGTTTCTAGGAGTCATGGTTCACCTAGATTTTCCTTTTTTTTAATGCATTAAACTATAATTATCTTATTAAACTAGACAATTCTAGTGTGATTTTGAGGGTTGAATTCTTATAATTTGGCACTTAATTTATAAATTCATGGTGAATTAAATCAAGAGCCACCATCCCTAACCAAACCCGATACATCATATCCCACTCGAAAGTAAAGGTGTCAGATAGCAACAGACCCAAGATTTTTCCTGACAGAGATGTATCAAAGACTCACAAAGTCGTCCAATGTGTTTAGTTGAATTCCATCGTTCTAAGAGAAATTTGATGGATTTTGGGGATGTTTCAGAATTAATGAATGGATTAATTTCAGGATTCGATTACGGCCGAGAGGGTCTTAATTCTTGCAACTCAGTTAATACAACTTGTGGTGTAACATGGATCTGATGAAAGGTCTTGTTTGTTTTTTCATTTTAAGCTCTTAATCACCACTTATGTCTGATTCGTTTTAGACGTTTCATAATCATTTCAGAACTGAAACCAGACTTCAGACTTCAGTACCTCTTAAAAAACAAACGCCACCTTAGATTCATGTCGAGCCAAGACTTCATTCACATTATTCTGGAATTCTGAGTTATTTTTGTCACGGGTTTCATGATTGAAACTTGGCTCTGATAAGATAAACTTTTAAGTAAAGAATAGAAAGAACATAAGAGGTACTTTCAATTTGCGTTTCCCTACTAATAAGATAAAATTTGAGTATAAAAGAGAAAGAAGAACAAACTAGGTACTTGCAATTTGCGTACCCCTTTATTGATAAAATAAATGGGTATTTATAATAGTCTTATATCACATGGAAATAACCACAACAATAAATAAAATGAAAAAACTAACCATTAGCCTATTATTCCAAAGACTAATTCCACCAAACTTTGCATGCACACTTTTATTAATTTGGTGTTACTCATTGAAAATGACCTTACGTCGTTGTGTATTACATGTTTATTTAACGATTGGTCGATATCATATGTCTACTGGGTATCACTACTTAATATTCACTGATTTCAAGGTACTATTTCACTACTAGAAAATTGAGTATTTTCAATTCAATTTTTTCAACGGAAAATGTCGTTCAAATTTTTCTATCAATTTTAGAGGGATTGTTTACAGAACATAAGTTTTCAACGAATTTCCGTTAAAAATCTCTTACAAACATGCATTTTCAACCAAAAAAATTTCAACGGAATGTCTCGTCAAAAGAAATTTGGTTGAAAATGCATGTTTGTGAGATATTTTCAATGGAAATTCGTTGAAAATTTAAGTTCTATCAATAACCCCTCTAAAATTCGTAGAAAATTTTCAACGACATTTTCCGTTGAAAATACTCAATTTTCTAGTAGTGTTTGATATAACTTGATAGATCATATTTGAACATTATGACATCAAATGTGTTAGGGTACTTTACGGCACGTCAAGTTATATATTAACCATCATTGTGGGTATAAAGACTTGTCATTATTTGAATTTTGAACAAATGTATTATAAAAACGCATGTTAATATGACTCTTCTTTAAAATTGCTTATAAAAAATAATAATTTTTTTTATAAACTATCTTAAAAAAACTTGTTAAGACATCAAAAACATCCTTTATATAAACTCATTCGAACAATTTACATATGCCATACAATTGTTTAGTCTTATAACATTAAATCTTGTATAATGTTAAATATATGTATAGTATAGGGACCCCTTTGTAACTTTTCTGTCTATATATTGTTATCAATACACGTAACCCTAATCAAGGGTTTTCACATATTCTAACATGGTAAAGCCACCAAAAACCCTAGCCTTTTTTCTCCAAACTGCCGCCGGCTTCCCTCATCGGAATGGCCGCCGCCGCTCTCTTCTTCCGCTGCCCTCTCTGCTACCCGCCGCCGCCGACCCTGTCACCACCGTGACCACCCGCCGCCGCCGCTGCTGTCACCACCGTGACCAGCTGCTGCCAACGTCGCTGTCACCACCGTGACCAGCCGCCACCGCTGCCGACAGCCGCCGCCACCGGGATCTTCGTCACTCGCTCGTTCCATGTGAACTTGTTTGGTACATTACTATCCCTCTACCCGCGGTTAAGCTTTTCTGCCTTGTTATTTTCTTTACTTTATTAGTTTGTTTTTACGTTTTCCAAGTGATTGCCAGGACCACCTCGTCGTCCTCCACTACCCCCACTGCCCCTACCGCTAGCCAGCTTGTTTTCGCCCTTACCAACGTATACTCTCAATTTAGTTTTAAACTTTCAACTGATGGGTCCAAATATAAGCTTTGGCGTCGTATTTTTTTGGACATGTGTAAGGGTGCTAAAGTATACGGTCACATCACTGGCAAAACCCAACCTGCTAATGATGATGATGAGGACTGGGAGGCCATTGACTCTCGCATCAAATCCTGGTTCTATTCTACTTGTGATGCCAATCTCTTGCAAATTATTTCTAGTGATAACTGTACTGCCAAAGATCTCTGGGATAAACTTGATGAATTTTTTCTGAATAATAAAATGTCCCGTATGCTCCAACTTCAAGAACAATTTCGTAATACAAAAAAAGGCACCTCGTCCATCACTGATTTTTGTCATAACTTAAAAAATTTGGCCGATGCTCTTGCCGATTGTGATTCAAAAATAGATGAAATTGAACTTGTTATGCAAATCTTACGTCAGTTACCATCCTCCTATCACAGCATTGTCGATGTCATCACCAATACCAAACCCTTCCCCTCTTTTCTTGAAGCGAAAAACATGCTTCTACTCCATGAGTCTCGTGAGGAGTCAATTGACCCTCATACTGATACCCCCCTTACCTCCTCTGCTGCCCTGTCCTCCTCCTCCCATCCTGGAAAACCGAAAAATAGACTAAATAAAGGGAGGAATAATGGGCGTCTTGCTTCCAAAGGGGGGGGGGGGGGTAATACTAATGTCTCCACAAGCTCTCACACTTTTGCAGGTACACCTGGATATCAGGGACACAACCAGGCCTTCTTTGGGAGTTCGCCCACCTCTGCACATGTTCCGACTCCTCAGCCAGGTCTTCTCGGTGCGCCTCCCGCGCATTCCTTTGGTGTCGGTGCTTCTCACCCGTCACCTACGATGTTCTATTACGGACAACAGCAGTCACACAACCCGATGACGTTTCCAGCTCAGTTTGGCCCGCCTACACCGCCAGCGCCTCTTCGGCGCCGCCTGCTCAGCCCTCATTCAACGGTCATGCCTCTCAGCATGCTCAGCCGCAGCTCACTGACCTCTCGTCTGTGTTTCAGGCCATGTCTGTTCAAGCGCCACAAGACAACAACTACTACATGGATTCTGGTGCAACCAAGCATATGACTTTCAATCCAGGTACAATGCACTCTCTAACTCCTTGTAATTCTAATTTCATACAGGTTGGTAATGGTGCTGTGTTTCCTGCTAGATACATTGGTCACTGTAAGTTCCCTTTTTCTTCTTGGCCTCTTGAACTAAAAAATGTCCTTGTTTCTGATAAAATCATCAAGAATCTTATTTCCGTTCGTCGCTTTACTATTGATAACCTTGTTTCCGTTGAGTTTGATCCGTTTGGTTTTTCTGTGAAGGATTTTAAAACTGGTTCCCTCCTTCAGCGATGCGATAGTGATCACGATGAGATCTATCCCGTTGTACCCTCATCTCCTCCGTCTGCTCTTGCTTCGGCCCATGTTGTTGTCTCCTTTGACGTCTGGCATCGGCGACTTGGTCATCCGGGTGCTGCTGTTTTTAACTTTCTTTTGTCTCGCAAATTTATTTCTTGCTCTAGTCAGACTTCATCTTTATGTCATGCCTGTCAGTTAGGCAAACATTGTAGGTTACCTTTTTCCTCTTCTTCTACCAAAACTTCTCGTGTGTTTGAACTTATTCATTCCGATCTGTGGACTTCTCCTGTTACTAGTTTAAGTGGTTTTAAATATTATGTTTTGTTTTTGGATGATTACTCTCACTTCTTATGGGTTTTTCCTTTACGTGCCAAATCTGAAGTGTTCTCTATTTTTAAAATGTTTCGTGCTTATGTAATAAATCAATTTAAAACAGACATCCAACTTTTTCAATGTGATAACGGTCGTGAATTTAATAATCAACCTTTATTAGATCTTTTTAAAATCCATGGAATTAGAGTCCGTTTCTCTTGCCCTTACACTTCCCCTCAAAATGGGAAGGCTGAGCGCACTATCCGCACAATCAACAACTCTCTTCGCACCTCCCTCATACAGGCCTCTCTACCACCTAAGTTCTGGGTTGAGGCTCTTCTTTCCTCCGTTCACACCTTCAATCTACTCCCGTCTACCACCATCCAGTATAAAACACCTTTTGAGGTTTTGTTCGGCTTCTTTCCTACATACTCTCACCTCCGTGTCTTTGGATGTCTGTGTTATCCCAATACTTCAGCCACTGCCCCTCACAAGCTTGCCCCAAAGTCCTCTGCGTGTGTCTACCTAGGTCCAAGCTCTGACCACCATGGATACCGCTGCTTAGATCTCATTACTCAAAAGGTCATCATCTCTCGTCATGTCGCCTTTGACGAAAATCACTTTCCGTTCCCTGACTTCCAACCTCGACCTTCGACTGAGGAATATGACTCGTTTGATATTGATGTTTCCTCCCCCTCGCTCCCTCCTCCTAACGGTACTTCCTCTCCTCCGCCAGATAATGGACCACCTCCCTCTACTTCCTCCTCTCCGTCTCCGCCCGCTGTGTCATCCAACCCCTCTCCCACTTCACCTGCTCCTGCTCAACCCGAATCTCCACCTGCTGCGGCTCCTTCAGGTCATCCGATGACTACTCGTTCTCGCACTGGCTCTCTTCGGCCCAAGCAGATCTTCAATCTCTCCGTCTCCACTGACATCTCTCCCATCCCTCGGTCTACAGCTCAGGCTATGTGTGATCCTCATTGGCGAGCCGCCATGGACTCTGAAATGGCAGCCCTTCTCTCCAATCACACGTGGGATCTAGTCCCCAAGCCCTCTACTGCAAACATCGTTGGCAGTCGTTGGCTGTATCGCCACAAATTTGACAGCAACGGTCGTCTTGAACGTTACAAGGGCCGTCTTGTTGCTCAAGGTTTCTCTCAGCAACCCGGCCTTGACTTTGATGACACTTTCAGTCAAGTCGTCAAACCTGCCACTATCCGCACGGTTCTCAGCATCTCCATCTCTCAAAATTGGCCTATTCATCAACTTGATGTTAAAAATGCCTTCCTCCATGGTGATCTAACTGAGACTGTTTACATGCGCCAGCCTCCAGGCTACGTCAACAGCAATTTTCCTGATCATGTTTGTCGTTTGCGCAAGGCTCTCTATGGTCTTAAACAGGCACCTCGTGCGTGGTATCAGCGATTTGCTGTCTATCTCTCCTCCTTAGGTTTCCATAGCAGCAAGACTGACACCTCTTTATTCACGTATCATCGCGGATCTGATACCATCTACCTTCTTCTTTATGTAGATGACATCATTCTTACTGCCTCTTCTTCCTTTCTCGTTTCCATGGTTATATCTCAGCTTTCCTCTGAGTTTCCCATGTCTGATTTAGGTCCGTTATCCTTCTTCTTAGGCATCGCTGCGTCTCGCAGCCAGTCCGGACTCTTTCTCTCTTAATCTGCTTTTGCTCAGGAGATTCTCTCACGAGCGGATATGGTCTCGTGTAATCCCTGCAGTACTCTGGCTGACACTAAAACAAAGCTTGCCGCTGATGGTGAGCCTGTTCCTGATCCCACTCTATATTGAAGCCTTGCTGGTGCCTTGCAGTACTTGACTTTTACCCGTCCTGATATTGCCTATGCCGTTCAACAGGTCTGTCTCTTTATGCATGACCCGCGTCTTCCGCATTTCAATGCTCTAAAACGTATATTACGGTATTTAAAGGGTACTTTATCTCATGGTCTTCATATTAAACCGTCAGCCGTTGATCGTTTGGTTGCCTATTCTGATGCCGACTGGGCCGGGTGTCCTCATACACGTCGGTCTACCTCAGGGTTCTGTGTCTATCTGGGAGACAATCTCGTTTCTTGGTCCTCCAAACGACAACATGTCGTTTCACGCTCTAGTGCCGAGGCTGAGTATAGGGGGGTAGCCAATGTGGTTGCTGAAACTGCTTGGTTGCGAAATCTCCTACTCGAGTTGCGTTGTCCTCTCTCTCGTGCCACCGTTGTTTTTTGTGACAATATCAGTGCCTTGTATCTAGCATCTAACCCTGTTCAGCATCAGAGGACCAAGCATGTGGAAATCGATTTACATTTTGTTAGGGAGCGTGTTGCGATTGGTTATGTGCGTGTTTTGCATGTTCCATCCGCTCATCAGTATGCTGACATCTTTACAAAGGGTCTACCCACTACTTTATTTCTTGATTTTAGAAATAGTTTGAACATTCGTTCACCTCCCGATCAAACTACGGGGTGTGTTAAATATATGTATAGTATAGGGACCCCTTTGTAACTTTTCTGTCTATATATTGTTATCAATACACATAACTCTAATCAAGGGGTTTTCACATATTCTAACATATAATAATCTATTAAAATATTTAAACATTTTTGAAGTTCTATAAATCTAAATTTAATTGTATTTTGATCTTCTTGACTTGACATATTCATTTTAATTGAACATATGGAAATCTACAATGGGTTGGATTGGGATGAACCTGTTTTCTTTCTACTAGTAGGAGAAAGAGTGGGCCCCACAAAATTAAGTACTATTTATTTATCTAGTTCTTATTTTCTAAATAACATTTAATCGCTTTGCTTTTGTTTTTATATTTTAACATATAATCAATTGAAAAATAACTTTTTATTTAGATCACAAATTATTATAATTACAAAATTATTGTTAATCAATTTTATGTACTCTATTTTCTTTTATATATGAAAACTAATCATCAATTTCTACCTACATAATATTATGACATTCATTTTTGTAACTTTTAGTTATTATCTTTTAACTATATTAAGTAAATTCTAATTATTGTTTTTTTACTTATAATAAGTAATTTTTAACTATGATAATTTTTATTATTGTAGTTTTTTTATTAATAAAAACTATGTAGCTGTCCATAATTAGGAGTAATAAGTTCAAAATATGTGTAAGAAAGAGAAAACTAATGTGTCAGATAGAGAAAGCTGATGTGATCGAATCATGAGGCTACGGATAATCTTATGCTACTATGTTCGATATGTTTGGCACATTGAATAGAATACCATATATTTGTATCTCCATCGTCTTCAATGTAAGGCGACAAATGTCATCATCACGCCGGTCCCTATAATCAGTCATTTTCATAACCGCTCATAATGCAGGTCATATTGCAAATAGACGTAGCTTTTCATACTTGGTGGGTACCAATTAACACGTCTCTCGCATTTTGGCTTCATTTAGTCCAAGTTAAATACCACACGCTTTACACCCTATTCCTGCCATTTTATGATAATCTATTCTACATCAATTATGAACTAAATTAACTTTTTTTTAACAACAACGATATTTTATAAAAAATAACAAGGAAGACGCTAGAACAAACAATTACATACACAAAATAGCAAGGAGGGGATTATGAAGCCAACCCACCCAATTAATTTTAAATTTAATACTCCTATTAGAAACCCAAAAATACGTCTGAGTCACAATCCTGTCGAAGATATCCACCTTCTTTAGCTTCGTCTCGTAAAAAAATGATCACCTTTCGGAATGACCAGATGTACCAAAACATAGTAAGAATAACTTCCTCAAAGCACAATTTCTCCCCACTCTTCAACCGCAAATTAGAAAATCATGTAATCCAACCTGCATATGAACTAAACACCGGGATATGCAAATGTCACCATTTACCAATTTGTCTCCAAATCTCCGTCGCCAAAGAGCACGAGAAAAACAAGTGATCTATTGACTCCAAACCCACATCACAAATAGGACAAAGCAATGAGCCAAGATGAATCCCTCACCTACCCAAATTATCCCTGGTGGCTATTCTTTCAATCCCAAATGCTAAACAAAAATATTGACCTTAATACAAACTAACCGGTTCCATCTAGTACCAATCGAGTCCACAACCAACACTTTAGAATCAATGTAATTCCTAGTTGAAGAAACGGTAAAAGAACCTGATCCATCCAAAGACCACATCCACCAATCTTTCTAATTAGAAACCACAATCGACTGCAACCTATCCCTCAAGGCAGAAAATTGCTCCAATTTTGCTCCCCCCTCGCTTTCCTTCAAAAACAACCAAACCAATCGTCATTCATGACCCACTCTTTAACCATAAACTCTTTATCAAGCTCCAAAACGTATACTCTCCGGTATTCTATTTTCAAAGACCCACCTTCCAACCAAGTATAATGTCAAAAAGAAGTATCTGATCCATCTCCTACTTTTCTTTTACAAAAGAATAGAAGCTCAACATCTTTACCCCGTAAATGGGTAAAAGCCTTCAAAATCGCTACCCATGTTGAGTTCGAACCCATAGAAGACAAAACCGATCCAATCCGGCCGCTTACACCATGTATTGATTGAGTTCGAACGTACAGAAGACAAACCCATTACACCATGTTAAATGCAAATAGACTTCCTATACCAAGACCACCATCTTTTTTGCTAGCCATACTTTTATCCGATTTAACCCAAGACATCTTATTATCATCCATTTCACCCCCCATAAAGAATCGATTTCGAATAGATTCCAACATTTTGACAATCGAAGATGGCATCTTGAACAAGGACATATAATAAGTCAAGAGACTTGCCAACATCGACTTGAGCAAGGTTTTAACCTTCCAATTCGGCAGTTTTCTCCAACAGGTAATCCTAGATAGCAAAAAGGCAATTTCGAATGAGCACAACGTATTAAACTGGCAACTTCAGTTACCTAATTGAAGTCGACACCGACTCCAAATAGCTTGCTTTTGAGGAAATTAATTTTAAGACAGAGACTAGAAAAAAAAACATCTAAGAATACACATAATATTCCTAGAATTTTGAAACGACCACTCCCCCAAGAAATATCACGTCATCCGCATAAAAAAGGTGAGAGAGATGATACTGACCATTACCAACCCGCACTCCCTAAAACAAGTCTTTCTTGATCGCTTCATTTATCGTTGCATTAAGCCCTTCCATCGCCAATATGAAGAGAAAAGGAGACAATGGGTCACCTTGTCTCCATCCCCGTTGGATATCAAATTCTTTTGTTGGCGAACCATTTACTAAAACCAAGCTCGTCGATTTCATTAAGCATCCAACAATCCACTCTCACCATTTATTGCCAAATCCCATATATTCAAGCACAAGATCAAGATACTCCCAACATATGCTTTTTCAAAATCAAACTTGAAAACGATAAGATTCTTCTTATGCTTCTTGTACCATGCAACCACCTCATTTAAAATTAGAGGACCATCCAGAATTTGACGACCCTTAATGAAGGCCAATTGTTCCTTGCTAACCACCTCGCAAATAATACAACATAACAGGTTAGCCAAAAGTCTGCCAATAACTTTATATTGACACCCTATTAGGCTAATAGGTCTATAATATTTGACAAATTTTGAATCTTGTACTTTAGGGATTAGAGCAATAAAGGAAGCATTACAACCTTTAGGATTGGAGTTCGTACCTGAAAAGTCAGTAACAAGCCTCATCACATCTTCTTCCACCGAATACCAAAATTTCTTGAAGAACTTAAACGTAAAGCCATCAGGTCCTGGGGCCTTGTCAACTCCACAATCCTACAAATGCCTTCTTAATTTCCTCTCTTGAAAAATCGGCTTGAAGAAAATAGATTGTTCTCTGAAATTCTTTTTGGAAACTCAAACTGAATAGACGGTCGAACCCCCTTCACGACCTCAAACCTTATGGAAACAACAAAGCTCCTTTACCAATTCTTTTTACCTACATCGCCTATACCTTGAACATTCAAAGACATAACATTCATTCATAAATATCCTTTGCTCCCATCCCCTTAATAATTTCTCTAAGATCTTTTTTACAACCTTTCATTTGGAATCCTAGTACCCTTCCAACCCCAATGGTAGCAGAAAGACCGTCCAATATAGAAAAGCCATCTCGCGCTGGTTTAGAAGAACAACATTATCCATTTTCCCAACACATGTTTTCCCACCTCCGATACCACTCTTCACTTTAAAGCCGGAAGAACTAAAAGATAAATTCACCCCACCCCCACCATATGCTACTTCGCGTCGACTTCCCCATCTGTCGCTAGCGCCTCTGGTGCTTGATGCACGACCCAAATGGAATGGATCATCCTTATCCTCCTCACACTCTTTAACCCCATCTTCCCCAGAACATTCGTCGAGACCACCACCCCGGGATTCAGATCTTTCTCTTGAACGTATCTAGAATCCATAGACTTCCAAAGTACTTGAATCTGATAACAACAAAACCTTCCCCTTTGGATAAGTTGCATAAATTAGGAAGAGAACAGAAATCCTTCACACAACCGCCAAACAGTAACTTGTCGCGGACATACCATCCATATCAAGAATTATTGTCACTGTATACACCTTAGCTTCGACCCCAGGGGACCTTTTGCACTCCCCTAACCACTTTGGCATACCATAATCCACCTCTTTCTCTAGGATTAGATCGCATGGGTTCTGCAGGAACACCAAGTGCACCCTGATTAACATCCTGATCATGCACATTCTTCACCTTAGAATTTTGATCAAATTTGGCCACGTTGGCATGCAAGTGCAATTTCCCTATTCAAGTGTTGCACAACATCGAAACCACCAAATCTATGTTATTAACCTTCTTGAATCAGACAAAAGCAAACATTTGTCACTTTTTTGAAGGTCTTGGAGCTATGAACATGTCAAGCACCGTTTCAACTTTATCACACATATTAGCTAGTCTTTTATAAATCGTTTCAAGTGAGGTACTAATTACGGGTGTTATTTGGACGGTTAAGTCGGTTTTCCATTTATTCGGTTTTTAACTTTTTAGAAGTAACTGATAACCAAATAAGGTTCGATTTAATCGGTTTCGGGTTATTCGATTTTCAGGTTATTCGGTAACTAGTTAAACCAAGTAAGAATTCATATTTTTCTTTGGACATTTACTCAAATAATTTTCCCAAATTCAATGAATAATGTTTCTAATGTATAATTGTATCATACATTCATAATCAACAACTGACTTGTATTAAATAAATTAAAACATCATCTATCAAAAGCCAATATCATGGGAAGAATAACATCAAGTAAAAAAACATAATATAACAAAAAACAAAATCTACTATCAAACAAAAAACATTGTTTCACAATAAAATATGTAAAATAGTGATATCATATGATGTATTTGGTTTTATTTTTATAAAAATAAAATATAAGTAGAATCTATTATTCGGTCGTTAACCAACCCATTTAACACGAAAATCGAATAACCCAAAACTGTTTAACCCAAATCGCATTCGTTTCAAATCTCTTGTCTCAAAATTCCATGTCTCATTCATGTCCTCCAATAAAATTAAGACATATCAGAATTTATATTTTATATTTTATATTTTATTTAATTCAAGTTCATATTTTCTCTTCGATGATGTGATCATATGATTAGTGGACATGCATGGGACGTGATATTTTGGGAGAAGAGATTTTCATCCGTCATATATATGGACTACTCACTTTTTTAATTGAATATGTTGCTTTACGACGTAGGATCGTGTGAATAGTTGAGTTAATAGTGAGAAGTAGATCGGAACCATTAATCATTTTTAATCTCATGTCATCCTATGAATTGCACTTTATAAGAAAATTGATCTGGGCATGTCGATCCATCTTATTTCGGTGCATCTCATCCTAATGTACGTCCATTTCTCATTCAACGATGAATAACCACTTCTCACACTATATAACAATTCTCACTAAAACCCAACCCTATGTTTTACTACTTACTAGCTAGTTTGTGTTCTATATTATAAACGAGAGCATATAGAACATAAATTATATTTCACATATTAGTTAATACATTTTTAAATATATATACATATATAAGAAGAGGTTTAAATGAGAACTTTGTAAATCTAAAAGAACAAAGGGACTCATTTGGGACCACATATGATGTGGGTCCCACCAATAAAAAGTCATATCTGATTTTCAATGGTGTGCCCCATTGAATCATATATGATTTTTTATTGGTGGGACCCACATCATATGTGGTCCCAAATGAGTTCCTTTGTTCATTTGAACCCTCCCCTATATATATATATATATTTATATATATATATATATAGAGAGAGAGAGAGAGGATTGTTCAAATGCGAACTCAAATTTGGTTGTGAACGTGAGGACAAATGATAGCGCGACACGTGTCCCATTGAAAGAAATATTCAGATTGAATATAGTATTTATTCAGTCTGAATATACAAAAGGAAAGTTCAAATGCGAACTCAAATTTGGTTGTAAACGTGAGAACAAATAAGAGCGCGCCACATATCTGAATATTTTGATTATTCAGACTAAATATACAAAGAAATATTCAGACTGAATAAGCATTATTCAGACTGAATAAAATATTATATTCAGTCTGAATATTTCTTTGAATGAGACAAGTGTCGCACTCTCATTTGTTCTCACGTTCACAACCAAATTTGAGTTTTCATTTGAGCCCGCCCCTATATATCAATATCATCTATTATCTAACCATTACAGTCGATGATTATTGGTTCCAAACATGGAAAACATATATAAAAGTTCGACTACTATATATATCTGCCGTTAAAAGTACTCATTTTAGTAAATAGTGTTCTTGCTAAATATATTTAAATCCATATGCTTACAAATAAAATTAGTCAATCCATGATATTTTATATATATGTATCAAATAATTATTTGATCATATTACAACGTTGATATTACACACACACATGTATACACACACATATATAAGGACGAGTTCAAATGCAAACTCAAATTTGATTGTGAACGTGAGAATAAATGAGAGCGCGACACGTGTCAAATTCAGACCAAATAATCAAAGAAATATTCAGACTGAATATTTATTTATTCGGTCTGAATAATGCTTATTCAAACTGAATAAGCATTATTCAGACATAATATAAGCATTATTCAGATTGAATAAATGTTATATTCAGTCTGAATATTTCTATGATTATCACTACTAAAATGGAAGGCTTTTACCTACGGACATTCCCCTGAGAAATCCATTGCTAAAGGGTGATCCGTCACAAAACCGTCACAAAAGTTGGTGTCTAAATTGTTGGTGGGTAAATCAAATTAGTGACAGATTACCCAGGAAATTCTTGGGTAATCCGTTAGTATTTTCTTGAAAACATCGGATTTTGTCGGAACCATTAGTATTTCCTGGGTGATCCGTGGTAATCACCCACGGAAATTTCCCTGGGTATTTTTTTGTGGTTGAAAGTCATTTTCTTGGTAGTGTATTCAGTCTGAATAATCTACACATTCAGACACATGTCACTCTCATTTGTCCTCACGTTCACAACCAAATTTGAGTTTTCATTTGAACTTTCCTCTCTCTCTCTCTCTCTCTCTATATATATATATATATATAGAGAGAGAGAGAGAGAGAGAGAGCGAGATTCAGAGGAAAACCTTAAAAAAACTGGAAAACACCCTGAGAACCTCTATCTGGATGGTATGCATTTGTACATAGACGATATGCACAAATGCATTAAAACGATTGAAGTTGTTTTTTTCCCTATGCACGAGTGCATGTTATAAATTACTGGTATGAATATGTGCATACCGTCTAGATAGAGGGCTCCCTGAAGAACATTTTTTTGAGGTTTTCTCTTGAACCTGACCTTATATATATATATATATATATATATATATATATAGGGGAGGGATCATACGAGAACCACCATTTTTAAAGGAATAAAGGAACATTTTGTGGACCACATATGATGTGGGTCCCACATAATATTAAATCATTTCTGATTTAATATTAAATCATATTAAATCAGAAATGATTTAATATTATGTGGACCTACATCATATGTGGTCCACAAGGTGTTCATTTATTTTTTTAAATTTACAAAGTTCTCATTTGAACCTTCTCCTCTCTCTCTCTCTCTCTCTCTATATATATATATATATATAAACCTTAACGTATCTGGGTAGTACGTCTGGAACAAGAAGGTTCGTCGTACAATTTCGGCTATCTTTTTAATCAATTAGGGGTGGTAGGCGCCTGTAAAGAAGATCGCTTCTATTAATACACAAGTCGATAAGTCCCAGTTTCGGTTAAAGACCCAGAACGGGCTACAGATCTATACGAATGAAGCCCCCTTCTATGGGCGGTAGTCTCCCTTCCTAAGGTTGGTCGACGGTAGTCTCTCTCCTATGGTCATTCGTTGAAATATTTGATCTTAGGTGCATTTTCCTCAGGAATCTTATTGTTTGGGTACGACCGGACAACTACCGATATCTATTAATATATTTTCTTAGAATGTTGTTGTTAAATATATATCTATCTATATCATAAACTATCAGATTGAGTATTACTTAGGTAAGTAAATTCTTTAGTTTAGGGGGGGATCCCTCATCAGGCTATAAAATATAGAATCCTACCTTTTACTCTATCAGCGTAGAGTTGGGCATAGGTTGTCACCTGTAATCCGCGCAGGTGTGTCCGCACCCCTCTGAGTGGACGAGAAAGAAAGGATTTCTCGGAGCAACCCCCCTCCTCTCTCTCTCTCTCTATATATATATATATATATATATATATGTATCAAACAAAAACCACAAAAAGTTACAAACTCGTGAAATTCGATATAAAAATATATTTTTTCATGATTTTTTTTTCATCAAAAGCTATAATTTAATATATTGTTTTACATATATTTGTGTTTACCTTATGAAATAATTACAAGTAAAAATTATATTTAATTCACTTAGTGAAACGAAAAATATACATAAAAAATATTCATATGGTGAAACAAAATCATGTGAAACTTTCACATGATGAAACAAATATATGTGAAGGTTTGATAAAAATATTCGCAAAAACATTGTGAAGGTTACCTTCACAATGTTTCGCTGTGAAAGTTTGATAAAAATATTCTTAAATTCTAGCATTTGATAAAAATAAATCATGATTTTTTTTATTTTTAAATCGGTTTTCACGAGTTTATAACTTTTTTATGGTTTTTAATTTGATTTAACCCCCATATATATATATAGAGAGAGAGAGAGATGAGATCACATGACCAGTCTGTTTTCGTGAGACCATTTGAAATTTCACAGCGAAACATGGTGAAGGTAACCTTCACAATGTTTTTGCTATGAAGATTTAGATTTTTTTACCTTTATAGTGTTTTGATGTGAAACGGTAAAGGCAAAAATGTGGTCTCACGGGTCTCATAAAAATAAGTTGGTCTCACGTGAACACAACCCTATATACATATACCTATACCTATATATATATATATATAGGGGTTGGGTTCACGTGAGTTCGGTCTGTTTTCGTGAGACCATATTTTTGTACTTGAACCTTCACAGCAAAACATTGTGAAGTTAAAAAAATCCAAACCTTCACATATTAACATAAAAACACAGTTACTTTGGGTGTGTTTTCATGTGAAATTTCAAGTGTAAAAAAGTAGTCTCACGAGTTTCACGAACACAGTCTGGTCTCAAATGATCCCAAATCTCTATATTGTCCCGCTCGGTATGATAACGGCCTAAAGATTCTAGATGAGTTACGTATGTCCTCGATCCACTTTATAATAAAAACATTATCTATATATCATCCATGCACTTAAATTATCATATATATATATATATAGAAGCTGTTGAATAAAGAATTTTATCAGAAACATGGTTGTTATATATGCAGCTTCATCATTAATCTCTCTGATTCCTTCCCCACACCATGATTTTGGATGCACAAAATATGCTTCTTCTTGGGGTTTGCATGCAAAGGTAAATTATGCTGCTAGATTCGGTGTTAACAACGTTATCGATTGGAGCACGACTACTTTTCGTAAACCATTGATGATGCTTGAGTGCAAGAATAAAGGTTTGGAGTTGGTTTCAGATCTTGGTTTAGGAAGCTTAGTTAAGGATGGATATGTATTCAGACAAAATATCTATATTAGATCATTTGAAACCGGACCAGATCGAAAAGCATTGGTAGAAAACTTAATGAATTATTTGCAGGTATTTATATATATATATTATATATATGGTAAATTTGTAAGAAATCTAATGTTTGTGCCTCAGATTATTTGTCTGTTTATTGGAATGTGTATGTTTTTCTTCTTCATAATCTCAAGCAGTCAAGCTGTATATATACATAGGAAACAGCTTTTAATCATACTAAGGCAATTGGACTATTTCATGATGGCATGGGTTCAACACCAGAGATGAATAAGAGGAGCTTAATATGGGCTCAGACAAAGTTGCACGTTGCACTCGACCATTGTCCAACTTGGTATTTTTCTTTTCTACATATATGTAATTAATCCTTGGTTCTACTGCTATATATATATATATATATATATGGGAAAGTTCAAATGCGAATTCAAATTTGGTTGTGAACGTGAAGACAAATGAGAGCGCGACACGTGTCTGAATAAATATTCAGACTGAATATATACCATATTACTTTGTATATTCAGACTGAATAAATACTATATTCAGTCTGAATATTTATTTGAATGGGACCCGTGCCGCACTCTCATTTGTCCTCACGTTCACAACCAAATTTGAGTTCTCCCGCCTCCATAGATATATATATATACACATATCACATGATCATATATTTATTCAATTGTTAGTAGACTATTATGGTTCATATTATTGCATATTGACAATTATGTATAAAGAATTAAGGGTATAAATCTAGGAATTTAATAGCTTTGTATACAAATTTTTTTTTGGGAATTTTCATGTGGTACTTGGACATGATGTACTTAATTTGACACCTTCATACCTATATAGGGGTGATATTGTTCAAGTAGATACTTGGTCTGCTACGTCCGGGACATACGGTGTGCGTTGTAATTGGATGTTTCGTGATTGCAAAACTGACAAGATATTAATAAGAGCTTCGAGGTAATTAATCAAAAACCTTTTGCTACCTAATTAAAAAAAGAATTAAAACATGATTTAAAAGTACTTGTTTGTATCAAATTAAAGATGGTATCTATCACTACAAAAAAAAATGACTTTTACCCACAAAAATTACCTAGAAAAATATATGTCGGAGATTACCCACAGATCACCCATGAAATGTCAATGGTAAACACAACGCTTGTGGCGTATTGGATAAGGCTTGTGGCGTATTGGATAAGACTTGCGGGAAGGAGGCTAGATAACCCATCTACCCCACCATGTTCGAATCCAGGCGCAAACAACTTGTGGCCACTGGGAAATTATCTCAGGGCTGCATGGTTTAGCAGTCTTAAAATTGTCGGGGATTGGTCTAGGCAAATGCCTAGGATACCCTTTCCCAAAAAAAGGCCAATGGTTCGGTAAACTTTGATGTTTTTTCGAGAAAATACCAACGAATCACCTAGAGAATCACTGGGTAATTTGTCACTGATTTGAATTACCCACTAGCAACTTACCTATCAACATTGGTGACAGTTTTGTAAGGAATCACCCTTTAGTGACAGATTTTCTCAGAGAAAAGTCCGTAGGCAAAAAAAATCGTTTGGTATTGTATATATATCATGTTTTTTTTGTTGCAGTATTTTGATGATGATGAATAAAAAGACAAGAAGGTTATCCAAAATCCCAGATGAAGTTCGGACTGAATTGAAAAAAATGTTTGTGGATATGCCGTTCATTGTCGAAGACAACACTAGAAAATGGTCAAAATTGGACGATAATATTGTTGTCCATGTTCGTAATGGTATAATGGTGAGCCAATTTTTATCCACTTATTATGAATGTTGTCTATAATTAGTTTCTTTTTGCTTACACGACCTTCTTGTATGTTTTGTATACACAAATAATGTATAGCCAAGATGGAGCGATTTGGATGCAAACCAACATGTTAATCACGTAAAATATATTGGATGGATCCTTGAGGTAATTAGATTATCTTGCATTCTAGTGATAAATAATGTCAAACCGACTATATATAATATATGGATCAATATGTACACATGGTTGTTACGCAGGGTGTTCCAATGATGATTACGGAGAAGTATGAGCTTGCTAGCATGACTTTAGAGTATCGTCGAGAGTGTAGGAAAGACAATGTGTTACAGTGCCATACCTATGTATTGGGGAAAAGCAATGATGGAATAGCTGATTACGACCATGTTGATTGCCAACATTTGGTTCAACTCGAAGGTGGTGGTGGTGGTGGTGGTAGCCTTGATGGTGATGAGATCTTGAAAGGAAGGACTAAGTGGCGGCCGAAAAATGGCAAGTGTTAGGACTCTGAGATGAAGCTTGCATTAGCTAGTTAATAATTAGCAACTATATATGATAAGTTAAAAGTGTCATTATGAACCTAAGCACAATCAAGAAGGCATTTGGTTGGGGGTATTAAGGGATAAGTAATAAGAATGATAATGAAAAATGTAGTTAGGTTAGATATGATATAATGAGCCATTACCCTAAAATCATTTTCATACCTGACCACATTGGGGGGAATATAAATTTTAATCTTGTTCCCATTCTTCTACATTTCCATTTCCATTAACATTTCTTAAAATGAACCAAACACCTCCTAATTAAGAATTGGGAGCCTCATGATACTAGCAGTCATAACCCACATTTATGGATCGATATATGTGATATATATATATATATATGTTGTTGATCTATATGATTATGTATACAGAACTCATGACATGCATGAGTCTATTTCCTTTGTTCAATATATAAACTAAAGATATCGTTGTGCTTGTAGGAACTAATAAATTTGGAAGGCTCGTAAAGATTTTTTTCGTGATATAAACTCTAGAGTAAACTACGATTTTCATCCATGTGGCTTATCATAAATAATGATTTCCGTCTCTGGCCTTTAAAAACTTCGTTTATCGTCCCTATGATTTCCACTTTGTTTCTCTTTTCATCTTTAAGGCTAATGACATTAGAAAAGAACGGTTAAGTTCAGGGTAATTTAGACTTTTTCACTTTCTTTTTATTTATTTTTACTATTCATCACATAGTATATCATAGTACAGGTTATTAATACATAGGTACAAGCTAGCTATGAATAATTCATAAGAAAAACCTAAATCATCCCAAAAAAACCACGGTGACCTTCCCCACCCTTATCGTGATCGGCGTTGCTACAACTTCTTGCCCTATGCTTTTTTTTCCGGCAACCCCCTCCAAAACAACCCTCCCTTCTTCTTATCCAATGTGAACCTCCTCTCCCTTTGATTTCACCCCTAAAATTGAGATCGATTAACTTAAAAGCAAAATCAATAAAAAAAAACTAAACCCTTAACTCAATTCAAACAAATAAAACCAACATGTACATATTCTTTAAGAAAGAAGAGGAGACCTTTCCGTTATCTTGTTAACTTCGAACATCCGGATCCAACTCAAGATCATAGTTGAGCATCAAGATCGAAGTAGTGCTTTTTGAGGGTTGTAGCAATGGTATTGAATGTAATTAACATTTGGACGAACTTGAGATTTTTCATTCCCCTGGTAAAAAAAGTCTATAAAAAGTTCCCCCAACGTAAAGAAAACACACAAAACATAGAATTATTCTCAATACTATCTTTAAAAGACAAATGATTTATCGACGAATGAAATAAATCACCCTAGACCACTTCTATATTATTTTTTAACCGTCAACATTTTCAATCAATGTAAATATATTATATATAACAAATTATTATATGTGGCAAAATGTGTGATTTAAAAGCCTGCTAATATAGGTTAATGATTATTTAAGAAAGATATGGGAACACATTAGATGTGACATAGCTAGAGAGAGCTATGAAACGTGAGAACATCTTTAACTTGCTATAGGAATTAATGTCTATGAAACCAATTTAACAGACAACTTATTAGGCAGAAAAAGAATGACATACATACAAATTGACAATGTTTATACTCATTAAATGCAATTACCAACACCTAACAAAAAGAATGACATACATATAAATTGACAATGTTTTATACTCATTAAATGCAATTACCATCATCTAAGAAAAAGAATGACATACACACAAGTTGACAATGTTTTATACTCATTAAATACAATTACCAACACCTAAATCAACTAAGATCTGTCTTTATTTCTTTGGTGCAAGTATAGCATCAACATACGCTTTCATATATTACGCAACCTTTTTTCTCGATTCTTTTAGACGCTACCTATTAATCATCATGTATTGGTAAATTGTAATTACCATCACTAAATCACACTACAAAACAAATTACTTTTACACAGAAAATTTCGGTCGATGATCACCCGTTATTTTTTAAATATCAATGGTTTAGTAAAATCCGGTATTTTTTCTAGAAAATACCGATGAATATCTGGGTAATCTGTCACTGATTTGAATTACCCACCAACAATTTACCCATCAACTTTTGTTACGGTTATGTGACAAATCACTCTTTAACGACGAAAATCCCAAGAAAATGCCTGTAGGCAAAACTCTTTCATTTAGTAGTGACATAAATTACACCTAAACACAAAAAGAACAAGTAAAATAACGTATCACCCAGAAAATACCAATTGTTTAGTAAAAGCCGATATTTTTTTGAGAAAATACCAATAAATATATGGGTAATCTGTCACTGATTTGAATTACCCACCAACAATTTACCCATGAACTTTTGTTACGGTTTTGTGACAAATCACCCTTTAACGACGAAAATCCCAAGAAAATGCATGTAGGCCAAACTCTTTCATTTAGTAGTGACATAAATTACACCTAAACACAAAGAAAACAAGTAAAATAAGTACTTTTAACATCTAGAATCAAACTATGTAACCAATTTTCAATATTTTAAATTAGACTAACAAAAATATTAGAGAGGTTGCGTTTGTGGCGTTTCAACGGATAGTTGTAGGATATCATCAAACTTGGTATATAATGTTATACACAATGAACAACAAATCAAACCAGAAACATAGATAAAATAACAAAGAGAAACCAAGTTAGACACTTTAGCAAATTGGAAAAGGGTATAAACCCTAGATCAAATATGAAAAACACTACTAGAAAATGGGGTATTTGTCACGGAAATTTGCGACGGAAAATTTCCGTCGGAAATTTCCGACGGATTTTAAAAAAAAGTAAAAATTAAAAAAATAAATAACCGTCGGAAATCCGTTGGAAATTCTTATTTCCAACGGATTATGCTGATTTAAAAAAATTAAAAGTTAAATTAATAAAAAACCGTCGGAAACGGATATTTTATTATTATTTTTTAGTTTTTTTTTAATTAATGAAAACCGTCGGAAACTGGTATTTTTCGTCTGAACGTTCCAACGGATATTCCCAATTCTTTCGATTTTGCAACTTTGTCTTATTCGTATGATCTTTATCTTCAACTAATTTCTAAAATAAGTTACTTTTACACTTGTATATGTATCTATGTGTATGTTTTATATGTCACTTGATTGTATGCATATATATATATTACGAGTGGTAGTATATATATGTTACGATTAGTATACATATATATATATATGCATGTGTGTATGTATATCTATATACGTTTATATTTGTCATAGTTTTGTAGATCGTTAATGGTTGTTAAAGCCCACTAGGGCTCATTGTCGGTCGTTAGATGTTGTTAAAGCCATTAATGGCCATTGTAGCCGTTAATGGTCCTTAAACCCATCAAAGCCCATTGAGGCCGTTAGGAGTTGTTAAAGTCCATCAGGGCCCATTGTTGTTCGTTAGAAATGGTTAAAGACATCAAGGGCCATTGTAGCTCGTTAGAAGTGGTTAAAGAAATCAAGGGCTATTGTAGGCCGTTAGGAGTTGTTAAAGCCCATCAGGGCCCATTGTTGGTCGTTAGAAGTGGTTAAAGATATCAAGGGCCATTGTAGGTCGTTAAGAATTGTTAAAGCCCATCAGGGCCCATTGTTGGTCGTTAGAAGTGGTTAAAGACATCAAGGGCCATTGTAGGTCGTTAAGAGTTGTTAAAGCCCATCAGGATCTATCGTTGGTCGTTAGAAGTGGTTAAAGACATCAAGGGCTATAATGGGTGGTTGTAGGCCGTTAGGAGTTGTTAAAGCCATTAAAGCTCATTGTAGGTCGTTAATGGTCCTTAGGAGTTGTTAAAGCCTATTTAGGCTCATTGTAAGCCGTTAAGAGTCGTTAAATCCCATCAAGGCCCATTATAGTTCGTTATGAGTTGTGAAAGCCTATCAAGGCCCACTGTAGTTCGTTAGAAGTTGTTAAACCCCATATAGGCCCATATGGAGTTGTTAAAAACAAGTGTTTCTCCGACGGAAATTACGGTAAGCTAGAGTCGTTAAAACGTCACAATTAACATAATTATTAAAATTTAAAAACAATATCATATTTAATATTTAATATTTAATATTTAAATATTAATTAGAAGTATATAATTAACATAATTATTTAAACAATTTAATATTTAATTTAAATATCTCCTGTATATCTTGATCAGACTCACGAGCATAGGGCGGTAAGTTTAGTTTTTGCCCAAGATTTAATTTGTTAGGATTGACTTGTTTTATAGGATAAAGTTGTAGTAATTAGTTTGAGCTGCCGTTGTTAATTAGGCAGACGATAGGTGTAAACTATTTAAAAACATTTAATGGATATGTTTCAATTACAGCAGTTATGCTGCCGAAATGTCTATAAGTTTTTATTAGTTAACACATTTTTGTTTTGATGTTTGTAGACGTCTTTCCACCGGAGGAGACAAGAGGAATACCCAGATGTTGATCCGATAACCCTTACTCCGGAGATACAGACTCAGTTGTGGGAAAAGGCTGTCGGAGGCCCGAAAAAGAATCGTATGTCTGGGTTCAATAAGGTGAAGGATTTCATTGGTTTGTCCGGTCAAGCCCGCGTAGTTGTTCAAACATCGCTTCAGAGGTATGTGTAATATGGTTGTAATATATGCATGTATTAATTATGTTTTTATTAATTAGCGCTTAACATTGTTGTTTGTTAAATGTGATTTCATTTCAGTTAGAGTCTTTGAGAGCATCGTTGGAGGCAGAACGGAAGGAGAGACTGAAAGAGCGGGAGGCAGAAGCGAAACGATGGCGGAAGTACGAGGAAGAAAGGCGACAACAAGAGGCCACAAGGCTGCAGTTCGAGGCCTTCATGCAACAGTTCCAGAACCCGAACCAGATGCAGGCCTTCATGCAGCAGTTCCAGAATCAGAACCCTCCTAACCCGTAGTTTTAGAATAATAGATACAATTGTTGCTTTATAATGTAATTCAAAGTTGTTTCGTTTGTTAAAAAACAGTTTCAAAACAGCTTGTTTCAAAACCGTGGTTAAATTTGGGCAAAAAGGTACAAAATGTACAGGAAATTTGTTTTTTAATTTTTTTTTTGGAAAAGGCATCATTTCCGACGGATTGCCGTCGGAAAAGGTACCTAAAATCCGTCGGAAATAATGTCTGAATCCGTCAGTAATGCTTTCCGTCGGAAATGGTTCAAGAATCCGTCACAAATTATCCGTCGGACATCCGTCGCAAAGGTCGTCGGAAAAGGTATCCGTCGGAAACCCGTCGGAAGTCTTTCCGTCGGAAAAGGTATCTGTCGGAAATGGCCATCGGAAATCCTTCGGAATAGGCTTTTCCTACGGCCCGGTTTCCGACAGATTTGTTTCGACGGATACACCCTTTTCCGACGGCTCTGGCTGTCGGAAAAGGGGTGCTCGGGGTGTAGTGAGAGGAATAAACTTAAATCAATAATCAAGAGCGAGAGACTAGGAAATCAAAAACTGTAAGTTGAAATGAACCTAGGGTAGTGGTGGATATTGGATTATCTAGTTGATTCCCCTTTGGGTTGTGATGCCTTGTGCCATCGCCCAGTCTGACATGGTCGGTCCGGCCATGTGAATGTTCT
The DNA here is from genome assembly GCA_036898165.1 of Silybum marianum. NCBI lineage: Eukaryota > Viridiplantae > Streptophyta > Magnoliopsida > Asterales > Asteraceae > Silybum > Silybum marianum. The sequence continues at coordinate 2,830,119 of CM072534.1, forward strand.
TTCTGTTGCAAAACAAAAAAAGCAACAGAAACATACTCTAATTTTATTCTTTTATCGAGGACCAGATAAAAACTCATAATTAACATCTCATGTTTACATAAACTTGTATGCATGCATTTTACTTAACGTACACCAACCTGAATTAAACTAGTTGGTTGTGAGAGTTTTGTGTGCTATAAAAACCATATTTACATTTCTTGGTAATTTGCAAAGAACTTTATCATGGTAATAAACAAGCATACACTCTCACTCTTTATAAGTCATTAGTTTTCCATAACTGATAATAGCTTATTTTTAAACATGTAATAACTGGGTTTATTATTGAATTAAAAGTATAAGGGGTCGTTTTGGTAATAGCTTGAAGTTGAGGGGTTTTGGTGAAAATTCATTTCACCAACTTGTGATCACGTTTTGTTGGTCCAGTTAAAAATTGAGATTCCTAGTTTAATTATGATTGGTTGATGGTTTGGCAAGCCATGTGAAGCCTCGCCTCTCAGCCTCTCTCTTATGCTTAAACCGCCTATGGTTTATTGTGTATTTATATACATACCCACTTTCTCCTATGATAGAGTTTTTATGAGTAAAGCAAAGAAATGGTTATGGTTTCTGTTGTTTCGTACGTACAAATCCAGAAAAGAGATAGATAGGAGAATTTAAAGTAAGGTTCAGATTTATATATATGTGGCGTACATATATATTACAGTGAAGAGTGGGTTATAAATTTAAATTGTGATCCGTAATATTATATGGTTCAGATTACGTGTTTCATATTCGAGTGGGTTACCCGTTACAAGTTTATCTGTCTATTTGTGACCGAAGTGAGTTTTTATAAATGAGTTTTATAAACTGAAATGCATATGTTATTGAGAAAGGTTTTTATTTTAATAATATGCCGAATTGATATAATTGGATTGTTATCGTTATATGAGGTATAGAATTTGATCATGAGTTGTTGGAAAAAATAACACACGTGGATTTTATTTGAGAAGTTGTTATTAAGTATTTTCCACGTAAAAATATGTGTTATTTGATAAGATAAGGGAATTTTTACAAAGCTTTTGTAAAATACGTGTTTTTCCGTCACACGTGTTTTATTTCATATAAATGAGATTATATGATTTTAATTGTTAGTATTTTGTGAAACTAACAAGTAAAGAAGTTGACCAAAACTATTTTGGGTCACGAGAATTTTAGCGGTATATCCGCGATGAGTGGACGGAGAAAACGTATAAATAATTGTGGGTGGCATAATCGATATAAATTAACCATTTCGTATGGCGTGAACCAGACCATATGCACGTGAAGCTGGCTATGGTTTGGAAAGGATGAGAGAATTAACATGTATTAGAGATGTACTAGTTAAGAGTATCCTATTATACAATGATAAAATTATGGCGGTGTATCCGTGATGAATGGACGGAGAAATCGTATAAATGATTGTGCGTGACATACTCGATATAAATGAGCTATTTTGAATAGCGTGAACCAGACCGTATGCACGTGAAGCTGGCTATGGTTTGGAAAGAATGAGAGAACGACCTTGGTAAGAGTAATACTGGTTGAGAAAAATGAGAAGAGGTAAAGCCTGTAACCTGTTATATGAAGAAAAGTTCGTCGCAAGAGAAAATGGTTTATCAGATCCCTATAACTCGAGAAAAGACTTTACCAAATCTTCAGAGAAAGAGAAGTGATTTTGTCGGCTCATCATGACCCGAAAAACGAGGTTGTCGGATCTATATAATCCGATGAATAAGTTTATCGGATCTATATGACCCGAGGAATGAGGTTGTCGGCTCTATAGGACTCGTTAAACAAGTTTATCGGATCTATATGATCTGAGCTTCTTGTTCATCGGACCCATATGATTCGAGTACTTTGGATATTGGACCCTTTGATCCAATAACTTATGTTGTCGAGCTTGGGAGATGTGATAAAATTCTTTGTTATGAAAAGTTTTAAGCTTTGTCAAAAAAGGGGTTTTTATGAAAGATGAGAAATTGTTGTTATGTTATATGAATTATGAGTTGACTTTTAAATCTATTTGAAAAAGATTTTAGTCAGAGATGTGCTAACTGGGATTCAATCATGAGACTGTATGGTCTAACCCTCATTTTGTTTTCAAAATATGCATTTCAGGGTATCAGTTGACGTCATTATTTGCAGGTAAAAAGAGATGATGTATGTCGAGCATGCTATCGAGTTTAATATAATCTTCATGATTTTAGAATCGTTTATGTGAAGATTATTAGCGAAATTTTTTATTCGTCGCTATTTGGCAAATTGTATAAAAGAAGACCCAATTTGTAGCCCCAAATGTAATGTCTTAATTGTATAATTTACAATATTTGTTATTTGAGAACACGTGTTGTTAGAAAACACTTGCCAAACAAGGCAATATCATAGCCCTAGGGGAATCAACTAGATAATTCAATATCCACCACTACCCTAGCTAGGTTCATTTCAACTTACGATTTTTGATTTCCTAGTCTCTCGCTCTCGATTATTGATTTAAATTTCTTCCTTTTTCCAAGGTTTATGCCTTTTTCCAATTTGCTAAAATGTCTAACTTGGTTTCTCGTTGTTATTTTATTTATGTTTCTGGTTTGATTTGTTGCTCATTGTTTATAACATTATACACCAAGTTCAACGATGCCCTACAACTATTCATTAAAATGCCACAAACACAACCTCTCTAATATTTTTGTTAGTCTAATTTAAAATACTGAAAATTGGTTACATAGTTCGATTGTACTTATTGTATGTCATCCACTTTATAAAGCATTATCTATATACCATCTATGCACTTAAATCTATATATATATATATATAGAGGGATGATCAAATACAAACTCATATTTATGTACAAACTATACAAACTGATTCAAAACAATAACAAAATAATTTTTTTTCAAGATTTTTTTTCATCAAATGTTATGGTTTAAGATATTATTGCACATATATTTGCTTCACCTTGTGAAAAAATTACGTGTGAAAGTTTTACACTATGAAACAAAAACATATGAAACTTTTTCATAAAAAAATATATGAGAAACTTTCAACTTATGAAAACAAATACATGTGAAACTTTTATATTATGAAACAAACATATGTGTAATAATATCTTAAATCATATCATTTAATGGAAAAAGATCATGAAAAAAATTTATTTTTGTATTGATTTGAATCGGTTTGTATAGTTTGTACATAATATGAGTTTGTATTTGAACTTCCCTATATATATATATATATATATATATGAGAATAATCTATATCCTTTAAAACTTTCTATATTACGTATATATTCTTGTAAAGTTTGAAACTAGGTATATATTCTTCTAAACCACTAGAATCACATATATGTCATTCTCCCTAATTTAATTATTATTAAAACATTTAAAAAATACAAATCATTATCTCTAAATTGAATTTACTATCTAAATTATTTAACTATCCTTCTGAATGTATTACACTTCTTAATTTTCTTCCCAAAATCATGTGCGATTATCCCTTTACTCTATTCACCCCAAATCATCCATCTTCTCTGATCGATCGATCTTCGTGTGTAATTACTATGTTCGCCCCCTTCTTTAATCGCACATGATTTTGGGAAGGAAATTAAGAAGGGCAATAAATTCAGAAGGGTGGTTAATAAATTTAGAAAATAAATTCAATTTTAGAGATAATGATTTGTATTTTTTAAATGTTTTAATAATAATTAAATTAGAAAGAAATACATATATGTGAATTCTAGAGGTTTAGAAAGATATATATGTAGTTTCAAACATTACAAAGATATATACGTAATATAGAAAGTTTTAAAGGATATAGATGAAATTTTCCCTATATATTAAAGGAGAAATCAAACATTGTGAGGTGTCCTCCTCTAAACCTTAAGAAGCATGCCTTTCTTTTTTCTTAGATTTTTGACTTTTAAAATACTAGTCTACATCTATATAAAAGCAAATTCTATGGTTGGTGATGTGGCCTCTTCATAGCTCACTATTTCAAGATCTTGCACCCTCATTTTTTTTGGAATTTTTTCTTTTTTTACAATCTAACCTCCAAACCCTTTAGCTTCTTGGAAGACTTTTTACTTTCTCCATTTATTAATCCATCCAAAACATCTAACCATTACACTCTCTTCATCCCTCAATTTTTTCATTTTGATTCACTACTTATTCACCTTCATCTCCCACACCCTCTCAAATTCTATCCCTATCATATACATCACTAAATTTCTTCATCTCTTTTATTTTACATTTGATACTCTTCACAGTTTTGTTTTTTTTGTTTTTTTTTGTTTTTCCCATAATTTCATGAATGTTCGTATCGTTATTTAGATCACATTGTAATTTTTATATATTAGGTCTTGAAGATTTGAAGAAGTCTAGAACTTCTGCATGTGAAGTTTTGTATAAGGTACATATTTTATGTAGGTTTGTTTCATTATTTTGATCGCATTATAATTTGATGTATGTTTGTATCGTGACAATTTTATTCTAACAATACATTATGAAGGTACTGATGAATTCATTCAAATTTTATTATTATGAAAACTTAGTTGAATCACGCGTTAACGGGGACACAACGATCATGTGATGATTTTAAAATCTAATTTATATGTTTATTATTTTTTGAATGTAACTCATTAGTAATATTCTTTTAATGTAAATGTCGTAACGTGTCTTTGCAGCGTAAGTGAAATTGAAGTCATTAAAAGAATATTACTAATGAGTTACATTTCAAAAAATAATAAACATATAAATTAGATTTTAAAATCATCACATGATCGTTGTGTCCCTGTTAACGCGTGATTCAACTAAGCTTTCATAATAATAAAATTTGAATGAATTCATCAGTACCTTCATAATGTATTGTTAGAATAAAATTTCACGATACAAACATACATCAAATTATAATGCGATCAAAATAATGAAACAAACATACATAAAATGTGTACCTTATACAAAAATTCACATGCAGAAGTTCTAGACTTCTTCAAATTTTCAAGACCTAATATATAAAAATTACAATGTGATCTAAATAACGATACGAACATTCATGAAATTATGGGAAAAGTGAAAAAAACAAAAACAAAAAAACAAAAATGTGAAAAGTATCAAATGTAAAATAGAAGAGATGAAGAAATTTAGTGATATATATGATAGGGATAGAATTTGAGAGGGTGTGGGAGATGAAGGTGAATAAGTAGTGAATCAAAATGAAAAAAATTGAGGGATGAAGAGAGTATAATGGTTAGATGTTTTGGATGGATTAATAAATGGAGAAAGTAAAAAGTCTTCCAAGAAGCTAAAGGGTTTGGAGGTTAGATTGTAAAAAAAGAAAAAAATTCGAAAAAAAATGAGGGTGCAAGATCTTGAAATAGTGAGCTATGAAAGGCCACGTCACCAACCATAGGAATTGTTTTTATATAGATACTAGTCTTTGGCTTCACGCGTTGCGCGACGGTCACAATCAAATTAATTTGATGTTCAATAGTTGTTGAATAGTTTTGAGATACATATAATATTGAAAAAAATTATCGAACTTTTGTATCCACTATAATTATCAATACTAAATGAATAAAATTTTCAAATGAATATACAAAGTAATGAACCCTCCAATGCTCAAATGAAGTTCAAATACATTCAAAATTATTGATGTTTCTTTTTAGAACCAAAGAATCCACATAATGTATCAAGAATGTGCACTCTTATTGAAATCAACATTCTCAATCATAATTTTGATAACAATTTTCAAAACTTGCAACAACTTTCTTTTTCCACATTGCTTCAACAAATGCTTAAATGTGGACACTATATTCCGCCGTGGATTGTTGTAGTCATTAAGGTTCTTGAAAAAAAGTCAAGAAATTTAAACCCATTATATATGTAATATTGTAATTTAAACTTTTAATTGCATATTGATCCACGTTACAAACACAAACATCTCTTAACACCTAATAATCTTTTACGTCTCTCAAATATTTCAATTTTATGTAATCATTAGCAAAAACATTAATTACAAACAATAAAAAAAACCTCCCTATTTCTATTAAAATGCACTACCCTCACTTTTATGCATATAAATAAACATACGCTTAAACACACAAAGGGATATCAATTATAATAATTGATGATATCAATTGTAATAAATGGTATATATGAATGTAAGTTAATTAATCAAAGAAAACCCCAAGTGAAAATATATAATGAAAGAAAGTGCTTCAATATCATCACTTGCCTATATAAAGTAAATAGACATAACTTCAACAAAATTAATTCAAAAACTAATCATACATATAGGTAAAATAGACATGATCTATCGGTAAATAGTCGGATCGCAAAGCGGGTTGGATATCCAGGTTAATCAAAAAAAAAATAGACATGATCATAACTTGTAGTTTGTCTAAACAAAACATCCTCAAAAATGTCAATTTAAGTTTAAAAACATTGGCAATATTATGGTTACCAAAGCCTTTAATATACATTTTTTTTATTTGCTAACTTCAAACCAACAAAATAGACCCAACTCGTCAGTGATAAAATCATAATGCATGCTTCATGAGGCAACTAAAACACAAATCAATAGAAAAAAACATTTCAACATTCATCAAATGAAACGAAACTTACATCATGATTCACCAAAAAGATAACATATAGGTTATAATTTATCAAATGAACAAAACCCAATTCTTGAAATCAATATATATATATAGGAAATCAAAATTATATGGTACATTTGTTGTTAAATAATGTTGTTGAAATCTAGCATGTACTCTTGAAAGTCATCAAAACATTTAGTAACCAAAGGAAAAATAAAGGGTTTTGAATTAAATATAAATAAATGGCTAATATTGATTGATGGAAAATTAGGAAAAATAGTCTAAATAAAAAACGAAACAAACCCAAGACAAAAATCAATAGAAAACCATTTCAAATTTCATCAAGAAAAAGTAAAAATCATATTCTCGAAAAATGTGCTTATTGCGAACAGGTAAAAAGGTTTATGATCTTACACATAGTTAAAGTAGTAACACAAAGTTGTGGAGGTTACAGTTTATCAAATGAAACGAAAATTAAAAAAAAAATAGTCTAAATAAAAAACTAAAAAAAAGAAGGTGCCATGTGGCCGATTCATGTGTTGTGGAGGTTACAGTTTATCAAATGAAACGAAAGTTACATCATGATTTATCAAAAACACAAACTACATTTTATAACTTATCAAATGAAACCCAATTCATGAAATCAATATATATATATGTATTTGAAATCTAAAATATATGATACCTTTGTTGTTAAAGGATGTTGTTGAAGCGTAACATGTATTCTTGAAAGTCATCAAAGTCTTTAGTAAGACATAAGCATCCACGTCTTCTCGACAACTCCATCGCCAATTGTCATTTGTTTTGTAAAACGAGCAGACAAAAATAAACAAAAAACCCTAAAATATTTTCTCAACAAATAAATACCTAAATTAGTAATCACATTCATAGATTTATGATTCGTATGTTTTTGGGTGTGAGTTTGATGTGCGGAAAGAAATGAGAAACACATTTGAGAGAAAAGTGGGGGAAATAAACCTTTACATTATATCGCTATACGAGATTTCTTGCCAGGAATCAGGTTTGAAGATAAATCATGTGTTGGGAGAAGAGAAAATGGTGGTATGAGAGGTAATTACAATACTAATAAGTTAAGATATTTAATGTTTTAATTAAGACAATTAATTGGTGATTAAATTAAGACAATTGGTTTTCCGAAAACAAAAAGAAAATGGCATAACGGGTAATAATAAGGTAAGAGTAACTAATGTTTTAAAGACAATTGATGAGTAATTAATAAATTAAAACGAATTAAGAAAATTTGTTAAAAAAAAAGAGGAAATAAAGACATAAATATAAATTGAGAAGGAAAAGAATGAGGCATTTTAAAGACGCCGCGAATCGAAAGATGTAGAAGATGAAAGGGGTGTAAATGCAGAAGACGAAGGATTTTAAAGTAAATGGAAACCTAAAGAACAAAAGAACAAAAAGATAAATCAAGAAAAGAAAAAGAAATAATCATGAAATGCCACGTGGACTCCCAAATGATCCTGCTTTATATATATATATATATATATATATATATATATATAGATAGATTTGATATGTAAAAGACTATTCCGTCCCTATATTTAAAACATGAAATTCACTACGATAGGGTTATTTTTGTAATTTTAAAGTTTTTAACCCGGAACCTTTTCATCTTCATTCTTGATGGTGAAGCCTCCAAATCCTTTCATGTGTTCTTTCATGAATGTCCATTAGTAAATCTTTTCTTCTTCCTCTTTATAAATTGGTGGAATCTTCATTTTATAAACCATTCTTTTTCAACAAAATATTTGTTCAGATAAACTTTTTTCTCTCATTCTATCACTTGATTTGTTTCTTTCGAGTTTTTTAATTTGTTGTTATTCAACAAAATCGTTTTCAGGTTTAATATGAGAAAGACATCTTAGGAATTATTCTTCCTCTCTATCACTTATGTATTCTTCATTTTACAAACTCTTATTCTTCATATTTTTTTTGGTTTTTATTTGATTTAACCCCTATATATAATTAACCAATACATAAGATAAAGAATTATGACAATAAATATATAAAAGAGTTAAATACAAATTTGGTCACTGTGGTTTACAAATATTAACACATAAGGTCCTTCAAAGATTTTTTTAACATCCAACGTCCCTGTGGTTTTCATTTTATAACACTGAAGGTCCCGCATCCTACTTTTCCGTTAAATACTAACCTTTTAGCATATTTTCTTTATTTTACAAACCACATGGACCAAATCTGTAATTTACTCTAAATTATATAATTATATCAATATCTTATTAATTATATAATTTTTATATTTCATGAATTATATTACATATTTATATGCCTCTAATATTTTTATTTTAAAAATTATTTATATATTTATCTTTTATAAAATGTATTTTATGTTTATGTTTATATTTATGTTTATATATATAATATAAATAATTTTATAAAAATATATGGAAGATTCAATTTATATTAGAAACAAATGATTATACAAATTGCATATATGAAAGCTTCAAAATTCAAATACATAAACAATAAATAAGACCCCTATACAAATTACATAAAGAAAGGTTCAAGGTTCAGATACATAAAATATATAAAAATATAAATATAAATACAAGTACAAAATAAATTTTATATAATATAATCTTAAATTTACAAAAATTAATAATTTGTAGATATACATCTATACAAAATATGTATAGATGGAAGGTTTAAATACATAAAATATATAAAAATACAAAATAAATTTTATAAAATATAATCTTAAATATACAAAACATTAATAATATGTAGATATAAATATATATGGTAAATATAAATATAAAAGTTAAATTCAAGCATGTACAATTTCGTTGTCATCAAAATGATCCTCATAAAAATCTACCATCTCACATTCTTCACCATCTCTATTCATCGTAGTATATATGTATATCTACAAATTATTAATTCTTTATATATTTAAGATTTTATTATATTTTTATTTAAAAAAATTTATTTTGTATTTATATTTTATATTTTTATATATTTTATGTATTTGAATTTTGAACCTTCCATATATTCAATTAAAATAAATTAACTGTTTCTAATATAAATTGAACATTCTATAGATTTTATAAAATTATTTGTATTTTTTATATAAATATAAATACAAAATACATTTTATAAAAATTAAATATATAAATAATTTTTAAATAAAAATATTAGGTAGATATAAATATGTTATATAATTTATAAAATATTAATATAATTATATAGTTTAAAGTAAATTACAGATTTGGTCTATGTGGTTTGAAAAATAAAGAAAATATGCTAAAAGGTTAAGATTTAACGGAAAAGTTGGATGGAGGACCTTCAGTATTATAAAATAAAAACCACAGGGATGTTGGATGTTAAAAAAAATCTTTGAAGGACCTTATATGTTAATATTTGTAAACCACAATGACCAAATTTATATTTAACTCTATATAAAATTAAAACTAAAATCAATATATAACTAAAAACTTATTACATTCAATCTAGTAATATATATAGAGAAACCAAACTATGAACTCTCTTAAGCAAATCTAAAAAAATTGAACAAGTCAAATGAAAAAAAAATAACAAGTCAATCCGACTCTCATATATCCGCAGTGGTCACAATGTTAATATTGTTCCACTTTATGAAGGTTTTTGGCCAATATTGCAAATAAATATATTACAACAAAGTGTAAACAAATTATAAAAATATTCCACAATTATATCAAACCAAGTAACATCATCGTGTTTGCTTGGTGAATATAAAGAGTTATCTTTATACACCTCATGATTATAAACAATTCTTACTAGTTTAATATATAAATGTGATCATCGACCCATTTAACTAACTTCAATATTTTCTTTAAAAAAATATGTCACTGTACAACCAAGGTTCAAAATGGTGTGAGGTGTGACGTGACGACGACGTTAAGCCTCAAGCCTTAGGAGCCACAACGAGGCCACAAAGTTTTTCAAGGCGTAACTTATGGAGGCAAATATTTATATCATATAAATTATTATACAAATAACCATATATTTTCTACTATTACTCAATAAGTCAATAATATTAAATAATTTAAATTAGGTTATGCATTAAAAACTAACGAATAAGACATTAAAAAGTAAGAAAAATCAAATATTATGTTACAAAAACTGTGGATTGGGTCTTGGTGTGCCACGAGCATAACGTGGTGTGAGACTCAAGTTTTAAGCCAACGGCACGCCCAGGCCCGTTCCTGACATTTTATAGGCCATGTGCGAGACATAAAGAAGGGCCCCCGATAAGTACGATTTTTTTTCAGTATATTGATTTTATCATCAAAAATATCATTGAATTCAACAAAATACTAATAATGATGTAAATCGGTTTTCCGACGAAAAATCAATTAATTATTCCAAAATTAACATTATATATCATATCATTTTTATATAGCATCGCCTATCCGTTTCACCGTAGAAAACATCATATGATATATACCTCTAATATATAAATATGTCATCATTTAGAGTCATAATGTTGACTGTTCGAAGTAATATTATATGTAAATCACTATAAATCAGTTGGGTTTCCATCTCATCCCTATGTTAATGTTTTTCATCACCGTTTTAACTTTAAAGGTTAAAATAAACTTTTTGGAACCATCAATCTTAGAACTGAAAGTCCATGTTGCCTATAGTTTGAGATCTTATTTTTGAGATAGGAGAGTACTTAAGATTATTGCATTGAATATAAAGTAATAATGATTCAATAATGTATGAAAGACAAATGTAAATTTAAAATTCTAAATATAGATACAAAGTGGACCGTCTCATATGGTTGGTAAATTTTTTTTCAAAATGTAGAAGTTCTCTTAGTTGATAACAAGAAATCTATTGTTTTCAACCACAAGGGTGTTGCTCGATTGGTTTGAGATTGAGCTCCAAATGTCAAAAGTGCCTAGAGGTATCAGGTTCGAATCTAAGGATGAATAAAAGTCATCTTGTGGTCACGGAGGTTCAAATGTGGGTGGCTCCGGGCTACCCACGAAGCGGGCGGTCGTCCTAGGATTAATCGGCTCACATAGCGGGTTGAATATCTAGGTTAATAAAAAAATCTGATGTCTTTCAATACAAAATTATGAGGATGAATAATCCAAAGAATCGGTCGAAGATGAATGACGAAGAATATATCAAAGTTTTCTAAGTAGGTAATTTAGACTTTGATGACAGATAAAAAACTTTAAGAAAAAAATAAACAATACTATAAAATGAACGATCAACTAACGTTGTACATAGTTAATGCATTTTGGGCCCTATATATACTACTAAATTCTTTTCAGGTTCTGCTAGATACTTTAAAAAAAATCTTTAGTTTTCTAATTTTTTGAAATTACTACCATATGTTAAAAAAAATTGGGTCCCCCATTTCTTGTGGGCTTTGGGCGTACGTCCGACCCGCCTTCCTCAAGGCACGGCCCTAGGCACGACATGACGGCTATTGCGACGAGCTTTTTTGAACATTGCCCACAACATGTGGTGTTAAAGTAAAAACCCACAAATAATGAGATGACATCCCAAATTAAGTATTTTTTTTGTTTTTTTTAATTGTACTTGAGTTTTGTGTATCGCACATTATTACAAATAATGAAAAATTGACTATGAATGTTTGGTAATTCAATTTATAAGTTTATTCTTTAACAATATATATATATATATATATATATCCAATTTATAAGTTTAGTCTTTAACAAAATATATATATATATATATATATATCCATAAGTTTATTCTTTAACAAAATATATATATATATATATATATCCAATTTATAAGTTTATTCTTTAACAAAATATATATATATATATATATATCCAATTTATAAGTTTATTCTTTAACAAAATATATATATATATATCCAATTTATAAGTTTATTCTTTAACAATATATATATATATAGGATTGGGTTCAAATGTGAACTCAATTTTGGTTGTGAACGTGAGGACGAATCTCAGCCACACATCTTCGGTTATGGTGGACGCGATCACGGAGGATTGACGCGATTCATGGGAGGGTGGAGATTATTAAAGGAGGGAACCAGGTCAAAGCCGCCTTTATTGACCGGATAAGTGGCTGAGATTCGTCCTCACGTTCACAACCAAAAATGAGTTCACATTTAAACTTTCCTCTATATATATATATATGATAAAAATTCTACTAATAAACTAATTTTTAAAAATGATATGATTACGTATTGATAATTACATTTACTGACTAAGATATATTTATATGAATAAACTACATATTATTTATTAAATTACTCATATTAACGTGCAACGCACGGTTACCACACTAGTTATCATATAAAAGTTGTTGAATAAAAAAAATTATTAAAAATAATATGGTTGTTATATATGCTTCTTCATCTTTCTTTCTGATTCCTTCCCCCTCATTACACAAATGACTTTTTTAAACGTCCTTTTTATACTGTTTTAGAAAAAACCGTTTAAAAAAATGCCCATATTTTTTTAAATCTCATTTTAAACGATTACGTGGTTAAGAAACCATTTAAAAAAATGGTCTGGCCATTTTATACGGTTCTTAATCAAAACCGTGAAAAAGGTATATGTATTTTACACGGTTGAAATATAAAAACCATTTAAAAAATTCGGGTCAATTTTTTATACGGTTTTATATATATTTTAACCGTGTAAAATACATTTATTTTTACACGGTCTTGATTAAGAATCTTGTAAAAACGTCAGATGACTTTTTTAAAAAGGTTCGTTACCACGTAACCGTTTAAAAAAATCTTTGAAAAAATTTAGGTTTTCTTAATATACATAGGAGGCGTCGTTTTTTAGCCCTCTAGACACATATCAAGGAGCATTGATCAATAGAAAGGTACATAATTAACTAAATTGGTTTATTCAAATTGTTTTTAACTAAATTGCATTAGTTCTAATCAGTGTTCAAAAAAGCTCGTCGCAACGGCCGCCGTTGCTTAAGGCTTGCGGTTCACGCCACGTTATGCTTGTGGCACGCCATGACCTAATGTGCGGTTTTTATAACGCAAAATTTGGTTTTTCTTACTCTTTTTAATGTTCTATTTGTTATTTTCTAATGTATAACCTAATTTAAATCATTTAATATCATTTACTTATTAGATAATGGTAAAAAAATATATGTTTACATGTATAATAATTAATATGATATAAAGATTTTCCGTCATAAGTTACGCCTTGAAAACGCCACGGCCTCACCGTGGTTCCTAAAGCTTGAGGTTTTACCTCGCCGCCACGCCACGCCTTACGCCATTTTGAACCTTGGTTCTAATCAATCAATATGAATTATTATTAATAAGTTTCATTTATATGTTTTGATTTCATCTATTAACTCACCATTTAATGATGTTTTTTTATGTTTTTCTCATTAATGCTCTTCATATTCGATGATATATATATACACACACACATCGTCGGTTTATAACTAATAACTAATCGACTTAAAATATTTGTAGAACGATGTACCACTTGATCATGAGAATATACGTAAAGGTGTTCGACGGCTATACGTTGAACTTTTCATTAGTTGATTCTTGGATTTTTTTTTGTAAGGTATGCTTTTTTACAATAATGTACATTCTTTTCATTTTTTTGTCAACTATATATGTTTTTTATTTATAATTTTTGAACACCTTATTAAGTGCATATAGAATTACAGTAACATGCATACATTTATTATATAAGTTCATATACCTTTAGTTACCCGTTCGAAATTGATCTAATAGATATTAATTTCGGATAGTCCTAGTTTTGGGACTGCTTTTTGAATACTTTGTCTCACTTAGGATCTGAATGCGTATAACAATTAATTATTTAAAAAAAATCCGATAGAATTTTCCTTTTACTCCTACGAATATGTGTTTTAATATACACATATTTGGGGAGTTAAAGGGAAATGCTGCTAGATTGGGAGTTAACAAATTCATCGATTGGAGCATGCCCTTTTTAATATCACGAATACTTTTCGGAAACCATTGATGATGCTCAACTGCAAGATAAAGGTCTGGAGTTGGTTTCAGATTGATATCTTGGTTTGGGTTAGCTTAGTTAAGGATGGATATGTATTCAGAAAAAAAAAATCCATATTAAATCATTTGAAACCGAGCCGGATCGAATAGCATTGGTAGAAAACTTAATGAATTATTTGCAAATATTTGTTTATGTAAATCTAGTAAATTTGTAAGTAATCTAATGTTTGTGTTTGTCTGTTTATTGGAATATAACTCCCAAGAGATTTCATTATCTTAAGATACCCTATTATTATTATTATTCTAAAAACGTAAGATTCATTGTATTTAATATTCTAAACCAATATATAACTTCAATCCCATGACTAAACTTCAATTAATCCAACATTTACAAACCAAAAATCATGATTCTAAACCCAAACTTTGAAATCCTTTATTGACAACTTGAAACCAAGAAAGGAGATGGATTTTCTCATGCGACATAAAGATGAAATACCAATATCAATCTAAAATGTAATCCACCCAAAATTTCTATTGTATACCTAAATATGAGATTTCCCCAAATCAAATGTTGAAATCTAAACTCCATATTAATGGAGTGTCTTGCTCAAAGATGAAGAGTGCTTACCTTGAGAAGATGATTCCTCCTTGCTTTCTACCAGCAACAATTTAAAGCTTCAATCCTTGCTTCTCATGTATTCTTTCAGAGAAAAACACACCGCACTATAGGTTAGATTTCACAAATGAGAAAGAATGAAGGAAACCATCAAGCTACATTCTCTAACATCATATTTGGATCCAAAAAGCAGATAAATGGCCCATCCATATTCTAAGCCGAAAATTAAGTATACATTGAGGATTGAGCTATTACACCAATCAATTGAAATATTTATTTAATCATTGCAACTCGATCTCAACTGTCCATTTAATCTATTGAATATATGGTTTCATAATATTTTGATTATGTTGTTTCCTAATAAAAAGTGTTGATCATAATTAATGAACTCAAATCATATTACATAAATATCCAAATTATAATAAATGAATCATTTAATTGTATCAAGAATTTGTAATGCCTTTGCTCCTCATTTGTTAGAGCATCTCCAACAGCATCTCCAAAATGAAGAAAATAGAGATTTTGGAGATTTTAAGCATTGTTTTTACTCCAACAGCATCTTCAAAACTTTATCCAAAATGGAGAAATTGTGAAAGAAATTACAAAAATCTCCAAATTTGGAGAATTTTAAGACATCTCCAAAAATGATTACAATAAGAGATAAATTATTTTTTATTATATTCCACCAATAAGAAAAATGAAATTAAATATTTAGATAAGAAAAATAATATTTTATTAGAAATATAAAATATTTTAATAATACAGAGAATTGTAATCTTCAAAATGGAGATGCTGTTGGAGTCGAATGTAATACTTTTTTAGAGATTTTTGATTTTGAATCTCTATTTTAGAGAAAGTTATAGAGATGTTGCTGGAGATGCTCTTAGTTGCTTGCTAGCCGAATAAAGTTCTGGTTTTTGTTTAGAAAAACAAAAAAATAAATCATCATCATTTCATTAATATTTCAATTGATTAGGTTGTACAAATAAGATATGTTGCATTTAAAATAGAAGAGTTAAAGTGAGAAACATAAGAAAAAATATGAACTTGTTTCACTTTTAATCTTATATAACTATTGCTTATTTTAACCTCAAGCACTACAAGAAAGTTGAGTATTTTCAACGAAAAATGTCGTTGAAAATTTTCTACGAATTTTAGAGGATTATTGATAGAACATAAATTTTCTACGAATTATCAACGAATTTTCGTTGAAAATCTCTCACAAAACATATATGCATTTTCAACCAAAAAAAATTTCAACAGAATGTCTCGTCAAAAAGTTTTTGGTTGAAAATGCATTTTGTGAGAGATTTTCAACGGAAATTCGTTGAAAATTCGTAAAAAATTTATGTTTTGTCAATGATCTCTTTAAAATTCATAAAAAAAATTCAACGACATTTTTTGTTGAAAATTTTCGTTGAAAATATTCAATTTTCTAGTAGTGAAGGGTTGTGGCCTACTAGTCGAATGCCTTGGGGTTCGAATCTAGGTGCTCTCAACGATTGTGGTCACTAAGCTTATCAAGGCTGATTATTGCAGTCAAAAAACTTTGTCGGAATTAGTCTGGACTTTACCTGGGATACCCTTAAAAAAAACTATTGCTTATTTTCGACTAGCCTAGAGTAGACGTTCAAAGTCCAAATTAGTGTGCACATTAACTACTTTTGGATATAAAGACGGAACTTTCATCTACAATATTAAAGGTATAGGGTTTATGCAGTGCTAATTTGAAAATCTATTTGTTGACTTTTAAAACGATCGAGTTCAAACCCAAAATCCTAATTTTGGGGGCAAATTGTATCAAAAGAATATAGTTTTTTTCCAATTCATATGTCAATAAAACATAATTTCAAAAAAATACATATTTAAGAATTTATAGTTTACTTTAAAAAATTGTATATTTTGAAAATCCATAATTTAAAAAATGTATATTTGTTTTGTTCTATAGATACTTGTATGTATATCTTTCTCTGGAGTTTAATTATTTGTTCAATAGTATTTTCTATGGGCGTCTATGTCAGTTGATGCATGTTTTTTGTACAGGTTTTTTTAAAGGCATTATTTTATTGCAAACGAAAAAAATACAATGAAAGGCATAATCTGCAAGACATAGATTAGGCCATAATGAAACAAACATAACAGAAAAATGGAGAGCCCCAACGATGACCAACAGCCAAAAACTCAACCAGATGGGATGCAACACCACCCAGAGGTCGGGAAAAGCTTGTCCCTCTTATAGATCCAAAGGAACGAAGCTAGTTGAAATTCAAAGAAAATATCACTTGAGAGAGGAGAACGATCTTCGAAAACCACCTTAGTTGAAATTCAAAGAAAATATCAACTTGAGAGGAGAACGATCTTCAAAAACTACCTATTCCGAGAACTCCATATCATATATAGAGAAACCCAAACAACCGTTTGACATCGAGCCCGCACCGTTGCTCGGATACAGTTGAGATCAGTCGGCTCAAATATATTCAGTACTGAATTTATTGTAACCGAGTTGACTCCCTACCACATTAAGATCTTCGATTGAACAACCTTAATTAACTCACTTGTAGTAGGTAACGAAACAATAACCAATGAATTCAACCTCCTCCCCACGTCAGGGACGAACCCAGATTTTTTTTTAAATGGTTGAACTGTTTAACTATAAGAAAAAAAAATACGAGATATTTTTCCCAACATCATAATTGGTCTATTGTTAGTTCATTGATTTCCATATGTGAGGTCTCGGGTTCAAGTCTTTTATAGTGCATCTTTTTAGAAACATAATAAATTTGAAATTAAAAGCAAAAATCTAAGAAAATGATACTAACAAGATTCGAACTTGGATCATTAGGTGCAGGAAAAACTTTGCAAACAAACTATGCCAAGAAAAACTTATATCCATATTGTAATTTTAAAATATATATGGTGACACACTGCAAAACGCGGTTGCACCTTTCACAAACCTAATTTTTTTAGGCTTCTCCAAAAAATAATACGGTGTCCCGTGCCACCGTTGGCTACACTCCCACATCAAGTAGTACAAGTGTTAATTGCATATTTTATATTTGCATTAATTCTCAACATTTGTTAGACATGAAATATTTAATTGTATTTCACTTTCACCATATTCAACGAGGTCACCAAACATCAAATTTCATACCATACACCAAATTTGTTTAGATAAATTCTCAAAGTTACAATTTTGGTGCCTCAGTTTTGAGTTATATGTATTTTTATTATAGAAGTGTTGAACTTTTAATAGTTTTTACGTGTATTTAAATTATATTTATATTTAAATTAATTTTTAAGTTTATGTCTTAATCTATGGAATGGTTATGCAATAAACAACTTAGTGTAAAAACGAAATACTTGTTTCATAATATAAAAAATGATAAGATTAAAATATATCACTAATAATAAAACATGAAAAAAATAATCAAATGAACAAGTCCAAATGAAAATATATTAGTGCATGGATAGCATTGGTTTTTTTTATAATGTAACTTTTATTATTTAACGGCAATATTTGTTTTATATTTTAAGCCATTTAATTAATCCAAAATTAATAATATATTAAGTTAGTATAAAAATGAAAAAATGTGTATAATTTGCAATATTAATAAATATAGGATATTATTAAAAGTTTATATAATCAAGGAAAGAAATACCAAAAATCTTATACTTTAATTTGATGTTATGATAAGATAGAATTTAAGTAGAGAAGAGAAAGAACAACAAAGGAGGTATTGTCAATTTGTATATCCCTTTATTGACAAAATAAATGACTATTTATAATAGTCTTATATTACATGAAAATGAAAATAACCACAACACTAAATAAAAAAGGGAAACCTATCTACTAACCCATTATCCCAAAGACTAATTTCAGTAATAGACTAATTATTCATTGGAGGAAAGGTACCATTTCACCAAATTTTACATGCACACTTTTATTAATATGGTGTTATCCATTAAAAATGCCTTTACTTCGTTACGTATCACATGTTTGTTTAACGATTGATCAATATCATATGTCTACTAGGTATAACTATTTAATATTTGTTAATTTCGATTTACCCTTTGATATAACTGGATAGATCATACTTGAAAACATTATAACATTGATAGTCCTATCTAAATCAGATAACGATAGATCTAATACAAAATATCAAGAACACAATCAATGGACCTTCAAATCATATCTATTGAATGTGTCTCTACAAATGTCTCTCTCTCTCTCTCTCTACAATATAAGATTCTCAATTGTTAGTTCTAACAAATCTAAGTGTTAAATCTAGTTACAAAATACACTAGACATTGAGATTTATACCCTTGACTATTACAATGTGTAAAATACAAAGTAGGCTCTATGTTGACTTCAAGTTTTGACTTCCTCGTCTTCAATATTGTAATCTCGGATACAATATATTTAGACCTAACAATCATCACATGTGTTAGGGTACTTTGATTCTGGTACATCAAGTTATATATTAACCAATGTTCTAAAAAAACACGTCTTGACGCCACCATGGCGCAACCTTGCTGCCACGTTAACCCCCTTGGCATCGAGATAAGGCGTGGAGCGCGTTATGGCACGCCATGGCATGCTACGTCCCGCCATGGCGCATTACGGCCCACCATGGCACGTTATGACGTTACAAGTTTTTTTTGAAGTTATGGTTTTACAAGTAATATGGCGTTATAAGGCATGGGAGGAAATTTGCGATTTTCAAACTTGAATAAATGTAAATGTAAATATAACTTTATAGTTTTTACGGATCAAATACTTGATCATTATTGTTCAAAGAATTGAGATAAACACATGCACACACACACACACACACACAAATATAAGCATGGGATCATGTGAGAAGTGGAGTTAAAGTGAGAAGCGTATAAAGGGATATCCACCCTTGTTCACTTTTAATTTCATGTCCACTCATGAATTGTGCTTTAGAAGGAAATTGATCTGACACATCTCGGTGTATCTCATTAGTGTTGATCTTCAGTTAGGATTGATCTAAGATGAAGATTCCTTCTTACCATTCTCACCATAACCTCTTTTCTCAACATAACTTCCGTTCTCACCGAAAACCAACCATATATATATATATATATATATATATACATATTTGCCACCTTAAGCCACGCCTTGAAAAATGTCATGGCCTCGCCGTGACTCGTAAAGCTTGAGGCTTGACCTCGCCGCCACACCGCACCTCACGCCATTTAGAACCTTAATAGTAACCATTAATGTGGGTATCAAAGACATGTCATTATTTCAACACATGTTAATATGACACTTCTTCAAAATGTCTTATAAAAAGATTAATAAATTTTTTATTTTAAAACTATCCTATAAAACTTATTAAGACATCAAAAACATCCTTTATATAAACTCATTCGAACCATTTAATATAAGGCACAATTGTTTGGTCATATAATATTAAGTCTTATACAATAATCTAATAAAATATTTGGACATTTTAATGTTATATGAACCAAAATTTATTGTATTTTGATCTTCTTAACTTGACACGTTCCTTTTGATTGAACATATGAGCATCTGCAATGGAGAGGTTTATGGATCCAACCGGTCCATAGAAAAGAAAGTCCATTGGGATGAATCTTTTTCATTCCGCATAGGAGGAGCGATTCTTCTGTGAGGATCGATCGTGCCATGGAGGAGAAAGAGTGGGCACCCACAAAATAAATATTATTTATTTATTTAATATTTATTTTCTAAATGACATTTAATCGTCTTGTCTTGTTTTTGTTTTTGTTTTTGTTTTTATATGTTAATATTTTAACATATAACCAATTAAAAAGTTAACTTTTTCTTTAGAAGACAAATTATTGACAGTCAACTATTTTATTTTTACATATAAAAACTAATTATCAATTTCTACCAACATAAATGAATTATTATGACATTTATTTTTGTAATTTTTGGTTATTATCTTTTAACTATATAATAAGTAAGTTCTAATTATTGTTTTTTTTTACTTATAACAAGTAATTTTTAAATATTTAATTTTTATTATTGTAGTTTTTTTATTATAAAAACTATGTACCGGAGTACCACTCCATGATTGAGAGTGAAAAATATAAAATATGTGTAGGAAAGAGAAAACTGGTGTCTAAGCTGATGTAACAAAATAATGAAACTACTGGATGCTCTTATGCTACTATGTCCGATATGTTTGGTATAGTGAATTGAATACCGTATAGATGTATCTCCATCGTCTTCAATGTAAAGGCGACAACCTCCATCATCACGTCGGTCCCTATAATCAGTCCTTTTCATAACCGCTCTTGATACATGTCATATGCCAAATAATCATAGCTTATCGTAATTGGTGGGTACCAATTAAGCGATCTCTCGCATTTTGGCTTGATTTAAACCAAGTTAAATACCACACTAGGGGTGAGCTCGGTCCAAGACCGGTTCCGAACCGATGGTACCGAATTTTTTCGGAAAAATTTCGAGAATCGAATACCTCGGTTCGGTTTCGGGTAATTTGGGAC
Organism: Silybum marianum; assembly: GCA_036898165.1. Lineage (NCBI taxonomy): Eukaryota > Viridiplantae > Streptophyta > Magnoliopsida > Asterales > Asteraceae > Silybum > Silybum marianum. The sequence continues at coordinate 2,851,866 of CM072534.1, forward strand.
TAGAACCGGTTAGGACCAAATTTGTGTATGTACATAGATATTCCGGGACGACTAACCGGTATTTCACCCTTGATCATAAACACAACAACAAAAAACCAAAATTACTGAACCCATGTAAAAAGCCCAAAGTAAACAAAACCGAAAACAAGAAAATGGAAGATATTTCAGGGAGACAGACTGGTATTTCACCCTTGATCATAACCGATTTCATGTTAGTATGATATTGATTCAAAAATGGAAGATATTGTGGTTGAGAAGAGAACTGATTTTCTAGAAATTCAAAATCAAAAGTGACCATTGGATTACATTCGGTTCGATTCGGTTCTATTTGGGTATTACCCGATACCAAATAAAATCAACATGTTCAAATTCTCCGGAAAAGAAACAAGAGACCTTTCCGTTATCTAGGTAACTTCAAACATCCGAATCCAACACAAGATCAGGGTTGAGCATCAAGATGGAAGTGGTGCTTTTTGAGTTCATGCCCTATGCACAAAGTCTAAGAAAATACCCCCAACATAAAAGAAATATAGAATTGTTCTCACTATCTTTAAGAGACAGAATTTATTGGTTAGTTTTCAAATGTAAGAAGTCACCATAGACCACTTGTACATCATTTTTTAATTGTCAACATTTTCGATCAATGTAAATACATAACAAATTATTATATATGTGGCAAAAAATGTAACTTTAAAGATTACTAATATATCAATGATTATTTAAGAAATATTTGATAACACATTAGGCAACTTGATGTGAGATAGTGAAAGCAATTATCAATCTAGAAAATAACTTTTAACATGCTATATAGGAATTAGGGTCTATGAAACCAATTTGACAAACAATTCATTAGCCGGAGAAACCTTGAGATGCATAGAGATTGACAATGCTATATACTCATTAAATGCAATTATCAACTAGATATGCCTTTATTTCTTTGGTGAAAGCATTAAATCATATAGGCTTTCACATATTATGCAACTTTTTTCGTTAGTTCTTTCAAAGGCTTCCTATTAACCATCATGTATTGGTAAATGGTAATTGCCATCACTAAGACATAAATTCCATCTAAACATAGAGAAAATAAGTAAAATACGTACTTTTAATATTAAGAATCAAACTATGTAACCAGTATTTTAAATTAGACTAACAAAAATATTAGAGAGATTGCGTTTGTGGCATTTCAACAAATAGTTGTAGCGCACCGTCAAACTTGGTATATAATATTATAAACGATGAGCAACAAATCAAACCAGAAACATAACGAGTTACCAAGATAGACACTTTAACAAATTGAAAAAGACATAAACCTTAGATCAAGTATGAAAAAAGAATAAACTTAAATCAAGAATCGAGGGCGAGAGACTATATAGGAAATCAAAAATAATAAGTTGAAATGAACCTAGGGCAGTGGTGGATATTGGACTATCTAAATGATTACTCTTTGGCTTTGACGCCTTATGCCATCGTCTAGTCTGCACATGATCTTAATTCAGGCCCGTTTCTGAGGGTGTTCGAGGTGGTGCCGGCCGCATAGGGCCTCTGATCGTCGGGGGCCTCCCATTTTTTTAACAATGTATATGTATGTTATTTAGAATATAAAAAAGAAAATCTATGATATGTTGGTTAGCACACCTTTGGATCAACATGTTGGTTCCTCTACGGGCTCCTGAGCAGCATTTTTTTTAAACTAAGTTTTCAATAGTTATTTTTACAATTCTTAACCACAAAAAGTTCTTGTAATTTCTTTATTTTTAACGTAACTTAATTACAAATTCGGGAAAAAAAAGATAATTAATTATATAAAAGTATAAAGTTGTCCATACATGTTCATTTTAATTCTTATAGGCCCGTTATATCATTTCTTCCTTTTTTTCTTTTTATTTTTTTTATTTCTGTATGTAACGTTTATTATTTGTTTACTTTAATAATGATTAGAATCTTATGAGTCGGTTAAAATTCTATACTCATATTAGATTTCGTTCTCTAAATTGTCCTTCAAAAGACCAACCCAATTTTTTATTTTTACTTTTTACCACCGTCGCCACTAAATTGAAACGCTTTTCCTCAGGTTCTTGAGTTCTTCCATTTTCAAATTACAAATTTAGTTTATTAAGCAAATATTTAGTATTTTCTTTCTATTAACTTTGTTTGATGAGTTTCTAGTAAATTTTGATTACGAAAATATGATTAGATGATTTTGCTTCTAAAACGTTATAAAATTTATATTCAAAAAATAGTAATATATACTTCTTTATTTTCATTTAAAAAAATGTACATGGAAATATAGTTTATTAGTGAAAAATGAATAACTTTTAATATTCATTATAATTAAACTATTTTGTGTCGTATATTGTATTATTATGTGATTTCTTTTAGTTTTCTTACTAATTAATTTTTTATGTTATTATCAAATTATCATATAAGATTTAGGATCATTAACATAAATGATATAAAGCTCGGTTTAATTTTTATTTGAAACTTGTTTATAATTATTTTATGCTTCCATATGTATTCAGTGCCGTCCCTGGGGGAGGGCGGGCCAGGCGTACGCCCAGGGCCCAAAAGAAATAGGGGCCCGATTTTTTTATGTATACTATATAATATATATTACTAATTCAAAAAAATCGATAAATAAAAAAGAAACAACGTCTTTTACTATCTAATATGATCCAAAAAGAATTTAGCATTATATTAAAAACTCGAACATGTATTAACTAATTATATTGGAGAAGAAAATATGTAAAAAAATCATACTTAACGAGAGCCCCTTTTTTTACATCTCGTCCAGGGCCCATAAAATGTTAGAAACATGCCTGTATGTATTCTAATATAAAAGAATTTATTCTTGAATTTAATAAAAATATAATAAATAACACAAGTGAAAAAAATATAGGAACACATTTAAAATGTAAAAACTGACCCTATCTTAATTCAACAATCATCAGCGGAATTAATAAATATCTCATTTCTTTCTCATTTCTTTAGAGAATGTGGGATTTTTCTACATGACTCTCTATTTTAGAGAATATATTAAAATCCATATGGTTACAAATAAACATCACTCAATCAACATCAATTTTAAATATTTATCAAATCATTATTTAATCATATATTACAATGTTGATATTATATATTGTCCTGCTTGGTATGATGACCTAAAGATTTTAGAGTAGTTACGTATGTCCTCCACTTTATCAAAACTTTATCTATAGATCATCCATGCACTTAAATTACCATATATATACACTATATATGTATAATATAAAAGCTGTTGAATAAAGAATTTTATCAGAAATATGGGTGTTTCATCATTAATCTCTCTGATTTCTTCCCCAGACCATGGTTTTGGATGCACAAAACGTGCTTCTTCTTGGGGTTTTCATGCAAAGGTAAATGATGCTGCTAGCTTCGGTGTTAACAACGTTATCGGTTGGAGCATACCCTTTCCAAAGATGACAACTACTTTTCGGAAACCATTGATGATGCTTGAGTGCAAGAATAAAGGTCTGGAGTTGGTTTCAGATCTTGATTTAGGAAGCTTGGTTAAGGATGGATATGTATTCAGACAAAATATCTATATCAGATCATTTGAAACTGGGCCAGATCGAAAAGCATTGGTAGAAAGCTTAATGAATTATTTGCAGGTATAGTGTGTGTGTATATATATATATATATATATAGGGTCTGGTTAAGGGAAAAACGTAAAAAAAAAAAAACTGAAGTACACCTGGGATGCCTCCATCTGAACGGTATGCCTTAACATGCATAGAAAAAAAAGAGCTCCAATCGCTTGTATGCATTTGTGCATATGCACTAATGCATATATATATATTGATGCATAGAAAAAAAAATACCGTTCGATGGTGGGCTCTCAGGGTGTTCTTAGATGTTCTTCAGTTTTCTCTTTTTTTAACGTTTTCCCTGAACCTCCCCCTCTCTTCCTCTCTCTCTCTCTCTCTCTCTATATATATATATATATATATGTATGGTAAATTTGTAAGAAATGTAATGCTTGTGCCTAAAATTATTTGTCTGTTTATTGGAATGTGTATGTTTTTTCTTCATAATCTCAAGCTGTATATACATAGGAAACAGCTTTAAATCATTCAAAGGCAATTGGACTCTTTCATGATGGTATGGGTTCAACATCAGAGATGAACAAGAGGAGCTTAATATGGGCTCAAACAAAATTGCATGTTGCACTCGACCATTATCCAACTTGGTATTTTTCTTCCACTAGATGATATATTTGTTTTTCAAATAGTCGATTCAATTGCTAGGAGACTATTAGGGGATGTTTGGTTCACAAAATAGAATTTGGTGGAATTGAAATCTATGACTGGAATTTGACCTAGAAGGATTGGAATGGAATTTGACCACGCGTTTGATAAATAAGAAATTGAATGGAATCTCGCAAAAGAATAGAAATACACATCTATCGGCTGGGTGGCATTGACGGTTGTGACGAGGACAATAGTGGTGTGGTCAGTGGCGGATCCAGAATTTTTGTCCACTAGGGTACCATTAAGATAGACTAAAGGCGCGTAAAGTCACCCGACGTGTTTGGGGAAAAATTTCAAGTTTTTAGTTGATTTCAAAAGATTTTTTTAGTGTTTTTGCCGATTTCAAAGGATTTTTTTGGTTTTCTTTATTGATTTCAAGATATTTTTTTTAGTGTTTTTGCCAATAGCCGGCAAGGTGGAATGATAATATTGATTGACGGTGGTGGTGGTGGTGGCGGCGGCGGCGGCGGAGTAGCGGTGGTGGTAGAGGATATGTTGCCGGTGGGCAGGGCGGGGCCGGGAGAGGTGGTTGTTAAATTGGGTGCAAAGGTTATTTTTGTCATTTTAAAACAAAATTACGTATTATGTTACATTTGTCATGAAATGGAATTCAAATCCTTCACATATATTAAAAAATGTTCAATCCATCAATCATGGAATTCGGTGGAATCCAATCTATTCATTCCGCGAACCAAACATTACAAATAATTTGGTCAAAAATATTTGTCATTCTGATTCAATCAAAGAGCCCCTTATAATTCATATTATTCCATTGACAATTACGTATAAAGACTTAAGGTTATAAATCTAGGAATTTAATAGCTTTGCATACAAAAAAAAGAACATTGGGAATTTTCATGTGGTACTTGGACATGATATACTTAATTTAAAACCTTCATACGTATATAGGGATGATATTGTTCAAGTAGATACTTGGTCTGCTACGCTTGGGACATATAGTATGCGTCGTAATTGGATGTTTCGTGATTGCAAAACTGGCAAGATATTAATAAGAGCTTCGAGGTAATTAATCTAATTAAAACCTTTCTGGTACCTAATTAAAACATGAATTAAAATTACTTGTTTGTATCAAATTAAAGATGGTATATATATATAATGTTTTTGTGTTACAGTATCATAATGATGATGAATAAAAAGACAAGAAGGTTATCCAAAATCCCAGATGAAGTTCGAGCTGAAATAAAACACACATTTGTGGATATCCCATTCATTGTGGATAACAACACTAGAAAATGGTCAAAACTGGATGAAAATAATGTTGTCCATGTTCACAATGGTATAACGGTGAGTCAACTTTTATCCACTTATTATTAATGGTGTCTATAATTTTAGTTTCTTTCTGCTTACACGACCTTCTTGTATTATTTGTATACACAAATAATGTTTAGCCAAGATGGAGCGATTTGGATGCTAACCAACATGTTAACTACGTGAAATATATTGGATGGATCCTTGAGGTAATTAGATTATCTTGCATTTGTTAATGATAAATATTGTTAGCCCGACTATATATGGATCAATATGTACACATGGTTGTTACGTACGCAGAGTGTTCCAATGATGATTATGGAGAAGTATGAGCTTTCTTGCATGACTTTAGAGTATCGTCGAGAGTGTAGGAAAGACAATGTGTTGCAATGCCATACTTGCGTATTGGAGAACAACAATGACGGAATAGCTGATTACGACCATGTTGATTGCCAACATTTGCTTCAACTCGAAAGTGGTGGTGATGGTGGTGGCAGCATTAATGGTGACGAGATCTTGAAAGGAAGGACTAAGTGGCGTTCGAAGTATGGAAAGTGTTAGGGATCCAATCAAGCTAGCATTGGCTAGTGCATAATTAGCAACAATATATGATAATTAAAAGTTTCATTATGAACCTAAGCACAATTAAGGACGCGTTTTTTAGGGTATTGAGGGGTAAAGAATGAGAAAGATAATGAAATATGTAATTTTGTTTGATATAATATAATGAGCCCATAACCTCAAAGGTTTTGGCATAGTATTGAGGCCCTAGGTGATGTGGTGGAATATCTCATCTGTCCAGGGTTCGAATCCAAGTGTATACAAGAATTGTGGTCACTGAGTTTATTAGAGGCTGATGTCTTGCAATCATAATTTGTCGAAATTAGTTCATGCATAGTCTAGTACACCTTTCTAAAAAAAATAACGAGCCCATTACCACAAACACATTTTTATATGTGATCAAATTGGGAGGAATTGAAATTTTAAACCAATTTTTGTTTTCTACATTTTCATTTTCATTATATTCCTTAAAATAAACCAAACACCTTCGAAGAGATATATGTTGTTGATTCATATGATTATGTATACAAAACTGATGACATGGGTCTATTTTCTTTATTCCATCATATAAACTAAAGATATTGTTTGTGCTTGTAGGAACTAATAAACTTAGAAAACTTGTAAACAATTTGTTCGTGATATAAACTTTAGAGTAAACTATGATTTTCGTCCCTATGGTTTATTATCTATAACACTTTTCATCCCTGATACTAAAAAAACTGCTTTTAGCGTCCCTATTATTTCCACTTTGTTTCTCTTTTCATCCCCTGAGGCTAATGGTATTAGAAAAGGACGATTAAGTTATGGGTAATCACTTGTTTTTAATTTTTACTGTTTATCAAATAGTGTGTGTATATATATATATAGGGGACGGATCATGCGAGAACATAATATGTTTAAAGAAACAAATGAATTGTTTCTAGCCACATATTTTGGTAAATCAATTAATATTATATTGAATGGCATTGAAGTAATTGATGGTGGTTGAAATCTACTTTCCAGCAAGGGTATAATCTTTTAGGGGTAAAACTGGTAGAAACACAAATTATAATATAGTATAATAATGTTTAAGTATAATATAATATATGAAATATTATATTATATTATATTATATGTTATATTATATCACATAGTTATATCAAAAATTATATTATATTATAATACATCAAAAATAACATAATTGATACTGTAATCACGTGTGAATAACATTTGTACATCATTATATATGATTTTACATTAACATTTGTACAAAATCATATATGATACTGAAATCATATGTGATTTTGTTGACATATTTGGCATTGTAATCATGTGTGAATTCATTTGTATAAAATTATATATGATTTTACATTTACATTTGTACAAAATCACATATGATTTTACATTAACGTTTGTACAAAATCATATATGATACTGAAATCATGTGATTTTGTTGACATACTTGACATTGTAATTATGTGTGAATTCATTTGTATAAAATCATATATGATTTTATATTTAAATTTGTACAAAATCACATATGATTTAACATTAACATTTGTACAAAATCATATATGATACTGAAATCATATGTGATTTTGTTAACATACTTGACATTGTAATAATTGTGAATTCATTTGTATAAAATCATATATGATTTTACATTTACATTTGTATAAAATCACATATGATTTTACATTAACATTCATACAAAATTATATATGATACTGAAATCATATATGATTTTGTTGATGTAATTGACATTGTAATAAAACTTTTTAAACATATTACCTTCAATTTTTAGAAATAATAAACTCTTTCAATTTTTTAAAGTTTTAAAAATAATAATTTCTCTTTAAAGATATTTCATATTTCAATTTTTTAAAATAATAAACTTTCAATATTCTAAAATCATATATGATACCGAGTTTGGTTTATTATACTTCTGTTGATCTTATATTTATTTAAAGATATTTCATATTTATCTTGATCTTGTATTTATTTAAATATATTTAATAATTAAATTGTTTAGAAGTAATCAAAATTATAAATTGTACAATCTGATGGAACGTGATGAATAGTAAGATTCCATAAAGTAACATTGGACCATATTACCCTTAAAAGTAAATAGATTAATATTAAATATTTTATTGGTTTCTTAAATCATATATGTGGTTAAAATAAGGTTCTTTTGTTTCTTTAAAAAGCAAAAATTCTCATTTGACCCTCCCTATATATATATATATATATATATATTTAGGGAATGGTTCAAACGAGAACACTTTCATTTTGCGAGAACGCGAGAACACCCTTTTACTATAGACAATCACATGTGATACTATTATTTCATCACATATGATACTATTATTTCATCACATATGATACACATGTGATACTAAATCAGAGACGCGGAAGACTTTTGGCGTGATTTAGGTTGCGGGCCAAGTCGCCGCAACACCACTAAGCTCCCTCACATGTATTATCACATGTGATAAGGGTGTCTTTGATGTAATATTATAATTCATCAAGATCATCACATGTGATAAGGGTGTCTTTGATGTAATACTATATATAATCCATCAAGATCATCACATGTGATACTAAATCATAGACGCAAACGACCTTTGGTGCGACCTAAGTCGCATGGCATGTCGTCCGCACACCACCAAATCCCCTCACGTGTATTATCACATGTAATAAGGGTGTTCTCGCGTTCTCGTAAAATGGAGGTTTTCTCGTTTGAACCTCCACCTCCACCTATATATATATATATATTAATACATAGGTACAATCTATAAGTGCATTCATAAGAAAAACCTACATCTTCCCAAAAAAAAACCCACAGTGACCCTCCTCAACCTTCTTGTGATCGAAGCTGCTACAACTTCTTGCCCTATGTTTTTTTTAACAGCAAACCTCCTCCAAAACTATTAGTAATTTCCATAATTAATGTTTCCATAAATAAGAGGCTTTGAGATAAGTCCTACACAAGGGGTGTTAGGATAATGACTATCTATTAAATAGAAGTTGGTATTATAGTAGAACTCTAAGTCCTAGTTTTATGGTAATTCTCTTTAGTATCTATACGAGTTTAGGATATCAAGAATTGAGAGAACGATTGTAGCAAAGTTTTGAGCGAGTTTCTTTGTTATAATAAGAAGTTTTTCTTTCAAATTATTGTGTGTTCTGTTCTTATTTACGTTTTGATACAACAATTGGTATCAGAGCCGTAAAAATCACGAAACATCAGTGATCCTAAAGGCAGCAACCATGACGGGCGGAGCCGGGAGCGGTACGAAGGAAACAAATACTCCAACTAGCGCGAGGGATTCGTCATCCTTCTCATTCCACATTCCAATGTTAAACGCCACGAATTACACGGTGTAGGCTATCCGTATGAAGGTGATCCTCAACGTACATCAAGTATGGGATGTCGTTGATAAAGGAACGGATGACCCGAAGAAGAACAACTGCGCCATAGCTGTCCTCTTTCAAGCAATCCCAGAAGATCTAATCCTGCAAGTTGGCACGATGGAGACAGCGAAAGAAATCTGGGATGCTATTAAGACCCATCATCTTGGCGCAGATAGAGTCAGGGAGGCACGATTGCAAACCCTAATTTCAGAATTTGATAACTTGAAGATGAAGGAAACAAGTACCATTGACGAGTTCGCGAGTCAACTGTCGAGCATCGCCTCCAAGTCATCCTCTTTGGGCGGAACTCTAGAAGAAACCAAACTCGTAAAGAAGTTTCTTACGAGTCTGCCAAGAAGATTCATTCATATAGTGGCATCGATCGAACAGATACTTGATCTCAAAACAGTTGGTTTTGAAGATGTAGTCGGGCGATTGAAGGCTTATGAGGAACGAATCAAGGAAGATGTACCAGAAAGCAATCAAGGAAAACTTCTGTTAAACATAACAGAACCTTATGGTCGCAACACCGAGTCGGGACGAGGTCGAGGCCGTGGAGCCGGTCGAGGGCGAGGAGGTCACCAAAATAACTCGTATCAACAAAGAAATCAGTCCGATCAAAATAACTCGTACCAGCGAAAAAACCAGTTCGACAAAGGAAAAGGCAAAGGTAAGGATCGATCCAAAATACAGTGTTATAGATGTGATCAGCTTGGCCACTTTGCGTCTACATGTCCGGATCGGAAAGGGAAACAAGTCGAGGCCCATGTAGCCGAAACAGAAGATCATGACCCACAACTCTTCATGCACAAGACTCTCTTTGAAACGGTGCTTCTAAACGAAGAAAAGGTGATACCAAGTAGATACGAAACCCATGATGACAAAGGCGACGTGTGGTATCTAGACAATGGTGCAAGCAATCACATGACCGGAAATCTATCGTTTTTTTCCGAGATAAACAAGCGAATAGGTGGGCGAGTGAAGTTTGGTGATGACTCGTGTGTGGAGATACGAGGCAAAGGGTCTATTCTGTTCGAAGGAGAAAGAAGTAGTCAAAAGCTACGCGCCGACGTCTACTACATTCCAAACCTTAAAGCTAATATTATTAGCCTGGGTCAGGCAACCGAAAGTGGGTGTGAAGTTACTATGATAGATGAATATCTATACCTTCGTGACAGCCGAAAAGACCTAATTTTCAAGGTAAAAAGATCGTCAAATAGACTCTACAAGACGAGAATTCCAGTTGGAAAGCCGACTTGTCTACATAGCCGACTCAACAATCCGGGATGGTTATGGCATGCTAGATTAGGGCACGCGAGTTTTGACACCATTTTCAGAATGTCAAAAAAGAACCTAGTCTCTGGTTTACCTCCCATTACTGGGAACAATCAACTTTGCGAGTCATGCTTGGTGGGTAAACATGCTCGAAAACCATTCCCGAAAAAGTCACTATACCGAGCAAGCAAGACGTTAGAGCTAATCCATGGAGATCTTTGTGGCCCGATATCACCATCCACAATAGGCGGAAACAAGTACATCTTTGTCCTGATCGACGATTTTTCGCGTTTCATGTGGTGTTTTCTGATGAAGGAGAAAAGCGATGCCATACACTACTTCAAGAAATTCAAGGCCATGGTCGAAGCTGAAACCGGAAACAATCTTAAAGTATTCCGGACCAACAGAGGTGGTGAATTCACATCTTGAGATTTTAATGCGATGTGTGCCGACAATGGTATGATTCGACATCTCACGACTCCATACACGCCGCAACAAAACGGCGTTGTAGAGAGACGAAACCGAACTCTCCTTGAGATGACACGAAGCATGTTGAAGGCAAAGTAAGTCCCAAATCGTTTTTGGGGGGAGGCAGTACAACATGCTACATATATCATAAATCGAATTCCGACAAGAGCTTTAGAAGAGTCAACACCGTACGAAATCTATTACCATAGAAAACCGAATATCGAACACTTGCGGGTCTTCGGCTCGATAGCCTACACAAAGGTTAACGATCCACATCTAAAGAAGCTTGATGATCGATCAAAGAAGACAGTTTACTTTGGGAGGGAATCCGGTTCTAAAGGTGATCGATTGTTCGATCCACAAAATCAAAAGATAATAGTTTCAAGGGAGGTACTCGTGGATGAAAACACAAGCTGGAATTGGGACATCAAGGTGAAATCCAAACAAGGTATGTTCTGGGTTCACTGGCCAAATCTCGTGGATATAGGAGAAGGACCGGTGGCGAGTGAAACAAGCGAGACTAAAGAACAACAGTCTAACTCACCGGATTGTGACGGAACGTCAGAACCCGAGACTGATCAACAAGCCGAGCAAGAGCCACAAGCCGAGCATGAACCACAATCTCAACTACGAAGATCAACACGAGATACTCAATTACCAAGAAGGTACGATGACTTCGAGGTAAACTTTTATGCCGAAAATCATGAGTTGCTACTATCTTTTAGTGAAGATGAGCCATCAACCTATCTTGAAGCCAAGAAAAATCCAAAGTGGGAAAAAGCAATGAAAGAAGAAATTGCCTCAATCGAGAAAAATGGCACGTGGAAGTTAGTCACCCGACCGCGCAACTCGACCATCATAGGGTTAAAATGGGTTTTCAAGGTAAAAATAGATGCAAGTGGCGCTGTAAGCAAGTATAAAGCAAGGCTCGTGGCCAAAGGATATCTACAACAATCTGGTGTTGATTTTGATGAAGTATTCGCACCGGTTTCCCGTATAGAAACTGTTCGAGTTCTTATTGCCCTAGCGGCGTCAAAAGGATGGGAGCTCCATCATCTAGATGTGAAATCTGCCTTCTTACACAGTGAACTCCAAGAAGAAGTCTTTGTTCACCAACCAGAAGGTTTTGTGAAGAAAGGAAAAGAAGATCACGTGTACAAGCTAGTAAAAGCGTTGTACGGGTTACGACAAGCGCCACGGACATGGAACATAAAGTTGGATGGAATCCTAAAGGATATGACGTTCCAAAGGTGTGTACAAGAACAAGCCGTGTATCGAAGAAACATAGGAGCTGAATTAATTCTTGTCGGGGTTTACGTCGATGACTTGGTTGTCACGGGATCTAACACAACCATCATATCAAAATTTAAACAAGCAATGGCAAACAACTTTGATATGACCGGTCTCAGTATTCTAAGATACTACCTAGGTATTCAGGTATATCAAAGAAAAGACGATATCTTAATCACACAAGAAGGCTATGCGAAGAAAGTGCTCAAAGATTCAGGTATGTTTGACTGCAATCCCACGATGACTCCTATGGATGCAAATTCAAAGTATTCAAAAAATGAAGAAGGAGAAGATACGAATGCAACAGAATATCGTAGTCTAGTGGGTAGACTAAGATACTTGCTACAGACAAGACCCGATCTCTCGTATGCGGTTGGCATTACAAGTCGGTACAGGAAAACTCCAAAGAAGTCCCATATGGCGGCAATCAAAATCATTCTAAGGTACGTAAAAGGAACCTTGGGTTATGGAATAAAGTATTCTCGAAAAGAACCGATGGAGTTGGTTGGATATAGTGACAGTAGTCACAACATAGACCTGGACGTGGGAGGAGCACAACCGGGCATATTTTTTATCTAGGAAAATCGCCTATTAGTTGGTGCTCACAAAAGCAAGAAACGATAGCTTTGTCTTCGTGTGAAGCGGAATACATGGCTGCAAGTTCGGCAAGCTGCCAAGCAGCTTGGCTACGAAAATTACTTGGCGAGATAACCGGATCAAAGATTCTAGCGGTGACGATTAAAGTAGATAACACATCCACAATTGCATTGGTTAAAAATCCAGTTTTTCACGGACGGAGTAAGCACATAAAATCTCGTTATCACTACATTCGTGAACTAGCTGAAGAGAAAGAGATCATGGTGGAACATATTAGCGGGAATGAACAACGAGCTGACATTTTGACAAAGGCGCTTGCTAAGATCAAGTTTGGTAAAATGCGCAAACTTCTTGGTGTGGAGAACCTCTCAGTTTCCATTCAGAAATTAGAGGGGTGAATATTAGTAATTTCCATAATTAATGTTTCCATAAATAAGAGGCTTTAAGATAAGTCCTACACAAGGGGGTGTTAGGATAATGACTATCTATTAAATAGAAGTTGGTATTATAGTAGAACTCTAAGTCCTAGTTTTATGGTAATTCTCTTTAGTATCTATACGAGTTTAGGATATCAAGAATTGAGAGAATGATTGTAGCAAAGTTTTGAGCGAGTTTCTTTGTTATAATAAGAAGTTTTTCTTTCAAATTATTGTGTGTTCTGTTCTTGTTTACGTTATGATACAACAAAAACCACCCTCCCTTCTTCTCCAATGTGAACCTATTCAACATTTCCCCCCTAAAATCGAAATCGATAACTTAAAACCAGAATCAATAACAAAAACGAAACCCTTAACTCAATTCAAACAAATAAAACCAACATGTACGTATTATGCGGGAAAGAAGAGGAGACCTTTTCGTTATCTAGGTAACTTCGAACATCCGAATCCAACTCAAGATCAGGGTTGAGCATCAAGATGGAAGTGATGTTTTTTGAATTATTTCCCCGTGTGTATAGAAAGTCTAAAAAAAATTCCACCAGTAATTGTTCTCACTATCTTTAAGAAACAATATTTACCGGTTAGTTTTCAAATGAAAGAAGTCACCATAGACCACATGTTCATCATTTTTTTTAATTGTCAACACTTTCAATCAATGTAAATATAGATATGTGGCAAAATGTGTAATTTAAAAGACTACTAATATAGGTTAACGATTATTTAAGAAATATCTGATAACACATTAGGCAACTTGATGTGAGATAGTGAAAGGTATGAATCTAGAAAACATCTTTAACAAGCTATAGGAATTAGGGTCTATGAAACCAATTTGACAAACAATTCATTAGGTAGAGAAACCTTGAGATGCATAGAAATTGAGAATGTTATATACTCGTTAAATGCAATTCACTATTAAAAAAAATGACTTTCATCCATAAAAAATAGCTAGAGAAATTTCCATGGGTGATTATTACGGATCACCCAGGAAAATCAAGAAAATAACAACGGATTACCCAAGAATTTATTGGGTAATCTGTCACTGATTTAATTTACCTACCAACAATTTAGACACCAACTTTTGTGAGGATTTTGTGACGGATCACCCTTTAGCAACGGATTTCCCAGGGAAATGTTCGTAGGTGAAAACCCTACATTTTAGTAGTGATTAGCAACACCTAAATCAACTAGACTTGCCTTTATTTCTTTGGTGAAAGTATTAAATCATATGCTTTCACATATTAAACTACCTTTTTTCTCGGTTCTTTCAGAGGCTTCCTATTAACCACACTACAAAACTAATTACTTTTACCCAGGGAAATTTCCGTGGGTGATTACCCACGAATCACCCAGAAAATACCAATAGTTCGGTAAATTTCGATGTTATTTGAGAAAATACCAATGGATCACCTAGAAAATCCCTGGATAATTTGTCACTGATTCGAATTACCTACCAGCAATTTACCCACCAACTTTTGTGGCGGTTTTGTGAGGAATCACCCTATAACGACAGATTTCCCAGGAAAAAGTCCGTAGGCAAAAGTCTTTTGTTAATTAGTAGTGTCATCATGTATTGGTAAATTGTAATTACTATCACTAAGACATAAAAATTCCATCTAAACACAAAGAAAAAAATAAGTAAAATAAGTACTTTTAACAATAAGAATTAAACTACGTAACCTATTTTCAGAATTTTAAATTAGACTAACAAAAATATTAGAAAGGTTGCGTTTATGGCATTTCAACGAAAAGTTGTAGCGATTCATCAAATTTGGTATATAATTGATATAGAGCGGGTTGCGATGGAGATCGAATAACAGATTGAGAAAGAAAAACATAAAAGAATGTGACCACAAATACGGGTATACCCACATTCATGGCCGCTTAAGACACTGTTTCACCATTCCTTATGCCTTGATACATCATCACCTCCACGTTGCTATCTCTCTCCAATTTCCATTCATTGTTAATTGACTTAATTCTTTCCAATACTTTTATTAATTATCTTTTATTAGTTATAGGATAGCTATTAGTTTGTTTACTTTTTATTAATTGTCTTTTATTAAATATAGGATAGTTATGAGTTTATTATCTTTTACTTTCCTAGTTTAATTCCAATTATTAGTAATAATTATCTCTTAGGTTAGTTTAGATTATAAATAGGGTTTGAATTTTCTTTGTTAATGACAAGTTTTTATCAATAATATTTTTTCTCTTTTGAGAGTATTTGAGTTTTATCTCATTATTATTTAATTCTTATGCTTGTAAGTTCTATAACTTCTTTGAGTTTGACGTTTGTCAATCCTTCTGTGTTTCCTACTGCGTCAGGATGTATCAAAGCACAGACTTCCTGTCTCTTCACCTTAGCGATGGGAGAACCGCAACTCGTCACTCAGGCAAACCTTGCTAGGGTTACAACGGCTTTTACCGCGACCCTCGCCACCATGACCACCAATTTTGCCAACCAAATCAAAACCCTCAACAATGAACGATGCAGACGAGACAGGAAAGGAGATCGACATCGAACACCACGTGGTGGCCGACCAAACCCAACCGTCAGTTCCAGTTCTGAATCTGAAGTCGAGGAGGAAACTGATCCACCCCGAAAAGACCCCGATTATCGAATGAAGGACGATATCCCCTACTTCTATGGAACCATGGGTGTAGAAGAGTTCCTAGATTGGCAAATCGAGGTCGATCGATTTTTCAATATTATGGAGATTCCAGAACACAAACAGATCAACATGGTAGCTTTCTGTTTTAAAAGCACCGCCGCCGTATGGTGGGACAAATTAGTAGCCCAACGACAAAGACAACAAAAAGGTCTAGTCCGTTCGTGGAGAAGAATGAAGCAATTGATGGTGGAAAGATTCCTACCGGAAGACTATGAGCAAATCCTTCACAAAATGTATTTAGATTGTTCACACTTCACACGGCTCGAGACCCGTAACCGACACTACGTAGTTCATACGCCTCTCCGAATGAAACGAAATCGGCGAGACGGAGGGTCAAAAGGTTTCCCGGTACATCAACGGACTAAAGGCTTCGATACAAGACAAGATCGGACTCCAAACCGTATGGACGGTAACGAAAGCATCAAGTTTAGGCGTGAAGGCCGAACTCATGGAGAAGTCCACTCAAGCCTCATCTTATCGTAAGTATTCTACACAAACTCTTTCCAAAACTCCTAGCTTTACACTTGATAAGTGGAAAAGCGCAATGCCAAGCCAAACTTTCTCTAACTCTAATCTGCCCCAAAACACCACCGGGTCTCAAATCAAACCCGTGGCACCAAAACCCGTAAATCCCTATGCCAAACCAACGGGACTCAAATGTTATCATTGCGGAAAATTTGGTCACCGCTCTAACGAATGTAGCAACCGACGGACTGTTGGATATATAGACGGTGAAGAAGGTGGAGAAGATAAAGAGCGTGAAGATTATGACGGAGCCGAATTCGCTGAAGAAGCCTTGTCGGAAAGAATTAACATTGTGCTCCAACGATTCTTGCTATCACCTAAAGAGGACGGACAATGCAAAATCTCTTCTGATCTTACTGTTCCGTCAACAATAAGGTATGTGATTTAATTGTGGATAATGGCAGCTGTGAGAACTTGGTGTCACAAATATTGGTGGATTACTTGAAATTGCCGAGACAACCTCTTAATATACCTTATTCTCTTGGGTGGGTGAAAAGAGGCCCACAAGTTCGAGTAACACAAACGTGCAAGGTCCTTATCTCCATCGAAACACACTATAAAGAAGATGTAATATGTGACGTCCTTAACATGAATACTTGTCACATCCTACTTGGCCGACCTTGGCAATATGACAATGATGTCATTTATAAAAGAAGAAATAATGTGTTATTGTTTCAATGGGGTGAGCATAAGATTACCATGACACCAGTTTTGCACTTTGAGAAAGACATAAAAAAGAAGAAGGAAAACCTCTTGATAATGGCCATAAACAAGAATCCAAATAAAGAAGTCGAATCAAGGACAACATATACAAAGAAAGTTGTGGAGATCACACGATGCATTAATAAGACACCTGGTTGTTACAAAGTGTTCCAAAGCGAATTTTATAGAACTATGAGCTTGCTAGAATGACTTCAAAGTATTGTCGAGAGTGCACGAAGGACAGTGTCATAATAAATGAAAGACTTTTGTCTACAGACTTTCCCCTGAGAAATCTATTGCTAAAAGGTGATTAGTCACAAAACCATCACAAAAGTTGGTGGGTATTCAAATTGGTGACAGGTCACCTAAAGATTCTTTGGGTGATCCATTAGTATTTTCTCGAAAAACATTGTATTCTACCGAACTATTGGTATTTTCTGGCTGATCTGTGGCCCGTGGGAACCAAAATTTCTTTGGGTGATTTTTGTAGTCTGTGTTTGCACGCCCATACTTTTGTATTGAGGAATAACAATGGTGGAATAGCTTATTGCAAGCATGTTGATTGTCAGCATATACTTCAATTCGAAATTGCTGGTGGTGATGCATGGCGAGATCATATTGAAAGGAAGGACTAGGTGGCGTCCAAAAAATATGCAAAACAACATGACTCTAAAATAGTGCTAACTAGTTCCCTAATGGAACTGATGTTGGGTTTTAGCTTTGCTATTTGACTCACATAGGAAATCACTTAGAAAGTGGGTACATTACGACCAAAGTCACACCAAACACGCACTGCTCTCTGTGGGTTTATTGAAACAATGACTAAAGTGGGATCCCGTGTGGGTAAACCCTCTTCAAATCCGCATTCCTCTCTGTTGGATCGTTGAAACAGTGACTAAAGCGGGTCCCATGTGGGTAAAACCCCTTTAAAACCCGCATTTTTCTCGGTTGGATCGTTGAAATTGTGACTAAAGTGGGATCCCGTGTGGGTAAACCCTCTTCAAACCCTCATTCCTCTCTGTTGGATCGTTGAAACAGTGACTAAAGCGGGGCCTATATGGGTAAAACCGCTTTAAAACCCGCATTCTTCTCGGTTGGATCGTTGAAATTGTGACTAAAGTGGGATCCCGTGTGGGTAAACCCTCTTCAAACCCGCATTCCTCTCTGTTGGATCGTTGAAACAGTGACTAAAGCGGGTCCCATGTGGGTAAAACCGCTTTAAAACCCGCATTCTTCTCGGTTGGATCGTTGAAACTGTAACTAAAGTGGGATCCCGTATGGGTAAACCCTCTTCAAACCGCATTCCTCTCTGTTGGATCGTTGAAACAGTGACTAAAGCGGGTCCCATGTGGGTAAACCCGCTTTAAAACCCGCATTCTTCTCGGTTGGATCGTTGAAACTGTGACTAAAGCGGGTTACATTTGGGTAAACCCGCTTCAAACAGTTAATTTTGGTTACCAAGTGCTGAAGTGCCAAGGTATATACACCTCATATTTCCCTCCATTTTGACATACGTTTTTCCCACCAAAATTCTTTAAATTCACCTTTCTCTCTCAAGAACACATTATATATTCGATGAGATTGAATTGATGTGCATCAATTCGAATGGACAGTTATATCCTCAAGACGACGTCCGGAACCGAGCACGATTAGGGACCAAATTTCGTCTTAGGACACTGCACTGACATGCCTCTATCCAAATCCTTCTTCAATTCGAGTTCATCATCGAAAAGGTATACAAATTCTCGTTTTGATCGATTTTTGTTAAGTTTGTTTTGTAGATTTTTGTTTATTTTGTGTAGTCGCTAACAACATGACTGATAGTATGTTTATATTCTTCAATATTTGTAAACATATGGAAAGATCCTGTTTAATTTCCTTTGCAAGTGTACGTTAATTATCTCCAACAATCCAATGAACTTCAGTAAACTATTGCTCAAGAAATTGGAACCCATCTAGAAGATATTTTTCAAGAAGATAACAAACATACTTGTGTTAGTTATCTGAAAAAACAATTCAACAAATTAAATCCATCATCCAGAAAAATTATTGACGAGTCATCAGAAAATACCAATGATTTTGTAGAATATGATGTTTTTCGAGAAAATACTAATGAATCACCCAGAAAATTCCTGGGTAATTTATCGTTGATTTTGAATTACCCACCAACTTTTATGACGGTTTTATAACGAATCACCCTTTAAATACAGATTTTCCAGGAAAAAATCCATAGACAAGAGTCTTCCATTTAACAGTGAGAGTCAGTTGGGGAAAGATGTTAAGTGGGAAAGTTGATGTTGTAATCCTCGTTTATGTTTTCGGACATCATGTAATCTAGTGTCTTGCAAGGTTTTAGGTTTAATAAAATCCGTTAAAGAAAACAATGGCATGCCTATTATGCCCCCTATATGTAGTTAATTGCTCCATGTACCCATAATCAAAGTGTCATATATAACACATGTGACATCGTAATGTCTCAAGTATGATCAATTAAGTTATATTAAAGGGTATTAAAATCAAATGAAAATGTAGTTATAAGCGATACACATATTTTTCTTCAACAACATTATTGTATTAAAACTAGCAAGATGCTAGAGAAACAATTACAAACTAGACACCGTCAAAAGAGGGTTTTGTAGCCACCCTTAGGGCTAGCGACGAGTAGGGTAAGGTTATGCCTTTATCCAATCAATTTTAAATAGCGCGTAACGAAACGGGTAATTATTCATCTCGTAAACCTATTATCCATACCCTACCCTACCCATTAAAATGATGGGTAACGAAACGGGTAATGGATAACGGTAAAACAAAATTTTCATTTTGAACTATAATAATTTTGTTAAAGCTCAAACATATATGTTAGACACAAATTCAAAAATATATTAATTATTTTATATCAAATTTCTTATGATAAACATTTTAATATTACTCTAAATATAATCATAACATAATGGTATAAAAACAATATACCAATTGTAAAACAACACTTTTCGTTGTATTTTTTTTCCGACATCGCCTTATTCTTCATTTAATTATCAATAACTCTTTTACTCGAAAAGTATAAAAAGTAAATTAAATTACATATTAATATATAACATATATAATATCATTATAAAAATATTAATATGTAACTTAGTAAATTTATGAATATAGATATACTAATATTAAAATTTATATAATTATACATTATATAAAAAATATATATATTATTTCATAACGGATAACGGGTAAATGGATAATGAAAAATCGTTTATCCATACCCTACCTACTAAAATTTCGGGTAAACGGATAATGGATAAGAGGATAAATGGATAAAATTTTCTTTATCCATACCCTTATCCAACAAGTCGAAACATAACGAATAACATGTTTACCCTTACCCATTGCCAGCCCTAGCCACCCTACCCAATAAAGTCAAAATATGAGTTTTTCTTGAAAACCATCATATTCTAAAGTCAAACTTCTTCCACCGAAGTGAAATAAAGTCAAAATTTGCATTTGTATTAAATGATCAAATGTACATTTAAGGATGGAAATTTCTTCTTACACTTCTCACCTTAACTATTCTTGTCACTCGAACTCAATCCCAAGTGTAATGCAGCTTACTTAATCCAAAAAAGGGATTTAAAAGTTGCTATAAATAGTTAAAAATTAAAGAAACCAATGTATGTAGTTTGAAAGAGGAAAAGTTGCTATAAATAGCTAGTTGGCATCCAATAGTTAATACGTAATGAGGAAAACTTTGAAATGTTTATGAATCAGTTGAGTTACTTAAAATTGGTGGTCTTTCAACCCCATCAGAATTCAAGAATTGACCTAACATACTTATTAATACATACATTTTAACATCATCATCCAACAAACATTACCACTCTCCAACCACAAATTAAATAAACAAACATGTATTAATTAAATTTAATGTATTATTAACTTGTAGTATAGCTAACATGGTTTGGTTGATATATATATATATATATAAAGAGAAAGGGAGGTTCAAGAGAAAACGCTAAAAAAAAAGAAAACTGAACAACACCCTAAGAGTCCGCCATTTGGACGGTATATTTTTCTATGCATCAATGCATATATTAGTGCATATGCACAAATGCATGTAAGCGACTGAAACTCCTTTTTTCTATGCATCAATGCATAAATATGCATCAGTATGCACAAATGCATGTTACCAGATGGCGTCTCCAAGTTATTTTTTCAGTTTCTCTTTTTTTAGCGTTTTCTCCTGAATTGAACCTTCCTATATATATATATATAGAGAGAGAGAGAGAGAGGAAAGTTCAAATGTGAACTCATTTTTGGTTGTGAACGTGAGGACGAATCTCAGCCACTTATCCGGTCAATAAAGACGGCTTTCGACGCAGTTCCCCTCCTTTAATAATCTCCCCCCTCCCATGAATCGCGTCAATCCTCCGTGATCGCGTCCACCATAACCGAAGATGTGTGGCTGAGATTCGTCCTCACGTTCACAGCCAAAATTGAGTTCACATTTGAACCTAACTCTATATATATATATATATATATAGTCCTGCTCGGTATGATGACCTAAAAATTTTAGAGTAGTTCCGTATGTCCTCCACTTTATAATCAAAACATTATCTATATATCATCCATACACTTAAATTATCACATATATATATATAAGCTGTTGAATAAAGAATTTTATTAGAAATATGGGTGTTATGTATGCTGCTTCATCATTAATCTCTCTGATTTCTTCCCCACACCATGGTTTTGGATGCACAAAATATGCTTCTTCTTTGGGTTTTCATGCAAAGGTAAATGATGCTGCTAGATTCGGTGTTAACAACGTTACCGGTTGGAGCATACCCTTTCGAAAGATGACAACTACTTTTCGGAAACCATTGATGATGCTTGAGTGCAAGAATAAAGGTCTGGAGTTGGTTTCAGATCTTGATTTAGGAAGCTTGGTTAAGGATGGATGTGTATTCAGACAAAATATTTATATCAGATCATTTGAGATTGGGCCAGATCGAAAAGCATTGGTAGAAAGCTTAATGAATTATTTGCAGGTAGTGTGTGTATATATATATATAGAGGGTCAGGTCTAAGCGAAAAACGTAAAAAAAAAAAAAAAAAACGTGAAGAACACCCTGGGATGCCTCCATCTGGACGGTATGCCTTAACATGCATTTGTACGTATGCACTATTGCATATATATGCATTGATGCATAGAAAAAAAGAGCTCCAATCGCTTGTATGAATTTGTGCATATGCACTAATGCATGCATATATATGTATTGATGTATAAAAAAAAATACCGTCCGTCCAGATGGTGTGTTCTTCAGTTTTCTCTTTTTTTTTAACGTTTTCCCCTGAACCTCCCTCTATATGTATATATATGTGGTAAATTTGTAAGAAATCTAATGTTTGTGCCTAAAATTATTTAATTTGTCCGTTTATTGGAATGTGTATGTTTTTTCTTCATATATAATCTCAAGCTGTATATACATAGGAAACAGCTTTAAATCATTCAATTGGACTGTTTCATGATGGCATGGGTTCAACACCAGAGATGAACAAGAGGAGCTTAATATGGGCTCAGACAAAGTTGCAGGTTGCACTCGACCATTATCCAACTTGGTATTTTTCTTCCACTTGATCATATATGTTGTAAAACCCGAAACGAAAACGTCTCGAGATTAACCCAGACCCAAACCCAAACCCAAACGCTACAAATAAAAACCGTATCGGTTAAGCGGAAATCCGGAAAATTATTTATCAAACTTCAACGAACAAAATAAATCCAAGTAATCCAGGATCTAACGCACACACAAGTATATAATTGCAGAAAATAAACGAGGAAGAAAACGACACCGAATTTACGTCGGAAACCCAAATCAGGAAAAACCACGGGTAGAGGAGACTACTGAGAAATTCACTATCGACGATTGATTATAATACTTGGAAAAAGAGAATTACAATGGAGATAGAATGAGATCGTATTTTTGTGTTGTCTGATATCTTCTCTATATTTAATCTATATATATATATATATATATTATAGATAAAGGATAAATATTAGTTTAAATTGAAATCAAAAGATAAGTTATATCCTTGTAAACCACCATCCCATTATAGAGGAATTTGATTGGAACCAGAAAACCATGTGTAGACGTAATCCAAACAAAAATAATGTCGCTTGAATTGTGGGTATAATCTGCAGCAAAGTCGCAACACCTTTTTCTTCAAAAACGAACATTAGCTAAAAGTGGTTTGTAAGTGGGTTTAGGCCACTTGAAACGCACTTTCTTCTGTTTTGATACTTACTTTGGAGACAAAAAAATCCACAATATACATTTATTTTTCATATAGCGTGATTCAATTGCTCGTAGACTATTTTTTTTTGGACTGCAATTGCTAGTAGACTATTAAGGGACTTTTGGTTCACAAAATGGAATTTGGTGGAATTGCACTACAAATGCTAATTGCCTATGTTGCTTAAGATACGCTAAGGCAACAAAGGCTATTATATGTTGCCTAAGTTTCCTCTTAGGCAAAGCATAGATATATGTTGCCTCGGTGGGTAGGTGGGGTGGGGTGGGGTGGCGTGGGGTGGGGTAGGGACTATAAATGATTATAGGTTGCCTTCGTGCGTCTTAGGCAACACATTATCCTATGTTGCCTTAGATCTGTCTTAGACAACATATACTATTGTTTCTATGTCGCATAAGGTAAAAGTTGATGGTTTAAATATGACAATCGGTATTGTACGAGATTGTTCTATACCAATTTTCTTAGCCAACATATAATCTATTATGTATGTTGCCTAAGGCACGTTTTGAGGTTGTGTTGGAATCTATCAATGGAATTTGACCTTGAAGGATTGGAATGGAATTTGACCATGCATTTGGTAAATAAGAATTGGAATAGAATCTCGCAAAAGAATAGAAATACGCATGAGTCAGTTGGGTGGGATTGACGGTTATGGCGACGACAATAGTGGTGTGGTGGTGTTGGGGGTGGATAGGTGGGATGGGGTAGGGACTATTAATTACGGCAAAAAATAGTGGTGTGGTGCAATAGTGATGATAGGGGTGGGGATGATGGGTGGTGGGATGATAACATTAATTGACTGTGGTGGTGGTGGCGGCGGCTGCAACGGTAGAGGTGGTGGTTAAATCGGTTGCAAAGGTTATTTTTGTCATTCTAAAACAAAATTAGGAATTATATATGTTACATTTGTCATGAAATAGAATTCAAATCCTTCACATATGTTAAGAAATATTCAATCCATCGATCAAGGAATTCGGTGGAATCCAATCTATTCATTCCACGAATCAAACATTACAAGTAATTTGGTCAAAGATATTTGTCATTTCAATTCTATCAAATTCCTTTGAATTTCGAGAACCAAACAACCCCTTATGATTCATATTATTGCATTGACAATTACGTATAAAGAATTAAGGTTATAAATCTAGGAATTTAATAGCTTTGCAGTACGAAAAAAAAACGTTGGGAATTTTCATGTGGTACTTGGACATGATGTACTTAATTTGAAACCTTCAAACGTATATAGGGGTGATATTGTTCAAGTAGATACTTGGGCTGCTACGTTTGGGACATACGGTGTGTGTTGTAATTGGATGTTTCGTGATTGCAAAACTGGCAAGATATTAATAAGAGCTTCGAGGTAATTAATCAAATCAATACCTTTCTGCTACCTAATTAAAACATGATTTAAAATTACTTGTTTGTATCAAATTAAAGATGGTATATATATATATATAAGGAGGTTCAGGAGAAAACACTAAAAAAAGAGAAAACTGAATAACACACTGGGAGGCCGTCACCGGACGGTATGCCCTAACATGCATTTATGCATATGCACTAATGCATATTTATGCATTGATGCATAGAAAAAAGGAGTTTCAATCGCTTATATGCATTTGTGGATATGCACTAATGCATTGATGCATAGAAAAAAAATCGTCCTGATGGCGGACTCTCAGGGTGTTCTTCAATTTTCTCTTTTTTTAGCGTTTTCTCCTAAACCTCCCTCGTCTCTCTCTCTCTCTCTCTCTATATATATATATATATCATGTTTTTGTGTTGCAGTATCATAATGATGATGAATAAAAAGACAAGAAGGTTGTCGAAAATCCCAGATGAAGTTCGAGCTGAAATAAAACAAACATTTGTGGATATTCCATTCAGTGTCGAAGACAACACTAGAAAATGGTCAAAACTAGATGAGAATACTATTGTCCATGTTCGCAATGGTATAATGGTGAGTCAACTTTTATCCACTTATTATTAATGGTGTCTATAATTAGTTTCTTTCTGCTTACACGACCTTCTTGTATTCTTTGTATACATAAATAATGTATAGCCAAGTTGGAGCGATTTGGATGCAAACCAACATGTTAACTACGTGAAATATATTGGATGGATCCTTGAGGTAATTAGATTATCTTGCATTTGTTAATTATAAATATTGTTAGCCCGACTATATATGGATCAATATGTACACTTGGTTGTTACGCAGAGTGTTCCAATGATGATTATGGAGAAGTATGAGCTTGCTAGCATGACTTTAGAGTATCGTCGAGAGTGTAGGAAAGACAATGTGTTGCAGTGCCATACCTGTGTATTGGGGAAAAGCAATGATCAAATAGTTGATTATGACCATGTTGATTGCCAACATTTACTTCAACTCGAAGGTGGTGATGGTGGTGGTGGCAGCAGCAGTGATGGTGACGAGATCTTGAAAGGAAGGACTAAGTGGCGGGCGAAATATGGAAAGTGTTAGTATTCCAATCAAGCTAGCAATGGCTAGTTCATAATTAGCAACTATATATATATATATATACATACATATATATATATATGATAATTTAAAGTGTCATCATGAACCTAAGCACAATTAAGGATGCATTTTGTTAGGGTATTGAGGGGTAAGGAATGAGAAAGATTGTGAAAAATGCAGCTTCGTTTGATATAATATAATGAGTCCATTACCAAACCCATTTTCATATCTGACCAAATTGGGAGGAATTGAAATTTTAATCCTATTGGCTATTCCCATTCTTCTACATTTCCATTTTCATTCACATTTCTTAAAATGAACCAAATACCTCCTAAGAATCAAAAGCCTTGGGATACTAGCAATCGTAATCCACACCCCACACCTATGGCGATATATGTTGTTGATCCATATGTCTACAAAACTCATGACATGGGTCTATTTTCATTATTTTATATTATAAACTAAAGATACCGTTGTGTTTGTAGGAACTAATAAATTTTAAAGACCCTACCAACTTTAGAGTAAACTACGATCTTCGTCCCTGTGCTTTATTATTTAGAACTACTTTCATCGATGATCTTTAAAAACTACTTTTATCGTCCCTATGGTTTCCACTTTGTTTCTCTTTTCACCACTGAGGCTAATGGTGTTAGAAAAGGACGGTTAAGTTAGGGGTAATTTAGTCTTTTTCACTTCTTTTTTACCATTTATCAAATAGTATATATATATATATATTGTAGTACAAGTTATTAATACATAGGTACAAGCTACGAATACATTCATAAGAAAAGTCTAAACCTTCCCGATAAAAATCCACAGTGACCTCCCGAACCTTCTACTCATCGGCGTTGCTACCACTTCTTACCCCTATGCTTTTTCTTTCGACAACCCCCCTCCAATGTGAACATCCTCGCTATTTAACCTCTAAAATCGAAATCGATAACCAATTGTACATCATTTTTTCAATTGTCAACATTTTCTATCAATGTAAATACATAACAAATTATTATATATGTGGCAAAAAAAAATTAACTTTAAAGACTACTAAAATATTAATGATTGTTTGAGAAATATTTGATAACACATTAGGCAACTTGATGTGAGATAGTGAAAGCTATCAATCTAGAAAATAACTTGCTATATAGGAATTAGGGTCTATGAAACTAATTTGACAAACCATTCATTAGACGGAAAAACCTTAAGATGGATAGAAATTGACAATGTTATATACTCATTAAATGCAATTATCAACACCTAAATCAACTAGACATGCCTTTATTTCTTTGATGAAAGCACTAAATCATATACGCTTTCATATATTACGCAACCTTTTTCCTCAGTTCTTTTAGAGGCTTCCTATTAACCATCATGTATTGTTAAACTGTAATTACCATCACTAAGACATAAATTCCACCCAAACACAAAGAAAACAAGTAAAATAAGTACTTTTAATATCAAGAGTCAAACTATGTAACCAATTTTTCAGTATTTTAAATTACACTAACAAAAATATTAGAAAAGTTACGTTTGTGGCGTTTCAACGGATAGTTGTAGCGCATTGTCAAACACGATATATAATGTTACAAACAATGAGCAACAAATCAAACCAGAAACATAAACAAAATAACCACGAGAAACCAAGATAGACACTTTAGCATATTGGAAAAAGGCAATCAAATATCAAAAAGGAAGAAACTTAATTCAAGAATCGATATGTAACACCCGGAATTTTCGTTGCTATCTTTCATCGTGGGTCCGACTTTAAATATTAGTTCTTTAAGGTTTAAATTGAGCTCCTTTGAATGCTCTTAAGTGTTGTAGTATTGGCGTTTCAAAACTCAAGGTAAAGTTTGGTTAAGGAGGAAAAAAATGGGTCAAGTTGGTTACGAAGTGGGTTAGGAACCGAAACTAGCTTGATAACTAGCCTAAGGGACTTTACACTCAACAAAGGCTAGCGTGGGTTGCAATGCCAGTTACGAAAACGTAACCAACTTCATAACTAGCCCTAAGCTTTTATGCTTCGCGTAGGTTGCAATGCCAGTTACAAAAACATAACCGACTTCATAACTAGCCCTAAGCTATTTTTGCTCCGCGTGGGTTACACCGCCAGTTACGAAAACGTAACCAACTTCATAACTGGCGTCAGCCTCTGTTCAGCGTTTTTAAAGACCGAAAATCGGGATCTTTCTCATTTGAACCATATCTTTCTCAATAATGCTCCGATTTGGGTGATTCAAGTTGCTATGGATTCATCTCTTGAAACTCTACAACATGGAAACAAGTATGGCTAGAGGATATTGGTTGATTTTGGAGTTCATAGAAGTGAAGGTAAGATCTTAATCCTTGAATCTTGAATCTAGGGTTTGGGTTCTTCCACCAACAACTCTCATTCTCTCTTGGGTTCGTTCTTGTGTATGTTTTGGAGGTTATGTAGGTGTTTTTGAAAGACTTACACCATGGATCTAGAGGTGTAGCTCGAGGATCTAAAGTCTTCACCGAATGGAACTCGGTATTGGGGTAAAACTTAAATTTAGCCTAAATCTAGCAAGGTGAGTTCAAGATACTTTGTGAAAACTTTGTACATGCCAAAAACGTCTTTTTTGAAGTATTAACATGTTTTACTCGGTATTTATCGAATGTGTGAGTATTTGGGTAAGTTTGCATATTTGGTATAAAAGAGTTTATAAATCATATAAAAGACTTGTACTTGACTTTTGGGGATTTTGGTAAATAAAGTATAAGTGTAAGTTATTTGGATGCATTATCTTTTAAATGAAAACCATTGGGTTGTATTTGCATCTTTAAAGTAATTGATTTATAAATCGTTGGAAAATACATGTTGTCGCATTATGAGACATTTGGAAATATATGAATATGATTTCATTTGGAAAATGGTGTGTCTCAACTAATATTTTGAGTAATTACATAAGTGTTGAGTTATAGAACATTTGCTCGGTTTTGACTAAAAATGGTCTCATGGACATTTGTCCGAGTTGAATAATATTTTACACGTTTTGGGTGCGTTAGTCATTCATTTAGTGTCATGTAATTTTATGTCTTCCCAACTTGAGAAATAATTGATTATTGAAAAATAACTTTTGAGCAAAGAGTTGGTGTTGGGAAATCATCAATATGTCTTGCTTGACGTATTTGATTTATAGACTAGAATGTAATGGATCCATAGGCAATTAGTCGGTTTTAAGTCGGGATTGTTGTCCCCTTTTTGGTTGCATTAGTAGTCATCGAGGGCCCTAC
Organism: Silybum marianum; assembly: GCA_036898165.1. Taxonomy (NCBI): domain Eukaryota; kingdom Viridiplantae; phylum Streptophyta; class Magnoliopsida; order Asterales; family Asteraceae; genus Silybum; species Silybum marianum. The sequence continues at coordinate 2,881,378 of CM072534.1, forward strand.
ACTTAGGTGTACTAGTCGGTTGTTACCGATTGCCATTGACTACACGTGGTGCATCGGGAGGTCATCGAGGGCCTTACACTTAGGTGTATTAATTGGGAGTTGCCGTTTGTCATTGACCTATTGCACGGGTTTTTATAGGAGTCATCGAGGGACTTACACTTAGGTGTGTTAACTGGGAGTTGCCGGTTGCCATTGATTCCTATAGTTAGCTTGAACATTGAATAGTGACCTACTTTTGTATCTGTCACTAAAGATGGAATATCGGGTCTCCCCCGTTATCTTCGGATATTGTTATCCCTTTCAAAGATACGCGTGAGTTAACGGGTTATAAAACTTGGTTACAGTTATGTTTCTGCCTTTATGTTTATAAATTTATTCATGGTCGTGTGAATATTGGGTTGGATCACGTCAAATGAGTATTTCTATTTAAAACTTTCATCTTTAATGTCATTCTGGTCTAGAGCTTTTATTATGGAAATAATTAATTTGGAAAGTTGTTGCTTTTATAATAAAGTTATTTCATTTGAGAATTATCTTTTATCAAGCAAATATTTTGGTTTCAAATCAATTATAAATATGTTATAAACTCTTAAGCTCACTAGGCGTTAAGCCTAACCCTTTTTCTTTGTTGGCATGTGCATCAGGTTCTCAATGGGGTTGGTACTAGCGACACGTGTGGTCTTGAGTGCTAGGACGTTTCCGCATTCGAAGATAGCGACTCTTTGGGTTTAGTAACACCCGACCGTAATCATGTCTTAGTTGAAGACTCAATATATCTTTTGTAGAGGTTTATACCAGATTATTATTTGAGGAACTTCATGTATTGACTTATAGGAAGTGATTTGTCTTTCAGTTGATGTAATATTGAAAATTTTAAATTAGTCGCTATTTTCAAATTTGAGGGTATTACACGATAGCACAGCAAGAGACAAGGAAATCAAAAATCCTAAGTTAAAATGAACCTATGGTAGTGGTGGATATTGGATTATCTAGTTGATTTCCCCTTGGGCTGTGATGGCATGTGCCATAGCTTATTTTAAGCCATTTGTCACTGTACTTCATTTTATTTCCCTAACATTGACGGGACACCTAGCTTTTTTTACTTCTTGAAAACATTACCTAGCAAGTGCTTTATTGACAAAAGAAATTACCTTCATTAATTACCTTATTGTGCACTATTTTCGATCATTAAAATGGGTTGTTAATAAACGTCTTCAACCCGGTAATTAAGGTGCATTTAGTTAGCGAAAACTGTTTTCATTTTCCAAGAAAACATTTTCAGAAAATAGAATTGAGTTTTCATTTTCAGTTTTCTATAAAAGATTTAGAAAACGCGTTTAGTTGAAATGGTGGAGTTTTCATTTTTCATTTTTCATTTTTAGAAAACGTGTTTGGTTGTGCATTTTCTACCACTTTTCATTTTCTATTTTCCATTTTTTTTCAAATTACAAAGTGTGTGGATGTGTGAGAAAGTGTATGTGTGTGTGTGTGTGTAAATGTGTGTGTGTATGTCTGTGTGAAAGTGTGTGTATGTGTGTGTGTGTGTGTGTGAAAGTGAGTGTGTGTGTGTGGGGAAAAGTTTTTAGAAAACAAAAAATTGGAAAAGTGGTAAATGTAGTTTTCTAAATTCAATATCATTTTAGAAAATGAAAATTTTCGTTTTCTTGGAAAAAAATTAAAAACTGAATGAATTAAACGTGTTTTTCAAATTTTCATTTTCTATGGAAAATTTTCCTAGAAAACAGAAAAAATTTCTATAATTAAACGCACCCTAAGTGTTTATCGGGTAAAAGTGTTTTTCTTACTTATTGGACTATCAAAAACCAAATTTTTTACATTTAACGGAACAAAGAAGAAAGCGGATACATTGCCATCAAAGTCGCACCAAACCCACATTACTCTCTATGGGCCGCGGTTTATCGAAACAGTGACTAAAGTGGGATCCCATGTGGGTAAACATGTGGAAATATTCTATTTGATTTCCTTTGCAAGTGTACGTTAATTATCTCCAAGACTCCGATGAACTTCTTTAAACTATATATCCTTAATCTCGGCTCTATTGCTCAAGAAATTGGGACCCATCTTTTTTTTTAACAGCAGAGATTTTATTAAAATTAGCAAGATGCTAGAGAAACATTACAAGATAAAAATAGCTATTAAGGGGTTCTGTAACCAGGTACCCAATTAAGATTCAACTTCTTACTCTTATTATGCACCCAAAAAAACGAATGTGTAAATTTTTCAAAGAAGATAACAAACATACTTGTGTTAGTTATCTGAAAAACCAATTCAACAAATTAAACCCATCTTCAAATCTTCCCTAATGTCTCTTGTTTATATATGTTGGTAACCATGTTGCAATATAACCACACAAAAAGTGTAAAAATCATGGACTGATGATCACCACTGCCACATGTTGCGTGCCACAATGCCTGTTAACAGGGTCCAATTCTCTACTCTTTTCCGTTGGTTAAAAATAGACACTACAAAACAAATGACTGTTATCCATAAAAATCATCTACAGAAATTTCCGTTAGTGATTACCGACGGATCACCCGGAAAATACCAATGATTTGGTAGAATCTGGTGTTTTTCAAGAAAATACTAACGGATCACCCAGAGAATTCATGTGTAATCTACCGCTGATTTGAATTACCACCAACTTTTATGACGAATCACCCTTTATTAGCAACAGATTTTCTAGGAAACAATTGGTAGACAAATCCATTAATTTCGTAGTGAGAGTCAGGTTGGGGAAAGATATTAGGTGGGAAATTTGGTGTTGCAATTAGGGTGAGCATTGGAACCGGGTACTCGCTTTGGGAACCGAAACCGCTTCAGAACTGCCGGTTCCGGAACCGGAACCGATGTGATTGGTTCCAGTTCCGGTTCTCATTTTTTTGGAACCCTTACTCGTTGGGTACCCGCTACCCGCCACTTTTCAATAAAAAATATTTTGTATATTTATAAATAATAAATAAAAACTCAAACTTTCTAGTTTGTTTATGTAGTAATTAGTTTTTATCGCATTAGTTTTGACCATTTGTTGTATTTATTACTTTAAATCGGTATTTTATAGTTTATAATTTCATTTTTATCGTATGCAACGTAAAAAATAAAAAATAAAAAGTTGAACCGGGTACCCGGTACCGGAACCGGTTCCCATCGGTTCTGGTTCCGGTTCCGGATTTCCAGGAACCGCCGGTTTCGGTTAAATAGAAAATAGCCGGGTACCCGGTTATACTCACCCCTAGTTGCAATCCTCGTTTATGTTTTCGTTTCAGACATCATGTAATCTAGCGTCTTGCAAGGTTTTAGTTTAATAAAATCCGTTCAAAAAAAACAATGGCATGCCTATTATGCCGCTATATGTAGTTAATAGCTCCATGTACCCATAATCAAAGTGTCATAAATAACACATATGCAATTACGTAAGTTGAATAAAGTCAATATTTGCATTTGTAATAAATTGAATGGAGATTTTTTCTTACGCTTCTTATATTAACTCTATTTCTAACCGGAACTCAACCCCACGTGTAATACTAAGAGCATCCACAATTCCACAGTGGTGGAACCTCCAATAACCTCACTTGTCATATTTTTTTTCCTGCCACATCATTGACACATCAACAAAGTAAGAACCTCCATCAAACTGTACAATGGAGGTTCTTACAAAAACCTCACTTTCTTATTCTTAATTTATAAAATGTAATTTTATTTTTAGATTATTATATAAATTCAATATATGTATATATTTTAAAATTATAAAAATTCAAGTAAAAATTTTTAATTTTTACTTTTATGTGTTAATTTTAATTTTTTAATTTATGTATTTTGTTAACATATTTAAAAAATAATTAAAACACAAATATAATTTTATACTACAAAAAATTTGTAAAATTACAAAAATATTATTTTTTATAAAAAGTAACATTAAATAACAAATAATAATATAGCTCATGCATAATGTTAATTCGACCAAATATGTTCAACCAAGTCGAATCAGAGTGAATAGTATAATGCAATAGTTAAAAAACTTGTATAAAATTTTACAAACGAAAAACAAACAAAATTAAAAAAATTATTTTATACTTTTTTGTATCAATGTTAACTTACATGTTTTATAGATTTATTAAACAAAATGATTAAGAAATAAATAAAATAATAACAGAAAATGAAAGTATGGAAGAACTCGAGTTCTATTCAAGCACCTGGGTTCTAATAAAAACATGTGACTCGATAATAACCTCTGTCCTACGGTGGATGATCTTGTAAAAACCCTAAAAAAACCTTACTAAAAACCTCCATTATGCATGGAAGCTCTAAAAACCTCCATTATGGATGCTCTAATATAGCTTACTTAATCCAAAAAAGGGATTTAGAAGTTGCTATAAATAGTTGAAAATTAAAGAAACCAATGCATGTAGTTTGAAAGAGGAAAAGTTGCTATAAATAGCTAGTTGCCATCCAATGGTTAATACGTAATGGGAAAAACTTTGAAATATTTATGAATCGGTTGAGTTACTTAAAATTGATGGTCTTTCAACCCCATCAGAATTCAAGAATTGACCTAACATACTTATTAATACATACATTTTAACATCATCATCCAACAAACATCACCACTGCACAACCATATAAATTAAATTTTAAATATTATTAACTTGTAGTATATCTTAATTACATTCGTTGCATGTTGCTATATATACACTACAAAGAGAAATAACTTTCACCCACAAAAAATCCCTCAGGGAAATTTTCTTGGGTGATTATCACAGATCATCCAGAAAATACTAATGGTTTCGGTAAAATCCGTTGTTTTCAAGAAAATACCAAGGAATTACCCAGGAATTTTCTGGGTAATCTGTCACTGATTTTATTTACCCACCAACAAATTAACCACCAACTTTGTGACGGTTTTGTGACGAATCACCCTTTAATGACGGATTTCCCAGGGAAATGTTCGTAGGTGAAAGTCTTCCCTTTTATCCCTTTTAGTAGTGATATAAACACTTAAAAAACCAAAGCTAGCATGATATGTATATATATATATATATGTTGCAATTCTGCTTCAAGAATTTGATTTTAATTAATTAGCAATATTGGTTTTGGTTATGGCTGTCATTGCATCATTCTTTCACCAAAATTCTTTCACACACCATGGCATGGCATTTAATAAGCTTGTTAACACAAAATACCCTTCTTCTTGTTGGCAAGTTAAAGCAACTCCGGATTCGAGCACCATTACGGCTACTTTCTTGACACCGAAGATGATGTTAGACCCGAAGGAAGAGCTTCCAAATATGGTTTCAAATCTTGGTTCAGGGAGAATGGTTCAAGATGGGTTTGTCTTCCGGCAAAAGTTTTATATTAGATCGTATGAAATTGGGCCAGACGGAACAGCTTCACTAGAAACATTAATGAATCATTTGCAGGTATAGATGCTCATTGTCATTTGTCGATTTTTTTTATTCGTATATATATGTGTAGAGGGAGGTTCCAAAATGAAAAAACGAGAAATTGGTAACCATTCATTTGGACAGTATGCACGATTACATAAAAGTAATTATATTCTAGTTGTTTCTTGATTTTTATGTATTAGGATATGTGGAACCCTAGATGGATCTCCAAAAGAGCCCTTGAGGAGAAAGGGGAGGTTCCAACATATATAGAGGAGAAATGGTCCAAGTCTAGCCAATGCCGATGTGGGACTCTAACACGCCCCCTCCAACGAGGCTAGATGGACACTGAATTGTCCAGAGGGGGTTATCCAAAAGTGTCAAGTCCCTAGAGTGGTAGCCTTGGCTCTGATACCATATTAGAATATGTGGAACCCCTAGATGAATCTCCAAACGAGCCCTTGAGGAGAAAGGGGAGGTTCCAACATATATAGAGGAGAAATGGTCCAAGTCTAGCCACATGCCGATGTGGGACTCTAACATTATGCATGTGTGCATGTTATGCACATGTGCAGACTGGACAAATTGCTTACAGTTTACTTATATGCACATGTGCATACCGTCTAAATAAACGGTTACCAAGATGTTCCTCAATTTTTTAGTTTTTTTGTGTTTTTTCTCTGAACCTGACCTTATATATCTTTTATATATATATATATATATATGTACGTATACTCTTAATTACTTTCACAGGAAACATCCCTCAATCATTTAATGACAATTGGACTCTTGTGTGATGACTTGGGTTCAACACCAGAGATGTGCAAGAAGAACCTAATTTGGGTAATGGCAAGCATGAAAGTTGTAGTGGACCATTATCCAACATGGTAATTACACTCATCCTCTTAATCACATGCGCGGACAATCCACAACCAATCATTTTGTACATGAAATTTTTTTCATGTACAAAATCATATGTGATTTTGTACTAATAACAAAAATGACATGCGCGACTTTTACCGCAAGAAAAGTCTCGGCTAATCATATATGATTTTGTATGTGAATCATATGTGATTTTGTACATGAATCATATGTGATTTTGTACATGAAAATTTTCATGTACAAAATAATTGGCTGAGGATTGTCCTCGCATTATCGTAAATTGTTACCATCCTCGCATGAACCTCTTTCTATATATATATATATATATATATATATATAGAGAGAGAGAGAGAGAGGGGAAAGTTCAAATGTGAACTCATTTTTGATTGTGAACGTGAGGACGAATCTCATCCACTTATCCGGTCAATAAAGGCGGCTTTGACCTGGTTCCCCTCCTTTAATAATCTCCACCCTCCCATGAATCGCGTCAATCCTCCGTGATCGCGTCCACCATAACCGAAGATGTGTGGCTGAGATTCGTCATCACGTTCACAACCAAAAATGAGTTCACATTTGAACCTAACCCTATATATGTATATGTATATGTATATGTATATGTATATGTATATGTATATGTATATGTATATGTAGTAGTATAGTCCTTGGTTGATTATGATTCTATCATAAGTCATAACACCATGTTTATTTGCAGTCAAACATGAAACTTTAATAAGTTGTACTTACGTACAATTTATTTGTAATCTTGAATTTTTTTTTTAAGTAATATGTATTAATAAATAGTACTCTATGCATAAAAATTGGTTTTTAATTTTAAGAGTTCTTATAAAATACTTTAAAATATAATATTAATTACAGGGGTGATGTTGTTCAAATTGATACATGGAAAGCTGCATCAGGGAAAAATGGCATGTGTTGTAATTGGATGTTTTTTGATTGCAAAACAGGAGAGATGTTAATAAGAGCTTCAAGGTACATATAAATTTTTAATTAATTTCTCTATATAAAAACAAACAAGTTGATTGTGGGAAAACTTGCTTAATTAATTGTGTTATTTAAGTTTCAGTATTTTTGTGATGATGAATAAAGAGACAAGAAGGTTATCGAAATTTCCGGATGAAGTTCGAGCTGAATTAGAGCAATACTTTATGGATACACCACCGATCGTCATTGAAGATGCAAAAAAATGGTCAAAACGAGATGATCGTAGCATTTTTGACCATGTTCAGAATGGTTTAACGGTATGTCGGTTCAAGTTCTAATTCAAGTTTTAATTATCAACCTGTGAGTAGTGGCGGATCCAAAAAATTTATCCAGTGGGGTCACCGTTAAAGATAGACTAAAGGCGCGTAAAGTTACCCGACGTGTTTCGAGGGATTTTTAAAGTTTTTAAGTTGATTTCGAGGATTTTCTTAAAGTTTTTGTCGATTTCGAATAGGATCTCTTCCCCCCCCCCCCCACCCCAACCCCAACCCCAACCCCCTTTCACTACATCCGCCCCTACCTGTGAGCGCATCTCCAACAAATTCTTCAGAATTTCTTTAAAATATAGAACCAAAAGTTGAAATCTCTAAAAAAAAGTTACATTCATTTTCAACAAATTTTCCATTTTGGAGAATTCAACATTAATTAAGATATGTCATTTCTTCCATTTTGGAGAATCCAACATTAATTAAGATATGTCATTTCTCTATTAAAATATTATTTCCCTCTTTAAATAATTATTTGCAAACTTTCCTATGACAGAAACAGTGGCGGATCCAGGATTTTTGTTCACTGGGGTCCCATTAAGGTAGACTAAAGATGCGTAAATGCACCCGATGTGTTTCGGAAATTTTTTAAAGTTTTTTAGTTGATTTCAAGGGATTTTCTTAGTATTTTTGTCGATTTTGAGGGATTTTCTTAATGTTTTAGTCGATTTCGAAGAATTTTTCCCTTTCTTTTATTGATTTCAAGAGACTTTTTAGTGTTTTTGTCAATCACCGGTAAGTTGGGGTCCCTTGGAAAAATTTACTAGGAGAACTAACGCTAAATTTAGTATTTTTTACATTTTTTAGTTGTATAATTTTTTTTTTAATTCACTAGGGGGATGAGACCCCCTTTTTGCAGCTGCATTTGCCACTGGACAGAAATATAACAAAAAATGTTTCTCTCAGATAATAATCATTTCTGGGTAGTCTTTATATTTGAAGATACTTTTAGAAAAATTGTTGAAGCTTAATTTTAGTTAAAAATCTTTATTTTTCTCAATTTAAAGAATCTGTTAGAGATGTTCGACGTACATTGGCCTTCTTAATTAATATTTCTTAATTATACGCAACCTTAATATCGATTCTTTAATATTTAAGCCAAGATGGAGCGATCTGGATATTAACCAACATGTTAACAATGTGAAATATATTGGGTGGATCATCGAGGTAATTGTTCACAACAAATTGTTTTATAAGATCATAAATATGTCTAAATATTGTAATAGACGATTGGGCTTAGGATCGTATGAGAAGGAGAGTTAAGGTGATAAGTGTAAGAAGAGATCTGAACCGTTGATCACTTTTAATCTTATACCCATCTATGAATTGCGCCTTAGAAGGAGTTGATCCAGTGCATCTAGTTGTACCTCATCTCGGTGCATCTCCTCCTAATGTGCATCCAACAGTAGAAATCTCTTCTTACGCTTGTCACCATAACTTTTCTTCTCACCGGAACCCAACCGTAGACAATTGTATAATTAAGTTTATAGAACCAAACAATTATGCGTCCGACGTAAAGGTGTTGCCTAACACTACTACATAACAGACTTTTGCCTACAGACTTTTTCTGAGAAATTTGTCGCTAAAAGGGTGATTTCTTACAAAACTGTTACAAAAGTTGATGGGTAAATTGCTCGTGGGTAATTCAAATCAATGACATATTACCCATGAATTCTCTGGGTGATGCGCTGGTATTTTCTCGAAAAACATCGAATTTTACCGAACCATTAGTATCTTATGGGTGATCTGTGGGTAATCACCGACAAAATTTTCCTGAATAATTTTTGTAGGTAAAAGTCATTTGTTTTCTAGTGTAATAAGTTAATAGGACACTTTTAGGTGACCTAACACACATCTTATAGTTTTTTATAAGACATTTTTGATAAAGGTCTTATGAACACATTTTTGCATGACACCAGTTTTTAGAAGACAAATTTTTCATGTCATATAAGAAGACTAATATAACGCTACATTAATCAAAAGCATCTTAAAAAAGTTTGTTATAACGCCTACAAAGCGTCATATCAACTTATTGTAATACTTAATACAACAAAAATGATTTCATAGGACGCCTAAAATGAAAAAGCGTCTTAAAAGAAGACTTTATAGGACACAAGTTTATAGGACAAAACATAAAGCGTCCTATCTAAAAGCGTTACAATAGGTTTATAGGACGCTTACAGGCGTTTCAACAAGTTTTGAACAATGTTTTTAAAATAAAGTGTCCTATTAACTATTTTATAAGACATTTTTGAAAAGTGTCCTATAAACAAAAATGTCCTATAAAAATATGGGTTTATAGGACACTTTCTTTTAAAAGGTTTGTAAAAAACTTGTTGAAACGCCTAAAAGCGTCCTATAAATTTATTGTAACGTTTTTAGATAGGACGTCTTACGGTTTGGTCCTATAAACTTGCGTCCTATAAAGTATTATTTTATGACACTTTTTCATTTTAAGCGTCCTATAAAATCATTTTTGTTGTAGTGACTTAATACAGAACGCATAATTATTCGGTCTTTTGGTATTATAAACTTAAATGCTATAACACGCTCTATTATGACATTTAGACATATTATATGGCATTCTATAAAGCTGATTATATTCTGATGGTCAGACATTTGGTTGTTATTGTAGGGCGTTCCAAAACCAATCCTAGAGAAGTATGAGCTTGCTAGCATGGCTTTGGAGTATTGTCGAGAATGCACGAAGGACAATGTGTTGCAGTCCCACACTTGTATATTGGGGAACAACAATATTGGCGGAATTGCTGACTCCGACCATGTTGATTGCCAGCATCTTCTTCGACTTCAGATTGGAGGTGGCGATGACGTTGGCGGTGGTGGTGAGATCTTGAAAGGTAGGACTCGATGGCGGCCGAAATGATGGTAAATAATCAAGAGATAATAGGAGCATTGGTTAGTCCCAACCAATCCCTCATAAAAAAAAGTACCTAAATACCAATTATGGTGATCATATTGGGCCATTATGAACTCTTTGCCTCCTATTTAGACTCTAATGGCCCAATACAAGCGGTTCTATTTTAGCTTTCATTCAACTATGGCTTTCATTTCATCATTGTTTATCCATAGAGAATCATCAAATTTTCAAGAAAAAAAAGAGATATAGATCTGCTATAAAATAAATGATTTTTACCTATAAAAATCATTCAGAAAAATTCTTGTTGCTGATTACCGCAGATTACTTAAAAATACCAATGGTTCCGATAGAATCCGATGGCTTTGGGTAATCTATCATTGATTTAAGTTTCCCACCAACAATTTATCTACCAAGTTTTGTGACGGATTTGCGATGAATCACCCCTTTAGCGATAGATTTTCCAGGAAAAATTCATCAGTAAAATTAGGTAAAACGCTTTTATTTAGTAGATATGTGTGTGTGTGTGTGTGTATATATATATATATGTATTGCGAGAATTCCTAAATGTCAAATACCAACGGTTGGATCCAAAAAATAGACGGTTCATATTTGAATGTAACCACCCTTATAATCGTGGATTTAGTTTTAATAAAATGTTACTTCCCCTATTATTCGTATCCATTGAATTAAAACTGATTGATGGTTTAAACAAAATTTACAATCTAGCCGAAAGATTCGAACAGAATCGCTAGTTATCGTGACAGCGTGACACACATGTAAAAATTTGTCCACCTTAAAATTAATCCAATTTCACTAGGATCAGTTTATGTTTCCAAAAATATTTCATTGTATAAAACACCAAATAACGTCAAATTAATAATTGTTACAAATCCACGGGTATTATTTGAGCTTTGAAGGGGCGCTCAAGAATCAAGATGGTGTTGTAATTGACCCTTGTGCTATCTGGATGGTAGAGCAAACCTCATCAATGACGACGAGTCTTATGGGTAAAGCTGGCCAATGATGTCAGCAATTTAAATGGAGGATATGTCCGCAATTTGGTCTTCCCACATAACTAGAGAATGAGATTTACGAGATTCACATACAACTATAATATCATATAATACTAATAACTGTTGGTGGTTTTAATGTCACTGGTTCATTTATGTATAACTACAAAGGTACTCGCGCAATGCAGCGAGATCCATTTTAATTTTAATGTTGTATTTTATTTTTTTGTCTTTATCAATTTTATAATACGATTTTATTAGTTTTGAAAAAATAGATTTTATTTTTTGTAAACTTTCTTTATTTCAGATTTTATTTTAAATTATAATATAGGTTTAATAAGGAAATTAACCAAAATAACCAAAATAATACAATTTTTGAATTTTAAGTAATCATGCTTTAATCAATTGTACTAACCGCATAATAATATGTTTTTAAGAGTTTTTGTCAAATGCTTTATAATATAGTATAGATTGGAAATAATACGATGTTTAAAAGAGGTTTTATTGTGTTCTAATACGAGTTAGGTGGTGCACAGTGCACGCTTGTTATAAGCCAAGTATAAACTCGGTAAAGACAAAATGGCGGGGGTCAAGGGGAAGACCCCTGGCGGTGGTCGACATAGAGCTCTGCATGGTCGATACAGAGCTCTACATGGTCGATGGAGAGGCTCTATAAGGTCTGACCAGAGGCTCTGGTCATGATCTTCGAGGCTTAGAGTTTTCTGGAAAATGGATCACAGCTCTGCATGTATGGACCAATGCTCTGGTTGGTCGATTCTGATCAGTGTTATCTGAATGGTTATTGTGCATTAATTGTCCGATTATTGTGCAGTTATTGGAATTTGTATAATTGTCCACTACTCCTTAAATTCAGTCATGATTGACATTTCAGTTATTATTATATGAGTATAAATACGAATTTATACTTACGTTTTATAGACGGCTTTTTGAACAATTACTCATATACTCTTCTGAAATTTGCTCTCAGTTTTGTGCCTAAAAACGTGAGTGTTATTGGGTCTTATCCTATATTGAATTTTGTAAACACAGGCATAGGATCGAAATATCAATTCGGAAAGTTTCCTTTCATGATTCTCAAGCAATCCAGTTTGATTGATTCACCCCATTTCCTCCACATATTCTAACAATAACTTTTATCATGATTTTAATTTTAGAAGTTGTTACGCTAATATGTTAGAGCATCCCCAACAGCTGTTCCAAATGGGGATTTTGAGCAACTATTTTGCTTCAATAGCTTCCCCATAATCATCTCCAAAATGAAGAAAATAGGAGAGATAGTGGTTTTTTCTCCAAATATGGAGTTCACTTCAAAAATAATTACCAAATAAGACGATCAATAGGAAACTTTAAAAAATAAAGATTTAAAGATGATGCAATATTTTAATATTATAATTAATGTTGAATTTTTTAAAATGATAAATTTATTGGAGATGAATGTAATATTTTTTGAAGATTTTATCTTTTAATTCTTTATTTTAAAGAAATTTTAGTAAATTTATTGAAGATGCTCTTGACATAAAGGTTGCAATTTTAACTTTTTCTCTATATTCTTCTTCTGAGTTTTTATAGCAAATTACTTATTTTATGTTGATTCATTTAATAAAATATTTGGTGAAAATAACGTACAAGTTTTTTTTCCCTAAAATAAATATAAACCCACACATGCGTCTTTAAAGAGAATTGATTAGCTCACAAGCTAAAGATTTTTTATACTCGATTTGTATCATTTCATCAAATGCGATTTGATTAAATTTAAAGATAATATAACTTGCATGATTATTGAAGTACGTATATATTAATAATAATAATAAATAATAATAATAAATGTATTAATCCTTATTTGGTCATGTGTGTTTTACTCATAAGAGAAAACTTAGTTGTGATATATAAGCTATATTACAATCAATAATCATATTTATAAAATTATAAATAAATAAGTAAATAAAATTGAACTATCTAAGTATACAATCAATGAATAAATAGAAAATGAGTTATGTAATAAAGGCGCATCATCGTGTAAGAAGTCGAGAAGCATAAGCAAGGGCGGAGCCACTATAGAGCCAGAGAGGGTCTGGACACCCCCTGAAATTTTAATTTTTTTTATTGATATAGATATGATTTAATAAATTATCCTACAATATCATTTAATTTAATTTAATTTAATTTAATACACAAACAGTTCATTGGATCAATTGGCTAGCGTGCCTTATATGTAGGGAGGTGGTTTTGGGTTCTAATCCCTCCAATGCATTTTGATATAAATTTTTTTAAATTAATTGATAATTGAACCTTCTTACTTTGGATCCATCCAATCTTATTTTTTAACTGGGTCTCCTAAAAGTCTAAAACCAACTAAGGCACTAACCAATTAATTGTAATATCATATTTACCTCCCAAAATCTGATTTTTACCCTAGTCAAACGTTGTCAAAATCAGAATTCAATCATATTTACCTCCCAAGATTGATAATGAAAAGGACGTTTTTACCAAGATTGATAATGAAGATATCATAGATAGGTTTCAGAAAACGAAAACTCGACTTGTAAAGGTCTAAATATTATGAATATAATATCATTATTTTGCTATTTATATTTTATCTTGTGCTTCCCCTCATGAAAGTTTCTGACTCCGCTCCTGAGCGTAAGAAGAGATCTAGACCTTTGATCATCTTTAATCTCAAACTCACCCATAAGTCGCATTTCATACAGGAATTGATCTGATGTATCTTATCTCAATGTGTATTTAAAGGTGAAGATCTTTTCTTACATTTTTCTCAACAGAACCCAGTCCCGTAATAAAAAAGGTTCAACAATTATTTTATCTAATATGTTTAAAAAACTACTATTTCTTCATTTAACTACTGTAAGGTTTATATTATTATAAGGAATTATCTTTTACTTGATCAATAATCATATTCACATGGGTGTTTTAATAATGAGTAAGCAAAGAGACATTGCATTATTAAAAAGGCCACCATATATGATACTCCCAAACAAGAAACCATCCAAATAACATTAAATACTTTAAGTTTATTTTTAATAACAAATACGTTTTGTAAAATTTTAACACATTTTTTATTTTATTTTTTAAATTTTATCATATGTCATCTTATTTGTTATTATTAAGAAAAATGAGCTAAAAGTTGTCTTTATAAATGGAAGAAGAAAATGATATTTATACATTTTGTATCATTTTCTTTAGTTTCTTCCAAATTTTAAGGAATTTTTTTTGAACAAAAGAGCACATAAAATGGTCATTTGATTTTTCAATGGTCATTTGATTTTTCAACCTATCAACCGAACAAAAATTTGTCTTCCTGCCTATGTTAGTGATCCAAAAAAAAATGATTTTGTAATCATATGATTAAATAAAGAATCCCGTCGCGTCTTCTTATTGTAAAGAATTCTGTTACGAGATATCCAAATCACAAATATCGTTGACAAAACAACCGCATCGAATAGTTTTCGCTTCACCGCGTTAACATTGACCGACCGTGACTGTTTCAACAACTCTTTTAAGGATGAGAAGTGGTGATCTGAAAACCGACGCCAAATTGTCACTTTTCTCCAAAGAGAGAAGAGCAATTGATAATGAACAAACACGTGATCTGAAAATTCTGGAAAATCACCACACACGGGGTATAATAGTAAAACAAAATCAATACATTTCCGATCCAAGTTCAAACGAGTAGGAATACAATATGCAACTATGTGCCAACCCAACACGCTAACTTTGATCAGAACCCAAATTATTCCATCGGGTAGGTTCCGAACCCGCAATCAAAAACACCACGTCAATGTACCGTCATGCCGAAGCAACCGAGAATTCTCCCGAATCTTCTAAGAGCGTCTCCAACAAATTCCCCAAAATTTCTCCAAAATAGAGAACTAAAATTCAAAATCTCCAAACAAAAGTTTACCTTCATCTCCAACAAATTCCCCATTTTGAAGAATTCATCATTAATTATAATATTAAAATATGACACTCACCTATTAAAGTATTATATCTCTCTCTAAAAATTTATTTTGAAGTTATCTATTGGTGCTCTAATTTGGTAATTATTTTTGGAGTGATTTCCATATTTAGAGAAAAAACTATTCTCTCTCTTATTTTCTCCATTTTGAATATAGTTTTGGGGAAGTTGTTGGAGTAAAATATTGGTTCAAAATCCTCATTTTCTTAATTTTCCCGATGTTAGGGAAGTTGTTAGAGATGCTCTAAGTCAAAACTCCACGTATCTGCAACATCTCTTGTATTAAACTCGATCAAAACTGAAGAAAGAACATAAAGTTGTTCACATCCCTCCACCCCCCCCCCCCCCCTCCAACCGCCACTCAATCATTTTCTTGAATACGATCACTTACTAAGTAATTTTTTTTCCAAGGCATGTAAACAAGAAAATGAAACCTTTAAAACGTGATCACCAATCCACTTATCATGCCAAAATAAAGTCTCCTTGTCATTCCCAACCACTTTCTTGAAGTATTCTTCCAAGAAAATATTTTTAGATCTCAACAACTAGAAAGATTTGAGAATCTCGTTCCAAACTCCCTTCCACCGACCCTTTAGAGAATTTGTCTGTAAACCTCCATTGAGCTTTGATAAATCTAACCCATAGTACTTATCTGTCTACAAAAAAACCTCCATTGCCATTTTCTCAGTAATGCATGATTGAAAAGCAACAAGTCTTCCAATCCCCAAACCACCATATTCTTTTGAAGTTAAGATCGTCTTCCATTTCACCCATGAAATTTTTCGGATTTCATCATCTCCATCCCAAACAAAACGCAATCTTAAACTCTCAAGAATTTGTAATAGCCTTTCCGATGCTTTAAAAAAAAGTAGTATATACCAAGACATCCAAGAACCAACTTTATCAAAGTCAAACGACCCCCGTAGAAAGAGTTTTTACGTTCCCAAGTTTTAAGCAAATTAACAATGGTTTTATTGTCAAATTATTTCATATTTTCTTAACATATACGTACATATGTATGTGTGTGTATCTATATATATATATAGGGGCGGGTTCAAATGAAAACTCAAATTTGTTGTGAACGTAAGGACAAATGAGAGCACGACACGTGTCTGAATATAGATTATTCAGATTGAACACGTGTCTGAATATAGATTATTCAGACTGAATATATACTATATTCAAACACGTGTCGCGCTCTCATTTGTCCTCACGTTCACAACCAAATTTGAGTTCGTATTTGAACTTTCCTCTCTCTCTCTCTCTATATATATATATATATATATACACGTGTTCAAATGAGAAAACGATTAACTTATGAGAAATACGTATAATAATGGTTAAATCATATGTGATTCACAATACGTTCAAAAAAATAGCATTGACACTTGACCAACCATTGTACACAAGTTTCATGCGGCCTTGATCCGCTAGTCTCATTGACCAGTCGTCAACGTCCTTGTAAATTAATCACATGTAATTTTATGGTTCTCGTACGTGACTCTCGAACTCATTTCATCATCCTTTATATAATATATATATATACATATATTTATATATTAATTAATGAGTTGCTTTCAGAAACGATTTTAAGTACTATATTTTATGTGGTTGTTTTTAAATTGAAAAAAGTACACACCAACACACTCAAACTCACATGCTAAGCTTTACCATTATGCATTTACTTTGCTAATTGTTGACAAATAGGTTCTCAATCATGAACCAAACTTTGGTATCTTATATACATTAAAAATACTATTTAATATTTGTAAGAAAATAAATAAATATACAACTTTTTTATCTTTTATTGATTCATGCATTTTCATTCATTCAAATGTAAATTTAATTTTAGTACTTTTGTAATCTTCTTAAAAAGTTTCTAACCTGATAGATAAATTATATACAACGATAATTCATCCAACAAAATTATGATAATTTTTATTTTAGGATATTGTAAGTTTCGGATTTCATAAGATTGTAATTGAATACTGGACCAGTATTATGTAAAAAAGAAAACATATATAAAGAAATCGTCTCTTTTACTAAAGTGATATCCATAATTCATAAAGTTTATGTAAAACGTTAAATTCATATAGATCGAACAAATCCTCCCATTTATCAAAGATAGGTGTGGCCCAAATTTCAAAATTTTATAGGTATCATGTTCCTTTTTCACATCAAGTAAATGAAACATGTGTCATGTTTTTTTGTACTACATAAATGAAACCTAAAAATAAAAGCATACAAAATAATGTGTACCACAAATAATATATATATATATATGTATATATATATGGATTGTAAGTTCTTTTTTTGAACAAATTGACTCTAGGTTTTTTGTCACATGTAATTTGCATTAAACGGGCGGTTATTAGACGGGTTATAATGCATCCGTGACCTTGATCCCCGTTTAATCCCCCTCCCCTGACTACTCCTTGTCGGGTTCGGGTACCCAACAGGTTCACGGAACCCGTCACTACTAGAAAATTGAGTATTTTCAACAAAAAAATTCAACGGAAAATGTCGTTGAAAATTTTCTATGAATTTTAAAGGGATTATTGACAAAACATAAATTTTCTACGAATTTTCAACGAATTTCCGTTGAAAATCTCTCACAAAATGCATTTTCAACCAAAAAACTTTTTGACGAGACATTCCGTTGAAATTTTTTTGATTGAAAATGCATATATATTTGTGAGATTTTCAACGGAAATTCGTTGAAAATTCGTAGAAAATTTATGTTCTGTCAATAATCCTCTAAAATTCGTAGAAAATTTTCAATGACATTTTCCGTTGAAAACACTCAATTTTCTAGCAGTGCGTTGAATACCCATTTAGTAATAAAAAAACAATTAAAAACAATGTATTTTAAAATAAATCATCACTGAATCAATCACCAATATTAAAAGTCAAGTATATTTGTTATATAATAATAAAGATACATACACATATATATAACACATGTATGTGGGTTGAGTTTACATGAAACCAACCTATTTTCGTGAGATTGTAAGACCATATTTATATTTGAAACTTCACATAAAACCATTGTAAATGTAAAAAAATACGAACTTTCACATCAAAAACACTGTGAAAGTTACTTTCACAATGTCTTGTTGTAAAGTTTCAAGTGTAAAGATGGAGTATGGGTCTCACGAAAACAACTTGGTCTCACATGATCTTAAGTCCATGTATGTACATGTATTTAATAAAATAAAAAAATTAAACGGTATGAAAATAAACCCCATCCCCTCCGTGTTACCCGAAAAAACGAGGAATCCCCACCCCGCTAAACCGCCCCCACAACCACCGGTGAAATTCCATCTCTAAAACAATTAATTAATTTTTAAAGCAAAAATATATCTATAAATTATTAAGTAATACAATTTTTTTGAGAGATGCATATCTCAAGGTACATCTATCAATTAAGGGGGTATGTGGGTTGGGTTGGACGGTTTGTAACAATTTTACAACCGAACCTAATAATAATGGTTTGGAAAATCTTAATTCAACCCAAATCATTCAAAAGTACAACCCAACCTAACCCTTGCGGTTTATGGCAGGTTGGACGGGTTAACGGTTTGGTAGTATACATAAAATTGATGAATAAAATACGATAAATACGATAAATACTACTAAAAATATACAAAGAGTTTCGTTAGAGGGTTTCTATGTTTTTGTCGTATATATTATATAGGGGAAATTTCAATTGCAAACTGACAATTCAAACAAACTTTGCAAACCAATCTTAGCCGTCCATCTAGTCTAATAAATATTTGATTTTATTTTGTTTCCTAATTCAGAGTCATGATCATAATTAATGAATTTATCATCTTTCATATATATCTCAACCATAATTAATCAATTATGATAACTGTCCATAAATATTTCATTTGTTTTCTAATATAATGGTTTGCAAAGTTTGCATAAATGGAGGAGTTTGTAATCGAAGCGCGCCCGCTCTATATATACATATATATATATATATACATGTGTGTGTGTGCGTGTGTGTAGAGAGAGAGAGAGAGAGACAGGGGGGAAAATTCAAGTGAGAACTCAATTTTGGACTCTATTATTGTAAATATGTGAGATTTAAATATGAACCATTATCAGTCGAGTGTGATGTTTAACATAATTAAGTTAAAACATTTTTAAAATAACCGGGAAAAAATTCCTCGATTCCCCGTTCTCCGTCGGGGAAGGGGATGTGATGTGATCATATTACCTCGTGGGGATGGGGACGGCGACGAGGATCCATTACCATGCCTACCTTTAGTACATGTTCTTAAAATATTTATAATAAACAGATCTAACCTACACCAGCTTGACCCCCAACATCTCCTTCTCCCTCCCCTTTTTCGAGCAACCGTCCTCCAAAACGTTGTTCCCTCTGTGTTATCATGTAGCCCCAAGTCCCCAACCCGTCTTTGGCACCGATGAACCCTTTTTTTTTCTCTGATCAACCCTTTATATCTTCTACAATGTGAACCTTCTCACCTTGTAATTTCACATCAAAAACCAAAAACCAAAATCAAACTAAATTCTAAAACCAAAAATAAAAAAAACCGAAAACCAAAATCAACCATGATCAATAACCGAAAACTTCAAGAACCAACAAACAAAAAACCTGTAATGAATTTAGTTCTAGCAAACGAAAACCCTACAAATAATTATAGTCTAGTTTTGTTAAAAATCGATTGTGGTTTGTTAAAAAGTGGTCAAGCTAGAGAAATAATGTAAAAGAGTTTGATCTATATATCCATCAACAACAATTTCTTCGTCATTTCTTGCATCCGTAAAAAAAACTGTAGAAATTGACACATCTTGATTTGAGCTCAAACAACATTTCAGGTTCAAGCCTAATTGAGATTACTTCGATCACGAGCTTATTTAATAATATATTATGTATCAGAACATATAGAAAATTAAAAAGTAAAAAGACCAAATTACTCCTAACTTAAAAGGAAAATTAATTAAAATAGTCATATTCAAACATTGGATTCATCTCTTAATCATTTCTTTCTCAATATTTTAAAATGTCACTAGGTCTGCAAGTGGCATTTTTTCAATTTGCGAAGGGTCAAAATGTAAAAAAAATTATGAACCAAGTCCGTAAACACAAGGACCAAATCCGTAAATTTGTCCCAACACTTCCGTAAGTGACACTTGCGGACTTTTATCTAATTTACAATTTTTTTCTCTATGCTTGCTGGCCTGTTTCAGAAACATTTTTTTACATTTTAACCCCTCCGCAAAATGAGGAGGTGTCACTTGCGAACCTAGTTATATTTTCCGGGGAATTTTGCTCAAATAGCCATTTCAGAAAAAACATTTTCGTCTCCTAGCCATTTTCTTCCCAAAACTGACAGAATAGCCATTAAGGTCGCCAGCCATAGAGTCTCCATGACGACCTCTTAAAAAAAATTGTAATTTGGTTTTTGGGGGTTATGGTCGCCATGGCGACCATGGACTAAATTGCAAATAAAAAAAATTAATGAAGTCACCATAGAGATCCTATAAATGGCGACCCTGATGGCTATTTTGTTAATTTTGGGGAGAAAATGGTTAGGAGACGAATTTTTTTGGCTGAAATGGTCATTTGAGCAAAATTTCCCTATTTTCGGGCAGGAAAATGATTAAGAGATGAGTCCAAAGCCTGAAAATAACTTCTACTAACATCCCTGACTTAAAATATATTTTTAACATCATTAGCTCAAGAACAAAAGGCAAAATTTAAAGATAAAGGGATGAAAATGATAATGAACAACAAACCAAAGGTTTAAACTTGGTGTAATAGAAACCCCATAAGTTAATACTCACACTAGTTTTACACAAGTGGTGATGAAACTTTGCTTTTGGAAGTTTCAATCAATTAAAGTACTTTTTGCTTTTTTCCAAATATTAATTTCTTTTTGTTGGAAATTGGTAAAAAAAAAGAACAGAAAAACTAACTAAAGAACCAAATGGGTTTAAACTTTAAACTTGAAATCATTAACAAAAACCATTTCTTGGATCCTAAAGAAAAAGAAAGAAAGCTGGGCTCCATTTTTCACCATTATTCATTATTGCATCTCAATCTCAAGATTTTAACAACAAAATTCTCTCTCTTCCATTTGCATGTCTTCTTCTTCTTCTTCTTCTCTCTAATTCAAAAACCCATGTCCATTTTTGTCCCAGAAAGCCCAGGTATATTCTCTCTCTCTCTCTCTCTCTCTATATATATATATATATAATATTATATATATATATATATGTGTGTGTGTATGTATAGATCTTCTGTGAATACCACCTGATTCACCAGTGCTCTGACTTTTAGATTATATTATTACTGTCATCTTCAATCTTTTAATGCAAAAACATGTTGCTATTTGACAAAACCCTACTGCCATTATCAAGATTTTAAGTCTATTTTAGTTTTTTTGCTGACATATAATTGTTAAAGTTGTTGCCTTTCTTTCAAAATTTGGGGGTTTAGGGCTTTTTATGATCTGGGTTTTCTTACCAATTTCATCTTTCACATTTCTTTCTGGTAAGTTTTCAGATCCTGATCTGGGTTTTCAGATCTACACATTTTAGTACTACTGTTTGTTTCCTTCTTACCTTCATTTTTGTTTTCTTTCTGTTTTTTTGGGTGTGTTTCAGATCTGTAAATATGTTTGATGTGATAATAAAACATAGAAATTGGGTGATTGTTTTTTTTATTTTTCTTGAAAAGTTCAAAATTTCTCATATGGGATCAGATCATAGCATTGGGTATTTGATTATGAGATATTTTCTTGAAAGTTAAAAAATTTCTCATATAGGATCAGATCATAGCAGTGGGTATTTGGTTTTGAAAATATTTTCTTGAAAAGTTGAATATTTGTTAAATATAAAATATTATAAAATTATAGCAATGGGTATTTGCTCCTTCTGAAAATATTTTCTTGAAAAATTTAAATTTTTTGATATAAAGATGAGATCATAGCAATGGGTGTGTTTTTTTTTTCTGAAATTATTTTCTTGAAAATTTCAAAATTTCTGGGTATCAGATGAGATCATAGCAAATGGGTATCAAATTTCTTGAAATATTTTCTTGAAAAGTTTAATTTTTCTGATATTAGATGAGATCAGGATTAATGGGTATACACTTTCTTGAAATATTTTCTTGAAAAGTTCAAGTTTTTCTCAATAAAAGATGAGATCTTGATGAAAATTGTTTTGAAGATTCATTTATAATCAAGATTCATCTATTTCTGAATCAGATTCTTGATAGAAAATACATCTTTAATTGAAACCTATAGATACATCCTATTGTCTCTATATCCTACCGTTAGAAAACCCCTTTAATAATTTCGATATTTCGGTTTTCAGGTTTATTATTAGCTGCGAATTCGACTATTCCTACTATGCTTAAGCAAATCCTCGCAAAACTCCCTCGGAAATCATCATCGAAATCCAATCCAACCTATTCAGACGGTAGTAGCAATTCAGCTACCGATTCAGCCAACAATGGCAGCTTCACCAACACTTGTAACGTTATTTCAAGTCGATTAAACGTCGTTAAAAAGATGTCGTCTTCAATCTTCCCAACATCCGGTGGCGAGATGATTCAGCCGCATATACCCTTTAAAGACGTCCAAAACTCCGATAAGCCACGACTTCTTATCAGTAAGCTAAATCTTTGCTCATATATATACGATTTCGACGATCAAGATAAAGATAACGTCGAAAAAGATCTAAAACGTCAAGTTTTAGTCGAGATCCTCGATTACATAGTTTCCGAACCCACAAAACTCGCCGAACCCGCCATGTCAGCAATCTGTAAAATGTGCGGCGATAACCTTTTCCGCGAGTTCCCGCCAAAAAACTCGTCCACTCGTTATTCGCCACGTGGCGAAACCGAAGACGAAGACCCGTGGTTCGACCCGGCTTGGTCTCATTTACAACTCGTATACGAGATCCTTCTTCGGTTCGTTAGTCTCACCTCTCTCGATCCAAAGATCGCTAAACAATTTATCGATCATTCGTTCTTATCAAAATTACTAAATCTCTTCGATTCCGAGGACCCACGTGAACGGGAATGTTTGAAGTCGGTTTTACACCGGATTTACGGCAAATTCATGGTTCACCGGCCGTTCATAAGAACGGCCGTTAGCAATATAATCTACCTATTTGTTTTCGAAACCGAAAAACATAACGGAATTGCGGAATTATTGGAGATTTTTGGGAGTGTTATTAGCGGATTTGCGTTACCATTAAAGAAAGAACACAAGATGTTTTTATCACGGGCTTTAATTCCGCTTCATAAACCGAAATCGGTGGGAATGTATCATCATCAATTAACGTATTGTATCGTTCAGTTTATTGAAAAAGAACCGAAGCTAACGAGTGTTGTGATTAACGGGCTGCTGAAATGTTGGCCCGTTACGAGTAGTCAAAAGCAGTTGATGTTTTTAAGCGAGTTGGAAGAGTTGCTCGAGCTTATTCGTAGTGATGAGTTCGAGAAGGTTATGGTTCCGTTATTTCAACGGATAAGTTGTTGTCTCGATAGCTACCATTTTCAGGTAATTTTCAAGTTTTAATTTGACATGGGTAGTTTAGTAATTTATCAAGTTTGTGCTATATATATTGTTCCACCTATTTTGACGGGATAGAAAGAAAGTATTTTTGTCCCAATGACCAAACGGGTGACAAGTTTTTTTCTTTCTATGGAAAATTGACAAAAATAGCCGATCATTAAATAGGGTTTCACTTTTTAGTCATTTTCTGACTCAAACTCACTTTTTAGTCATTTTCTGACCCAAATTCACTTTTTAGCCGATCCTTGTGCAGAAGCCTTCTGTTTAAGGATTGGCTAAAAGTGTTTTGGGTCAATAAAATGTGCAAGGATTGGCTAAAAGTGTTTTGGGTCAATAGCTAAAAAGTGAAACCACCTATCACCATTTTCTATCTTGCCTTGTACTATCGGCATCCCAAGGACTTTTTGAAGACTTCAAATATTCTTACATGGTATCAGAGCAGGTTTTTTCACTCTAGGACTGACACTCTGAGGCAACCTGTACTTGTCTAGCCTTAGTTGGAGGGGGTGTGTTAGTGTCCCACATCGGTTACACTTTGGATTATTTCTCTTCAATATATGTTGGAATCTCCCTTCTCTTCTCTTCTCCTTGAGGTCTTTTGGAGAGTAATCTAATGGGTTTCACGTATTCTTACAGGGTTAAACTATATTATAACAATTTAATCCTGATCTTGTGGTAATAATGTTTTAGGTGGCCGAGCGAGCGCATTTCTTATGGAACAATGAACACATACACCATCTTATAATGTGTAACCGACAAGTGATCATGCCGATCGTCTTCTCTTCTTTACAACGCAACTCCAAGAACCATTGGAACCGCACGGTGCTCAACCTTACACAAAATGTGATGAAGATGTTTAATGAAGTAGACGAACCGTTGGTGGTTTCTTGCCAAGGGAAGTTCGAGGAGGACACATCCGCCACCGCCGCGGTGGCGGAGAGGCGGCGGTTGACATGGGAGCAACTTGAGAAGGTTGCCGATGGCGGCGGCGGTGGCGGTTTCCAACCGCCAGCGGTTGGAAACGTTTCGGTTTTAGAGAAACCCGCCACCGCCAATTGTGTCGTCTCGTGCTAGTGAAAGTAGTAGTTCGTTACGATTTTTAAAATGGTCGTTTTGCGAAAGGAGTTTAAATCGCGTAAAAATGTTCATGAGAAGCTCCAATGTTTGATATATTTTGTTGTTGGTGCACTTGGGCAAGTTTGGTTTTTTTTTTTGTAGTTTTGAGAGTGTTTGTTGCTCTCATTTCAACAATGTTGGCTATGTATATCAATGGTGTTTGTCTTATTTCGATCGGTTTTGTTGCAACAACTTCTTTTTTACGCGTTTTTTTGGAAAGAATATGATTATTTTGATCGGATTTGTAAAATGTGATTAAAAAATGTCGGGCCCAAGGACCAATTGTAGGCGAAAGCTCGTTTTGGTCCTAAATTTTGAACTCAAACTAGTCCTTGACCGGATAAAGCCCAAATATAAATTATTTACTAGAGATGTCATCATTTTTTTATGTGTACCTTGACTTTAAATCCAACATTCAACAAAAATGTAGTCTAATGGTACGTTTGGTTTGCGGGATTTAAAGGGATTTGGATTTCAAATAAGTCTTTCCCAATGGGAACTCATGTGATTTTCTTGAAATTATACTGCACCATATCTTAATATTTATGTCAAACGCTAGAGTCAAATAAGTCGTCATATCAATAATATGATAACTTTCCCCAATACAATGGATTGGATTTGAAATCTAAATCCCGCGAACCAATAACAAATGACAAAAAATGACCGGATGTTTTATATCTAAACTCGGTTAATTTGATTATTTAAAAAAATGACAAAAAATGTGATATTCAAGACGAAAAGATAAAAATATGAAGAGGTCAAAAAATTTAATTTGTTTACAATGTCGTAATTTATCTCATTTTTATGGGAATTTAATTATTATAACCATTTTTCAGAAACTTTTTACCCAAATAACCATTTTCTCTCCAGATTTACCAAAATAACCAGAACTTACTCGAAATACATACCAAAATACATAGGATCCAAAGGGTTTTAGTTATGATTGAAACCTACTCGAAATGGAGAAAACCTACTCGACGATATCAAAACCTACTCGAAATCCTACTTGAAGTTTTGAAACCTACTCGACTTAATGAAATTTACTCGATAAAATTGAAACCTACTCTATAAATAGGAAAGTTACTCGAATTGGGTAGGTTTTCAAAACTTCAATCACGTTTACTCGATTTAATGGAAATTTACTCAATGAAATTGAAATTTGCTCGATAAAATGGAAAGTTACTCGAATTGGGCATGATTTCGAGTAGGTTTTGATATTGTCGAGTAGGTTTTGTCCATTTCGAGTAGGTTTCAATCAGAATTAAAACCCATTCGATCCTTATGTATTTCGGTATGTATTTCGAGTAAGTTCTGGTAATTTTGGTAAATTTGAAGAGAAAATGGTTATTTGGGTAAAAAGTTTCTAAAAAATGGTTA
This sequence comes from Silybum marianum, assembly GCA_036898165.1. Classification (NCBI taxonomy): domain Eukaryota; kingdom Viridiplantae; phylum Streptophyta; class Magnoliopsida; order Asterales; family Asteraceae; genus Silybum; species Silybum marianum. The sequence goes on from CM072534.1 coordinate 2,907,863, forward strand.
TAATAATTAAATTCCCCATTTTTATTTTTTTCGATTAATTAGTTTATAATTGAATGAAAAATCAAGGTATATTTCAGAAATAATTGTCCACTTCATTCTTTTATATATCTACTTTTTCTTTTAAACTTCAAAATGACCGATTGAGACAAGAAACATTTATCATTATTGATTCCAATGATACAAACCTGATTCAATTCCATTACAAAATTCAGTGTGTCGAATGTACACGAAAACCCACATAGATGTTTCGACCATTAAGTCACTCTGAGTTTCAGTAGATGAACCAACATTCGGATATTGATGGCATTATGGTTGATAATTGTGAGTCGAAGGTTCACAATCATTATGGTCAAGAATGCACGAGATCTTCTTGGCAGTTTGTCCTAATTTTGCAACAAGCTAAAATTAATACATCAATCACACACTTCTAAAGAAAATACAACGCTTTAAAAAGGAAACCCTCCTACCGTTAATGTTTTCAGAGAGGGGGTGGGTTACTTAAGCTTAATAGTCTGGAATCTGGATGGCTTATTCGTTCATCCATACACGAGTGTTTCTTTATGGGTTAATCGTGAAGTAATTAAGCCAAAATGGCTACATGAAATAAGTCAGCATCCCTCACTTGTCCCCATTAAGGGGGTTGTTTGGTTGGTTTTCCATTAAGTCCTGTTTGGATAAAGTTGTCTGTGTGGATTAATATGTCTGTACAGATTAAGAAGGGTTTTTTTTTTCGGAGAGTTTTTTCATAGGTGGACGGAGTGTGTTTTTTAATTGGGAGGTGTAGGTTTGGAAAAAACCTGCCTTTCTGCATAAAGCTCTCCCTTAGAAGCTTACTGAATAAGCCGCTTTATATATTGTTAAGTCACTACCAAACAGTCATATATAGCTAACTGAATAAGATGCGAGTCCTATTAAGCTCATCAAGTTGATAACAAGCATGCCCTAAGCCACTTAAAATGAATTAATACCATAAGGTAGCTGGTAGGCAGACAAACTGGACCAGACAAAACTAATTATGCCCTTCGTTTGGTGCGACTAGAACATGATTGAACTAATTGTCTGCAAGACAGGACAAAACAAAACTGTTAAAAAAACCGGATTACCCCTATATCAACCAAAATACATTTAAATAATTTTATATAACATTTTTTAAATATGTATACATGATTTAAGAACATTCCAACACAACAAATATAAATATGTACATAATTTAAGAACATTCCAACAGAAAAATTGTAAATACATAATTTAAAACATCTCCAACTTAATAATTCTAAATAGATACATAATTTAAAGTTTTTACAATACAACAATTGTAAAATAACGTGTCATACCATAACCAAAAGTTTTAAAAATTCAAAATACCACAACTGTCTTCACATGTCAACTGTACCAAAAATAATCTAAGCATTCCAAGATAACAATTGTATTCATCGTATTCTAAAACAATTACTTGTCCTTATCATAAACTGACTTCCCTAAATTCTAGTTTCAAATCATCAACCAAACTCTTCCAAAAACGATATTGGGATGGTTTGTCCCCAAAGTACTTACCCATTCGAATTATTTTCATCATACCAAGTCCAAGTAGCTTCAACCATCCATTTCAGGTGTAGCATCGGAGATGCTTGAAGCCGACTTCTTCATTTGATTGCTTACTTCACAGATTTAATTCTTGGTTTCTTCCACTAGCTTGGATAACCCGGTTGTCCTTTTTCTCTTTTTACTTGTGCCTTTTCTTCATTTTAGAATGGAGGGTTGGGAAGTTGTATTGGAAGCACTTGGAATGGAGGGATCACTAACTTCAGCCATAAAATCGTCATCATGTTACATATTCATGTTTTTCAATGCGTCGGTAGCAGATTCGGCCGTGTTTCCCGTCACGCGATCTTTCCCGAATACCAACTTCAACCGCTTGTAAGCCGGAAATGGCTTATTAGCCATGTAGTTCTTGTTAGGGTGTTTCTATGACAACAAACAATCAAAGAATTAATTTTAAAAAAAGTAACAAAAAACATTATACATAACATATTATAATATCTAACCTTTAAGTACTCCTCAAAAACTCGATAGCTTCGACAGTCACACATTGATTTGCGTCATTCCACTCGAATCCGCTCGTATTTAGCATGCCATAGGTAGAAAAATGACTAGATTGCCCGTAAATGTTGTTTGATTATTTTATAATATATAATGGTTGTAAATGATAGAAACCAACCAAAATACATTTAAATAATTTTATCTATAATATTTATACTAGCGGATTCAGGTGAAATAACGCAAATCAATTGTGTGACTCTCGAAGCTACCGAGTTTTTGAGGAGTACTTTAAAGGTTAGATATTATAATGGGTTATGTATAACGTTTTTTTGTTATTTTTTTAATTAATTCTTTGTTTGTTTGTTGTCATAGAAACACCCTAACAAGAACTACATGGCTAATAAACCATTCCCGGCTTAATAGCGGTTGAAGTTGGTGTTTGGGAAAGATCGCATGACGAGAAACATGCCGAATCTGCTATCGACACATTGGAAAACATGAATATAGAACATGATGACGATTTTGTGACTGAAGTTAATACTCTTCTCAGTCCTCCAATCCAAATAAAGAAGAAGGCACAAGTAAAAAGAGAAAAAGGGACAACCGGGTTATCCAAGCTAGTGGAAGAAACCAAAAATGAAATCTATGAAGCAACCAATCAAATGCAGAAGTTGGTTTCAATCATCTTTGATGCTACACACGAAATGGATGGCTTTTAAGCAATGAGTTGAAGCGACTTGAACTTGGTGTGATGAAGATAATTCGAATGGGCAAATACTTTGGGGACAAACCATCCCAATATCGTTTTTGGAAGAGTTCGGATGATGAGGTTAAACTAGAATTTGTGAAGTCAATTTATGACAAGGACAAGTAATTGTTTTAGAATACGGTGAATACAATTGTTATCTTGGAATGCTAAGATTACTTTTGGTACACTTGACATGTGAAGACAATTGTGGTATTTTGAATGATTAAACTTTTGATTATGGTATGACAAGTGTTATTTACAATTGTTGTATTGTAAAAACTTTAAATTATGTACGTATTTAGAATTATTATGTTGGATGTATACATATTTAAATTTTTGTATAAATTCTATAGATAAAATTATTTAAATGTATTTTGGTTTATTTGTGTCATTTACAATCATTATATATATATTATAAAATAACATTAAACAACATTTAGGGGCAATCCGGTCATTTTAACAGTTTTGTCATGTCCTGTTCAGCTTACCAAATGCAAAATAGACAATTAGTTTAGTCATGTTCTAGTTGTATCAAACGTAGGACAGACAATTAGTCTTGTCTCGTCCCCTAGTCTACGTACCAAATGCTACCTTAATGCGGAGATAAAATCAAAAGAAAAATAGATATAAACACATTAGCTTTAATTAGTCGATACCATACCAATGTGGTATTTAGAAAATAAAAACTATTGAATAATAATAACGGACTATTAAGAGTACTTGTATTCGATCTGCTATTTTGTACCCATTAGTGGTTAAGCCTATTAAGGGGCTGAAAATTGAAAAAAAAGAAAGATAAAATGGAAAGCGAATTTACCTGATGATGTAGAACAGGGGCAAGTATTACCCAACTCCTCCACGCCCCCTCCCTCTTCTCCTGCCTCGCCCCCTTCCTCTGCCCCTGAATTCTCCCCTACCATGGGCTCCAGGATCATCTCTTTCAAAACTAAACATGCTCATTCTGATATCATCTGCTTTTGTCACCTGAGGACCCCTCTGTTCCTGAACCAATCAGCACTTAATCATGTCAAATCTTCTTTAAAAGTCTGAGTAAAATGATTGTAAGTACATACAAAAATCGAAATGAATAACCTTCTATTCACTACGAAAGATAATTAATAAAAAATGGTTGTAATAACCTTTTATTCACTATGAATAACCTTTTATTCACCATGAATAACCTTTTACTTGTGTGTATGATTAATGCATCATTTATTAGTAGCAGAATAAACAAGAAAAGAATGCTAACATGAATATCTTCCAAATCGAATTGGTTTTGAAGCTGGCGTGCAAGATCCTCATCTCGAGTAACATTTGGGGGTTCATGTCTGAATGAAGAAGAGCTCCCACTAGCTCTTTTCCTTTCCCATTCCTCTAGAGTTAGAACATCTGAATCCTCCTCTTTACCCCTCCCTCTTTGTTTCCAACCTCTAGAATGCCCTTCATTACGGTTAGAAATACTCATTTTCTGAAGAAGCTTTTGTGCAGCCGCCTGATTTTGCACAGGAACGGACTCGGCTACTGTCAAAGATAGAATAACTCTTTCAGTATAACTATATCATAGAAGGCGAGCCAAGTTCAAAAGGAATTGTTATCATATTATATATATATATAATAGAAAGAGAGGGAGGTTCAGAGGAAAACGCTAAAAAAAGAGAAAACTGAAGAACATCCTAGAGCCCTCCATCCGGACGGTATGCACAAATGCATACAAGCGATTGTTTTTTTCTATGCACCAGTGCATATATATGCATTAGTGCATATGCACAAATGCATGTTACAAATTACCGGTATGCATTTGTGCATATGCACCGGTGCATAGAAAAAAACAGTTTCAATCGCTTGTATGCATTTGTGCATACCCCCCGGACAGAGGGCTCACAGGATGTTCTTCAGTTTTCTCTTTTTTTGGCATTTTCCTCTGAACCTGACCCTATATATATACACACACATATAATTATATATAAAATACCTTCTTTTGGTCTTGCTTCAAGAGAAGGTTGGTTTTCTTTAGTTTTCTCATTTAGATCAGAAGCTCCTGATCCAGTTGTCTGCAAAGAACCAGAAGTTGTACCCTTTTCGAAAACAGTAGGTCCAGAAGCTTTCGATTTAGAGTTATCTACAATTAATCAACCAACTTTCATGAGCTACAAAACAACACCACTTTTACAAGATAGCATAAAGATAAAAAAAACAAGAAATAAGAATCCAGAAGCTTTTAGTATATTTGAAATAAAACAGTCATTTTTATTGAAGGTCCATAATAGATATGCAATTTTCAGATAAATGTGTTTTCGATACCAACCAAAAGATCTGTTTTGTTGATTGATTCTTCTTGAAGGTGCCCCAGCCTGAAACTTCTCGAAAGGTGGTGGCCCACCTGTGTCATCACTTTGTGACAACTTTAAGGTTGTGCGAGTGAACCCTGCGTATTTACGGTTCATCTCCCATTCTTCATATAACGATGGAACAATACCTCCAAGAACAGTTACTACCTTTGCATTCAAGCATAAAATACCGCTATGCATTACAACATTATTTTCCAAGCGGATCTGTGAACCAAAAGCAGGAAAGAAATGACAGATTACCCTCCAACAAAACAATCGTTATTTTATATATATATATATATATATATATAGAGAGAGAGAGAGAGAGGGGCGGGTTCAAATGAGAACTCAAATTTGGTTGTGAACGTCGGGACAAGTGAGAGCGCGACACGTGTCTGAATGTCATATTCAGACTGAATAATCATAGAAATATAGTATTTATTCGGTCAGAATAATGTTTATTCAATCGGTCTGAATAATACTTTATTCAGTCTGAATATTTCTTTGATTATTCAGACACGTGTCGCACTCTCATTTTATCCTCACGTTCACAACCAAATTTGAGTTCGTATTTGAGCTTTCCTCTATAATATATATAGGAAAGTTCAAATGCGAACTCAAATTTGGTTGTGAACGTGAGTACAAATGAGACCGCGACACGTGTCTGAATGTCGATTATTCAGACTGAATATACAAAGAAATATTCAGACTGAATATATACTATATTCAGTCAATACTATATTCAGGCTGAATATTTCTTTGAATAGGACACGTGTCGCACTCTCATTTGTCCTCACGTTCACAAGCAAATTTGAGTTCTCATTTGAACCCGCCCCTAAATATATATATATATGTATGTATAACAAATATATAAAAAGATATCTATATTGAACTATGAGCACATATTCTACGGTATTTCTTAAATTTCATCAGATTAACTTATTCCAACGAAATAGTATGGAATTCGATCTTGAAATTTCTTGTTTCCATGATACATTCCGTACATCTCTGCTTACTGATCTATTAAAGGTGCAAAAACTGAAGTACCCAATTTCTAATTTCTAAATGTTTCACAGTCTTTGTAACCTAAAACCTAAATTGGCTAAAAGAACATGACACCAAAACCCATAATCACCAAATGCCATCCACAATTGTATTGAAAATTGAATTCAAGATATTGGTTTGAATTATATGTACCTTTGTGCCTGGAACAACATTATCAGGAATGGAAGGAATATGGGTGAACTCTATAGCAATCATATCAGAATATCCATCAGTAAGCTTCAATCTCAATAGGCGTTTACTACTATTTGATCCATCTGAACTCTCAGCTATACTACTTTTACTTATGTCTTTCGCAGAAGATACCTACACAAAATCACCATTTTTTTATACTTTCCATCATAAAACCCTAAACACGAATTGAAATTTTGAAGAAATGTAAGATGAGAAGATGATATAATTTACCTGAAGAACTTTAGGGCCATGAAAATGGGTGGATTTTCGGAGAGTAGAAGCATCAGGGAAAGATTTCCCTCCGATTACTCGTAAGTCAATGTTACAGAGCTCCGATTCGATAGAACCAATGGCGGTAGAATCTCCAGAGAACTTAGTTTCGATTAGCGTCTTGATTTGATCGATTTCTCGAAAACACCAGCCTTTTTTAGTTAGGGTTTGGATCAAAACCTCCGAGGAAGATGAAGAACTCGCCATTTCTTTGAGCGCCCACCAGGTGTTTGATGTTTGAACTATATAAACTGTAACAATGGAGTATTTGGGCCAATTTTACTGGGCCCCATGTGGATTTCGAGAAAAAGCCCATTGTACAAAATAGAAAAGCCCATATACATGTCTCACCACCAGCCACCAGGTTCCCTCTACCTTCATCGACGAGACGACGCTCACCAGACTCCCGCCGTCCGCCGCCGAACGCCACTGCAGGTTCGATGTGTTCTTGCATTAGGGTTTTGTTCATATGCGTCTTAAAGTTTGTTTCTTGATGCTTATCCCTGCTAATTTTTACAAACCTTCACATGTTACATACTCTCATGGTTGTGGCTTAAGATCGAATTAAGGGTGTCCGACTTGCTAGCTTTAATGGCGGCAGAAACTAGATTCTAACTCACAGCTTTGCAAATAAGGTCTTATTGGCCCATTATTTATCAAAGCCCTAGTCTCAATTTAGCCTACAAGTGGTCTTTTTAGATATATTTCAAATCTAGGGCAAAAAAAAGGTGATTCTTCGACGATTTTGGAAATTTTAGAAGAAATTTCAAGGAAATGTAATGATTAATTCTTGAAATGATGTTAATGATTATGGTTTATTAGTTTAATGGTGGTGATATTTGAGAAATTGCATCCCTAAGGCTGAGAACTGTGAACCAACAGAGAATCTGAAAAAGAGGCTGTGAATGCTTGTACAATGTGCAGCAAATAGTGTAACAATCACTGAAAAGATGTTCAAATTTCTAGTTTAAACAGTTTCACTGCAACATTTTAGGTGCTTTTTTTGTGTGAAATTTTGGATTTTGAACTCACTGAAGAAGGAGAAAGAACTAATTTTCTTGTTAAAAATAACTTAATGTAATGTTTTCCTTTGTGGGTTTTGCTTCTTTATGCTCATAATTAGTTAAATTCACATACTTTTGATTGTATGTTTAGACTTCATTTTAACATAGTAAGTAGCAAAATATACAATTTGTTTGAATATTATGCTACATTATATGTAATGTTGAGAATAAGTGAGTTAATCAAGATCATAGATTCCACTTGTTAACTTTTCAGCTCCCATTAGAAAGCACACTGAAGGGGAAGTAATTCTTCGAAGGCGAGATCCTTTGAGCTTAATATCTTTAAAGTTCATTCCATTATCTAAATAACCCAGACCAAGCTAAGGGGCTGTTTGGTTGGTTTTCCATTAAGTCAAGTATGGATAAAACTGTCTGTGTGGATTAATCTGTCTGTATAGATTGGGAAGATTTTTTGTTTGGGAGGGTTTTCTTTTCATAGATGGAATGAATATGTTTTTAATCGGGTGGGACAGGTTTGGAAAAAACTTGGCTTTCTGCATAAAGCCCTCCCCCTAGAAGCTTACTGAATAAGCCACTTTCTATATCATTAAGTCACTACCAAACAGTCATGTATAACTGACCGAATAAGTTCCGAGTCCCATTAAGCTCATTCTAGCTGCTAACAAACAGGCCTTAACTCAGTATATCCCTCGTCTTTTCATAATTTAAATCAATCTTCTAAACTTTTGTAGTTTTTTAGAAGAAAGTAGAAGAATGTCTAGGAGAATAGAAGGCAAGGAGTGCTTTTAGAAATGATCCCTTCCTAGGAGATATTCTGTGATTTTTCAAGTCAAATGGGTTTATTTGTATCTTCGTAACAGCCAACACAATAGATAAATGTTGGTATTAAATTTCTGAAGAAAAAAATCCATATAGATGTTATAATTCAGAAAATACAGATTTTGAACTGAAAATCAAAGTATATTTCTTCTTCTGTGACAGAGTGAATAGTTTATACTATCTTTTAACAACTCAAAAAATACCTTTTTCATTAGTTGCAACTACATTTGTACTAAAGGATGGTGATTTTATATGCATAGCTTCTCTGTATTATTTTTGTATTATATATGTTTACATTTATCTTCTTGCATAGCTAATAGCTTCTATTGTGCCATCTAAAAACTTCTTCAATTTCTTTTTTTTTTACTTCCATATATGAACACAAACAAGATATTGAAGTTATATTATTTTACTTCCATAAACCTATTTCTTGCATTTATCATAATTTATAGACACCCTTTTTGTCATCTTGATGTTCTGAATTTCTACTTTTTTTTTGGCAGACAACTAGTTTCTTCCACAAGAGTCTGCAAATGTGTTAATTTTAGGCCAGTTAAAAAAAACTGAACTAGGGTTTGTAGAAAATTGGAAATGAGTCTGTTTTTAAGGCTTCGCCATCATATACCAAATGGATTCTGTACGAAATCTATACGTTCTCCTCTTATTTCACTCGCTTCCATAAAGTCAACAATCTTGACTAGAAACTTTAGTCAACCCGCAAGACAAGTGGAAGAAGAAGAAGAAGAAGAAATAGAACTCGAACAAAAAAGACTACCAACAGATTACGATCCAGCAACATTTGATCCAACCGAGCATCGCAGCCCACCAACAGATCGTGTATGGAGGTTAGTAGACGAAATGTCATCACTCACATTAGCCGAAGTTGCACAACTTTCTTCAATCATGATGAAAAAAATGGGTATGAAAGAGCCGCCAGTCGTGGCGGTCATGAAACCAGGTGCCGCCGGTGGTGGTGTGGCAACACAAGGTCAAACTGCCGCCAAAGAAGCAGCAAAGCCAGAAAAGACCATTTTCGAACTGAAACTGGAGTCATTTGAAGCCGCTTCAAAGATCAAGATTATTAAAGAAGTTAGGAGCTTTACTGATTTGGGACTTAAGGAAGCAAAAGATTTGGTCGAAAAGGCGCCAATTGTGTTCAAGAAAGGGGTGACGAAAGAAGAAGCCGAACAGATAATCGAGAAAATGAAAGGTGTTGGTGCCAAAGTTGTTATGGAGTAGCAAGAATTAGATTCAAAAAATGAAAAAAGATTCAAACTTTTGGATCTTTTTCTGCATTTGAGGTTCACCCAACTCTTAACTCACTCTTTTCTTGATGAAACTAGGGTTAAAAGTGAAGCATGTGATCATCTTCTGTTCTTAGTGAAGAATGGTTTTTTATTAGTTCTAGGGTTTGTAGCAGCATATTTATACTTTTGTGTGTTTATGAACCATTGCCAAGAGGGAAAGTTTGGAATTTTGTTTTATTGATTTTTGCCCTCTCTTGAGATGTATGCTAAGAACAAGTTTTAATAATATGATACACTTCTTTGAATGTTAAATCAAATCAAATAAATCCAGTAAATCTTATCTGAAAGTAGGGTTTGAGGTTAAGATGTATGTATATTGTCTTCAAGAAGGTTCCGGCTTATTTTTTGATGGGTGCGTTTGGTATGCAGATGAAACTGGACCGGATGGGCCAGTATGAGGTAAGTGGGTGAATGAATAGTGCAAGGTTGTAGAATTTTAAATTTGATATGGGTAGTTTAGTAATTTACCAATCTTGTCTCATATGACAAGGACGCCTAAAATCTTTTCCAGTAAGAGAGAAGGCAAGGACCAAGAGTCTTACCCAATGAGTGAGGGTTATGACTCTTACCATAGTTAGCGCTTACCGGGTAAATTTTTGTATACATCGCCGTTTTGGTAAGAACTAAAATCTTACTGGGTAAGTGTTGGAGTAAACGGCCCCTTAGATTTGTTATAATTGTTTATAATTCCATGCATCAACCTAATTTCTTTTTTAGTAATTGTCATATCCGGCATCTTTGGCCCAACTAGTTTATGGGGCTTGAGTAGAGAACTCAAATAGCTCAAAAATATATAACAAAACTATGATCGGTGAAACAAGCTTGATTCAAAAATCTAAGGCTATGTTTGGCAAACTAACTGATAAGCTAGCTGGTGGCTGATAAGCTAGCTGGTGAAAAAATCATGTTTGACAAATCTAGCGTATAAGAATCTACAATGACTAAAAATGGCACATTCAAAAATAATAATAATCAATAAGTAATGTTAATGAGGGTTATAATTGGAAAAAATGACAATAAGCTCCGAAAACGCTACTCCAACTAGCGTTTCAAGAAGTTAACTTATAATCTAGCTTATGGTTTGTCAAACGTGTACACTGAAAATAAGTTAGCTTATAAGCTAGCTTATTGTTGCTAAACATAGCCTAAATAGCTTGAAAATATATGTGACATAGCAAACTCGATCTGAGTTCATCTCAAGAATATTGAGATACATGCATAGGGCTTAAATGATCGATATCGAGTTGAGATTTTATAAACTCGAGCTTAATTTGTTATATGTTTTGATATATTTGTTTCATTCAAACTCGAACTAAATAAAGTCCATCATGCACAAATCACTCAATAAAAACTCGATTTGTTCGCAGTAATATCAAGGGGTGTAAATGGGTTGGGACCAAGTACCCGGTTATTCGAGTTAGGCTCGAAAAACTAATACTAGTCTCGAGCTCGAATAAGTTTTTAGAAGTAGGGCTTGAGCTCGAGCTCAACGTCTGCTTAACAAAATTATACATTGTACTTTTAAATTCAGACTTTATAAGCTCATTTATGTGCTCAAACTTGAGATTGATTAACTCGTTCATTGGTTTGAGCTCTGTAAGGTGACGTTTGTTTTTTAAGAGATGCTGAAGTCTGAAGTCTGATTTCAGTTATGAAATAATTATGAAACGTCTAAACTAATCAGACATAAGTTGTGATTAAGAGTTTAAAATATAAAAAAAAAAACAAATAAGGCCTAAGTTTTATATTTTGATCATTTGATTTATAAAGATATAAACATGTTTCACTTGAAATTTTGTATGCTCCAATGGCTTGACTTGACTCGAAAACTGAGTCAAGCATTTGTGTTATGAAGCTCAATTTGTTAAGCTAAACAAGTTTTATTTTGTATTTCAGATTGACTCGAGCTCATGAATTGTGAAGCTCACGAGCTCGGGTAACTCGTTAAAAAGCAACCGACTCATCGAAAATGACTTGTAATTTGTTGATGACGCATATAAGGACCGCTTATAAAACATTTTTATTGTAACGTAGTATTTATTCCAACAAACTGAAATACAAAAGAAAAACATTTATCACCATGTGCACACTTATTTTCACATATTACAAATATTAAAAGCAAACCTAATAAGCTAGATTTGCGTTGGTTTTCACTGATGAAAAACCGTATAAGTCAGACCGGTGTCGGTTTTCACATGGTGTTAATATGACCAAAGTCTAGCACCTAAGGTTAGGGCCAGTTTTGACACCAAATTGATTACAGTAATTGGTGTAATATCTGACACGAGCGCTCACAGTGTCGCGGTCCCGACCGTCGCATTCCCTCTCATTAACGGCTCGGATTGTAGCTCCAAACCTTTTACCAGAAGCAAAATCATGATGAACGTTGTTCATCCAAAACCACAAGGCGGTCTTGAACGAAATCACAGGATCTCTAGCCACGATCTCGGGGTCATTGACTCCATCGAACCCAATGCTCTGTCCGGCCGCACCGTAGTTGTAGTTCCATGAGATTTGCATCGGACCTCTTCCGTGATAACTCTTGCTAGGGTTGCATGGATATTGGGTGCTGGACTCATCGCAGTACTTGTTTGAGCGATCTATTTCTTCTTTGTGACAAAAGACTCTGCACCCATGTACGAAAAGTCAAAGTTAGCGACATATTACGGGTAAAATACATTAAAACGTAACAAAGTTTATATTAATTTCTTTTTCTAGTGTAACAATGAGTTTCTTTTCTCAGATTGTGTAACAAACGTTCTTTTTTCTATTAACTAATTCATATGGATATCGGTTAATTTTGATGTGACATTTTTACACGTAATTAAAAGTTACAATATAATTTTGACAACCTGACATCCATGTTTGGTTATATCAAGGTGATTAGTTTGTTAAAAAAAGCCTTAATAACGTACTTACATCCAGTCTCATGAGTAACGTGAGCAAAGAAAGCAGCGATTTCACGTTTCGAATCCGCAATCGAACCTGATTTACCGAAACGTGGGTAGTTTTTTACGGCATTAAGAAATGCGCGTCGTGTGTAAAAACTTGTTCCCTGACATTCACCTGTAGCCTTGGCAACAATCCCGTTAAAAAATGATGATGTCACTATACCAGGGATGTTGGCATTATTTGTAGGAGGGGGTTGAGAACACGGGCCACCTTGACAACCATTTCCGCAATAATCGTCTCCGGTGCCACAGTAATGGTACTTGCTACAACACAAGTTCGGAGCACAGTTACAACTCTGAGATGTAACTGGCTCCAAGAGGAGAATTCCGGCAAGGAATATTCCAACTAACAAGAGGATTGTTTTCATTTTGTTTTTTTAGTGTTTGAAGGGGAAAGAGGGGTTAATTTATAGGGTGAAAGTCTTCTCCAAAGTCTCTTATTATTCCTCTTTAGAGTAGATAAATGGCTCCTCCAATCCAAAATTACCATCCAACTACCCTTCACTTAATAGATATATACAATCGAGTATATTTTACGTAATTGTTTTTAGTTGATATTTGTATGTCATGTTGTTTTACAATATATATATAGGGTTGATTTCCGTTACAAATCACGTCAATTCGTACAAACCGTACAAACCGCATGCAACCAATATTTTTTTTTTAATTTTTTCACTTTTTCTTAATTATTAGGGTTGATTAGTCAATAATATATGAAAAAATTTCATCAAAAATACATGAAGGTTGGTGAATCAAGAATATGTGAAACAAGATTCATCAAATTGAGAGTTTCATGAATCAATTCATTTTCATTTAGAAAGCAAAATAATTTCATGAAGAAAAGAATTATATGAAACAAATCCATCATATTAGACACTTTCATGAAAAAAAATTATTCAAAAAAACAATGAAACACGCGGTTTGTACGAATTGAACTCATTTCCAATATATATATATATATATGGTTAGGTTCAAATGTGAACTCATTTTTGGTTGTGAACGTGAGAACGAATCTCAGCCACACGTCTTCGGTTATGGTGGACGCGATCACGGAGGATTGACGCGATTCATGGGAGGGTGGAGATTATTAAAGGAGGGGAACCAGGTCAAAGCCGTCTTTATTGACCGGATAAGTGACTGAGATTCGTCCTCACGTTCACAACCAAAAATGAGTTCACATTTGAACTTTCCTCTCTCTCTCTCTCTCTCTCTATATATATATATATATATATATATATAATTGGTTGAAAATTATATTAAAATATTGAAGAATTTCAATATCATCAAATGGATAACCAATAATAAATTAGTAAGACAAATTCCAATATGATCAAATGGATAACTAAGGGTGTTCGCGGTTCAGTTTGGTACGGTTTAAACCGTAAACTGCAACGTATATGTTGTTTGAGCATTTTCCCAAACCGCATTGTAAAATGCGGTGTGGTTTATGCGGTTGGTATATATCGCACTTTATGTTTACAATCCAATAATTATATGTTTAAAATACATTATAAAATCAACGATAAAACGAACGTAGTTCAAAAAATAAGGAGTTTTAATATATCCGATTTTCAAATACATATTGCATTATTAAAAATAGTAGAAGAAATAAAAAATAAAGTTTAAATTAAATTGGACGTCTTAGTTGTAACGTGACCAACTAATTTAATATTTGATCAAACTCAAAGTCCAAAACACAAAATTCAAAAATATTACATAAATTAGAAATTATTCTATATATATATATATATATATGTGTGTGTGTGTGTGTTATGTAAAATTAAAAAAATACAAAATACGCGGTGCAGTTTGAACCGCGATTTGATAACTCAAAACTGCAAACTGTATCGTGGAAGTTTTAAACCACATTTTACGATACGGTATGAACGGTTTGTGTGATTTAACTGTTTGAGTGAACACCTTTATAGATAACGAATGATAAATTAGTAAGACAAATTCTACTTATACTTCACCCTATAAAAACCTACCATTTTTTGTACCCCTCTATGTTAAAATATTAATATAAAAAATACACTAAAAACAATACAATTTTATTTTTGGCTTTAACCCTTTTTATAATATCCATTTTACCCCTTATTTTCTTGGATTTATTATTTTTAACCTCTTTGATATTTTTCTATTATTCTATTTACATTTTTAGTTTCTGTTTTATACACTAATCTTATTAATTAAGTAATATATATAACAAAATTACGTATATTCAGTATTAAAAATTTAATTATATTTTTAAGGTTCAAAAATATTAAAAATAGCTTTATGATTTTATTTTAATTATCATTTAATTTTGGAAATTTTTATTTTTTATTTATATACAATTAAAAAATTTATTTATGTTTAGTATTTACCTAGTTTTAGTTTCAATTCACATTTTTTGTCATTTTCAGACCATCATTTTCTTTAATTTCTACTAATTTATCATTCTCCAATATATATAATTGATATCCGTTCATAAACTCAATAACAACAAAAGAAATGGATTAAGTTATACATACAAATTTATAAAACTAATCAATATATTATTATATAAATATGTGTGTGTATATATATATTGGTTGCATGAAAACAACATACATAAGTGTTGATATATAAACATATTTTCATCTTTTACAAATACAATTTGTTCGTTTGTAATATGTACTTGTATATCAATATTTACATGTATAATAATTTATATGATTTTTCTTATTCTTTTTACAAACACAATTTGTTCGGTTTGTGTAATATAATATTTGATTTTTCTTATTCTTTTTAAAGTTTTATTTGTTAGTTTCTAATGTATAACCTAATTTAAATCATTTAATATAATTGACTCATTGGGTAATAGTAGAAAATATATGTTTACACGTATAATAATTTATATGATATAACTATTTCCCGTCATAAGTCACGTCTTGAAAAACGTTGTGGCCTCGCGTGTCTCTTAAGGCTTAAAGTTTGACCTCACGGCCACGACTTACGCTATTTTGAACCTTGATTTGAAGAATTAAAGTATTGACGAGAAAACTATTAGATGTAATTTGTAAAAAAAAATTGTTAATATTACATTAAGAATAAATTACGGATTTGGTCCTTATGGTTTACACTTTCTACCCATAGTGGTCTCATGATCAAAATAAATAAAGATTTGGTACTTTTGGTACGCATTTTCACACTCATCGAGTCCCTCACTCTAACGAATCAAAAAAATTCTGTTAACTCAGTTAAATCAATGGATAATTTAGTATTTTTCAGCTTACTTTTGTCTTTATCGTAATCAAGAAATAAATAAATATATATATATATATATATATATTAAATATTAGAGTAAATTACAGATTTCGTCCCTTACGTTTGATAATTGTTACGGAATTGGTCCTTTAACTTCATTTATTACAAAATAACCCCTCAGGTATGCAGTTTGCTATGGAATTGGTCCTTCACCCTAGCAGTCGTCCACTTTTTCCGTTAACTTCAAGGCAAATGTCAACTTTTCACATTCTTTTCTTATTTTGCCGTTTCTTGAATCACAGGGACAAAATTTGTAATTTTGTTCAAATTAATTTATTTTACTATTTATGTTTTATGTATTTATATCTTATATATTTATATTTTATAAAATTACATTTTTGTGCTTTATATATAAATTATATTATGTTTATATATATTATAAAATTATATTATATTTATATTTTCTTTAAACTATAAAGATTAACTTTTATAAAAAATTTATAAAAATTTAAATATATATTTTATAAATTCGGGTTGGATTCCGTATTGCTTCGGGTCCGGGTTGGTTCGACTTCGAATTCGGTGGGTCGGACGGGGTCAAGTGGAGAAACCAAAAATCGATTGAATTTCAGACATGGAAATCAAGACCCGAATTTTAGGTTTCGAATTACTTCGGGATCGGGTTGGTCGGGTTTCAGGTTGTTGTATGTCGGGTTTAGGTACTATTATAATGCAAAAAATATATATAAATTCAATCTTACTATCAATAATTTCTAAACTTACTTACTATCGAAAACAATTGAATTTATATATTTGTTTTTTTGCATTATAATAGTACCCGAACCTGTCAGACATCAACCTAAAACCCGACCAACCTGAATACGAAGGAATCCGAAATCAGAAACCTAAATTTCAGATCTTAATAAAAAAATGATTTTTTCCATGAAAATCAAGACCCGAATTTTAGATTTCGAAATTCTATCGGTTTTTAGTTTCCCCACCCGAACCTGACGCAATACGATATCCGACCCAAATTTATAAAAAAAATATACATTTAAATTTTTATAAATTATTTATATATATGTATATATAATTTATAAATTATGTATATATATTTAAATTTTTTATAAAATATAAGTATAATATAAATTTATAAAATATAAACATAATATAATTTATATATAAAGTACAAAATATAACTTTATATTTGTTGGGTCACCGATGATTTGGTGATGAACCACCTTCCTTTGTATGAATGAATTTTTACAGGTTCTTTTGAAGGTCTGAAATATGCTTCAAGTATTGAAGAGTCAAAGACTATTCAATCAAGGGGTTGTACATCAAAAAGTGGAATTTTGGATGTATCAACCAACTTCAATATTCAGACCATCTTGCCAAGTCAAGATTGGGTCACCAATATAGTGGGTCACCGATGGTACACTCAAAAGTCATCAAAAGTACTAAGGACATCAAATAAGATGAGGTCATCAAGTTTGATGTCATGGTCACCGACACTATGATCTTGGTCACCGAAATTGCAGGTATATTTTCTAAGGCTGTGATATCAACTCACAAGGGTATACACTTTTGTCACTTAGTGAAAGAAGAAGTTATCAAGCAAAGTGTACACTTATCAACTCCAGCCTTATAAGGTATCCACCGATGTGATACATAGTGAGATGTATCACTTAGCAATTTCAAAGAGATAAGTTCTTGACTCACATCAATTGCAAGACACGTGAGCCAACAAGAACTTGGGCACCAAGCCTTAATTAAAGACATTCTCTTTTATTCTTATAAAAGGAATATTTGTCTTTTAGCTAAAAGGCTTGATGGGACTTCACAGAGCATGAAGAAAAGAAGATAAAGTTATACGACATTACGTGCTACAAGGAATGGTTCATCCATTATTCTAGTACAAAGGAAGTGGTCTCTTCCTTTGTCCATCAGATAATCTTCCAGCTAATGAAACCTTGACAACTGTCCACTTGCATCCCATGCATGGACACTATAAAAGGAGATGAAGTCCTTCCCAGAAATCTCACGCTTTCAACAAATCTTCGAGTGATTATTTGTTTGACCGTGGCAAAGTTTGTGTCTATAACGGTATTGTTTTAACTTGCTTAGTGTAATAGTTAATTATCGTTATCCGTGTGTTTAGTTTGATAGAATAGTCCGCCCGTTCTTTTCCGCATCAAACTATACGTGTGTAAATTTTTAATATTTATATTAAAAAATTTAAAAAGAGTATATTCGTGTGTTTTATATTCAACCCCCTTCTACAAAACCCTCTCTTAGTTAGCCATCTCTCTTTGAGGACTAACAATTGGTATCGAGCGGTTGGTTTAATCTCATAAACCGGATCCGTAATGGCTACTACCTCAAATGTTGATGGTACCTTGCACCTCTTCCAAAGAATACATATGATTTAGGATCTTTGGCTAAACCCCCAAGATTCAACCCAAACAACTTTGGGTTATGGAAAAATCGCATGTTATTATTCTTGGAAGGGATAGATTGTGTGTATCCCAACATTCTCGGTGAGGGACCTATTATTCCTAAAATATGGGCTCGCTTTGGCCCTCGAAAAGGACGCCGAAGGAAAGGACATAGAGTCGGATGACGAAAGAAGTGAGAAAAGCTGGTAGATATATCATTAAACCTTCTAACAAATTTAGTGAAGATGATAAACGCCTAGTTGCTTTAGATACTAAAGTCAAATACGCTCTTCGTCGTTTCCCTTCCCGATGATGTGTATCATTCTCTTCTTAACCTTCCCACTTCTAAAGAGATGTGGGATACTTTGAGTGTCTTATATGAAGGCACCAAAGAAGTAAAGAAATCTAACAGGATCTGTCTTGTTAGAAAGTATGAACTCTTACTCCCATGAAAAGGGAGAATCTCTTTCTACCTACTTTAATCGTTTTAACTCGTCTTCTTAACGATCTCAAAGCTCTTGGACGAGTTTATGATAATGAAGAAGTTCTCTCGCAAGTTTATGGATTGTCTTCCGCATTTCGGGAAACTATACGTACTTGCATCAAGCAAACCAAGGACTTAGAAATAATGCCTTTAATCGCTCTCTATGGAACTCTTCTTCACTATGAACAAACTAAGAATCGCAGAAAGTCTCTTATAAAGGATATCAAATCCTCCTCTATTGCTTTGATAGGTGATTCAAAACCTTCTTCTTGTATTCCTAGAATCACCTATCCTTCTTCTAATTACGAAAAAGATATTAAGGAAGACTCTTCTCATCCGTCGATGCATACTATAGTCGCCTTGATGATGAAGGAGAAGAATCGACCATTGACATACTTTACGATAGTATGGCAATGCTTGCCGGAAACCTTAAGAACAAAAGATTTTCTTCAAACCGCTCCAAATTTAATAGAAAATCTTTTCTCAAAAATCCTCTTACGATAAAGCAAATGAAGAATGCTTCAATTGTGGAAAGAAAGGTCATTTTGCTTCGAATGCGGATCAAAAGCTTCTTCTTCTAAACCTTCTTCTTCTTATGGCCATGACTTCTCAAAATCGGCCTTCTAGGAAGCATGAAGAGAGAAATAGCCAATCCTCTAAGGAAAACTACGAATCAACGAAACCTCAAGGTACAAGAAATACAAAGCCAAATACAAGAGAGAAAAGGAGAGAAACCAAGGTAAAAATAAAACCTTAGTTCTTGAGGCTCATTGCTTTGGGAAGATGAGCAAACCTGCGAGAGTGAGAGTGAGTATGTCACTAAGTGCCTCATGGCCAAAATTGATGAGATAGAAGACATGGAGAAATCACTCTACACCACTCTTGTATCTGCTGAGGGATCCACTTCAGGGACAAAACCTCAGGTACATCCTTTTACCTTTCTCTCTGATGATCAAAAGGCTGATGCCTTTGATTCTTTAACTGTTGACTTCTGTGACTTAAAGATTCAAAAGAAAAAGGCTGATATGCACATAAAATGTCTAAATGATCAACTTCTCTCTTGCTTTTCAAAACTAAAAGATTTTGACAAAATGAAAGCTGATCTGGAAAACCTTCGGTATTTAAACGACAGCCTTTCTGAGGAAAAATCAAAGATTTCTTCTACACTTGAAAAGGAACAAGAGGTTCTGTCTAAATGGACTAAATCCTCTAAGAATCTAGAAAGGATCCTTCAAGATCAAATCACCAGCAAGGATAAGTCTGGCCTTGGTTATGGAAAAGATATTCCTCAATCTCTTGACCTTCCACTCCCTTCTTCTTCTGAGTGTCAAGGTTTTCCTGCCGGTTTCTTTTCCGATGACGATGATGCTCTCTTCGGTTACTCATCTGAGGATTCTACCTCCGTTCACTCTATAGATCTACTTGACATGCTCAAAGTAGAATCTGGTTCCAAAAAGTTTGGAGTCTTTGTTAAAGCTAAAGAAATCTCTTCTGAGTCTTCAATGGTTTCAACTCTTCCAAGCTCTTCTTCTTCTCCCAAACCTATCCAAAGACTTTTAAATTCCTTAAGTCTTCATGAGTCAAGGTACTCCCGGGTGAGCGACCTTACGAAGTTCTTGAGTATTCTTCTTCAAAAGGATTTTCTCCTCAAAAGAAAAATTTTTCTAAACCAAAATTTTCATCTAAAAGGAAATCTCAAATAGCTACTGACTTTATTCCTCGATCAGTAAACTTGAAGAAATCAAGAAATCCTGGTAAAGGTATTCTTGGACCAAGACCAGGTGTTGGACATCCTTCTTCTTCTTCTCATTCCTCAACCTCTGTCCAAAGTTTAGATGATAGGGATTTTAAAAAGGCCTTCCCTTTAAAGAAGTGCTATAACTGTGGCAATACTCTTCATCTTGCTAAAAATTGCCCAAAAGACTTGACTCCTTGCAAATCTAAAATGCCTTCTAATCCCAAAGGACCCACCTCAAAATGGGTACCAAAAGTCTAAACTTGTTTCTGGGTGCAGGTACCAAATAAAGATCATATATGGTACATGGATAGTGGATGTTCAAGACACATGACCGGAAACAAACTTCTTCTCTCTAACTTCTCAAAAGAAAAGGGACCCACTGTTTCCTTTGGAGGAAATGGAAAAGGGGTCACCAAAGGATATGGTACCATTTCAAATGGAACCATCACTTTCTCGAGTAGCTCATGTTGAAGGGTCGATGTACAATCTTCTAAGCATAAGCCAAATATGTGATTTGGGCTATAAGGTCATGTTCCGGCTATGTGTATGTTTGGTCTTTGACGTACGTAACAAGATTGTACTAGCGAACCCGACCGAATGACGTATACATAATCAACATGAAGGAAAGTGCAATAGGAGAAGCTCGTGTGTCTCCTTTCTCAAGAACTAGCCAAACAAAGTTGGTCGTGGCATAAAAGGTTCTCTCATCTAAACTTTAAAACCTTGAACAAACTTTCCAACAAAGATTTGGTTGTTGGAATGCCAAAAATAGCTTTTGAAAAAGAAAAGTTTGTGTGGGGCATGTGAAAAAGGAAAACTCACCGAACTTCCTTTAAAACAAAACAATGCTCTTCTATCTCTCAACCTCTTCAAATGCTTCACATGGATCTATGCGGTCCGGTCGGTACACCCGGTCTGCAGGTGGTAAAAAGTATATGCTAGTAATCGTCGATGAATTCTCTAGATATACTTGGGTGTTCTTTACGAAATACAAGAGTGATCTTTCTTGAAGAAATCATCGGGTTTACAAGAAAAATTGAAAATTTGAATGGTAAACCGGTGAAGTCCTTCGAAGTGATAATGGCACTGAATTCAAGAATGCTGCTCTGGAAGATTTCTTTGACCTAAAAGGAATCTCTCAGAACTTCTCTGCCGTACGCACTCCTCAGCAAAATGGTGTTGTTGAGAGAAAGAATAGAACACTATGTGAAGCCGCAAGGTCTATGCTTGAGTGAATCCAAGTTGCCAACCTATTTTTGGGAAAGCGATTGCTTAACACCGCATGCTTTACTCAAAATAGGTCTATCATAGTCAAAAGGCATGACAAGACCCCGTATGAAGTTTTCCATGGTAGAAAACCTGGGTTGACTTCTTCCATGTGTTTGTCGTGCTTGTCACATGCTAAATGACAGGGAACAACTTGGAAAGTTTGATCCAAAGTACGATGATGGAATTTTCATGGGCTACTCTCTCTCCTCAAGAGCCTTCAGAATTTTCAACCTAAGAAGACAATGCATAGATGAATCCATGCATGTAAAGTTTGATGAGTTTGAAACTTCTTCATTATCTTGTGATGAAGAAGAATTAAACCTATGGATAAATTCTTGTGTTGGTGAAATTTCATCCTCCTCTCAAACCAATCCTCCAGATAGCAACCCTTCTCAGCCTCCCATAAACACCACCTTACCTTCTGAACCTTCTCTTTCTTCTCCACCTCCTGAAACTAACTCTACAGAAAACCTTACCCACCAAAACACTATATCTCCCTCAAACATATCTTCACCATCTCAAACTCATAGTTCATCTTCTTCTCTGCCTCCCTCCTTACCTCCTGCACTAAAGTGGACCATGGATCATCCAATAGATCAAATCATAGGTGATCCACAAGTTGGTGTAAAAACCGGAAGAGGCATAAGCAATGCGTGCTTATATGTCAACTTTGTTTCCATTATTGAGCCTAAGTGATAAATGAAGCCCTAGCTGATCCCAGCTGGGTAATTGCCATGCAAGAAGAGCTCTCACAATTTGAGAGAAACAAAGTCTGGAAGTTAGTTCCTCGTCCATCAAACAAAACTATTATCGGAACAAAATGGGTGTTTCGAAACAAGATGGACGAAGAAGGAACTGTCATAAGGAACAAGGCAAGGTTGGTTGCTCAAGGATATCGGCAAGAGGAAGGAATTGATTATGATGAAACCTTTGCTCCTGTTGCCAGATTGGAAGCTATCCGAATATTTCTTGCCCATGCAGCTTACAAGAATTTTCGGGTATTCCAAATGGATGTCAAAAGTGCCTTCTGAATGGTGAATTAGCCGAAGAAGTGTATGTGAAGCAACCTCCTGGGTTTGAAGATCCGTCCATCCATATCATGTATATAGGTTTGGATAAAGCTCTATATGGACCGAAGCAAGCTCCACGTGCACGGTATGACACTCTCTCGAATATCTACTTAGAAATAAGTACATACGAGGCAAGGTTGACAACACTCTCTTCTTCAAGAAATCACAAGGTAATATCATTCTTGTTCAAATCTATGTAGATGATATTATTTTTGGAGCCACCGATGAATCCTTGTGTGATGAGTTTAGCTCCCTCATGCAAAAGGAATATGAAATGAGCATGATGGGGGAGTTAACTTTCTTTCTTGGTTTGCAAGTAAAACAATCTTCAGAAGGTATTTTCATAAATCAAAGTAAATACATTAAAGATCTTCCGAAAAAGTTTCAATTTGATACTTGCTCTACCATGAAAACTCCTATGGCTCCTCCTCTTAAACTCTTTTCGATCCCGATGGCATTTACGTAAATATTACAAATTATAGAGCCATGATAGGATCCCTTCTCTATCTAACGCAAGTAGACACGACATTATGTTTGCTACTTGTCTATGTGCCCGATACCAAGCAAATCCTAAAGAATCACACCTAGCCATTGTGAAAAGGATTTTCGTGTATCTAAAAGGTACCATAAATGCGGGTCTTTGGTATCCCAAAGACTCGTGTTTCGATCTCATCGGGTACTACGATTACGATTTTGCGGGTTCAAAAATAGACGGAAAAAGTACAACCGGAAGTTGTCGGTTACTTGGTGGAAAGCTTGTGAAATTTGGTCAAGTAAGAAACAACATTCGGTGTCTACCTCCATTCTTTGAAGCGAGAATATGTGGCTGGCCTTTGGAAGTTGTTGTGCACAGATATTGTGGATGAAAAATCAGTTGTGTGATTATAATCAATTTTTCTCAAAAATCCCAATAATGTGTGACAACTCAAGTGCAATAGCCATTGCCAACAACCCTGTGCTTCATTCAAGATCTAAGCACATTGATATCAGGTATCACTTTATAAGAGATCATGTCTCTAAAGGTGATGTGGAGCTTCATTTCATTCCCACCGATTATCAATTAGCTGATCTGTTCACAAAGCCCCTTGATGAAGCAAGGTTCAAGTTTCTCATTGGTGAGTTAGGTATGGTAAACATAGACTAAAATATTTTATACTTATAATGTATGTTTTATATATATATATTTCATATATATATATATTATATACATTTATATATTTATAATTTATATATGTTATATGTTTTATATATATACTTTATATATATATATTATATATTATATTATATATTTATATAAAAAAAAAATAAATAAATAAATAAATTATATATATAGTCGGTGACCTGGTCACCGACGCATGCCTCTCTCTCTTTCACTTCTCTCCAAACCCTAACCCTAAAAAACCACCACACCATATCATCCACCACAAGCCAAGCCACCGACGGTTTCCCTCACACCCAAGCCACCGAGAACCATTACCAAGAACCACCGTGCCACCGACGAGAACCACCGAGAGCCGCCGACGGTGGCTGTGTGTCCACCGACGAGCCGCCGACAACGACCACCCTACGGCCACCGATAACAACCCTCGAACCACCGACGTCGACACCGAGATCCACCCACCGACGTGCACTTTCCGATAGCCTGCATCCACCGACGCCGTATCTCTCTCATCCACCGACGTTTTGAACCCTCTATTGAGCCACCGACGTTCATCCTTAGCCACAGTGGAGACACCCACCGACGTTTTTCCTTTCACTAAGCCACCGACATTTACATAGCCACCGACGTTGTCCACTCACAAAAGTAACCATTTCAAACCTTTCACTTTCTTAACCCTTAAAAGATAACTCTTGACTTACCATTCTTGATAAGCAAGATTATTTGTTCTTATCCCTAATGACATCATCAATGTCAGACCATGCGCCGAATTCAACTCTAAAACCCTTAGAATTCTGACCTTTCAATCACCAAAAATAATCATTATTTTTGAAAGTTGAAATTTCCCTCTCATATATAACCACCCATCCCACTACTTCACCACCTTTCTCGCACCCATCTTCTCCGCACCTTCAAAAGCAAGAACTTCAAACCTACAACTCCCATCTTCTTCAATGGCTTCTCCTTCAAGAATTGGTGAAGAACAAACAATCACCTTTGGATCTCTCTCCTTCCCTGCATGCAATTACTTTGGAAGAATAGGAGTTGACAATGCTCATCTCAGTACAATGATGTTTGCTTGGTTTCTTGAGAGATGCCCTCTACAATATGCTCGACAAAGAAAGCCCAAAATGAGTAAGTTTCTTCTTGGAAACTTTTGGTTAACTTGCACATTTGATGCCTCATCGGATCAAATTATTGCATCTGTTCTAAGTAATGATGAACATGATGTGATCTTCAATGTGGAAGATGTTAGAAGCATTCTCAAGCTTCCTGTTTATGATTCCTATGAACCATTCCCTCTTGGTAATGAACATCAAATGGTGGTTGATGTGTTAAATTATTTGGAAGAGAAGAAGGGATCAAAGTCAAAGGGTCCAGGTACTTTATTGCGCAAAAACATGGGAAGTATTTGGAACTTCTTCTTTGCTCATCTGATTTTGTGTCTGAGCAAGAAGACAGGTGGTCGGATCGATCACCTTCTCGAAATGGCGAGGTGGCACATGCTCTTATTTTTCAGAGAAAAATAGATTATGCCAGCTATTTCTTTAATGAAATGATCTCCTCGTTCTCCACCCTCCGACGTCCTCAGGTACCCTTCCAACGACTTTTCTCTCTTATTATTCATGCAAAGTTGGCAGATAAATTAGAGAAAAGAGATGATATCATATATGATCTCCCTCTCCACCAAGTGGGTAACCAAATCATGAAAAAGGTCGTCTTAGCATCGACAACCCTCTCGGACCTTCTATGGTTGAGTTTGCAAGGAATGCAACTCTTACTTGGGGAGAGAATGAACCGCGTCTTCGCAGAACTTCAGGTATGTCTTCTACCCCCTCTGTACCTAGAGTCACTGGTGTGCCCAAATCTCTTAAGAGATCCAAAGCGTCGGGCACATCTACCTCCGCACCCACCGATGCTACGAAGCCAAAAGAGCCTTTGGCTTCCACCCAAGCATCCAAACCCCATAAGCGGAGAAACTCTAAAAGCCCCCCAAAGACTTCCTCAAAGAAGTCTAAGGGAACCCAAAGGGTTAAAGCACATGATCCATCTACTGGCTCCCAAAAGCCAGTAGGTGTTGAAAATATCCTCACAAAACCCAAGGAACACTTAGCTACTCCCAACTCCTCCATGCCCTCTCAAAAGGACTTGGTTGTAAAAAGGGACACCCTTATTATTCCTTCATCAACTTTCTCCTTAGTTGATGAAGATGACTTGGAGTCTCCCATCCAAGGTACCTCTTCTTCACCCCTAGAGCTCTCTCAGCTCCGTGTCCACACTCCACGTGAGAATGCACCACAACCAGGTGCATTTGATGGAGCAACCCTCTTTACTGATTTTCTGATGTCCGACACTACTCCTTGGATAGGTACGTCTCCCGTACATGACAAGGGTGTGGAGGAACCCATTACTGAGGAATCCCCTCAAAGACACTCTCCTAAGAGTGTCTCCCCCTCATCTCCTAAATCCCCCCCAAGAAAATCTACAGGTTTGGTGGATTATTCTTCCAGTGATAATGATGATAATGATCAACCACCAAAGCCTCATCCTTCTGCTCCCATGTCTTCAAAACAAGGGAATGACCTTCTTCAGGCTTTCACCACCTTTACTAGTGATACTATCAAAAGGGTGGAGGCTTTAGAAGACCATGCATCAAAGGAAATGGAAAGAATGGCTTCACTTTCCTCATCTCTCAGATCTAACATAGAGGAGTTGTCGGTGAGTCACCCAACTCTAATGACATGTTTAGAACTTCTACATTTGGATATCCTTGATCTTCAGCAAGGATTTTCTTCAAGTCAAGCTTCTATGCTTTCATCCATTCAGGATCTTCGAAGCACCTCTTCTAAGCAAGCCATCGATATTTCTACTCTTATTGCAAACCAACAGGCAATAATGGAGTCTCTCTCAAGTCTACACACCAAGATTGATAAAGTTCCAACCTCTTCTCCAACGGTTGAACTTGATATTGGTGATTCTTTCTTTCAAGATACTGACAGGTTTGTCCTTCAAAGGGTAGAAAAGAAACTTGGGGGTCTCTGCTCTGATGTGGAAAGGATTAAGGAGTTTCTCTCTTCAGTGGGTTTCAAGGGTTCAACCACTGAGGGGGAGAAAAATGTGAAGACCTCCACAACGGCGGCCAAAGCCGCCGACACGGCGGCGGCCAAAGCCGCCGACGGCGGCGGCCAAAGCCGCCGACACGGCGGCGGCCCAGCGGCCGCCGACGTCGGCATGCCGGCCCGCCGACGTCGGCCATCCGGCCACCGATGTGGTGGTGGTCCCTGTTCCTTTGGTACCCGGCGAGTTGAGGGGGAGAGTGTCGGTGCTCAACCCGCAGGCGAAGAAGAGAAGAAGAGAAAGAAAAAGCCAAAGGAAAGAAGCCTCTCTCTTTTGAAGAACGGGAAGAAGAAAGAAAGAGAAAGAAAAGGATGAGAGATCCTCGTACGGACAACTCGGACTTCGACCTGCCCCAAAGACTCACCGATCCTCTTGGGGTAATTCTCTGCGAGGCCGAAAGAGAGGAAGCTATAAGGGCTCAGCTTGAGTATGATCAGACTAATGTACTCAAGCTAGCTCATGATGAAGCTGTACATGCCAAAGTCACCGATGCAATTCAAGCTCAAAAAGATGAGCTTGAAAATATAAAGAAGAAATGCAAAGGCTGCAAAATTGGTTGATGAGGCCAAGAAGGCAAAGGAAGTAGAGTGGTTCAAAAGGAGGTTGAAGAATAGAAAGGATGATTCAAAGATCATCGGTGCTACCATTCATCCTCCAACTAAGAATTCTCCCAAACTTCTTATCACTCTTAAAAGAGCTGACTCTCTTATGAAAGTTTGTGAGGTTGATTGGCTTGAAGCTCTTGGTATCTCTGAATGGATAGAGGTTGGAAATTGCATTGACAAGAGCAAAAGCAAACACAAGGAACTGACGAATACCATCGAAAGCTCTTTGTCAAAATGGTGAAGATTCAAAAGGAGCATAATATTCTTGTCACCTTTCTTGAAGGTCAACAGATGTACCTTATTCAAAAGGGTCTCTCTGGAGAGTTGGTCAAACCTCCAAAGAACAAAAAGAAAGGACACTTTTCCATGCTTCATGAAAGGGGCATAAAGATTGACGCATCAGGTATTAATCTTTCTATTCCCACTCCTATTGCTTATCCTGAGCAAACCATGATCACCGAGCCTGAACTTGGAGTATTCTTTGAGGACATCTATGGCAACATAGGTTTCTTCAGAGCCTCTGACATTCCAAGGGCTCACAGCTCTTTCCTCTCTGCTATTCTTGGAGTGCCTCCCATTGAAGACCATGGCATCACAAGAATGATCTTGGATGAACTTAAACGAAGAGAACCCTCAGATCCATGATCTTGCAGACGTATAGTACAGTATGAACTTTATTAATCATGTACTCTGATCAAACCTATGTGTTGATTAATAAAAGTTCATACTTTTCTTCCATCCCATCTCTTGTTAATATTTTTTCAAGCTTTGCACATATTTAAACTTATACTTATTCTTTTATTCAGTTTATACTCTATACTGAACATACTCAGTTAAAAAAAAAAATCAAAAAAAAAAAATTAAAAAAAAAATGAAAAAAAAAAAACTGAGTCAAAAGAACCCAAAAGAAAAATAGAAAGGGTCAAAAAGAATTCTTTTCTAACCTACGGTATCATCATCAAATAGGGGAGATTGTTGGGTCACCGATGATTTGGTGATGAACCACCTTCCTTTGTATGAATGAATTTTTACGGAGTTCTTTTGAAGGTACGAAATATGCTTCAAGTATTGAAGAGTCAAAGACTATTCAATCAAGGGGTTGTACATCAAAAAGTGGAATTTTGGATGTATCAACCAACTTCAATATTCAGACCATCTTGCCAAGTCAAGATTGGGTCACCAATATAGTGGGTCACCGATGGTACACTCAAAAGTCATCAAAAGTACTAAGGACATCAAATAAGATGAGGTCATCAAGTTTGATGTCATGGTCACCGACACTATGATCTTGGTCACCGAAATTGCAGGTATATTTTCTAAGGCTGTGATATCAACTCACAAGGGTATACACTTTTGTCACTTAGTGAAAGAAGAAGTTATCAAGCAAAGTGTACACTTATCAACTCCAGCCTTATAAGGTATCCACCGATGTGATACATAGTGAGATGTATCACTTAGCAATTTCAAAGAGATAAGTTCTTGACTCACATCAATTGCAAGACACGTGAGCCAGCAAGAACTTGGGCACCAAGCCTTAATTAAAGACATTCTCTTTTATTCTTATAAAAGGAATATTTGTCTTTTAGCTAAAAGGCTTGATGGGACTTCACAGAGCATGAAGAAAAGAAGATAAAGTTATCTGACATTACGTGCTACAAGGAATGGTTCATCCATTATTCTAGTACAAAGGAAGTGGTCTCTTCCTTTGTCCATCAGATAATCTTCCAGCTAATGAAACCTTGACAACTGTCCACTTGCATCCCATGCATGGACACTATAAAAGGAGATGAAGTCCTTCCCAGAAATCTCACGCTTTCAACAAATCTTCAGAGTGATTATTTGTTTGACTGTGGCAAAGCTGTGTGCTATAACAGTATTGTTTTAACTTGCTTAGTGTAATAGTTAATTACTGTTATCTGTGTGTTTAGTTTGATAGAATAGTCTGCCTGTTCTTTTCCGCATCAAACTATCTGTGTGTAAATTTTTAATATTTATATTAAAAAATTTAAAAAGAGTATATTCTGTGTGTTTTATATTCAACCCCCCCTTCTACAAAACCCTCTCTTAGTTAGCCATCTCTCTTTGGGGACTAACAATATTTATATAAGATATTAATACATAAAATATAAATTAATTTGGAGAAAATTACAGATTTTACCCCTGTGATTCAAGAAATGGCAAAATAAGGAAGGAATGTGAAAAGATGACATTTGGATTAAAGTTAACAGAAAAAGTGGATGGCTGTTAGCGTGAGGGACCAATTCCATAACAAACTGCATAACTGAGGGGTTATCATGTAATAAATGAAGTTAAAAGACCAATTCCGTAACAATCGTCAAGCATGAAGGACCAAATCTGTAATTTACTCTACATATTATTATATACATATGATACGTACACACGTACATGGATCGTTGCCTCAACCCCTTCAATCACCACTACGACACCAGTCGCCATCCCCGATGAAGCTCACTTCCCCCTTGCCTGCACCACCCCCATCCTCCCAAAACCCCTCTATACCGCAACCTCCAAATATAGATCCATGAAACCTAAGTGAATATATATATATATATATATAGGGAAGGGTTCAAACGAGAACACCTTCAATTTGCGAGAATGTGAGAACACCCTTTTATTATAGAAAATCACATGTGATACTATTATTCCATCACATATAATACACATGTGATACTAAATCAGAGATGCGGATGACTTTTTGCTTGATCTAGGTTACCGTCCAAGTCGTTGTTACACAACTAAGCTCCATCACATATATTATCACATGTGATACTATAATCAATCAAAACCATCATATGTGATATTAAATCATAGACGCAAACGATCTTTGTTGCGACCTAAATAGCAAGGCACGTCATCCGCACACCATCAAGTCCCCTCTCGTGTATTATCACATGTGATAATGGTGTTCTCGCGTTCTCGTAAAATGGAGGTGTTCTCGTTTGAACCTCCACCCATATATATATATATATATATATGTTGATTCATTTAGAAACTAGACGAAAAGTAGAAACTATATAAACTTTGCCAAATCAAAATGCTATGATTTAACATATTATTGCACATATGTTTGTTTCATAATGTAAAAGTTTCACGTGTATTTTTTTTTCATAAGTTGAAAGTATCTCATGTATTTTTTTATGAAAAGTTTCATGTATTTTTGTTTCATAGTGTAAAGTTTCACATGTAATTTTTTCACAAGATGAAACAAACATATGTGAAATAATATCTTAAATCATACATTTGATGAAAAAAAAAATCATGAATTTTTTTTATTGATTTGCCAAAGTTTCTATAGTTTCTACCATTCGCCTAGTTTCTAAATGAACCAGCCTCCATATATATATATATATATATAGAGAGAGAGAGAGAGGAAGGTTCAAATGAGAGAGGGGGGGGGGGGAGGTTAATGCGATGACGGTAGCAATTTAAGAAAAATACGAGAACAATTCTCAGCCAATCATTTGGATAATTAAATTTAAGGAAAAAAAATTCATGTATACAATCATATGTGATTTACGTACAAAATCATATATGATTAGCTGCGACTTTTCCCGCGACTTAGTCCACGGCAAAAGTCCTCCGTGTCCATTTCATGTGATTTTGTACATGAATTTTTTTCTTTAAATTTAATTAACCAAATGATTGACTGGGGATTGTCCTCGTATTTTTTTAAATTGTTACGGTCATCGCATTAATCTCTCTCTCTCTCTCTCTCTCTATATATATATATATATATATATATATATATACAGAGAGAGGGGGGGAGAGTTCAAATGTGAACTCAAATTTGGTTGTCAACATAAGGATAAATGAAAGTGTGACACGTGTCTGAATGTAGATTATTCAGACTGAATAATCAAATAAATATTCAGACTGAATAATGCTTATTCAGTCTGAATATTTCTTTGATTATTTAGTATGAATATGACACGTGTCGCGCTCTCATTTGTCCTCACGTTCACAACCAAATTTGAGTTCTCAATTGAAGCCGCCCCTATATATATCTATATCTATATCTATATATATATATATATAGAGAGAGAGAGAGACTTGGGACCACGTGAGACCAACATGTTTTTGTGAGACCCGTGAGACCATTTTTTTACACTTGAAACTTCACAACAAAAGATTGTGAATGTAACTTTCACAATGTTTTTGTTGTGAATGTTCGAGCTTTTTTACCTTCACAGTGATTTGCTGTGAAATTTCAAGTGTAAAAATGTGGTCTCGCGAAAATAGGCTGGTCTCACGTGAATCCAACCCATATATATAATGTTCTTTATTTTATTAATTGAAAATAAAAAATAAGTAAAAAGACTAAATTACCCTTGAATTTAACTGGGTTAACCAAAAAACTGATTTCGTTAGAGGGAGGAAGTCAATGAGTGTAAAAATATGTACCATGGATATCAAATTTGTATTTATTTTGATTATGGATAGAAAATGTAAACACATAAACCGAACTCATAATTTACTCTATCATTATTATGTTATAAAATAATGGTGTAAAATAAGAAATGAAAAATGAAAACTGAAAAAATAAACAATATAAAACACAATAAAAATGACAATAAGGGTATAAAGTGCGAATATTAAAAATAATTTCATGGTATTTATGATATACAGTAATATGATTAAGTTAAAAAATATTCAATATTGTGTTTATTTTAAACGTATTGACGAGACAATTATAATTGTGTATTTTGTTAAAAAAATAGATGTATTCTTTCAATGTATTTTAGTTAATATACGATTATGTTAATATGACGAGAATGAATGATGAAAAATGAAAAAGTATGAAATATAAAATAGATTAAATAACTAATTATAAGAGTATAAAGTGTAATTTAAATTAAAAAAAATGAATAGTTTGACCGTGTTGAATTTGCACGTAAGGGAACATAACTAGTAGGAGGGGTATGAATTCATGTAAGGGTGCGTTTAGCAACTCTCATTGGTAATATCCAATTGATGGAACCGATCCGATCTAATTATCAATTAGATTGGATTAGATCGGTTGTCCATCAGTTATCCAATGTTAATTGAGTTGAATCTGATGACAATATACAACATGCATTGCATGATTGGATTTGATCCACCTAAATCCATCAGCTTTCTATGGATGAAGTTGATAAGCACATTTCTTACTCAACACAAAAATAGGGATGTTTCATCTCCAACCCAACAGCTAAAAATAAAACAACAAAAACACTAAAAACGGTAAGTTAATTTAACACTAGAAAAATCAACTTCAACCACACACTAAAAAGAACACTAAAAAATATTTTTAACATTATATGTATATAATCATAAAAACTTAATACTATATTAATATTTGATTTATAGTGGTCAACTTTATTGACCATCAAATATATAGACCAACTTTATTGACTTCTACTTATTTAGTAATTTTAATGGTGGATTGTAGATGAAAAAACACCTCTATTTTTAAAACTTATGTTTTAAGTATTGGGTTGGAGATAAAACACTAAACAAGATAGAGGTTAATAAAGTAGGTTTTCGTATTTGGAGGTCAATGAAGTAGACTTCTGGTTTTTATATACATATTTTATAGTCATATATACATATACATGGAGAGGTTCATTTGAGAAGTGGTAAATGTGTGAGAAGTAAATAATGTTCATAGCGTTTGGATCAAACGATCAAATTTTTTATAAAGAGAGGGTAGTATGGTAAGTAGCAAAAAGTGGTGGCGATATATGAATACATTGTCATCGTCAATGATCGCAACAAAAGTCTTGACGGCGATGTATTATCTCGATCCCCATTTTTCAAATACAAAAGTTCAGTATCTTCCCACGAATTAGTAAATTAGACAAGATTCCTTTTCACAGAATAAAAAGTCGTGGCTCAATCTTCAGAAATTTCATCGTAAATCTAAATATGGTTTTATGGCAATTTTGTCATCGATTTTTTCTCGATCATATATTGTAATTCTAGGCTATCAAAGTTCTCAATTGTTTCCCTCGATCATATGTATTAGTTAATTAGTTCATATGTGATTGTGAATCACACGGGTTTATATGTGAATCAGTTAAAGTTCATATGTGAATCAGACGGGTTCACATATGCACGCATAGTTCATATGTGAATCACATGAATTCACATACGTATTTGTTTGTCACCTATTTATGAAACTATGAAACTACCCATCTATCTAACGCAAATGTTGAGTTGTTGACCCTTTTTTTAAGATGAAGGGTTAGGATTACTTCTCTGCTTCTCACACATTTAGCACTTCTCATATGAACCCATTGCTACACACACACACATATATATATATGGAGAGAGAGAGAGAGAGAGAGAGAGAGAGAGGGAAGTTCAAATACAAACTCATATTTATGTACAAACTGATTTAAATCAATATAAAAGTAAATTTTTTTCATGATTTTTTTCATCAAATGCTATGATTTAAGATATTATTACACATATTTTTGTTTCATAATGTAAAAGTTTCATGTGTATTTGTTTTCATAAGTTGAAAGTTTCTCATAATTTTATTATGAAAAAGTTTCACATGTTTTTGTTTCATAATGTAAAACTTGCACATTTAATTTTTTCACAAGGTGAAACAAACATATGTACAATAATATCTTAAATCATAGCATTTGGTGAAAAAAAATAATGAAAAAATGATTTGAACCAGTTTGTATAGCTTGTACATAAATATGAGTTTGTATTTGATCATTCCTCCCCCCTCTCTCTCTCTCTCTCTCTCTCTCACAAACATATATATATATATATGTGGTGATAATCAAGTGAAAACTACAAAAAAAAAGTTACAAACTCGTGAAAATCAACATAAAAATAATTTTTTACATTAATTTTTTTTTTATTAAAACCTATAATTTAAGATATTGTTATATATATATATATATATTATATATATATATATATATATAAACATATGCTATTTTACTATTATTACAAATATTAAAAGTATTCTAGTGTTTTTTTAGTGTGGAGTTTGAAGTTTATTTTTTTAGTGTTTAATGAACCTATTAATTTTTTTAAATGCTTTTAATGTCATTTTTTTACCGGTCAGATTGGAGAATGGGAAATATTCTAGGAGATTTTTTTTGGTTAAGCGAATGGAGAAAGGAAAATATTTTAAGAGAAGCATTTTTTGGGGCAAATGACTGTCACTTGTTATATCATATATGACTTGAATATTACTTTAAATAATTTACATTTGTCTACTTGTGTGTCCATGCCTTGCATTTGGGGGCAGTCGACTTGACTTCTTCTATGACTGAATGGCTGAATGAATGCTAATTATAAAATAGTAAATTACATGATTAGTCCATATGGTTTATGTGTTTTAACATTCTAGATACCTATTTTAAAATATTTATAGATTATATCCTGGTGGTTTTCGATTTATAACATATTCGTTTACCAAACGATTACTCGGGTAAGTGCTTACCAAGTCATATGAATATGACAAGGATCAAGAATCTTACCCAGTAAGAGCAAAGGCAATAACAGAGAGTCTTACCCGGTAAGTGAGGGCGATGATTCTTACCACGGTTAGCGCTTACCGGCTAAATTGTTGCATACGATATCATTTTAGTAGACTAAAATCTTACCCGGTAAGTAAGTGTTGATGTTGAATATTGCCATTAAGCACTTACCTGGTTAAGTTTTGGTAAACAGACCCTTAATTGTTTTTTTTAAAGGCATCAATATTATTAAGCTAAAGAGAAGAAAAATACCGAAAAGGCCACTGCGAGGTGCAGAGACCAAATCGAAACACAAAACAAATAAAAACGAAGCTAAGCAAAAGAAAATAAAACTAAGATCAGGAGGCGAACAAGTCACGAATAACGTGAAGGAGATCCAAAAAAAACTACAAGGGGGGAGAAGTATGATGCGGTGTTGCGAGCCACTGTTCCCAAATCAAAAATTTCTGATACGATCTTTTTGAAATATATTTAAACACACAAACTCTTATTTCTGCAAATAAAACCTCTTTCGAAAGCAAGTATTGTTAATGTCATGTTGTGCGTGTCAAATGCATCCATTCAAACATAGTTATCATTGACTGTTATTTTAAGCATGTAATACACTAAACGAACAATAAGTTTATAATATTTATCCAATCATTAGATACCTTTTAAGTCAGAAGCCTTTTGATTCAAACATGATTATTTTAAAAATAAGTATCTAAATATCTCACATTACATTTTATTAACCAAAAGAAAATATGTTTTCAAATACATACACATTTAGTTGCCCATGGTTTTTTTTATAGAGAAGATCAAACAATGTATTCCCTCATTTACATATAACTTTAGGGGGATATTGATAATTAAAAATTCAAACATCATTTATTACGGCAAAAATTATATAAAAAAAGTATTTATTGTAGTTAATCTTACTGAGTTTTTAATTAAAAAGAGTTAATCTTACTAAATTCATATCTAAATTTATCTAGGAATTGCATTTTACAACCAAGTACTTGCCATCATATGCATATCAGTTTCCCACGTGTTTTTGGAAACAATATCTTTTATATTGGCGAAATCAACAACACACTGCAGTTGGTTTTTTTTTTCTACACTAATAGTTTTGCATTGATCTAATAATTTGATTCATGAGATACTTATCAAAGGCTTGGCTATAGAGAGAGGATGAGGAATTCAGATGAAAACCTTATAAAAATAAAAAAAACTTAGGAACATCATGATAACCATTCATCTGGACTGTATGCATATATGCATACAAGTAATTGAAGTCGTTTCTTGGGGGTTATGCACGTGTGCATATTATACACATGCATACCAAATAATTTGTTTACAAATTACTTCTATGCAACATATATGTGCATACCATTTGGTTACCAAAGTGCTCCTTAGTTTTTCATTTTTTACGATTTTCCCTGAATCTAACCCCCCCCCCATCTCTCTCTCTCTCTCTCTCTATATATATATATATATACATATATAGATATAGATGTATAGATATATAAGGTTGGGTTTCGATGAGAAGATAAGTTACGGTGAGAAGCATAAGAAAGGATTTGTACCTTGGATCAATCTTACGATTGAAGAACAACAGATAATCTTTTTTTTAAATCTTTGGTATTTTTATGGGTACGGTTTAGTAATAAGGTTATGGTTGAAGTGCACGTGATAGTGTAGATGTTGCAAAACATTGCCTTGATCACGTGGAATTTGCTAGGACCACGTACAAAGAACTAGTCGCTTCTCAAGTGCATTAACAGGTGCAACTTTTTCTTGGAAAGTGAAAAAAGGTCCTTCTGTATAGGTGGTGTAGTATCATGTTACGTATAGATAGTGAGTGTCGTTTGTGTAAAAGGAACTGGAATATTGCTATTTTGATGGAATACTGTTGTTTTGATATTAGAGATGGAAAATAAAATAAATGTTTTTGATTTGGATTATCATATGATCAAATATTATTAGTATTAGCTACAAGATCAAAGACCACATAACAATAAAAAGGATGTTTGTTACATGTTAAATCAAAATTGACATACATTTATTTTGAAACTGTTTTCATTTTTCACTCATCCCTCGGTAGACTTTCGGCTACCTAAAGACCTATACATGGAAGCCACGGCATCATTGTTCCTTTCTCTTTGTTCTGAACTCAAGAAGAGGGAGAGGTTCAATTTAAATACGGAAGGATGAATCGACTTATTCAAATAGACACGAGA
This sequence comes from Silybum marianum, assembly GCA_036898165.1. Classification (NCBI taxonomy): domain Eukaryota; kingdom Viridiplantae; phylum Streptophyta; class Magnoliopsida; order Asterales; family Asteraceae; genus Silybum; species Silybum marianum. The sequence continues at coordinate 2,945,418 of CM072534.1, forward strand.
CCCTTACACTTTTACTCATATGCTACTTAATGTCTCCTATAACAAAATAACCGTTATCAATACGAATCCCCTGGCAGTATGCCTTCCTTTCCCTCTCCTTTTTGTACAACCTCTGATGCTATAAAGTCTAACTGCAAGAGTCTAACATGAATTGCATGACAAGTTTTATCCTGACTAGTTCTTCACACTATTTTTTATAGTTGAATACTATCATGCTCAAATGAGCCATTTGGAATAAAATTGAATATGTTTTTTACTTACACGTACATTCCGAATTAATTTTACACCAAGAAAACATATTTAGGTCTATTTTTGTTATATAAATAAATATTTCACTAAACAAAATCATCATGAATAGAGATGGGCATATGGGTCCGGCTCGACCTGGGATCAAGACCGATTGGAAACCAGTTACAATATTCCATTGAAAACAAGGTCCGACCCGGGATTGGTTTTATTTTTTCTTTAAAATTATTTAAAATTTTATTTTTAAATGTATTTAAGTATATTTAAGTGTATTTGATTGAAAACCCAAAAATATTTTTAAGTCTATTATGATAAAAACGTATTTTTAGTGTATTCGGTTGACCCAATTAAATTATAACGTATATTTGATCGATCCAATTCTTTATAACAAAAACATACCTTTTTAATGTATCTGGTTGACTCAATTATAATAAAAATGTATTTGTTAGCGTATTTGATCGACCAGATTCTTCAAAAAAATATTTTTTATATGTTATAAATCAATGTAAACAAATAAAAAAATCAAGTGGGACCGATTTGGCATCGGGACCAGGACCGGTTCTCATAACCGAGCCTCATACATCTTAACCGGGACTTCGTATTCGGATCGGGACAAATGGTCCCGATCCAGAGTGCTACTGTTTCGGCATGAGATCGATTTAATCTCGACCCGACCCGAGTACGAATTTTTGCCCAACTCTAATAATGAACAACTCTTGACTCTTTGACTTTGGCATTGTTTGGTAAAAATAAGGTGATTAGGATTTAGGTGACTTATAAGAGCATCTCCAACAGCATCTCTAAAGTTTCTCCAAAATAGAGACATAAAATGTCAAAATCTCTAAAAATATTTGCACTCATCTCCAACAGCATCTCCATTTTGGAGAAATCAACATTAACTATCTATACTATATTATAAAACATTTGGCCAAAAACTCTTAAAAACAACTTTTTAAGCTTTAGGTACTGCTATTTAATGCTAATTACTTAATTTTCAAGATTACAAATAAACTATGCGTAAGTACAACTTATTAAAGCTTCATTCGTGAAACTAACTATAAATAAGTATGATTAAATAAAGATAAACATCTAATTTTAAATATAAAAAATCTAAAATATAATTAAGATAATCATTGAGTTCTAACAGAACACTTAATTATCATCTATATAAAAAGTTATATTCGTTATTAAACCTAAATTTAATTATGATAAAAAATTTAAATTAAAGAAATTACATAAAACAAGAACTTTTAAATGAAACATTAAAATATTTTTCTTAAAACCACATAAAACCATTAGAACATCGATAGAGACAAAAATTAAAATAAAACTTAAAACTGAGATGGATCTCCCTGCATTGCGCGAGTACCTTCTAGTATTATTAAAATATTCACATTAACTAACTTTTAAACATATTTTATATTATTTTCAACAAATTTTCTATAAAATGATAACTTTTAAACATATTTTTTATAAATGATACAATAATTTTCGAAGATTTTTTCATAAAATAATAAGGTTCACGAGACTTTATATAAAATTGTGATTTTTAATAAAATGATAAATTTCAATAAAGTTTTTATAGAGTGATAATTTTTATAAATTTCTTATAAAATGACAATTTTCAATAAAGTTTTTATAGAGTGGTTTTGTTAAAAAAACATGAACTTCCAACAACTTGTAATAAATAAAAAATGTGGGAAAATGAGATCATGAATAAAATATTAATTTTTTTTCTCTTAGCAATCATTTTTGGGTAATCTCCAAATATGGAGAAAAAAACATCAATTTTCATGTTTTCTCCATTTTGGAGAAACTTTTGAAGATGCCGTTGGAGCATAATTCTCATCCAAAATCTCCATATTTCTCATTTTCTCCATTTTTGAGATGCTGTTGGAGATACTTTAAGTCACCCTATAAGTTACCTTATTTTTAGTGGACATGTTTGGATGACCATAAGGTATTTTATTGATAAGTTAAAAAAAAGTAAAGTTTTGAATAGCTTTTTTTTTTCTTCCAAAAATACCTTTGTTATTTTAGACAAATGACAAATTTCTTCAACCCCTTATTAATATTCATTATTATTAATTAATATTATTTTAAATTTTATTAATTAATTATAATTATAATTATTAACTAATATTATTGTTATTTTATTAATTAATTATTAATTTATTTTAAATTTAAATTATTCACTCATATTGATTGTTATTATTTATAATGATTACTTATAATTTTTGAAAAATTAATAATTAACTAGAACATGGTTGATTAATTATTCATATATTATATGTAATGATTACTTAAAATCATAAATTATTGTTTATAAGATACTTTTTACCAAACATGACTATACCTTATCAGTCATAAACTATCTCATCAACTATCTTTATCAAACATAACTTTATCTTCTCTTATAAATAAAAAAAAAAATCAATTTAATGGGCTTTGGGAATTAAAACGTAACTTATGATATCATGCAGGCCCAACCCAAATACGACTATAGTCTAGTCTACTATTATATTTTTCCCGCCAAAAGCCACCCTCCTCCCCCCATTTACGCGCCAAATCTCATCCGGCAACCTCTTGTCTCTCTCTCTCTCTCTCTCTCTCTCTCTCTCTCCCGCCATTTCTCTGTGTTTCGTGAACTGCTAATCCAGCAACCTCTCTCTCTCTCTCTGTGTGTGTCTGTGTGTGAGTGTGTGTGCTTCGTGAACTGCTACAATGAAGGATGTGGATTTTAGCAGAGACAAAGGTATGTTTTCTTCCAAAGTTGCCCTAAATCATGTATGCACATCATATCTTCAACTGTTAATTCAATTTTTTTTTCTTATACAACAGATCTGGCCAAAGATTTTCTTCAAAACTTTGCGGATGCAGATGGAGAAGCCAAATATATCACCATTCTTGTAGGTTTTTTTTAGGGATTCGTAAATATTTCGTTATCAATTTATATATATTTACTTACAGTTGTAACTCTTTTTTCTTCCTACACAGCAAGATGTTGCCAATCGTAAAACCAAAGCAATTCAAATTGACCTTGAAGATCTATTCGATGTATGTGTATTCCGCATTCCTTGTTCATTTACTACTTTATTACCGATTTGGTCTTGAGATTTGATGCTAAAAAAACCCTAATTCGATCAGTACAAGGATTTGGACGAGGAGTTTGTGGGACGAGTTACGGATAATACCAGGAGATATATCGGAATTTTTGCTGATGCCATTGACGAGATAATCCCTGAGCCAACAGAAGCTCTCCCGGATGATGATCATGACATATTGATGACACAAAGAGCTGAGGAAGGCAATGAGAATGCTGATGGTACTGACCCAAAACAGAAGATGCCTTCAGAAATTAAGCGTTTTTAGTAAGTAAAAGATGGAACCCATTTTTTGTTGCTTAAACTGCTTCTGGTTTTCATGAAAAGATTTTAAGAATACTAATTTGATTTTTGACACCTTTCCTCAAGTTGCTGCAATTAGACAAGTGAATTTGAAATTTGCTTGAAAAAAATTATGTTGATGTTCAAATTACAGTTTATTCAAGTTTCTAATGCTCATTTTTTTTGTAAACCAGTGAGGTTTACATCAGAGCTTCTTCCAAGGGTCAGCCATTTACTATAAGGGAGGTTAGGGCTTCACATATTGGTCAGCTTGTCAAGATATCTGGTATTGTGACTCGTTGTTCAGATGTAAAACCATTGATGAAGGTTGCTGTTTACACATGTGAAGAATGTGGTTTTGAAATATATCAGGTATGTAATCATGTCTACTTTACACTCACTTCAGATTCATATTTGTGTATCTATTCCCTTTTTAGTCTGTTAGATATATTTCTATGTATCATTAACTTGTATATATATAATGGATAGTTGGGATTCCAATATCCTTGTGGAATGGCTATATTCATTCAAAAGCACTATCCAGCATGTGGGATTGTTTTAACTATATTTATACATTTCTTAGCACTGGACATTCTTTCTTGATTATATAACATTCTAATTCCATGAAACAGGAGGTAACTGCTCGAGTATTCATGCCTCTTTTTGAATGCCCATCCAAGCGCTGTGATGTTAACCGAGCAAAAGGAAATCTTATCCTTCAACTCAGAGCTTCAAAGTTTTTGAAATTTCAAGAGGTTTCTTGTTTTGCATTTCTTAGTAGTTTAAATACTTGTTAACAGGATTTTCACATTTTGTGCAATATGAGATATTTTCAACGTTTTTATATCGGCTTTTCTTATATGAGATGTTAACATGAAAAAAAAATCCAGGCCAAACTTCAAGAGCTTGCTGAACATGTTCCCAAAGGTCATATTCCTCGTTCAATGACTGTCCACTTCCGAGGCGAACTTACAAGAAAGGTTAGTGTTATGAAGTTGGCTAATCTTAGAATAACAGAACAGAAATTGTTTAACTGCATTTTAATGCCTACTTAAAAATTTCAGGTATCCCCTGGTGATGTTGTTGAGCTATCTGGAATCTTTCTTCCTATTCCTTATACTGGATTTAGAGCAATGCGAGCAGGCTTAGTGGCAGATACTTACTTGGAGGCTATGTCTATTTCCCATTTTAAGAAAAAATACGAAGAGTAAGCAACTGTTAAGATTTTTCTGGTCACAAGTATCTTTTATTAAGTATTTCCTACACCAAATGATAATGCAACATTTGACTTTAGTAAAAGTCTTTTGACTAATGTCTAAGTACCTTTTAACAGAACAAAATTAAGAAAACAATCAACATCACTAGTATAAAAAAATTTCCTTGAGAAAAATTTTAAGCATGAAAGGAATGACAAGCGGATGGTGTCATCATACAATCACAACTATGTCGATAAATTTAGCGTTGTCTACTTGTCTCTAACATCTATAATCACCTCCATAAATAGGGCCATCAACCTAAAGCTTTTCTTCATTTTTGCCTATGAACTCCGGATTGTTGTCACCTTTGTGCTTTTTCTGCCATATCATTTTAGCTTTCTTCAGCTTTTTTCTCCAAACATTGGAGTTCTTTTACATTGCCTTAGGCAAAAAAAGCCTTCAAGTGTTGCTAGGATTTGTCTATTGGTACTCAGAATGAAATTTTAGAGCTGTACTTCTAGAAAGTTCATAGGCAAAAACAGAAGCAAAACCTACAAATATAAGAAATATGTTAATTTTCGTTACCCCCTTGTATATTCTACAGGGGACTCTTATAGTACTTATGGCATTTTTGTATTTATTATACAAATATAAGAAATATGTTAATTTCTTTTAGGATCTGCCACTACTTATCCCCTGACTATGCCATTCATTTTTCTCCAGGTATGAACTCAAAGGGGATGAAGAAGAACAAATTGCACGCCTAGCTGAGGATGGTGATATATACAACAAGCTGGCTCGCTCATTGGCGCCTGAGATTTTTGGACATGAAGACATCAAGAAAGCTCTTCTTCTCCTCTTGGTTGGAGCTCCTCATCGAAAACTGAAGGATGGGATGAAGGTAATTGCATGGTTCAGAGTCATGTTTGGATCCCGACAAACAAGATGCATGATAATGTGGCCTATTTTCTGCCCCTTAACCGTCTTCATCTTCTTGCCATCTATGTATCATTACTTGCACAATTTGAAACATGTATATATATATATATATATATAGAGAGAGAGAGAGAGGGAGGTTCAGGGAAAAACCTCAAAAAAAAACTGAAGAACACCTTGAGAGCCCTCCATCTCAACAGTATGCATTTGTGCATAGACGGTATGCACAAATGCATACAAGCGTTTTTTTTTCTATGCACAAGTGCATGTTATATACAAGTGCATATGCACGGATGCATGTTACAAATTACCAGGATGCATTTGTGCATACCGTCCAGTTGGTGTTCTTCAGTTTTTTTTTGAGGTTTTCCCCTGAACCTGACCCTATATATATTAGCTAAAAGTTGGGTTTTTAATATCTCATGCATGAGCAGTTCCACTACATAAATGTTTGTCATTCTAATATGGTACTCTGGATGTTGTGCAGATAAGAGGGGATCTACACATATGCTTGATGGGTGATCCTGGAGTTGCAAAAAGTCAACTTCTTAAGCACATAATTAACGTTGCACCAAGAGGTGTGTATACTACCGGCAAAGGAAGCAGTGGAGTTGGTCTTACAGCAGCTGTTCAGAAGGACCCAGTGACTAATGAGATGGTCCTTGAAGGGGGAGCATTAGTAAGAATAACTTTCTTCCCACTTAACTCATTTTTTTTTCATATGGATTCTCCTTGCCACTATATTGACCATTCATGTATAGAAGATATCTTGCAACAAATAACTTGTTTATTATTATTACACTTTAGGTGCTGGCGGATATGGGCATATGTGCAATTGATGAGTTTGATAAGATGGATGAGTCAGATAGAACAGCCATTCATGAAGTTATGGAGCAGCAAACGGTTAGTATTGCAAAGGCTGGGATCACGACATCTTTGAATGCAAGAACTGCAGTCCTTGCTGCTGCCAATCCTGCCTGGTACATATAGATATATATATATATATATAAACATTGTTTCTGTTTCTCATATATTTTCAAAGGAGTCCTTGTCTTTGCCTAATTTGAATATTTTCTTTTCTGGGTGTTTTTTTATCTTGAAGGGGAAGATATGATCTACGTAGAACTCCAGCCGAAAATATCAACCTCCCTCCAGCACTTTTATCAAGATTTGATTTTTTGTGGTTGATTCTTGATCGAGCAGATATGGACAATGATCTTGAAATGGCTAGGCATGTTGTTTATGTCCATCAGAATAGAGAATCTCCTGCCCTTGGGTTTGCTCCACTTGAAGCTTCTGTTCTTAGGTAATTTTTTCACAACTTTTTTTTGTAAATAAATTGTGAGGTCATATTAAGTATTGAAAACTAGTTCTTTTAATCAACCATGGTGAAATAGTTATTAAATTTAAATTCTTCTCTTTGTTGTTGTATTTGTTAGGGCATACATATCAGCTGCGAGAAAGCTGTCTCCTTCGATTCCAAGAGAGCTGGAGGAGTATATTGCTACTGCGTACTCGAGCATGAGGCAAGAAGAAGCAAAATCAAATAGCCCACACACGTACACGACTGTCAGAACTCTTCTCAGCATTCTGCGGATATCTGCTGTGAGTTTTCTTGAATAAGTATATATATATACATATATATATATAGAGGGCTGTTATTATACAACCCGTACAATCAAGTCAGGAGTGTCCATTTTGATCATCAATGGGTATCATTTAATCAGTTGTAACTACCTTAATTAAAAAAAAATCAGAAAAGAAAATGGATGGTGGATGAGTCGGTTGCATGGGTTGTATAATCCGGAGGGGTTGTATTTGAACACCCCTCTTTCTCTATATATATATTATATAGGGTCAGGTTTAGGGGAAAATGCCAAGAAAAGAGAACAAAAAAGAACACTCTGGGAGATCTCCATCTGGACGGTATGCACAAATGCATTAAGGGTAATTTGTAACATGCATCTGTGCATATGCACTAGTGCATAGAAAAAAATAGCTTCAATTGCTTGTATGCATTTGTGCATACCGTCCGGATGGAAGGCTCCCAGGTGTTCTTTAGTTTCCTTTTTTTAGCGTTTTCCCTTGAACCTCCCTCTCTCTCTCTCTCTATATATATATATATAGTAATATAAAGTAGAAGAATGTAGTAGAATTGGATGATGATGATGTTGTTCGATACAAAACAGGCACTTGCTCGGCTGAGGTTCTCAGATAGTGTTGGTCAGAGTGATGTTGATGAGGCACTTAGGTTAATGCAAATGTCAAAGTTTTCACTTTACTCAGAAGATAGACAACGATCTGGTCTTGATGCAATCTCAGATATTTATTCAATTTTACGAGATGAAGCTGCAAGGTCAAACAAGATGGATGTAACCTATGCACAAGCTCTCAACAGGATTTCAAGAATGGTTAGTTAGTTAGTTACTAATATCTTACTATATATATATATATAGGGGCGGGTTCAAATGAGAACTCAAATTTGGCTGTGAACGTGAGGACAAATGAGAGTGTGACACGTGTCCCATTCAAAGAAATATTCAGACTGAATATACAAAGGAATATTCAGACCGAATATAGTATATATTCAGTCTGCAGTCCGAATAATTTATATTCACCCTCATTTGTCCCAACCAAATTTGAGTTCGTATTTGAACTTTCCTCTCTCTCTCTCTATATATATATATATATATGTATATATGTATACAGCGGCAGATTGAAATGAGAACTCAAATTTGGTTGTGAACGTGAGGACAAATGAGAGTGCGACACGTGTCCCATTCCAAGAAATATTCAGATTGAATATAGTTTTTATTCAGTCTGAATATACAAAGAAATATTCAGACTGAATATAGTGTTTATTTGTCTGAATAATGCTTATTCGGTCCGAATATTTCTTTGTATATTCAGTCTGAATAATCTATATTCAGACACGTGTCGCGATCTCATTTGTTTTCACGTTCACAACCAAATTTGAGTTCACATTTGAACTTTCCTCTATGTATAAATAAATATATATATATATATTAGTACATTTACATGAGAGATATGTTGTTTTGGTGACTAATTGTTGTTAATAAATATAATAGGGGTACACTGAAGCTCAGCTGAAAGAATGTTTGGAGGAATATGCAGCATTGAACGTGTGGCAGATTCATCCCAACACCTTTGATATTCGATTTATTGATGCTTGAATATGCCTATTGTATTTGATTTATATTGTTTTTAAAATCGGTAATGTATCTGTGTCAAAACTTGATAACAAAGTACTGGAGGAGGGTAAAATCGGTAATGTATCTGCTACTAGGTTTTAGGTTTATAAGCAACTTTTTTTTCTCCATATCAATGAATGAAGGCAGAACTATATTCACTCTATCTCTTGTCATAAATGCCTTTCAAATGTTTATAATTTAGTTAATGGTGAATTTGTATTAGAACCATCATATACTTCTTTAAATAATAAGGTGATCACTATGGGTGCGTTTGGTACGGTGAATAGGATGGAATAAAACAGTTGTTTTGTCCTGTTCTGTTCTGTCCTGAATGCGTATTAAACGCACTCTATAAGTCATGATATCTTTTGTCATTTTAGAGAATATTTATTTGAAACAGTGTTCTAGTCATTGAGTAGAACATTTTGTGCCTATTTTTGAGATTTGATGTACTTTCTTTGTCTAGTGAAAATTGCATAGTTTGATTGGGAACAACAATTAAGAAAATGATTTAACTAGTATCAAGTTCTAACTTCTAGGGTGGGTTTGGTATGCAGACATGACACGACAACTGTTCCACGTTTGGTAAGAAATGATATGACGGGACAGAACATGACAGAACTGGTTCAAATGATCAATTTACCCCCAGTGAGTTGTTTAGTGTTTTTAACCAAATAACCGATCTAAATGAAAACTAACAAATAATATTTGAAGATACAAATATCATATAAAATAAATATTGTCTAAAAAACACAAGTTCATCAATCGAAAGTTTACCATTCATAAAATAAATATTGTCTAAACATAATGTTTACCAAAAAAAACATCCTACACAAGAGTTCAAATGTTCATCATTGTGTACCAAAAGACATAAACACAAATATGAAAGATTTACCAACTAACATCACTTGCCTAAATCGGTTAAGATGGTCCTCACAAATCTTGGCTTGAAAGTGGGTATTCATGCCACTCCAAAGGCTTAGTTCAATTGGATTACTTGCAAAATACCTACTATAATAGCAATCACTTGGAGAGAAATCGATTGCTTCGATTACCTGAGTAGCAGCGAGCTTCGAGCAGAAATTGATTGAGAGGGAGAGAAGCAAGCTTCGATCTGGAGCAATCAACAACAGCCAAGTCGTGATTGAGAGGGAGAGAAGCGATGCGGCGTGAATTAGGTCAGGGGTAATATGGTAACAGATGACTTGTTCTATTTAGTTCCATGAGGTAGGGGGAGGACACGTGTGTCCATGGTTTGTTCAGGTTAGTCCCTGTTCCATTTACTTAAAACTATTACCAAACGTGGGACTAATATGTTCTGTTCTGTCCTGTTCCATCCTGTCCACCATACCAAACGCACCCCTAAGGATACCCTTTTAATGACAAGATAGGGAACTTTGTGCACTGAAATCAATGACTTTTTTCAAATATGCATACTGGTAATTTGTAATATGCACTCATGCATAGAAAAAAAAACTTTGATTTTTTTGTATGCATTTGTGCATACCGTCCGGATGGAAGGCTCCTAGGGTGTTTTTCAGTTTTTTTTAGGGTTTCCCCTGAACCTCCTTCTACACATATCGGTAGCTATGTTTTCTGCCAATTTTAAAATAAAAATATTTAATTATAAGAAAGTTGACACTATAGTTTTCATGCAAAAATTATACACTATGAGAGTGGGATTCCTTCTAAAATGGCTGCTGAATGCTGATATATCTACAACATAACACTTGTTATTTGTTCTTCCTGTCTTGTTCATATACCTGGACCAACTTTAAAAGCTTCATTCAGAGGTTGATTCATGTTAGCTGGATGGAGACAATTGATTTCTATGGCATTGTTTGGAAAAAATAAAGTGACTTATAAGTCACTTTATAAGGTACCTTATAAAGACAATTGATTTTTATATCTTCTGCTAGTTTGTGCTTCTGCTCAGGGGCGGAACACAATAGGGGCCTATAGGGGTCATGGCCACCTGCTTTTTGAGCTAAATACCATATATGAACTTTTTCAACATATATGAAGTCTAGCTCAATATTGGTTATCATTCCTAGCCCCTGTTCTTGAGGTCATGCTTTCGAATCCCTCAGCTTTAGTTTTTCTTTCCCTTCTACTACATGTTGATTTATTAATATCATTGTATATAAAAATGAATAATGTTTAAGTTGTTAATCCAAAAGTTTTCTTTTTATTAGTTTAAAAATATAACAAATTCATATTATTATTTTCCGGTTTACGGTTTGAAAGTTATGAGTTTTAGTCTTATATTAACCAATCTTTTTCCTAAAATTTTATAGTAGATCGTAGAAAAAATATATACAACTTACGCATGTATTTGGGGGTTTGCTATTTTGTATCAATCTAAACCAACCAACATGCGTATCAACCGTATCAATTAAATAGGTACCAACTTAATCGCTACCAATTACAATCGGTTGGTAGAACTTTGAACATAATGACAAATTTTTATATATGTAAACTTAAAGTTCATACAAAACCAATACCAACCGATTTTTTTTTTGTATCACAGCTGGTTGATACACGGTGTAAGATTTTACATACCAATAATAAATGGTTGATACATCGGTATTGGAGAATTTTTTTTCTTGGTACTATATTAAGTCCATCCTAGTATGTATTATTTGGATCTCTGAATGTTTATGATATTATATTTCAGCCCTCGAGACTACAATGGTCGTGTTCCGCCCCTACTTCTGCTGTTGTATAATTTTTTTAAAACATAAATTTATTTAATATTTTAATAATATAATGATTGTTAAAATCTCTTTCCAATAATGCAAGTGTAGTTTCTTAAACACTTTCTTTAAAATGGAGATTTTGAGTCAATATTTTGCTTCAACAAAAATATTGATTTTTTCTCCAAATACGGAGATAACCCAAAAAAATGAAGTGAGACAACCAATAAAACTTTGAAAATAAATTTAGAGAGAGAAATAATATTTTAATAAAGATTTTGAATTTTGAATTTTTTTATGGGGAATATGTTGGAGATGCTTTTAGAGAATATGTTGATTATAATATTAAGATATTATTTCAACCTTTAAATGATTATTTTTAAAGTTTTTTATTGGTAAAAATCAAGGTTCAAAATGACGTGAGGCGTGACGTGGCGGCGAGGTCAAGCCTCAAGCATTAGGAGCCACGACGAGGCCATGGCGTTTTCAAGGCGTGACTTATGACGGAAAATTTTTATATCATATAAATTATTATATAAACATATATTTTCTACTATTACCTAATGAGTCAATTGTATTAAGTGATCTAAATTAGGTTATATATTAGAAACTAACAATTAAAACATTATAAAAAGTAAGAACAATCAAATATTACGTTGTAAAAACTATGCATTAGGTCATGGCGTGCCACAAACATAACGTGACGTGAACCACAAGCCTTAAGCCACGGCGGCTGTTGAGGCGAGCTTTTTTGAACACCGGTAAAAATACTTTAAAAAAATATTTATCTCACTTTGCAATCATTTTTAGGGTATTATTTATCACTACTAGAAAATTGAGTATTTTCAACGGAAATTAATTTTCAACGGAAAATGTCATTAAAAATTTTCTACGAATTTTCAACGAATTTCCGTTGAAAATCTCTCACAAACATATATGCATTTTCAACCAAAAAAAATTCAACGGAATGTCTCGTCAAAAAGTTTTTGGTTGAAAATGAATTTTGTGAGAGATTTTCAACGGAAATTCGTTGAAAATTCGTAGAAAATTTATGTTTTGTCAATAATCCCTCTAAAATTCGTAGAAAATTTTCAACGATATTTTCCGTTAAAAATACTCAATTTTTTAGTAGTAGATATTTGGAGAAAAAAAAAATTATTTTTCCTATTTTTTCCATTTTGGAAATAGTTTTTAGAGAATATATTGGAGCAAAATATTTACTCAAAATATTTACTTCATTTTTTTTCTCTATTTTTTTATTTTGGAGATGTTTTACAAGAAAACCAACATTATAGAGAGTTCTTGTAAAGAAATTTAATGAATTTTTTTAAAAACAAATGACTTAACATTTTATCCTACCTATATTCTTAAATTTTAGTATTTGTTTTACATTTAACAAGATTATACTATAATGTTTTCGAATTTTTATGATTTTAATTGATGTCTCATGGATTTAATGCTTGATTTTGATTTGGAAAGAAACAAAGAATGAAAATGAAGCCAATAATCTTTCAAGGGTATATGTCGTTATGAAAATATTTAATTGCATGCATCAACCACCACTACACCCACCTTATTTATGACCATTTATTATTTCACAACTATTTTTGTTCACATTTCTTCATATTTGAAATTTTCTAAATTTAGTATTTTTTTTATAAATAAAAAGCAGAATAAATTGGTCGTACAGTTAAGATGATAGGTACCCGAAAATACAATTTTATGTCTTGTGAAAACGGGTCGGATTGGCAACATTTCTTGATAATTTTAATATTATATATAATTAATGAAGACGTTTTCGTTTGAATCTTTCTCGTTAATGGTAAACCAATAAATATATAAACCTGATAGACCAATGAGATTGAGTTTGTGTGAGAAGCGTGAAACTTTAAAATCATACTGAAATTTTACAGAAAAACATTGTAAAAGTACAAACAAAAACCCAAACATTTACAGTGTTTTGTTGTGAATATTTAATGTTATTTATACGGTCTTACGAATCTTACAAAAACAGTTTGATCGTATATGATCCTAAGTCTACCATTTATTTTATGTTTTATATTTTTGTTTGTGATGTACCATATGCAAATTTCCCCCTCATAAGATTTCTATAACAAAGTGACTCATTTGAACACCCATCTCAAAATATGTTTTACCCCTTATTCAAATTTCCAACTCAATAAAAAGAAATCAAAGCCACTCACAATCTCATTTAAGATTCCAACCTATTCAAATCCCATTTACTCAATTAATTAGGGGTGAGCATCGGAATCGGGTATTCGGCTTTGGAACCGGAACCGTTTTAGAATTGCCGGTTCCGGAACCGGAACCGATGTGATTGGTTCCGATTCCGGTTCCTAAAATACTGAATCGATCAGGACCGGTTCCGGTTCTCACTTTTTTGGAACGTTACTAGCTGGTTCTCCCCGAAATGCGTTGAGGCGCAGCAGTTGACTGGACACCGAAGACATGGAAAGAGATGTTTTTATGTCAGCAACAGAGGCCCAAGCTTATGGAATTGTTGATCGCTGGGTACCCGCTACTCGCCACTTTTTAATAATTTTTTTTTATATATTTATAAATAATAAATAAAAAACTCAAACTTTCTAGTTTGTTTACATAATAATTAGTTTTGACCATTTGTTGTATTTATTACTTTAAGTCGGTATTTTATAGTTTATAATTATATTTTTATCATATGCAATGTAAAAAATAAAAATAAAAAGTTGAAACCGGGTACCCGGTACTGAAACCGGTTCCCAACGGTTTCGGTTCCAAAATATAAGGAATCGGTGTTAGCGGTTCCCGTTCCAGATTTCCAGGAACCGCCAATTCCGGTTCTGGTTTCGGTTCCGTGAAAAATGGTTGGGTACCCGGTTATGCTCACCCCCCTACAATTAATGACCCTTGATCTAAATATAAATTATTTGTTGTTTAATTGTTAAATGTTTTATTGATTTACTAGAAAAATGGAAATATTTTTCAAAAAAACTCACTAAAATTTGGAATTAGTAATGGTGATAATGATTCTAGCAATATTCTTTGATCTCTAGGGAAGTTACTTAAAATGATTATTTATCCATCCGAACTAAAAAGAATTACAAAGTATCATCCTTATTAAAGAGATAAAATAGGGCTAAAATGTTTGACTAGAAACCCTTTTTATTTGAATTTTATTATAGTTTATCTTAATTATGTTACTTAAATCCTGACCTCCATTACCAAAATTCATGGATCCGTCACTGATTTTGTCCCATAAAAATAAGATTAATACTATCTGAAGATAGAGATATTCTCTTTATCGTAATCTTTTATAAAAGAAATATCTCAAGAAAATAGTAAACCGTTTTCAAAAACAATATATATGGTTAACTATCTGTTATTATCTGATTGATTAATAATTCTTAAGCATACTTTAATTCATAAATAATTAAATATAGTATTTATTGAACGTTGTTTTCATAAAATTATAGAATAAACGTGATGTTTGTCCCAAATTAACATAAAGCATAACTTTTTAAAGCAATTATCACATTGTTTCATGATAATTATCACATACTTTACGTAATTATGGATTTGATTTAGACGTCTAACGGTCCAATAGGGTTTACATAAATCAGTTTAGACTCTAAATCAAACACATGGTCAAACATGCATATTCAAATTACTTGAACAGATCCCATTCCAATTCTTGCCAACCAAACACATGGTCAAACATGATTAAATTCAACTCCAATTCCTTCAGATTCCAATTCCTTTGACAGATTCCAATTCTGACAGATTTCATTCCATGAAATATATAAGTAATTTCAAATGAAATATGTAAGTAATTTCTCACGTACTTTTCTTTCAATTCATTCACATAAATGTATGGTACATGTAATGGACCACATAAGTCTAAGCCACATTCGTAGACGCAAAATAATTCAAATATCATAGAAGATCAGATGATTAACGTTTATTTTTGTTCGATCGAAAAAATATATATTGATGAAATATTTTTCAACACTTTGAAGAATATTTTTGCAAAAAATATACAACTCATTTAATAACTTATTGCATAACACTATTATACTTGTTTTGTATTATAAAATTACAACGATTAAGAACATCCACAATGGAGGTTTCTGGTGAGGTTTTTCCTGTGGGTTTTACAAGAACCTCTATTGTGGCCTTGTGGGACAGGGGTTCTTGTCGAGTCACAAATTCTTATTAGAACTCAGTTGCTTCAATAAGAATCCGGGTTCTTTCATACTTTCATTTTCTGTTATTATTTTATTTATATTTTCTATAAAACATATAAGTTAAAAATGATACAAAAATAAAAAAGAAAAAATATTTTTTTCCGTTTTTGTAAAATTTTATATAAGTTTTTTATTTATTTCATTATATTATTATATTCGATTCACATTGGTTGAACATATTTGGTCGAATTGAGATTACGAGTGATCTATATTATTATTTGTTATTTAGTGTTAATTTTTATAATTTTTTTTTATAATTTTGAACTTTTTTAATTGTAGTATAAAATTATGTTTATATTTTTAATTGTTTTTCAAATATGTTAACAAAATATATAAATTAACAAATTTAAATTAATTACAGAAAATTGAAAATTAATAAATTATATTTAAATTTTTTTATAATTTATAATTTATAACATATACATATATTAAATAATATATAAATTAAATTAAATTCTATAAATTAAAAATAAGGAAAATGAGATTTTGTAAGAATCTCCATTGTAAGTTTTATGGAGGTTAAGGTATGTTGATTGTTAATGATGTGGCAGAAAAAATATAGCAAATAAGGTTTTTAGAGGTTCCACCACTATAGATGCTCTAATATTCGGTCAGTTGTTAATGTTTTTAAATCAAGTTTTCAATTAAAATAATTAATATATTGGAGTGTTTGATTTGAATTTAGCGAAAGTGGCTAAAATAGTAAATCTCTTCAACCAAATTCACTTTTTAGTCACTTTTAACCAGACATTTACGTAAAGTCTGTTTCAGATTAGAAAAAAAAATATTTACATAAATGGGATCCTTCACAAATTATTTGCATAAATGCAGATTTTACGTAAATTTGCACAAAGATTTTTTCTACTCTGAAATTCAAGTTTATGTAAATACGTAAAATATTTACGTAAACTCCGACTAAAATGAGATCTCGATGGAAAAATTACTAAAATTTGAATCAAGTAGGGAGACCATTATTTTAGTCGTTTTCCTTTAATTTTATCTCAACAATCAGTTTTTGATTGTTTGGTTGAATTAATTATGATTTAATTTTTATGATTATTAAGGTTAAAATAATTATATTTGAATAATTAAGTAAAGAGTTGATTATTAAAATTTAAATTTAAATAGCTAATTAGGAAATCATGATTTTAATTTTTTCACTCATAATAATTTTGAAAATACACATCTAAAATTATATTTATATCCTATTAAATACCATTTTATTTTTATAAACATTTGACAAAAAAAAAGCATGACATTAGTCACTGTAAAATTGGTTGATCATCTAAAAAACCCAGCTAATCATTATTGGTTTGGTTAGTCTTTACCCGACCAACTACCTAATATTAAATATGTTCATTAAACAAAGTTTTTAGCTTTCTTCAAAGTGTGGCCCCTACTGTTCGATAGATTTATGATTTTAACATATTTTTTTAAATGTTTTAGAATTATATAGCATACTATTGTTGCACATACTGTCTACAAGCAAGTGTAGAAGGAAAAAAAACGAATATCTCTTATAATTTATCCATCAGTAAGAACAATAAGTTTGCGATATGTTTCGTGTTATTTCTGTAAATCATTCATATATACATTATATATGAACATATTACGGTTTTCAAAGTCATCCATTACCAAAAAAAAACTTCGTTAGATTGTATATATAATATATTGCAATACATGCTTTGACGATTAGGAAGACATATGTGGTTTTTTAAAATCATTTTCAATTCAGGTAGCGTTTGGGAATAGCATAGCTGCTAAAATAGGTTCGGAGGACAACATAATAAGATATGTAATTTGTTACATAAGAATAAGAATTCACTTTTATGAAAGATTTTCACGTACGCATTGTATTGATCGTCAGATATTTTATCCATAATTTTGTGCAAAAGTTGATTACTAATAAACTCAACTGGTTTCACACGAAACTCCCTCAAAAAACACCACTATGAGGGGCTTTTTTGGATCATTCAGCGGTTGAAGCTAGCAGAGATTTAAGTTCATCTTATATTTGGGTAAAGATGTCTCATCTTTTTACCAATTAAGCTATACGCCATAAACAGATATTTTATCCATAATATATATTTTTTAATTTTCATTATTTATTTCATTTCAATATCTTAATGAATGGACATTTAATTCAGTAGTAAATGAATAATTAATGGCCGATTTAGTAGTTAAAAAGAGTCATGTTTTGACTTTTGACTTTTGACTATTGACATCTAATACCAAACAACTTAAATCATTTAAGCTGTTTCAGACACATTTCAAACGATTTTAATTTTAAATTAATAAATAATCTAAGCTATAACTTATAATTTTTAAACAGAATTTGCATCAAAATTTTTGTAAGAAGTTATAATTAACACATTAAATGAATGATCATGTGAGAATATGAGCTATACCGAATTCTTTTAAGAATAGATCTGAAGCATTGATCATTTTTAATCTCATCTCCACCTTATTAATTGTGCTTGATATGGGAATTGATCTGGTGCATCTCAGTGTATTTCACAACTGTTGATATTCAATTGTGATTAATCTAGGGTGGACATCTCTTTTTACCATAATTTTCATTCTCGTCGGAACCCAACATAAGAGTAGACATAACATAACAGAACATGACGTGACAGTTGTTCAACACTTCAATGTTTTGTAAGACAAAATATGACTGGTTACATATTTGTTCCACTATAATCATTGTTTTATTTTGTTTAATGTACCAAACACGCGATAAATAACTTTTAAAAGTACTTGAATTATTTCTACAAAAACTAGAGTTCAGATGTAATTATATAGTAAAAAAGTACCTAAAACACACTATATTTTAAATACTTTTCTTTAAAAAGTACTTAAAGTATAGTCTGATTTAGGTGCCTTTATATAAATATCGTTTTATTGAATTGAAGGAAGGAAAATGATTTGTTTACCTTAAATTAATGCAATAGCTATTCCATTTTTTTTATTGCATGCCTATTTTATTTAATAAACATATTTTTAGCCTATTGTTAATAAAAATTGGTTGATTTTGATGTGATATTTTTTTATGTAATTATAACTTATTACATAATTTGACAACTTGTTATCCACACCATCAATAATTACAAAATTTACCGGTTAACGGTCAAAATAAATAAGAAACAAAAAAAATTAAATCTTTGTTACAATTTTGACAAAAAAAAACATCATTGTGGTAAATAGAAATAAAAAAAATTTCCTTAGATTTTGACAAATTTTGGTTATTCAATGATTCTTTTTTTTATAAGAAAAACTAGAAATACATCATAATAAATTTGTCACCTAAATTTCGAGCACCGATGAGGGTTCTAATGTTATTTGGCTAATAGTTAATCAACTATCTAAATTGATCTATTTAAAAATTATTGAGGTATACAATAGAACACCTATGTGTTATGAACTTATGTATATTGATTCTTAACCTGAACTGTCTGTAAAAACTTGGTCGAATTGGCAGATTAGGTTCACATTGTATCGTTAAAAAAGTCTGTAATGAGAGCTAGGATCAAAGATAAATATGAGTATGACCTGCCACCCGAAACTAAAAAAGCAAAGTGGGGTCAATTTGTCCAACTCTATTTTTATTATGACTTTCAATATGCATTGATGATATTTGTTCATACCAAGTACAAAGGTAACCTCACGATATATGCAGGGGACTATGATGTGCATCTTTACAACCAACTTATCACCATCAGTATCCAGTCACATTACCCATAATACGTAAAATACCGAAAACATATACATATGAGTATCCCATTTTTTTAAAATCACATAACGTTTGTGTCTAACTGATAATGATTGGAGCATGTCCTGTAAAAATTATAGTTTACATTTTGAGAACTGGATTGGTTGTTAAACACTGATAACAATTTATCTTTATTATTTTAACTTGTGATCCTGTAGGTCGCTTATGATATATCGTTTTTATTGGTGACTGTTTGGCAAGTTTGAGCTCACATTGCGTAAAATATCCAACTCCTCGGCAACTTCCAAGTCGCCTCTAAGTTGCTCGATTCTTCGTCTTTTGATCTTCCTATTTAATAAAAAAATCACATTAATTTTCTATTATCAATTTACAAAAAAAGGGTTAAATTTCTGTACATTGCATCAATACACGACTAATATTTAATACTATTGATGTGAATTCATAAATAAGATCTTCCACTTGTCAATATTCGGCGGAGGTATTATATAATTGATTAATAATTAAATATTTTTATCAATCATTTATATATTATATGTTGTCCTAAAATCTTACGTTATGTATTTCATCGATAGAATTATGGTTCTTTAGATCTTTATAAACTTTAAATTTATTTAATTCAAGTTTACAATCTCTTTTTTAAATATATATATATATATATATAGGGTTGATTTCCGTTACAAACCATGTCAATTCGTACAAATCGTACAAACCGCATGCAACCAATATTTTTTTTAAAATTTTCTCACTTTTTCTTAATTATTAGGGTTGATTAGTCAATAATATATGAAAAAATTTCATCAAGAATACATGAAGGTTGGTGAATCAAGAATACGTGAAACAAGATTCATCAAATTGAGAGTTTCATGAATCAATTCATTTTCATGTAGAAAGAAAAATAATTTTATGAAGAAAACAATTATATGAAACAAATTCATTATATTAAACACTTTCATGAAAAAAAATTATTCAAAAAAACAATAAAACACGCGGTTTGTACGATTTGTACGAATTGACGTGGTTTGTATTTTAAATCTCCCATATATATATATATTCATGTGATCGATAAATGTAAATGAAACATGAGAATTCAAGATATAAACTTTTTATCCAAAACTACAATTTTCTTGAACAACAAAAATAATTGTGTTCTTGTTTTTCTTCATTTTAACAAATAGTTGAAAGCAAATCACAAATAATATAATCTCATTACCTATATGTTTTTAGTTATCATCCTATAATTTTTTTTAATTAATACTTGATAATCTAATTTCTTTTGTCTTTTAACAATTTAACAACCGAAGTGAACTTATAATCTAAAAAATTTAACAATAAAAATAAAGGTTATACCTTTTAACAATAACCGATCAATAATTAAAATATATCTTTGAAACTGTTGTAATTTAAATCCCATAACATGAAACACGTACATGCTATGCGTTTATCTGTATACCACACACAATCAATATATACACGTCACAAGTATCATCAAACCACATTTGTTAAAGTATAACAAGCATTTCTCTTTAAGTTGAGCCCGTAAATTATGTCTTTTTCAACACATTAATTTCATCTTTTCACGTCAAAACCATAAGACAATTTTTTTCCAAATATAAAACTATTAAAGCCAAAATGTTATTGTTGTGATGACTTGTACGATAAAACTGTATTTTATTTTGATTTATAAGTTCAAAGTGTTTTTTAATAATTTATTACTAATTAAATAGTGACTAAATCCATTTATAAAACATAAAATAAAATAGTGACAACATTTTTTAGAAGTTTTGTTTTTTATGGCTTTAAAATAAGGAAACAATCTTCTATTTAACTCTGAGTTTTATCTAGTATTAACATGATTCAATGTTTATCATATCTTTGAATATGTTTCTTAATTGATTATGAGTTAGTTTTAAGAAGTTCAAACATATTAATAAGTTGTAAATGGTTTATGATATAATTAAAATATTGTATAAATATATTTGTAATTGAAATTTTTAAAATCAAGTTATAAAAGATTGAAAAAACAATATCGATATGAATATTAAATTAACGAGAATAATTCTTTTATGTTTTTACTATGAGTGTTTAAAAAAACCGTTGGATCGTTCAAACCGGTCGAACCAAGTCAAACCAGACCGTTTTTGACGGTTTTGGTGGTTTGGCAGTCCGGTCCAGTCTGAAAAATAGTCAAACCACTTGGTTCAATATGATCTGCGGTTTGAACATTTCTTTGAGCGCTCTGGACCGAACCGACCGTTAAAAACATGTATTAATTGTATATATTTTTCATATTGTAGGTTTTACTTTTATGGTTCATTTATAAAAAAATTAGTCAAAGACGTTATGTGTTTTTAGTTTTCATTTCTAAATTGGCAAAATTTTGAAATCTTTCAAAAATCAAATTCCATACCACAGTTCGCTTTGTTCAATGTCTATCCAAAATTCCAACTATTACTGGTGAATTTGTTTAACTTGTTTTCATTTGTTCAATGTTTTTTTGTAATTTTAGAGATAGATATTTTTTTTTATAATTTTGTATACAATTTTTTAATAGTGCGATATTGATATAATTTTCATTTTAGATATATGTGTCATTTTTTTAGTTCAAAGCCCATACAAGACTCAAACTGCCTAAACCAGTCGGACCAGACCGTCTTTTTGTGGTCCGGTTTGACCGGTTTGGTTACTTGCTTCCAAAGCGCTTGGTTTGAAAAAAAATTAAACCGCCAAAGTGGTTTGGTTTATGATTTGAAGGGTTAAACCGTTCAAATCGAACTGTAAACCCCCCTAATTTTTATATAACTTGTTTAATTGTAAACTTAAATTAAGGCAAATATATGGATTTTCAAATTTTGATCCGTTTATTTGTGAGAAGAGTAATGAGTTTCTAAAAAGCTTTCAAACATATATTCATATTATTTACTAAAGAGACAAAATAGAAATATTATAAATATTGTAGGCATTATTGATTTATATAGAATGTTTTAATAATGAAAAAATTATTGTTATATTCATTTAAAAAAATCGTATACAAATATTCAAAAAATTTCTCAAGTTACCAAAAGAACCAAAAACTCTCTGGATTCTGAATAAGCAAAATAGTCAAAATCTCTCTCTCTCTCTCTCTATCTATATAGAGGAAGATTCAAATGAAAACTTTGTATTTTTAAAGGAACAAATGGACACTTATGGATCATATATGATGTGGGTCCCACATAAATATTAAATCATATTTAATATTATGTGGGACCCACATCATATGTGATCCACAATTTGTTCCTTTATTCCTTTAAGGAGGGGTGGTTCTCATTTGATCTCTCCCCAATATATATATATATATATATATATATATAAAGATTCAGAAGAAAACACTAAAAAAATTATAAATTGAAGAATACGCTGGAGACCTCCATCTGGACGATGTGCCCTAACGTGCATTGGTGCATATGCACGAATGCATAAAAAAAAGAGCTCCAATCGTTTGTATCCATTTGTGCATATGTACTAATGCATTATACATGCATGCATTGACGTATAGAAAAAAATATCGTTCAAATGGCGGGCTCTCAGGGTGTTCTTCGGTATTTTTTTTAGCGTTTTTCCCTGAAGCTCCCTCTCTCTCTATATATATATAGTCAGGTTCAAGGGAAAACTTCAAAAACTGAAGAACACCCTGAGAGTCTTCCATCTAAACGGTATGTACAAATGCATACTGGTAATTTGTAATATGTGTTTGTGTATATATACTAATGCATAATCAGGCCCATTTCTGATATTTTATGGGCCCTAGGCGAGATGCAAAAAAGGGGCCCTTATTAAATATGATCTTTTTTCAATATATTGTTTTTATCATCATCAATAACATAAAATTCAAAAATTACTAATAATTTAGATAGTAAAAGACATGGTTTCTCTTTTATTTATTAATTTTTTTTGAACTACTAATATATATTATATAGTATACATGAAAAAATCGGGCCTCTGTTTGTTTTGGGCCCTCGGCGTACGCACGGCTCGCCCTCGCCCAAGGACGGCATTGTGCATAATATGTATTTGTACATTAAAAAAACAGTTTTAATCATTTGTACAGATGAAGGATTCTCAAAACGTTATTTGATTTCCGTTTTTTTTTTGTCGAGGTTTTTCCCTTGAACTTTCTCTATATTTAAAAATTAAAAATCATTTCAATAATACGAGTTCACTAATTTTTTTTGTTAACTAAATTAATAATAACTAATATAAAGCAAATGGGAGGGTTAAAAGTTAAAACTTACGGTGGGAAAAAGAAAAGGGTTATGATGGGTCCCGGAGTATTTTTAAGTCTAAAAATAACGTTTTTCTCAAAAAAGCTTGAGAGAGAGAAAAGCCCGCCATTAATGGCGAGCTCAACCACCACTCCCATATGTAAATGTACCTACATATTTCAGAACTACAATTACAAGCTTCTTTTCTCTCTGTCCTCATGTACCAGATAAGGTTTCGCTTCAAATCTAGGGTTTTTAACTCCAATTTCAACTAGCCATTGTTAACAATGTGGAATTCCGCTGAGAATCTGTCAGTGAGATCTTCGTCATTTAGGGAAGACGGTGACGATGAGGAGGCGTTGCGGTGGGCGGCTATCGAGAGATTGCCGACTTATAATCGAGTTCGGAAAGGTATATTTACGAATATCGTTGGAGATTCGAAGGAAGTTGATGTTATAAAGCTTGAAGTTGAAGAACTGAAGGTTGTGTTAGATCGGTTGTTGAATTCTGCTGACGATGACTGGAAGCGGTTCTTCGATCGAATGCGACGGAGATTTGATGCGTAATTAGATTTTTTCCCATTTTTAATTTTGATTTCAAAAATTTCTGCCACCTTTTTTTACGGTTTTGGGTGTCTATTTTTGGCTATGGCTATGGCTATGAAAATCACATTAACATGGATTTTCTGAAGTTATTTAATTGGATAGTGTTTTTTTTGAAGAATTTTCATTTGCAGGTATCAACTGAATAATCTGCCCCTTTATAAAATTATAGACGAAAGCTAAAAATCTGAATTAGAACTTGAAAAGATCTTTTCGCTGTAAGAGAGAAATAAAGAGGTGGAGGTGCAACAAATTAATATTTTAGATAGTTTGGACTCATGACATAGCTTCTTTCTTTGATTATTAGTGTGGTTTTAGAGTTATATATATATATATATATCTATGTAGAGGAAAGTTCAAATGTGAACTCATTTTTTGTTGTGAACGTGAGGACGAATCTCAGCCACTTATCCGGTCAATAAAGGCAGCTTTGACCTGGTTCCCCTCCTTTAATAATCTCCACCCTCCCATGAATCGCGTCAATCCTCCGTGATCGCGTCCACCATAACCGAAGATGTGTGGCTGAGATTCGTCCTCACGTTCACAACCAAAATTGAGTTCACATTTGAACCTAACCCTATCTATGTATATATATATACACACACACACCCATAAGCACAAAATCACATATAATCGTATCCTCAGACTACTTGAATTGAGATGTTTATTCCCTTCAAAATTAACGGAATAATGGAATTATAATGTTGGTTACTTGAAGAATATCGATGATGGTTAATTGAACTATACTACCTAGTGTCTTTATTATTGGTTTCCCATCATAGCTTTCATAACATTCAGAATTATTACTTATTATGCTGTTACTAAAAATAGTCAGGTTATTTAATTCAAACGATGAGTTTATTGTTATATATATAAATCAAATTATTTTGGTGAGCTTTCCTTTTTATTTCAAGATAGAATCCAAGAACCATCCGTCTACTGTCTACCCTCTTTTTAAAGTTTGTTTTCCTCCATTTCTTATGTTTAAATTGCAGGGTGGATTTAGAATTTCCAAAGATTGAAGTCAGATTTCAGAATTTGAAAGTAGAAACTTATGTTCATGTTGGCAGTAGAGCATTACCAACCATTACCAATTTCATTGTTAACATGACCGAGGTATGTCATTAGTCATTTGCAGGCAAAAACCATCTTTTAGGATCTGAATTTGATAAGAACTTATATCTTCTTCAATCTAAAAAGTAAAAAAAAAAACACTTGTAGATGATGCTTATTGGTTTCCATTCTCAAAAATGTCAAACAGGCTTTCTTAAGGCAAATGAGGATATACAAAGGGAAGCGGAGAAAACTAACAATTTTGGATGATGTTAGTGGGATAATTAGACCTTCAAGGTACAACATCAAGGCCAGCTATTATTTTGATGTTAAAAGCCAGATCATGTAATTAATGATAGATGACGTTATATATATATGTATATATACATGCAGAATGACACTGCTTCTTGGTCCTCCGAGCTCCGGAAAGACAACTCTGATGTTGGCCCTGGCTGGACGGCTTGGACATCATTTGCAGGTATAAAACTTGTCTACTAAAAGCCATTCTATTGGCAGTTAAGTTATTTTTATCTTTCTTTAATTTACTTAAATCCCTCCATTTGCAACTTGATTATCTAATAGACGTCAGGAAAGATCACCTACAACGGGCATAGTCTGAAGGAATTTGTTCCTCAGAGAACATCAGCTTATGTCAGTCAACAAGATTGGCATATTGCAGAGATGACAGTTAGGGAAACACTCGACTTATCTGCACGTTGTCAAGGTGTCGGATTTAAATACGGTAACCTCTTGGAGTTTCTGTTTGTTTGACATGTTATATATATATAGGGGCAGGTTCAAATGAGAACTCAAATTTGGTTGTGAACGTGAGGACAAATGAGAGCGCGACACGTGTCAGACTGAATAGGCATTATTCAGTCTGGATATTTCTTTGATTATTCAGTCTGAATAATCTACATTCAGACACGTGTCGCGCTCTCATTTGTTCTCAAGTTCACAACCAAATTTGAGTTCGCATTTGAACTTTCCTCTCTCTCTCTCTCTCTCTCTCTTTCTATATATATATACACACACACACATATATATATATGTTTCTGTGGGTGCACAAATGCTGAATGATAGGTCTTGATGATAGATATGATTATGGAACTTACGAGAAGAGAAAAGATTGCTGGAATAAGACCTGATGAAGATCTGGATATATTTATGAAGGTATTAGACATTCTGTAATGCTTTCATCTTGTTTTCTTGACGGCCCCCTTCTTCAGTCGCCAAGTTGAAAGGGTTTGTCTGCCTTCATTATTTGGATTTATTGTAGTTTAACAAGTCAGTATTTTTCTTTTATAGGCTTTGGCCTTAGGGGGACATGAAACAGCTCTTGTTGTGGAGTACATTTTAAAGGTATTTGCTATATTCTACAACCACTTCGTACCATTGATGGTCTTATTTTTATTCATACGTTTATGTACTTCTGGAAAGGGGGGATTATTTAACACACAAGTTAAGTAAACATTGTTCCTATTTGCTAGATCTTTAATATTTTCTGAAGTACTAAAATTTAATTGACAAAGATTTTAGGATTGGATGTATGTGCAAACACCATGGTTGGAGATCAAATGCTCAGGGGGATCTCTGGGGGGCAAAAGAAACGACTTACAACAGGTACACTCATTTACAACTTTTTGATCATTATATACAAGTCACGAAGTTAAGATTTGTTATTGGATTTATAATGGAATTAACATTGTAGATTGACTTCCAGGTGAACTATTGGTGGGTCCATCTAGAGTTCTTATAATGGATGAAATATCAAATGGTCTTGATAGTTCAACCACATACCAAATAATCAAGTATCTTAGGCATTCAACTCGTGCACTTGATGGGACCACTTTGATTTCTCTTCTTCAACCTGCTCCAGAGACTTATGATTTATTTGATGATATCATACTTATATGTGAGGGCCATATAGTATACCAAGGGCCACGAAATACTGCTCTTGATTTCTTTGCATTTATGGGATTTCAATGCCCCCAGAGGAAGAATGTTGCAGATTTCCTTCAAGAGGTAAGTTGTTGCAGGGTTATAAAGTGAATGACTTATTTATAATTCTTTTTTATTGAGTTACATAAGTTATATATTACACAGGTTGTTTCCGAGAAGGATCAAGAGCAGTATTGGTCTGCTCCAGATCGACCTTATTCCTACATACCCGTCAAAAAGCTTGCTGAATCATTCAGGTCATATCGGGTGGGGAAGAATTTAGTTGAGGAGCTAAGTGTTCCATTTGATAGGCAATACAATCATCCGGCAGCCTTGTCAACTTCTCGTTTTGGTGTCAAGAGAAGCGAACTTCTTAAAACAAGTTTTAATTGGCAATTGCTACTCATGCAACGGAACTCATTTATATATGTATTTAAATTCGTTCAGGTAAATGTCACCTTTTTGTTGCCACTGTAAATTAGTTGACAGATATTAAAACTTTAACCATCTTCTGTTTTCCAGCTTCTATTTGTTGCAATGATTACAATGAGTGTTTTCTTTCGGACAACTCTGCATCATAGAACAGTTGATGATGGAGGCTTATATCTTGGGGAACTTTATTTTTCTATGGTTATTCTTCTTTTTAATGGGTTCACCGAAGTCTCCATGTTAGTTGCAAAGCTTCCAGTGATCTACAAGCATAGGGATTTGCATTTCTATCCTTCTTGGGTTTATACGCTTCCTTCTTGGATTTTGAGTATTCCAACTTCCCTCATAGAGTCTGGTATCTGGGTGGCAGTTACATACTATGTTGTTGGACTTGATCCAAATATCATCAGGTACACTTTATATATATACATATATATAAACTACGTAGGTTAAAGCCAGATAGATTATATATAAAGTTGATTTTTATAAACTTTCAGGTTCTTAAAGCAATTTCTGCTATATTTTGTCCTCCACCAAGCGTCTATCGGTCTGTTCCGCTTGATGGGATCCTTGGGACGTAATATGATTGTGGCTAATACTTTTGGATCTTTTGCAATGTTGATTGTTATGGCTCTTGGTGGATATGTAATTTCGAGAGGTATATTTGATTTTTTTTTGTGATTTTTAATTCTGATGTTCGTTCTTTTAACCTTTTTTTTGCTTACTATCTTGCAACAGATCGTATACCGAGTTGGTGGATTTGGGGTTTCTGGATTTCTCCTTTGATGTATGCTCAAGATGCAGCATCTGTGAATGAGTTTCTTGGGCACGCTTGGGATAAAGTAATAAATCTCTCTTCAAAAAAATAAATTAGAGACTATATATTTAACATTGATAGACTATTTTGTTTTTCAATTACACTAAATATATCACAAAGTAATATATCTGGAGTCTTATACTTTTGGTTTTTTTTTTCATGCAGAGAGGGAACCAATCAACAAAGACGTTAGGTGAGATGGTGCTGAAAGCACGCAGTATCTTCCCTCAGACTTATTGGTACTGGATCGGTCTTGCAGCCTTGCTTGGATATACAATTTTATTCAATGCCCTTTTCACCTTCTTCTTATCTTACCTTAACCGTAAGACATCTCTGCTTTGCATATATATATATATATATATAGAGGAAAGTTCAAATGCGAACTCAAATTTGGTTGTGAATGTGACGACAATGAGAGCGCGACACGTGTCTGAATGTAGATTATTCAGACCGAATAATCAAAGAAATATTCAGACTGAATATAGTATTTATTCAGTCTGAATAAGCATTATTCAGACTGAATAAATACTATATTCAGTCTGAATATTTCTTTGTATATTTAGACTGAATGGGACACATGTCGCGCTCTCATTTGTCCTCACGTTCACAACCAAATTTGAGTTCTCATTTGCACCCACCCCTATCTATATATATATATCTTTTTATACACTTCTTGTTCATCGAGGAATACAGTTTGCTTAGAAGAGAGATTCTAATAAACTTTTGTCAAACTTGTAGCTTTGGGAAGGAGCCAAGCTGTTGTTTCAAAAGAAGAACTCAAGGACAAAGATGGAAAAAAGAATAGCGAACGTGTTGTCATTCAGCTCAGAGAGTTTTTGGAGCATTCGGGTTCTTTCACTGGTAAGAATTGCTTCATAATGTCAGCTTTTTTTTTTCCTTTCTCTCTATCATTCTCTACATATAAACTAATTAATCAAAACTGTATATATCATCATTTAACAGGTAAGAATATATATCAAAGAGGCATGGTTCTACCTTTTCAGCCACTTTCCATGGCATTCAGCAATATCAATTACTACGTTGATTTACCTCTGGTCAGTAAATTCATGTTTTTTTTTTCCAATGAAAAACTTCTTTAGGGATAGCTGGTAACATCTTATCTGATTACTCATTTAGGAATTGAAGCAAGAAGGGGTCGCAGAAGATAGATTGCAGTTGTTGATGGATGTTACTGGTGCATTTAGGCCAGGTGTCCTTACCGCATTGGTGGGAGTAAGTGGTGCTGGTAAGACCACCTTAATGGATGTTTTAGCCGGAAGAAAAACTGGTGGAGTAATAGAGGGAACCATCCATATTTCCGGCTACCTTAAGTCCCAAGAAACTTTTGCTAGAATATCTGGTTACTGTGAGCAAAACGACATTCATTCGCCTTGTTTGACTGTTCTAGAATCACTTCTCTTCTCTGCTTGGCTTCGTTTACCTTCAGATGTTGACTGCAAAACACAAAAGGTACATCTTTTATTAATATGATGGATGTGGCAGGTTCATCTGAGAACTGTGAGAACCAACTATTCATGATGAATATCCATAAATATTCATGAATAGGGGCGGGTTCAAATGAGAACTCAAATTTGGTTGTGAACGTGAGGACGAATGAGAGCGCGACACGTGTCTGAATGTAGATTATTCAGAACGAATAAATACTATATTTCTTTGATTATTCAGTCTGAATATGACACGTGTCACGCTCTCATTTGTCCTCACGTTCACAACCAAATTTGAGTTCTCATTTGAACCCGCCCCTATTCATGAATATTTATGGATATTCATCACTAATACTTGGTTCTCATGGATATTCACTACACTAATACTATATTTATGGATATAGTAATAAATACTATATTCAATCTGAATATTTCTTTGATTATCCAGTCTGAATATGACACGTGTCGCACTCTCATTTGTCCTCACGTTCACAACCAAATTTGAGTTCTCATTTGAACCCGCGCCCCTATTAATGAATATTTATGTATATTCATCACTAATACTTGGTTCTCATGGTTCCTAAATGAACTTTCCCTTATGACGGATCTGCCTCTTCTTTTAAGAGTATATTACAGCCAGTTTTGTTGTTCTCACTAGATTTTCGTTGAGGAGGTGATGGAACTCGTTGAACTCACTCCACTCAAAGGTGCCTTGGTTGGTCTGCCAGGTGTTGATGGCTTGTCAACCGAGCAAAGAAAGCGTTTAACTATAGCCGTTGAATTAGTTGCCAACCCTTCTATTGTTTTTATGGACGAGCCCACTTCAGGACTAGATGCAAGATCTGCAGCTATAGTGATGAGAACCGTGAGAAACATCGTAAACACCGGACGGACAATCGTCTGCACGATACACCAACCCAGCATCGATATCTTCGAAGCCTTTGATGAGGTGTTATTCCCTAAAACTTGTCTACTTTCTCAAATTTTATATATCTGTCTTTATATTTGAATTGTATTGTTAAACTCATATCTATCTTTTAAATTTTAGTATATCTGTATGGGATTTTACTCAAAATAGCCTATTTATACTATGTTAATCAACCAAATAACCAACTTTCAGAGTTTTTGCAAAAATAACCAATTGAGTCACCCTCCGGGGGCAACCGGAGCTTTTTTGGGGCGACCCAATGACTAGTCACATCAAGTCATTCAAAACCATTAAAAATTAACCCTTTTTAAGAAAAAGTAGACTTCGCGATATCTGTGACGTTGACCCTTGTTTTGTCTTATTTGTAAAAATCTTAAAAATTAGTATTGTTTTAAAAAAATCGTGTTTTTTGTTTTTTTGAATATGATCTGATGTGACAACTGAATGGGTCGCCCCAAAAAAGCTATTGTCGCCCCCGGAGGGAGACTCGATTGGTTATTTTTGGAAAAACTCTGAAAATTGGTTATTTGGTTAATTAATATAGTATAAATAGGTTATTTTGGGTAAAATCCCTTCCCTAAAACTTGGTGTACCGATAAAAAAAGGTTATTTTTCCTTCACATAAGATTCTCATACATATGTTTTACAAAGATATCAGCGGTGCGTTGTTAATATAAACTAATTGATTCTGAAATGCAGCTCTTATTTATGAAGCGAGGAGGGCAACTCATTTACGCAGGTCCACTTGGCGCCAGATCATGCAAACTTGTCGAGTATTTTGAGGTTTGGTTTGCCTGTATGACTATTGAGATGTACTCCTTCCTTCCCAAAATAAACGTCCACAATCAGAAAGGCACATGCTTTTATAAATATGTAATCATTACACTTTTTAATTAACTAAATGACAATTCCACCCTAATAACAGAGGGAGTAATGAATTTCCACATCTCATAATTAAGGGTATAATTGGAAACGTGGACACTTATTTTGGGACAGAAGGGTACTTTTGTAATTGGGTTTCGTAAATTCAACCAGGGAGATATGCTATGTAGGCTATTGAAGGAGTTCGAAAGATAAAATCTGGATATAATCCGGCAACATGGATGCTAGAGGTTACTTCACCAGCAGAAGAAACCCGATTAGGTGTAGACTTTGCTCAAGTCTATAGACAGTCCAAATTATTTCAGTATGTGATGTTCTTTTTCCCTTTATATTATTTTTCGTTCATTCTTATTTTACGTTCCTTATTCTTATGCCTTCTATATGTTCTGTCTCTCAGACGTAACAGAGATTTGGTCGAAAGACTAAAGAAACCAAGAAATGATTCAAAAGAATTGCATTTTCCAACCAAGTACTCGCGATCATACGCAGATCAGTTTGCCACTTGTCTTTGGAAGCAATACCTTTCATATTGGCGAAACCCACAATACACTGCTGTTCGGTTTTTCTACACGTGTATCATTTCACTGATGCTTGGAACAATATGCTGGAGATTTGGTTCAAAACAGTGCGTATCAAATGCTTTATATATATATATGTATATATAGGGTCAGGTTCAGGGAAAACCGCAAAAAAACAGAAAAAAACTAAGGAACACCCTAGTAACCAGTTCATCTGGACGGTACACACATGTGCATACAAGTAATTTGTAAGCGATTTCCAGTATGCACGTGTGCATAACATGCACATGTGCATAAAAACCAAAAAACAGCTTCAATTACTTGTATGCACATGTGCATAAAAACCAAAAAACAGCTTCAATTACTTGCATGCACATGTGCATACCATCCATGGTTACCAGAGTGTTCCTTAGTTTTTCATTTCTTTGGGATTTTCCCCAGAACTTCTCTCTCTCTCTCTCTATATATATATATATATATATATATATCACGTTTTTACACTTTTCACAAGCTGGGTTCTTCTTGAAAACCGTCGCTCTACTTTTTGGGGTAGAAATCAAGTCTGTTTACATCTTACCCTCCCCAAACCCACATTAGGTGGGATATATATGGTCCGTTTGGTTTGGTAAGGTTTACTCTGGTTAACTCCCTTTCTTTTTCTTTTTCAATTTTTAGGGAGAGCCAGCAGGATTTGTTTAATGCCATGGGATCCATGTATTTAGCCGTACTGTTTATAGGAATTACCAATGCCACTGCTGTCCAACCTGTTGTTTCTATCGAAAGATTTGTTTCATACAGAGAGAGGGCTGCCGGTATGTATTCAGCTCTACCGTTCGCCTTTGCTCAGGTGAGGGTTCCTGCACTTTTGTCTTCCTAATAATCAGATTACAACAAAATCGGTTTATAGGACATCAAATATGTCTAAATGTCTGAATAGACTAATTTATAGTGCTTAAGTTTATAGGACCAAACAGTTGAACGTCCAAACAAGTTTTTACGGCACTTTTGAAATAAAGTGCCATATTAGTTTTTTTTATATAATACTTTTGAGAAGTGCCCTATGAGCACGTGTTTTATAAGACATTTTTTTTCCAAATAATTTCATATAAAAATACTAATAGGACGCTTTATTTCAAAAGTGTCCTAAAAACATGATACTATGTCTAAACAAGTTTTTTAGACAC
Organism: Silybum marianum; assembly: GCA_036898165.1. Classification (NCBI taxonomy): domain Eukaryota; kingdom Viridiplantae; phylum Streptophyta; class Magnoliopsida; order Asterales; family Asteraceae; genus Silybum; species Silybum marianum. The sequence continues at coordinate 2,979,104 of CM072534.1, forward strand.
TATCTAAATAAAATGTCATATTAACTCTCTTTTTTGAAGTACATAATATTTATATACGGCAAATGAAATAAATAAACTCACACACCCACCTCACCTTTGGATATAATGTAACTCTTTTTTTAATTATGACCCTTTTGGTAAGTGTCCTATGAACACTTTTTATAGCACATTTGTTTTTACATAACACTTTATGATATAATGTCCTATAAAAATATTAGTGGAACCTTTTATATCAAAAGTGTCACGTCAAAAAGCGTCCTATAACTTATTGTAATACATTTACATAAGAGGCACCATTGTTTAGTCTTGTGAGGTTATATAAAGCTATCTATTTGATATCCTTTAAAGCTGATTTTTGTAGTAGTGTCATTGTGGAAAATTTCTATGGTATATATATATATATAATATACATAGGGGAATGATCATACGAGAACCACCCCTTTTTAAAGGAACAATTTGTGGACCACATATGATGTGGGTCCCACATAATATTAAATCATTTCTGATTTAATATTAAATCATATTAAATCAGAAATGATTTAATATTATGTGGGACCCACGTCATATGTGGTCCACAAGTGTCCCTTTATTCCTTTAAATTCATAAAGTTCTCATTTGAACCTTCCTCTATATATATATACACACACACACACACACACACACACCAGGGAGATACATTTTATGTGAGGAGTGAGAAATAGAAAATACAAATACTTATTTATTTATTTATTTTTGTGTGTTTGTAGGGTGCAATTGAGTTTCCATATGTGTTGGCACAAGCACTTATTTACAGTAGCATCTTCTACTCATTAGCTGCATTTGAATGGAGCACATGGAAATTTATATGGTACATATACTTTATGTACTTGACCATGCTATACTTCACCTTCTATGGAATGATGACAACTGCTATGACACCCAATCACAATGTGGCTGCCATTATTGCTGCTCCTTTTTACATGCTCTGGAACCTCTTCAGTGGATTTATGATTCCTCATAAGGTATTTTATATTAATCAACCTCTCCAGTCTACTTGTTAGCAGCTTAATAGCTTAACGGGACACAACTTATTCGGTGAGCTATACATCATGACTGTTTGGTAGTTAAATTATAATGGGTTAATTGCAAAGAATGACAATTAACTTTAACCCAAAGTGATATACTGAAGTTTATCAATAATGGGTTAAACAATATCGTTGTTAGCATATATAGATATCCGCTTTAAGGGTCGTTTACAAACACAAACCAGGTAAATATCACCACCCTCACTTATCTTACTAAGTAAGATTCTTTGTCATGAAAATAGCATAGTATAAGGAGTCATTTACCAAAGGCTTACAGGATAAGTGCTTACAGGGTGAGTATGACAAAGACTGAGAATCTTACTTGGTAAGACTTAAGAGGCATAACAAATACCAAGAATCTTACCTAGTAAATGAGGGAGAAACTCTTACCCAGTTAACACTTGGCAGGTAAGGGACACTTAGGTGGCGTTTGTTTTTTAAGAGGTCCGAAGTCTGATTTCAGTTCAGAAATGGTTATGAAATGCCTAAACGAATCAGACATAAGTGGTGATTAAGAGCTTAAAATGAAAAAAACAAACAAGGCCTTAATCACTTATCAACTGAATTTGATTGCTGAAAAGGTTACCCGATAAGGTAAATGAGGATGGTGACATGTTGGTGAGTGTTTGGTAAACGGCCTTAAGTGTCTCTTACCCAACAAGCACTGGTTGGGTAAGAGTTACCATCCCTCACTAATCAAAATGGCAAAGCAAGATTGTTGGTAAAAGACCATTATCTCTTTTTCTTACACGGTAAAAGATAACAAGTGTTCAATAAATAACCCCTTATTCCCATATTTTATGATGTGTAAATTTATTCAAAGCACGATTAGATGGTTGAAAGTTGTTATAATCTTGCAGAGAATCCCCATTTGGTGGAGATGGTATTATTGGGCAAACCCAATAGCATGGACTCTTTACGGGCTAGTTGTATCCCAGTATGGCGACTTAACCAAACCCGTTAAGTTATCAGATGGAGTCACCACTTTACCGATCAAAGAATTAGTCAACGACGTATTTGGTTACAAACACGAATTCCTTGGAGTTGCAATTTTTATGGTGTTCGCCTTCTGCTTCTTGTTTGCAGTCATCTTCGCTTTTGCCATCAAATCCTTCATCTTCCAAAAGAGATAAAAAGAAAAAGATGGCAGAAAACACCTTCTCATGTCAATTAAAGGTATCTAAAACACTTTTAAATTTGTTAAATTAGTTACATAGAGAATGTTGTAGAGAGCAGCATGTTAAGATATATTCTTTTCTTCTTTTTGTGTCCGAAAAATAATAATAATAATAATAATAACTACGGTTGCATTTGCATGTAAAATGGTTCGCAAAGTCATAAGTTTATACCCTTTTATGTCAAAGGATTTCAACGCATACGTATTCCCTCTGTCCCATAATTAATGTCAACATTTCAATTTTAGTTTGTTACAAAATAAGTATCCAACCTCCTAGGAGGTCACGAAACCAACAACCAACAGTATTCAAGTTATCTGTAGCCTGTAGAGCCCAACCTCTTAGAAGAGCAAGGGTTCAAACCTCACCAGTCACCAAAACTAAAAATTGTGTGCTAGTATTTGTCGTATATAAATATTATATACTTTGCAATAATATTTATGTGCTTTAAATTCTTGTACATTCAAAAACATGCAAAATGACTGAAATGCCCCTACAACATTCAACATTCTCTCAATTAGGGGATATTTGATTAGTTTTCTATTAAGTCATGCATGCATATCTCTGCATAGATTGGGAAGCCTTTTATTTGAGGGGTTTTTTTTTTCCGTATATGGAAGAAATGTGTTTTTCAATTGGGAGACATATAAAGCTTCCCCTGAAAGCTTATCGAATAAGTCACTACTAAACAATCATGTATAGCTAACCAAATAAGCTTTAAGTTCCATTAAGCTCATTAAACTGCCAACAAAGTGGTGTTAACAAAGGATTTGTTTACTACCAAATGAATATTTAATGCATACTCTCTAGGGAGTAGGGACTATTCCTACACTTAATGAAACATGGAGACCATTTTCATATTTTTAATAAAACCACAGGGACTAAAAGTGGAATTTACTCGAGTATTTTACGCGATGATAAAAAGCTTCGGTTGAGCGTAAAGATCCAAGATGTAACGACCAAACCTATGTATATACATCAAAAGAAACTGTCCCCTAACCTGTTCCTTTCAGGCAAAAGCGTCACGATGACTTATTTCATCAAAAATCTCGTGGCTGAATAGAAAAAGACCAATTAGACGTGTAAAACTACTTCCAAAGCTTAACGACATTATCATTGTGCCCAGCCGATGCTATCAAACCAGACGTAGTCGATACAGCAAGCGCAGAAACAGGTTCTTCGATTGGCATCATCATCTTGTTCTCTGTCATGTTCCATAACTCCATACTCTAAAAAAACATCCACAAAAATCAATCATTAGAGGGGTAAATTGGTAAATTCCCATTTACCGAACCAATAGTTTATACTTCAGAGGGGTAAATTGGTAAATTTCCATTTACCAAACCAATAGTTTATACTTTAGAGGGGTAAATTGGTAAAATTCCATTTACCAAGCCAATAGTTTATACTTTAGAGGGGTAAATTGGTAAATTTCCATTTACTGAACCAATAGTTTATACTAGAGGGGTAAATTGGTAAATTTCCATTATACCGAATACTTTAAGTAAACATCCTAATTTGGCTGTCCAAATAAGCTCATCAAACCATTAAGCTCATTAAGTCAAAGGTAAACACGGGCATCGGTTTTTTACCTGATAGCAGCCGATTACGAGTAAAGATGGATAGCAAGGATGAAAAATCCCACAACGGAATCTTTTTCCGTTAACACTTAACTCATGAATGCAATTCGCTTTCCCCATTGAATCCACTCTCCACACTTTTACCGAATCTTCACTAACCGATATCAAACGTTCACCCGAAGAATCCCAACATATCGACTGTACATTTGATGCATGGCCCTATAATATATCCCAAATAAAACCATAAATCATCGTTTAATTTACAACATATTCACATGTGAATAATTATTAATTTACAACATATTCACATGTGAATAATTATTATTTTACAACATATTCACATGTGAATAATTAGGGTAGGCAGGTGAAAGAATTGCAGAAGGTTTTACGGTTTTAATTTTGACAAGGGTAATTTAGTAATTTACTACCGACCTTTAAGACATGCTTACGAGCTAGAGAAAAGTCCAAATCCAATATAGATACAGTCTTTCCAACAACAACCGCAATATGCTTAGCGACACCCGATTGAAATCTAACTAGATTTGCACCGCCCTGAAAAAACAAACAAACGTTAAGAGCTTATTGAAACAGCCAATAAAAATTAAAAAAAACAGAATCGATAAGTGTTTTGCAGACCTTAGCAACTTTAACGCAACCGGCATTCTTGATGGCCCAATAACGAATCTCATTCTCGTCACACGAACAAATAAGGTCCTTTTTCGGGTGAAAATCGATTGACGTAACAGATGCAGTGTGTCCCGTGAATGTCTTAATCGCACATCCCGGCTGTATACCATCAACTTATTCAATCAGACATTATCCTATAAACAAAACCAAAACCGACCCCAATGAAAGAAAAAGAAGAAATTTTAACGTACATTTTCAATGTCCCAAATTCGGACGGTTTTATCGAGAGAAGATGTAGCAATTCGTAGCATAGATGGACTAAAACGAATATCGGTTATCGGCTGCGAGTGTCCATCGAACGTAGCTTTAATCTCCCGGGTGCTCGTGCACCATAGGAATAAGCCCATACCATTTGAGGCATCTACGTCATGCTCGGTACCGGCATGAGATAACAAGGTGTTTTCATTGCCATCTAACGCTCCATAATTCAAGAAATCGTCTATATTGATCTGCAAATCAAATTTGATAATATTACTACTGAAGGGTATTTTAGTCATTTTACATGTTACATTAAAAAAAGAAACCTTTTCGTTATGTGGAGAGGTAGGCACCGGCACCATTTCTCCGGCTGAACTTGAAAAGACCCCGATAGCGTTTGCGGTTCCGGAGCTATTTGCAACACCTGAAGACATTAACGACTGCTTTCTCTTTCTTTCCATTGGCGGCTGAAGTGGGCCCTCCATTTGGCGGTGATACGATGGTTGAGATGGCTGTATGATAATACCCTGTTGCTGCTGAAATCGAGTCTGAATTTGATCGAGTCCCTGTTGGATGTGACGTTAATATAATCACACAACCACTAATCTTGCTACCTCTTCCTTCGCAAATGACAATTTTACCCTCGATAATAGAGGGAGTGATGAATTTCTCCATCTGATAATTAAGGGTAAAATTGGAAAGTTGACACTTATCTTGGGACAAACTGAAATAGAAATGTGGACGCTTATCTTACTACCCCTTCCGTCCCAAAATAAACATGTAATTATTACACTTTTTAATTAGCTAAATGACAATTTTACCCTTGATAATAGAGAGGGAGTAATGAATTTCTCCATCTCATAATTAGGGGTAAAATAGGAAAGTAGACACTTATATTTAAAGTGGACGCTTATATTGGGACAAACTGAAATAGAAATGTGGACACTTATTTCGAAAGGGAACGCTTATCTTACTACCCCCTTCTTCCCAAAATAAACGTGTAATCATTACACTTTTTAATTAGCTAAATGACAATTTTACCCTTGATAATAGAGAGGGAGTAATGAATTTCTCCATCTCATAATTAGGGGTAAAATAGGAAAGTAGACACTTATATTTAAAGTGGACGCTTATTTTGGGACAAACTGAAATAGAAATGTGGACACTTATTTCGAAAGTGAACACTTATCTTA